>OY723403.1:13054414-14254414 GCA_963210345.1 Inga oerstediana | reverse complement strand
GGCTCTAGATTTGGTTTGAGGAAACATGGCACTGAATCATCAGAACATGGGAGAGTCAGAAGGGGAAGAGTTGACTAAATTAAGAATGCTGTTCCAGTAATTCTTGTTATCTTCATAGAGGTCACTCCCACTGCCGCCTGATCCATCACCGTCACAGTTATTATTAGACTCTCCTCCGCCCTCCTCTGACAAACTCCGGTCATCGGAGTTAGTATTAAGCAAAAGGTTGGTGAACCCTTCCTCAGCGATAGCATCAGTACTAGTCCTAAGAGACTCAGACGTAGTCCACGTGCCTTCCAATGACATTGTCAACTCATTCAGGCTAGACGCAAAAGACATGGTGTTATCAATACCATCTTTGTATTCTGGAAGATGAACAGAGCTTTCATAACCTTTCCATTCTTGCTCGCCTTCCTCTTTCACCATTCCTGTCTCTGAAGAACCAGACGAGCCAACAAACTCGATCACAGGCATTGTACTTTCTCCGAGTCCACTGGTAATAATCGGTGGAGCGTTCTCAGAGAAAGTCAGGGAAGAAGAAGGGGATTCAAGGTCGCCACCACCAACATTATGGCCATCAGTAGATTTCAACCAACCTCCATTATTCCACGCCTTTAGAACATCTAGAGAGCGAGAGGAAATAGGTGGTCCCTCTGGTTTATTCGCAACTGGAGCTGATGAAGTTGAAGCAGAAGATGAAGATGAAAACCCAGAGTTGCAAAGCTGGTGGTGCTGCAATGAATGTGAACGTAGTTTTGATTCTCTAACCAACCTTGCTTCGGCTTCAAGCCTGGCACTCTCCCACTGAGCCATGTGACTAAGGTTGGCAGCACTCTTATTGGATTGGCCGTCGATGGAGAGAAGGGCATCATTCTTGGGCTTGTGGGTCACCGGGTCAATTCCCATTTTGGCCAACCTTTTCTTAAGATGCGTATTCCAGTAGTTCTTTATCTCATTATCTGTTCTCTTTGGCAAGTGTGTTGCTATAGCCGACCACCTGAGTACAAGACAACAGGAAATAATAGAGAGACACGCCATAGAAACCAAGGCTAACCCTCGGATCCATATCAATGACTGGAAGGAAATTTTTTGTGTTTGATACATTTAAAAAGATGCAACTTTAATAAATCAGATCAGAATGAAAAATAATGCATGGCATGTTTATTTCCAATTGCACTAGAGAAATCACATGCATGGCGCATTGATTTAAATCCTTTTGCATTTAAAGACCAAAATGAAAAAAGTTGGACGTCAGGGAGTAATTAAGGGAAATGGCAGAAAGCACATTTAGTATTATTTGTTGAAGATAGGTCAGAATAGGTGGTTGAAGAAACTGAGAGGCCGATGCATTTAATACACACTGCACAAGAAGGGAAAGGGAAAAGCAAAGAAATAATACATACATATGAAGAATTGAGTAAGAACCAAAGTTCACACTTTCAAGAATGTTAGAATCATGATGGGTTTGTCATAAATCCGGTGCCTGCCTGTGTCCTCAACACAGATCAACAGGCCAAGAGAAACTAGGGAAGAAATGGTATGAATACTTATGTCTTATGAAAATCCAAGGACAAAAACCTCAAGACCAAGCAAATGGCTGTCGGTAGAAAACTTCTTTTAAGTCATAATATGCAAGAATTTGTATCCTAGTACTGAGCATAGATAGATAGATAGATAAACGACTTCGTTTGAATACGAAACCTGTTTCCTAGGAGGGCATGGAGTTGAATGATGGCTTGCTCTTCTTGCAGGCTGAACTTTCCTCTCTTTATATCAGGTCTAAGATAATTGGTCCATCTCAGTCTGCAGCTCTTGCCACACCTCTGAAGTCCTATAGACAACAACATAGCATCGATTACAGTATATATCAGTGAACTTAAGCGGCAAACACTTTTCCACTATTATTGAACAAATATCATCTGAAAATTACCAGCTTTTGCTGGCAAGGCACGCCAGCTTCCATGGCCGTGTTCTTCGATATAAGCTAACAGTTTCTGATCTTCCTCAGGAGTCCATGGCCCTTTCTTTAAGCCCACCTTGTCGCAGCATGGTGACCGACCCATTTGGAAGTGTAACACTACTAAAGACTGTAGTACCTTCTCCTCTTCTTTATATAGCACAAGGGGAGAAAGCTATGGAAAGAGGAAAGGACGGGAAGGACTGTGACTAGTAAATGAAGAGATGGGCAGAGAAGAAAGGTCAGCGGCATAAATGGGATAAGAAATTAATTGGACAGAGTATATGTGAGCTATCATTACAAGAGTGCCCTTCATACTGATTACTGAATTCTGCGTTTATATTCCACCTTTTGGCTTTGGGGATTTTTTGTAAATGCATTGATGTAATAGTATAATCCGGCTATAACAACACTGAGAGAGAGAGTTGGTTTCATGGTGTAAGATTTTATTTGAGTATCAGTAGAGACACCTATGTCGGGGGGCAATTACAAACCATAGGATTGGAATAGTCATTTGTTCGAATACAAAGTAATACCGGTATAAAAAAATAGTATAAACGCAGAAACGAAAATAGAGTGGTTTCTTTGTCTTTTCATAACACTAGACTGGAATTTTAATCCTATTGACAACAGTGAGCGACCAAGCGATAGCCATAACTTTATAGTAATACGTCACCCAAAATTTATGGCATGGCTAGGGCCGGTTTTAATTATTCATTAAATGGGTCCACACGAATTTTTATTTTATCCGTCCATCGGTATGGAGATTTTTTTCTCTTTTTCCCCCTTTATAATAATATAAAGTACACAAACTTGTGTTCATAGTGACGTACTGGAGCATACAGCAGAATACAACTAACTAATGGAAGGGTTTAAAGTTAAGCTTAGTCTCAGTGAAGCTCAGCCAGAGAATTCACTTATATATGGTCATTCAACAGTGCAAACTCCAAACATGAGGTCTCAACTAAACCAAAATTTGTTTCGTACTTTTCCTGTTAGGTTCGACCAAAGAAAGACCGAAACCTGCCCATAGTCAGTCATAATTTAGATAAATTATAGTCTACAGAGTCCTTACCAGCCACCAAAGCAGTCCATTATAGGCCGACTACAGCCTACCAACAGATCACAGAGAGTTCCAGTCCTGATTTGTGTTCTACTTTTTAACCTTACGGGTAAAAATTGCATGAGAAGTGTCTGACTCGGTCAATCAGATCAACTGATAGTATCAGCTAGGATGTCATGTGGCCTCCAAACAGATTAATGGGTTTGGATTAACAAGTCCAATAGGATTGATTAGCTTTGATTGGCACGCTTTTGTTAGGGAACCCTGTCTTGGTACATGTCAATAATAATAAATTTTGTTATATATAATATATTAAAATATTGATTATCTTTTGGGCTTTAATAAAATTAAAGGAAGGGCGGTTAGTCTTGTGAAAAAAATTAAATAATGCACCTAGACTTTTGTAAGGATTCTTAGGCTCATTAAGTGAGCACAGACTATACTTCCGAAGGACCTGGACTCGATCACTGGCTTGAGGGTTACATTTTGCAAAATTACTACGATGAGTGGGTTTTGATGCTAACCCCTAGACATGAATCAACCCCTTGAATCGCACAAGAAATGAAGGTGATGGTATATGATTACTTTAAGACCGTTGCAACTACTAAATGAAGGCCTAATTTTGCTAAAACATTGAGGTAAATGCATCCTCATAATCTCTTCATAGTTGCATTAATTTATGTCCATTTTGCAATGGCACATATAGAGAGGTCCCAATCAGAAAGTATCTAACTTAATTAGTAGCATTTGATCTTAACATTAGCGGGAGAGATACTGCAGAAGCCTATTATCGTGAAAGATCTAGTTTTCACATTATGGAGCTACCCTGGCTCCTAGAGTGCCACGAATAGGTAAGAATGAGCAGAACCAATTCATCGCGGACTTTACCTTCCTTGAAATTCATTTAAGAGCCACTAGTAATATTTTGAGAGAAAAAAAAGCAGAAGACCCAGCTAAATTAAGAAGGCATCTACGAAAGATGATGGTAGATCTTAACCCATAAGTGGACAGTTACTCAGATCAGAAACTTGAGCTGCCAAAAATGGTGGACGTTTTAGTGGTTGGGACTGTGAAGAACTGATTCCACAGAAGAACTTCCTTAACGACTGAGGTTTTAATTAGGGGGGAAACACGAGCAATTTAATAAGGTGGGGCTCTGATGTTGTGGGAGGGCACCTTGAAGGATTTGGCGCATGAAAAGACAAAAGAAAGGCCCCTTAGATGAAAAAAAGGACTGAAATAGAAAAACTTAAATGTGTGTATCTGTTGTGCGATGGAAAGGTCTCATGGATCCAAGACTCATTTAGGCTATAGGAAGGACAATGGGGACACCCTTCTTAAATTTTCTTTGATCATTGCCAGCTCTAGCATTGTAACGGTCCAGCACAGTCATAATGATCCTATTAAATGAGTGCCCCTTACACTTGTCAAAGTCATACGAGTCCCACGTGGTCGATGCCCGACAGTAAGGGATGAAAATCGACTCATGAATCGTTTCAAGAAATAAATCTTCCCAATTTACCATTGCATTGATCATCTCAGTGTGCTCCAAGTCAGAGTCTACCAGCAATGCTATCACTTTGGCTCAAGCAACGCTTACTGTTCACAATTCACAAGCACCGTCAACACTAATTTGGCTCCAGCAGCAGAATCGGAGTACCCTGTGCCCAAAGAAAATGATCAAGGAAGTCGGTGAGCTCACTTTTCAATTATAATTTGAGGAATGGGAGGTATAAATCAAATATCGAAATTACAAGAAATATCAGTGAACTCGTTAAAAAATAGTTAATAACAATCTCTGCACTTCAATTTTCTTGTTCTATCAAAATCTGATTGAGCTTAAGACACCCATGTCATCAGTAAAATCCAAGTGAAAGTAGATTTAAGACATTAAGTCACTGCATGATCCGGAAGGGTTAATAGCTTCTGATCCTTTACCACTGTAGCAGCAGGTAAGAATCTTGATGATGCCTAATTATGATGGTAATATAAATGAAAAATTCAACTCAATAATACAAAGGTCAAACTGAACAGGAGATATACAAGATACCGTAGGTAGGCGGGCCTGAACTCATTAAATCACCGATCAAAGAGTAACTCGCATCTTATTTCTACAAGGTTCGTTAGCAGATAAGCATATAAATTATTTGTCATAACTCATAAAGCCATGCTATGAACATAGATGTCTCTGTCACCAGAGAAAACACATCCAAAAATGTCATAATGAAGGCGTCATCAGGTGATACCGATTTTCAAGGTTTTAAAGCTTAACCTTGAGTAGGTTGAAACTTTTGATTATATTCATGTGCGTGATTATTAATTTACTTAATGCGTTTCCAGATTCAGAATAGATTCCTCCCAGTGCTGATCAAAATCCCTAGGATTGCGTTCAATATTTGAAAATGATCTCGAGTTCTTGAACAAATGCTGCGGGGCTCATCCTTACATTGCACGGCTGTACCTAAAATTATATCCATCCTAATGAGGGAGCTAACTTTTTCTAAGTCATCTCCTCCTTTCATTAAAGTTTAGGATAGACTCACCAGAAAAAGAAATCGGTGGGTTTCACCCCAGTAAGCTTTTGTTTTTGGTGGAATTCACCCCATTAAGCTCATTTTGTTCCATGAAAGCGGTGACCATCAAGCTAGTAGTAAAAAGGACAAGTTTTAGTAACCATTTCCTAGGGATAGTGAACCAGACCTGCAGGTCACATTAGAAACCCTGTAAATCAGCAGTGTGGAAGTTTATGTAGGGTCCATTCTATATGTGAAACCCAACCGTTAAATTAGTGCCCAGAGTTCAAATGTACCCCAGAGTAAGAGACTACTGTGAGAATTGATGTGTGAAAATTGTTGATGTAAATAATGATATATATGGTTGATTGTATAAGTTAGTTTTGTTGCTTAGGTCGTTTTGGTAGTCAGTCGTCATATTGATCAATACGCTACAGAAGGCTTATATATATAGTGTGTTAGGCATGTTATTCAGAGTATGATGTACAGAAACATTATTGTGGATAAATGAGAAGTTCTTTTCTCTTCATTGTGGGCCGAGCCTGTAGGAGTTAGGAACCCAATATGGTATCAGAGCGCCTCAGGTCCAGCGACGGCTAATCAAGAAAAGCCCAACGATCCTGACCTCTTCCAACCCTCTTGCTCGAAATCCCTAGAATGAGTGCAGAACCTATCGTCCCCGGCGGTGAGAAATCTTTGAATTCCGGCTCTATGACCGACAAGACCGCCGCCGAGAGCCTGCCTTTCTCTCATCCCCTGTTTCTTCATCCATCCGACACTCAAGGTACCTCTATCATCCAGCATATTCTCACCGGAACTGAGAACTACACGGTGTGGAGCCGTGCGATGCGGATTGCTCTTCTTGGCAAGCAAAAATTAGGCTTCATCGATGGTACGTGTCTGAAATCTTCACAAGATCCGGCGTTACATGATCAGTGGGAACGGTGTAACGCCGTTGTGCTATCTTTGATTCTCAATTCGATTTCTAAAGAACTTGCCACCAGCGTGATTTTCTTTCAAGATGCTCGCCATGTCTGGATCGATTTAAAGGAACGATTCGATAAGAAGAATGGTGCGCGGATCTTTGCGTTACATCTTGAAATCATGTCCCATAAACAGGGTACCACATCCGTTTCTACCTATTTCTCGAAGCTTCGTGAACTTTGGGAAGAACAGTCTGCCCTAGTCACTTTACCCTCTTGTACGTGCCACACCTCCAAAGCCTATGCCGATCTCGTTCAAGAACAGAAACTTCTTCAATTCCTAATGGGATTGAATGAATCATACCACGCCGTAAGAAGCCAGATCCTCTTGATGAATCCCTTACCAAGTGTTAATGAGGCATACGAGATGATTATACAGGATGAGACCCAACGCTCTCTTGTCTCTACTGATAAGCAATACAATACCGAGGGTATTGCTATGGTCGCCAAAGGACGAGGACGCGAAAGGGGGCGCGGTAGAGGGGATACTGGTACTATTGAATGTTCACATTGTCGCAAGAAAGGGCACTTGAAGGAGAGTTGTTATGAACTCATTAGGTATCCTCCAAATTTCAGAGGAAACAAGGGCTGACAAACAAAATCTTCTACTGACACAGTCCTTGAGACAACTGGGAATCCTGAATGCCACACCAATGTTAGCAACACACACGCTCCAACCTTCACACAACAACAGTATGAGAAGATTTTGGAGTTGATTCAGAAAGACACAGATCATACCATTCATGCATTGACCGGTACAGGTTTAAGTAACCATAATTCTTTATCCTCTGCTCATTGGATTCTTGATTCTGGTGCAACCACCCATATGGTAGTAGTCTGGAATTATTAGATCACTATTATAAGTGCAGTAGACCATCTAAGTCAATTAGGATTCCTGATGGTAATAGAGTCCCTGTCACTCACATAGGAAGTGTAAGAATTGCTCCAGGAATTGAACTCACTAATGTTTTATATTCACCCCAATTGCAATTCAATCTTATTGCAATATCTAGACTTACAAAGGAGCATGATTGCATGGCTTGTTTTTCTTCTAACGATTGTATATGTCAGGGCCTTCCGGGTGGAAAGATGAACCTGATTGGTAAAGAATTCGATGAATTATATGTACTTAGTATAGCTAAGAAGTCGCATGTGGTTAATACTATTAGGAACAATAAAAATTCTCAGACTTATGATATGTGCTTATGGCATAGGAGACTTGGGCATGCCCCCCTAACTGTAATGTGTCATTTAGATCTTGTATTTAGCAACAATGATTCAATCAATGATAAATGTGAAATCTGTGTTCAATCAAAACAGACTAAATTTCCTTTTTCCCCCAGTTGCATTAAATCTACTAAATGCTTTGACCTTATACACATTGATGTATGGGGGCCTTACAAGTCTCCTACACATCAAGATTATCGGTATTTTCTTACCATTGTAGATGATTACTCTAGGGCTACATGGATTTTCCTATTAAGACAAAAATCTGATTGCATGAGGTATGTTAAAAATATTGTTTCATATGCATTGACACAATTTAATATACATGTAAAGAAAATTAGGAGTGACAATGGGAGTGAATTTATCAATAATTCTTTTAGGCAATTCACTCAAGAAAAGGGGATAGTTCATGAGACAACTTGTCCATATACTCCACAGCAAAATGGGGTTGTGGAAAGAAAACATAGAACTATAATGCAAGTTACTAGGAGTCTAATGCTTCAATCTAACGTCCCTGTGCAGTATTGGGGTGAGTGTGTTAAGGCTGCAGTTTATCTAGTTAATAGAATACCATAAAAAATTATTGATTTTAAAACGCCATTTGAGAAAGTGTATGGAGTTCCACCTAATCTTAACCATTTAAAGGCTTTTGGGTGCCTTGCTTATGCTACAAATCTTAATGTTGTTGATAAGTTGCAGGCCAGAGCAATTCCCTGTGTATTCTTGGGGTATCCTGAAAATCAAAAAGGTTATCTCTTACTTGATTTGAATTCTAATAAACTGATGGTCTCTCGACATGTGAGTTTTGTAGAACATAGTTTCCCTTTTAGAGATGCAGTACCTCAAGAACACAAGGGAACTCACCAAGAATTGAGGGATATGTTTTGGTTTGACACTGAAACAGCCACCACTCAAACCCAACCTAATGCACCTGTATAAGGAGCATCTATAAACCAAGCTATGGAAAATGTTAATGAAAGACAGCAAGAACCCTTGGATAATGATGAGAATTATATTCAGACACATTCAAATACCTTAAGGCCCACTAGGGAAAGGCGCCCACCAATATGGTCAAATGATTACGTGTGCTCTTTAGTGACTTCTCGGGTTGATCATAGGAAATCAAATAAATGCTCATATCCAATTGAAAATTATCTTTCATATGCATCTGTATCCTCTGATCATTTATGTTTCTTGACTAGTATTGATGCAGTAACTGAACCTACATCCTATAGGGAAGCAATCAAAAATCCAGAATGGGTTAAGGCTATGAAAGCATAAATGCAAGCCTTAGAAACCAACAAAACATGGGATATTGTTGCACTTCCCAAAGGGAAACGGCCTATTGGGTGCAAATGGGTTTATAAGGTTAAGTATGACTCTTCTGGAAATATAGATAAGTATAAAGCGAGACTTGTTGCTAAAGGTTTCAGCCAACGAGAAGGGGTAGATTATTATGATACCTTCTCTCCGGTTGTAAAAATGCTAACTATCCGCCTAGTACTTAAATTAGCTTCTTTACATTCATGGAATCTTTATCAAATGGATGTTTAAAATGCATTTTTACAAGGAAGTCTTCATGAGGAAGTCTATATGAGAATTCCTCAAGGGTTTGAGAATCAGGGGGAGAACTTAGTGTGTAGATTAAGAAAATCATTATATGGTTTAAAGCAAGCATCACGTCAATGGAATTAAAAGTTTTCACAAACACTTATTAAGGGTGGTTTTAGGCAAAGTAAAAATGATTATTCTCTGTTTGTGTTGAATTGTTCTGATGGAATGGTCCTGATTTTAGTCTATGTAGATGACCTTTTGATTACTAGAAGTTCTGAAAAAGGAATTGCTTATGCCAAAAATCTCCTACATGATAACTTTAAAATGAAAGATTTAGGATTAATGAAATATTTTCTTGGACTTGAGATCAGTAAGTCTGAACAAGGAATAGTATTGTCACAACGAAAATATGTGTTGGATCTATTGTGTGAAATAGGTATGAGTGGCTGTAGACCACTAAATATCCCTCTACCACAGAATTTGAAGTTGCTGCCATATAGAGAAGGAATAGACAAAAAGGAAGACCTCCTCAAAAATCCAGAACAGTACAGACGGCTAGTAGGTAAGTTAATTCACCTCACCATGACACGCCCTGACATATGCTTTTCTGTGCAGCTTGTTAGTCAATTCATGAGTGCACCAACCAAGGCCCATATGGCAGCGGTCAAGAATGTGATTCGCTATATAAAAGGGAGCCCTGGATTGGGCATATTTCTGAGCAGCAAGGGGGAGTTACAGCTGGAGTGTTTTTCTGATTCAGATTGGGCCTCTTGTCCCATTACCAGAAGGTCTGTCACTGGATATGTATTAAAATTTGGGGGATCATTGGTGATATGGAAAACCAAGAAGCAGCATGTCGTGTCAAAATCCTCAGCGGAAGCAGAGTATAGAGCCCTCAGCATGGCAGTTTCAGAGGTTGTGTGGGTGCGAAGCCTTCTTCAAGATTTAAGTATTTCACATGAACAACCAGTCACTGTGCATTGTGATAGCAAAGCAACCTTACATATAGCTGCAAATCCAGTATATCATGAGAGGACAAAGCACATTGAGGTGGATTGCCATTTCATAAGAGAAAAATGGCAACAAGGTATCATAGATCTTCGTTATATCATATCTGCTGAACAAGAAGCAAACCTCCTCACTAAAGCAGTCCAGGGAACCGTTCAAAAGAGATTGCTACACAAGTTGTGTTGTTTGGACATTTTCAAACCACAACTTGAGGGGGAGTGTGAGAATTGATGTGTGAAAATTGTTGATGTAAATAATGATATATATGGTTGATTGTATAAGTTAGTTTTGTTGCTTAGGTTGTTTTGGTAGTCAGTCGTCGTATTGATCAATACGCTACAGAAGGCTTATATATATAGTGTGTTAGGTATGTTATTCAGAGTATGATGTACAGAAACATTATTGTGGATAAATGAGAAGTTCTTTTCTCTTCATTCTGGGCCGAGCCTGTAGGAGTTAGGAACCCAATAATTACTACTAAGCTAATCTCTTAGTCCAAGTGTATATATGCATTTCTTGAAAATCAGGATGGTTTTTCAAGCACCCAGCTGGAAAAATAGCTTGCCCAAGTCAAGTTCGATAGTTAAAGCCATCGTGGAAGAAACAATATACAGACATCAAAGTTTATTTAGAGACTCGCGTGAGTCATAATGAGAACTACTGTGATGCCCAGAATGAACGAAGGCTTCAACAAAAGTTCTCCGTGAAAATAAATAACTAGAGAAATAATTCAAGATTACCATAATCTTCCTTAGCCAGCTGGTAACTGTCATATATCATTGCAAGGACGAAATAAACTTCAATGATCTTAACTCTCGACGATATATGAATTCTTGCTCATGTCTCCCTTCCTCGTAAGTCATAACCAATTTCAATACCATTTGCCAATAAATCATTCTTCCGGTGTTAGCTCCCCCATCCTTATTCCTAGATTCCAGTCCAAATTTAAATACCACTTCCCATTATATAATGAACTCGTCTTACTTGCTGTGCTGATCACATCCAACCGCATAAGCTGCGTTTGATCCAAATTCATAAATCATGTGTTTCCTAATCGACCACTATTTCGATCTACCTAGACTGTGGTCCGTCTTATTAAAAGGAAACGGAACGGAGTCCAACCCGTGCATTTCGAAAATCAATTGAATGGTGTTTCCTCAAACAAAGGGAATATAAATCCTGACTGTTAAATGATTATGTACATTTGAGATTGGAAATGCAATCAGAGTTCGTATACACATACGTTAGGTTTTCGATGTTTTACCTCTGCCACTGAATTTTGTCTGAAGCTGCTGATTTGCTCCATAACATTTGCTAAACCCAACGCCAAGCTACCGTTCCTTCGATGTTCCTTTCTTTTTTAAGTCTGTTGTTTTCGGGAACATTTCGCGCGCGAAATCGTCTCTAGGGAACCAATTGGGTTCTTTTTCGGCGCATTTTTTCAAGAAA
Source organism: Inga oerstediana (assembly GCA_963210345.1). Taxonomy (NCBI): domain Eukaryota; kingdom Viridiplantae; phylum Streptophyta; class Magnoliopsida; order Fabales; family Fabaceae; genus Inga; species Inga oerstediana. The sequence goes on along the minus strand of OY723403.1, from coordinate 14,242,660 downwards.
CTAGAAGGCCCAGTCTTAGGTTCACAAGATAGGCCTGGCCCATGAGTTTAAAGGGCGGATTCCTTGAATACGGTTTATTTACTCGGGCCGGCTCATTAACATACCCGTACCCTTTAGCTGCAGTTTGGGATTTTGGCAAAAGTTCTCATGCATGTACAATTATAAATCATTTATTTGGAAGCGGTGAGATGCCTCCCATAATGAGCTTATATTTTTACAAACCGAATTAGTTGGTTGTTCGTGTCGGATGCAAGTGGATTAATCCAAAATAAATCTATAGGTTAAACAGAAAAGACTCAATCTTATTAGATCAAGTTGAAAATTTAATTGAAAATATATGTTAAAGTGATCGCCTTTTACTTCCCATTTGAAATGCAAGTGAATGAAAACTTGTAGACTATAATCAAGGAAAATTAATGACAAGTAAAAAGCTTACAGCTTTATTTTTGTATTCATTGGATTTCTGTTCTTGTTCATCCATGGAAATTGTCCTCCACAGTTTCATTTGTTTTTCACCAGATGAATGTGTTTTGTGCCGTTGATCTACTTAACGGCTATCATCCTCCCACGTGTCTCCCCGCGCTGATGCTATACTTGGGATTAGAAAGAGAGGGGAACGCTGGTGAGTCTGATGATTAGAAAAAGAAGCGGCATTAACCGGCAGAGGCGACCGAGTATATGGCAAAAATGCACCAACTTTCGAACTCTCAGACAGATCCACGCTTCCATGATCGTCAATGGCTTCAATTCAAACGTTCGATACCTCAGAGAACTCATTTTCACAAGTGCCATGGAACTTATGGGCACTATAGAGTATGCCCACCAAGTGTTTGCCCATATTGCTGAACCAGACATTTTCTTGTGGAACACCATGATCAGAGCCTCCGCTCAAAGCTCAAACCCCGTAAAGGCCATTGCTCTGTATGCCCAAATGGATAATCAAAGTATAAAGCCCGATAACTTCACTTTTCCTTTCGTGCTTAAGGCTTGCACAAAGCTTTTCTGGGTTAAAACGGGCACTGCAGTTCACGGAAGGGTTGTGAAATTCGGGTTCCAGTCAAATCCATCTGTACGAAACACTCTTATATTCTTTCACGCTAATTGTGGAGACTTGAAGATTGCAAGCGCACTTTTTGATGATCACGCAAAGACGGACGTAGTTCCCTGGTCAGCCCTAACCGCGGCATATGCCAGGCGAGGGGACCTTAGTGTTGCGCGTCAACTGTTTGATGAAATGCCTGTGAGAGATTTAGTTTCTTGGAACGTAATGATAACTGGGTATGCTAGGCAAGGCGAGATGGAGAGCGCGAGAAAGCTGTTTGACGAAGTTCCAAATAGAGACGTGGTTACTTGGAATGCAATGATCGCAGGTTACGTGCTTTGTGGATCGCATGATCAGGCATTAGAGCTGTTCGAGGAGATGAGAAAAATTGGGGAACGACCAGATGAAGTGACCATGTTGAGCCTGTTATCTGCTTGTGCCGAACTAGGAGATTTGGACATGGGGCAAAATATCCATAGATACATCTGTGAAATGTGGTCAGGAGACTTGAGCACAATACTTGGGAATGCACTCATTGATATGTATTCCAAGTGTGGAAGCATAGTAAAGGCGCTCGAAGTGTTCAGATCAATTAGAGACAAAGATGTGACCTCGTGGAACTCAATCATAGGAGGCTTGGCTTTCAATGGCTATGCTGAGGGAACACTTGATATGTACAGGGAGATGCAGAGGACCACAATCAGACCAAACGAGATCACTTTTGTTGGGGTCTTGGCAGCTTGCAGCCATGCTGGTAAAGTTGATGAGGGTTATCGATATTTTGATCATATGAGGAGTGAATGTAAAATTGAGCCCAATATTAAGCATTATGGTTGTATGGTAGACATGCTGGGACGTGCTGGGCTATTGAAGGAAGCGTTTGATTTCATAGATTCAATGAAGATTGAACCTAATGCAATAGTATGGAGGACCCTGCTTGGAGCTTGCAGAGTTCATGGAAACGTGGAGTTGGCAAAACTGGCGAACGAAAAGCTTCTTGGAATGAGAAAGGACGAGAGTGGTGACTATGTATTGTTGTCTAACGTGTATGCTTCAAGAGGTGAGTGGGTTGGGGCAGAGAAAGTGAGGAAGTTGATGGATGAGAGTGGTGTAAAGAAGAATCGTGGGTACAGTTTAGTTGAAGCAGATGACAACGCTCTGATGCATTATTTGTTTGATTCAAAACCTAAGTTGAGATCAAGAAACATAATATAGCTGCGAAATTGGCGATAAGATGCCATCGAATCCCATGTTCTACTCGGTTCAATTTGTTGAATATGATCTAATCTTCAGGAGCCTATGACATTTATAGGTTTCTTTTGAATATTGCTTCGCTAGGACTGGGAAATGAACTGGAACATGACAATGGAAATGTGGGATCCAGTCTATATATTCCAAGGACGTCACAACAGGATTGGCGCAATGTGTTTAGACTTTAGATCGTCCTTGTTCACAAAGGTCGACACTAATCTTAAATGTTGATAAACCCAGCTGCTCTTTCGGAGATCCCGAACTCCACTTCAGTTTCTTAGATTTAATTTACTTCCAACTTCCAAGTGATATTTCATTCTGGGTATACAAAAAAAAGGAGAAAGATAAGAAAATATTATTTAAACTTTAAAATTTCAAATCAATTTTATTCCCTAGAATATAGGTATTGACTACACTTCAATAATAATTGACCACTTATTTTAGGAGAAAATAATTGATTTGAGATTTTGGAGTTTAAGTAGGATTTTCTTGTCTTTTTCCCTTAAAAAATCCTAAATAATATCTTAATCCAATTATTTTTATTTTTGAAAACTAAATATGTTAGCATTTTACCTTGCTTTATCAACATTTTAAATTGCAACGTTGACATATTGTATTAATGAAATAAAATTAAAGATATTAAGGTTAAATAATTGAGAAAATACTTTATAAAACTAAATGACAAAATTAAAATTTTATGTAAAATTAAAATATCAGGTGGAGAGACAAAGTGATCATGCCCCTGCCAACATTTATGAACGTAGATTATATTAAATTGTTCTTATATTAAATATTGCATATCCTGCCCTTTGATAGTGAAACAAGAGTTGACTTTTGCCACAAAACCAGAACAGAATTTCAAGATTGGTCCTTTAACCATCAAAACGAGACAGAAGAGGGATCTTCCTGCATCAGGAGAAAGAAGCAAATCGCTGCAGAAAGAGAAGACGAGAGTCTCTGATTTGTTTCTCCTCTCTGTAAACGAAATGAGTCAGAACATGATCGCCCTTCTGATTGGAATTGTTGGTGCAGTATTGACTTTATCTGCATACTCACAAACCTTCATATCCCCAACTCAATCCATCACACTTGGCCTGCTCGTCCTCATGTTTGGTTTGCTCGTACGAGAAGGTCTTGTATATATCTAGTTCCCTATCCTTTTTGCTCGTCTGGGTTTTCACTTTCTACTTTTCTCAATTTTCTCTGTACTCCTAAAGTCCACTCTGTTGCTTATTGATTATATGTACTGTTTATTGGCTTCATATTTCAAATGTGAACCTAATTCTCTGAGTTTTATGTATTGAGCAGTCTCCCATCAGTGATATATCGATTAACAAGGCTCGGTCAATTTGACCCTCTTGGTCTTACTAGTAACATACACCAATCTTGATTACTTTATAGTTTCTAAAGTTCACGCAAACAAGGTAACAGCTAAAAATCGTCGCAGGTTTTGCAGAATCAGATTAGGAAATGTGAGCAAAAAATTAAAAGAGAAGAGAACTTTTTTATTTCCCATACTAAAAAATAATAAAAACGGTTCCATGTGAAGCCATAGAATACATTAATATCAAAGAACCTTGGCATAACTAGAATAGAGCCAGAACAGAGTTTCTTGCATGCCTTGTCTCCATGATCTTTCCAGAACAATTTGCTGGTATTCTATCTTGTTCAAACTGTATGAAACCACCTTGAGAAATTGGGAGGGGGACCATGAAAACATTTGGAGAAAACAAGTAGGAGTAGAGAAAACAAGTAGGAGTATTATGAACTCTCTCTCTCTCGGGTTTTGGGAGGTGAATATAAAGCCCTGTACTATTGGTAGAAACTTCCTGCTGTAGAGCATGAACAATCAGATGACACTGTGGAGAATTGATGTGGATAATAATTCTGTGGTCTCAAACTCAACACTGAAGCAGTGAAGTGTACTCGAAAACAAAAGGTAACTTGATCGTGTGAGTTGTATTCATTGTTCACGGAAAACTGCAACGGATCTCGTATGTGGTGCCACCTTGTATTGAAAACTTGTACCTGTATGGGAGCCAATAGAGCAAACAGTTACACTATAGCTTTGTAGGGCTGCAACAACTAGTGACAAGTACTTACCAGACCAGGCATGCCTAACAACTTGGAATCATTTCAATAGTATTCCCAGCAGAGAAGACAGTTATATATGAACAGATCCCCCGCACTGTATGAAGATAAAATAATACAAAACAAGCAGAAATGATACAGATATAATATTGCACGTAGAAACATTACACGAAAGTTGAGAAAATTTCAGCAAATGGTAATCACTGCTTCAATCCTGCTTGCTGCAAAGTCCGTCGACCTGCAAAGTTTCAGCAAGATTGATTACATCAACCTGAGGAGAAACTTAAAAAGCTTAAATATTTAGCTGTTATATACTTTCATACATCGAGCGATATTTTTCAGCTGCCGTGAAAGTCCATTAAACTTTCAAGCGGTTTACAGTTGCATCAGTCAGTACCAAAAAGATTCTGGGTAGTGTATGTGATGATCTCCAGAAGTGAAGGTAGGGCTTTTCCATCCAAAAGTCTAGCATGAGAAAATGAGGGTTTCATGTAGCCAGAGATGACTTGCCGATCACTTTTATTGCATATATAGTAAAGCTTGCCGGCAAGTCATCCTTGGCTGCATCACATGACCTCATCCCCACATGCTAAACCTTTTGATGAAATTTTCAAGGACCAATAACCCCCGAAGTTACTATTTTTACCACACAAAAAAAAAAAGAATAGGGAAGTGGACAGTCTGATAGTGTGGTGTAAACTGTAGCCAATGAAATGAGAGTGTATCACTGGCATGAACACAATACTACTACAGCAGGAACTTTCCCGAATGAGGATAACAGCAATCCCTATCAAAACGAAGATCAATAACAGACCCCCCTCTATTTGTGAACTGATAGAGAAGAAGAAGCCAATTGGGCTAGTGGGCTACAATGCCGTGTTTGGCAGGGAATAGACGAATGGGCGATTGAGGCTAAAAGAAATGCAATTACTTGAGGTTCGCATAAAGAGATTGTTTATACAAGTTGGGAAGCAAAGCAAAAACATGCATTAACGAGAGCTAGCATTTTCTGCCAGTGGGGACAGCCCTATAACTGTCCAATTGCAGTCCTTTGTCTAGAAGGGTATCAGGAAAAAGTTGAGTACCTTGGAGCAGTCTTATTGCATGATGTGACTGTTGCTTTGGGTGAAAGAACCGAGAAATATTTGAACTTGGAGCATATAGCTTGAGCAAGTGCAAATCAATTTTGACCAAAGAAAAGAGAAAACGGCAAAGTGCAAACCCATTCTGAATAGGTTCTGAGATCACCATACTGTGGAACGTGGAGGGTCATTTAACATTTAAGAGAAGGCTCAGCTTTTGGCACAGTACCTTACTAGGACTTGTACTATTCATTCACTTGGAGCTAAGTCCATTGTCAGTTGGGTTAGGTGGATTTGAATTACTACAACTGCACGCAAAGAAAGTAGGAAACACACCACGATTATTTCTGGTATACTGGTGAGCCTTTCACGGGAAAAAGCTCTGAATTCTTATCCTCTTGCAGACACAAACATTTTTTTAATTGTATTTTTTATTCGGTTTCAACGGTAGCCACACATGCAGATGCAAATTTTAGGAGAGCAATTGATTTAGAAACAAAATCTCTAGCATGTGATAGGTCTGAGTTCAATTCCCCTAGTAAAATTAAGCAGTTAGTATCTGCCCTTTAATTTAAAAAAACCTCTAGTTCACTCTTCCTTGAAGCATAATGGAAAAATATTATTCCTTCATTTTTTAATATTAAATATATTTATCTTTTTTATTAAATTAAAAAAATTAATTGAGTTAGTTAATATAACATATACTTTCTAAAACACTCTAATCATTTTCTTTAATTTCCTATTTTCTTTTCTTTCTTAAATATTGTCAAGGGAGCATCAATAAATTAAACCAGGAAAAGATTTATAAATATAAAAACCATATCTTATATTTAAAATCAAAATCAACTTACTAAGGGGTAAATTCCATTGGGTATATTTGTGGTGGGCCACAACGTATCTTGAATACTTCTGTACAATTAAGTTCCCAATGAATTTTTGAAGTTCATAAATCTTATTTGAAACCATTTCGTTTAGCGAAGCCTGGATCTGGAAAATTTCATCAACTTTTTTTTTAAAGGATAATTTCATAAAGCTGTTGATACTGGCTTAAAACGTGAAGCAGTAGTGGCAATATGACTTTGCATATTAATGCATTGTCTTCTTACCAGGCGCAAAAATAAATAAATACATTAACATGCTTCCTTTTACCGTCATATCAGCGTGGTTCAGAGAGTCAAAAATTAATTTGTTTTATTGGTTATAGCCAAACGCTAGGAAATCAGCAGTATGGTTAAATTAATTTTTGAAAAATAGCTTTAACGATTTAAAGTGAGAAGAGTTGTTTCGATTTATGGAAAAGTACTTCTGAAACCATGATTTCAGAACTTGAACATATAAACTGTGATAGTTTTTTACTCTCATTAGAAACTTCGACGGCCCATTCTACATCACATTCATGCACCAAACAAGGAAATAATTGTAACAATTTCAAAAGAATTTTGTACCCAAAAAAAATATCAAATCCTCGAAATTCGAAAACCTTTTATTATCGTTTTTAGATTAGATTTTTGCAGTCTAATGAAAACTCAATAAGAAAGAATCGATGGGAAACTGAAAGCCCACAGTTACAAAGAACCTGTATATCGTGTTGCTAGAGCTGCATGTCAGCAAATCACAAACGAAAATAAAATCTTCAAAACGATTTGTGAGCCTACCACATCAACAGCAGAATTTCAATAGCTCATAGTCCCTCCAAATATTACTTACCTATAGTTATCATGGTCAACGAAATCAAAATGGCAAAGACATTTTATTCATACCATGCAACTTCCTAAAACATAGGAAGATATCTACCAGAACTTTCGGTTCCTACCCTCTTAATCCATCAAAGACTTGTTTAAATGTAAAGGAGAAACTTATGGAATTTTAAAAACCTGTAATGCTGATTAAGCTCAGAAAAAGACTATGCACCGGGTACACAATTTGAGACATCAAATAATATACGGTATCGGTAACTCAGGAAAGAGATGAACAGAAGGATATTTCTGGATCACCAAAGACAACATGCCTCCCAGTACACGGACTTAGTCTAGTTAGCTTTCTACTTCAGTCTTACCTAGCAGAGCGAGTTGCAATACGTTCATACCAATATTGATTCAACAAATAAGTTCTCTTCAATTTTTAACAAAGAAGTTTCACAGGCAAATAATGCAACATACCGTCACCTGCTTCCAGTGATAGATAGGGGAAGAAATTGACACCTGCAATACAGATGACACAAGGCTCCACCAAAATTTGATGTAAAGAACAACTTACCAGGAATCAACACCATTAAATTCAAACAACCGAAAAGTTCATGCTGCAAACAATGCTAATCAATTAGGAAAACAAAACCCAAAAGCAACGGTACAAATATATAACTAGCCAAGGATCATAGCAACATCGAATTTTTAATTCTAAAGACATAAATTAGAATGAGAAAGCAGCAACAAAGGTAAGCAACTATATAGGTTCTTGGGAGCACAAGTTTTCAAGCTTGGGAATTATGGTAAAAAGGACATGGCCAATTTTAATAGTCTCCATTGGTCCACTAAGTAGAAGCGTCAAGGAGGGCCATGAGTTTGTCAGACCCTGGTTCATCTGGTCTTCTGGTTAAGGCAGTAGGCAGGCTTCAGGCTTCATAAATCTCAGCTGTTTGGATGGGAAGGGAAAGGCAACAAAGGGAAAAGAAGTGCATCAGAATTCTACAAGGGATATTGGTCAGGTTAAGATATCAAACTTTTATATACAAATGTGACTAGGCTATATCACAGGCAATTCCCAGATAAAAGACAAAATGGATAAAAACTGTAGTCTACCTGCAGGTACCCATCAACCAAGTTTTAGTAAGCATTGTTTCTCCTGCGAGAAACATTGTTCTGACTAGACAACCTGGTAGGAGATGCTAAATATCAGCATGATGAGCTTAAAGATCTTAGAATAAAATATCAGTAAGTGTAGTCTCTACACAACATGGACAAGGTCAATAAGGAGTCTCGGTCTCCCCTTCCATCTATTTTTTGATGGCAAAAGTTGGTCCCTTTGTCTTCATCTGAATCATGACTCTTAAAAATATTTTAGGCGCAAAACAGCTGCCTATAAAACAGTTTCAGGTTAGAATATTTTCCTAAAGAATACATTAGCTGAAAAAAGTCTCACAAAAAAAACTATACATCCTCCTGTAAACTTCTAGAATTTTCCATCAGAGAGATGAACTCAATTTCCCCTTCATGAAAGGGTGGTTATCAATTGACCAGAAAACACAACACTTTACAAGAAGTCAACATTCACAAAACAACACACCCTTAAACAACACAAATCAAAACCTTATAGTTGTAAGAACCTTTTATAAATAATACTCCCTCTGGTCCTCATTGTAAAAATCAATAAACAACTTTACAGAGATTAAGGAATTCAGTTAAAATTAATCCATGATTTTAAAATTTTAAAATTACCCTCAATGAAGTTTATCAATTAGAGGTTCTTTAGTTAGTGAGAAGATGTTAGTTAAGGCAAAGGGTTATCAAAGTATAGGACACTTGGAGCAAAAATTAATGCCCAAGACCAAAGACCTTATATTAAGGAAAGCCCTTATAATAAGGACCGGAGGGAGTAAAACATGAGTTTAAAATGGGGCTCACTTCATACCTCTCAACAAAACCCTTTAGACCTTACACAATAAGATCACAAATCCACAATAATTATCATCTATTGACCTGAGTAGTGAAAATCACACGAAACAGAATATGTGGGAAGATTAGTTACCCAGAAATATTAGTCCGTCCCAAAGAATAATTTCCATAGGCTCCATAAGCACTGCTGCCGCCAAGCTATAGATATTTGGAACATTATTACATAAAAAAATGGGTAAGAAATAATGGTCGAACACGCAATTTATGACTCATCCAGATGTAATCTTCTTGGAATCTCATGGTACTAGACAAGTACCTGTAAATTGCCATAGCTTCCAAAACCATCACCCGCTTCCAAATCATTTGAGCCACCATAGTCACTTTGATACAAAGGTCCACGTCCATGACGTTTGCTATCTCTGTTGTCATAGTCTGAACCATCTGCTGCAACAGGAAGATATGGCAACACTGGAAGAAATGCAGGAACAGCACCCTCTTTATCAAAAAGATTCGCTCTTAGCCGTGTGAGGACCTGCACAACAGCATCCTTGGCAACATCGAGGTCTCCAGAAACCTAATCAACAAAGAAGATAAACATCGTTAAAACTATAGGACATAATAAACAACCTTTGTTCATACAAAAAATCCAGGAAGAAGCCAAATGAAACTATAATAATGCACTTACCTGCACCATTTCATCATCATCAGATGCAATTTTAGGAAGATTTTCCTTCGACAAGATGCGGATGTTAGCCTTCGTAAGCCTCCTCATTTCAGTAATGATAGATCCTCCTTTACCGATAAGGCAACCAATTCGTGAGGTTGGCACCAGTAAACGGGTTGTGAATGAGATGATTCCTGAATCTCTTTCAACTTTCTCACTGCACCGGGGTTGTAAACACACAGCTGCCTCTATTGTTGGAGAAAATGCATCTTCGAAGAACTGAATAACCACATTTTTAAAACTATCACATATACAATAGAAATCAAGTCAAAGAAAGAAGGTTCAATGGATGGTCAACTGATGTGGAAGTGTAGAAGAAAAGAGAGAAAAGAGAGGGAGAAGAGAGGGAACAAGAGGGAAGAGGAAGAAGGAGAGAAGAAACACAGAAAGAGAGACTAAAGAATTTCAAGTTCTATTTAGGCAAAACATAACTGATACAATGAGACTACTATGCCTTATATAGACAAGAGCCTCTAAACTCTTAAACCAACTAATTCTGAACTATTCTAACCACCTATTTGATGTAACTAACTATTCTAACCCTCATTAACTATTTTTTATGATTTACATATCAATACCCCCCTCCCAAAACATCCTTGCCCTCAAGGATGTGAAACAATAACAAAAACAAAACTGAAATCATGTAAAAATTCTGCTACACAATGCAGAAAGCCCTGTAAATTGTAGTCTAGGAACCAGCAATTATTTCCTTCATAGTGGCTTCTAGTATTGCTGCACTTTTCACTATTTGCTCCTTTGCTCTTTTTTTTCTGCCACCGACAGTAGCCCTTGGTGTACAGCACACTTAATCCTCATCTTCTTTCCCTTAGTCCGTCCTTTCCAGTTATTTCCCGCTGGATGTTGTACAAAACCAGAGCTAAAAAGCATTTTGATTAACTTTCCTTTGAACCAAATCTGACCCAAGCATCTTGTTGGTGAATATTGAAGATAAAAAGCCCAGTTGAGAATTCCCTTCATTATTGGGCCTATGCAGACAATATTGGCCCCTTTAGTTGGCCCTTGGACCCTTGAATTAATAAGGGACAACATCTGGCTTCCACTCATGACATCACACATGAAAGACCCCCTTGAAATGCAAGATACCTGTCCCTTACCCATACACCCACGTGTACAACACTTCTTCTTAGATGATTTATTTGACTTTTCAGCATGAGAAGCATACAGACACGTACTCACGTCTTGGACTCTACTTGTTTTTGCTGTTTCAGAAATCTCACCTCGCTGTAGCTGCAAAAAATTGAGTTATCGTCAAAATACTTGGGAAAGCAAGAGTCGAAGCTAACGGAATCTGACGATTAGAATTTTGGGTGCTTTGTTTTGAATTGGTCGCCACTGTTACAGTTCCAAACCCTGAGGCTACATTCTAAAAACGTTCAAGAGAGGTGAAGGGTGAAGTCCCACCAACCCCTGATGTAATCTTCGAACCCTTCTCTGTTTCTAGGTTGCGCGAAGCAGAGGTAACCCCACGCGTTACAGCCCCAACTTCATTCCAAGTCGTCTTAGTATCCCTAACATCTGCGTGAGTTGTCTTTTTTGCACTTACCCACATTTCTGGTCCCCGAAAGACAGAAGAAGACCCAAACAGCCCATAGTCCGCTGCACTCGTCTTCCCATTTGCTGTCGATTCATTGTTCTTCTTGTCACATGCAATGCCGTCTGCATTGGCTCATGGTTTCCTTTTGTCGAATTCGAAGGCCTCTAGATAGAGCCCAGAATGTCCCATGTCAACGTTCTTGACATGTATATGCCGTACGAAGACCCAAAGCGGACCTTCAGTGCGTGTTTGTATTTTTTCCAAGAAATTAGCCTGCCCTCTTCTTCTTCGAATGGCAAGTGCCATATGAGGCCCTTTCATCAAGATTCCCGCTAGCTAGCCGGACCTTCCAATTATCAGGCATAAAGTCAATTTCAAAAAAGCACTCACTTAGAAATCCAACCCAGAATGTCTTCTCGTTGGAAACGGGGAAAATCCATCTAGGCCATGCGTGTCGGCGGAGTGCAACCATTGTCCTCAGTGCGCAGTCGATGATACTCCAAATGGGTGACATTCTTGGTTGGCGATAACCATAAAAGGCTCCATGCGGATCCCGCCAAGGCTGACAACCCACCCCCGAATTCAATTCCGGCGCCGATCTTGGTCTATTAAACCCAACTTCTTGATTCGCAATTTCCCGTTCTTGCCGCATAAGAGCCACTTCCACCGTAAGGGCCTGAACGGCGGCCAGCAAGCCACTCAAATCTTGAATAATTGTCGGCAACTCACGCAGGTCTTGAAGCTCTTTCTCAATAGCTTGTAGACAAGCATCAGAATCATTCATGCTGCTGGAGGCATTCTGTGATCGTGTCATCACCATGAACAGACGTAAGGGTTGGCCAAGGAGCAATAGCTCTTATACCACTGATGTGGAAGTGCAGAAGAATAGAGAAAAAAGAGAGGGAGAGGAGAGGGAACAAGAGGGAAGAGGAAGAAGGAGAGAAGAGACACAAAAAGAGAGACTAAAGAATTCGAAGTTCTATTTAGGCAAAACATAACTGATACAATGAGACTACTATGCCTTATATAGACAAGAGCCTCTGAACTCTTAAACCAACTAATTCTGAACTATTCTAACCACATATTTGATGTAACTAACTACTCTAACCCTCATTAACTATTTCTTATGATTTACATATCATCAACATTTTACCTCCTTTTTTGAAATAGTGATTAAGCAATCATCTCCGGCTGCTGAACTATCAACTTTGATTGTTGCCCCAGAATCCTGCCTGATTTGATTTATTATAGCACCTCCCTTGCCTATCACACCTCCAATGTTTCCAGTTGGACAAACCAAGCGAACCGAAAATTCTTTTGTTGATATTTCATCTCTTGGAGCTGAGTACAATGACCTCGGCCAGTCTCCAGCATCACCTTTATATCGTCCATAAGAACCCATAAGAGGAGCTATCCCCACAATTGGTGCTTCTGTGGCTGCACCGACTAGTGAGCCACCAGTAGAATGCATAGCAGAGACAAGCAGATGCTGAGATCGAGATGGATTATCATGAAGTCGAGTTGCAATCTGATACAGAGCTTTCTTTACAACTGCAGGATCCCCAGAAATCTATAGTTCCACATCCAAGCAGTACAGAAACGCATTAGCATATAATTATTACCCAAAAATATTCAGGTAACACAAATCAAGAAAAAGAAGAAAATTAGTTATTATATGCATGGACTGAAGCTCAACTTGTACAACAAAATCATCTATACAGCATATAAACCACTAGCCATTCAAAGCACTGAAATAAATTATAATAAACAAAAAATGAGATTAAAATGGCCATAATGAATGTTGGTCAAACTGGATGATTGTAGTGTATACTATAATACACCAAAACAGCATAGTAGAACTAAAAGTAGAGCTGCAGAAAAGAAAATGACTGAGAGCTTTCAAGAAAACAAATTTGAGGAAGACAATCCTCTGTGCGAGAGAGAGAGAGAGAGGGGGGGGGGGGTTTGCAACTTTCTTAGGCAATTAAAAATCCGATTCTGACCCATATGAAACAAGAATCGGAATAACTAGGGGCAAACAACTGAGAAAGATAACAAATACTTTTAATCAGTATATCAACATAATAAAATATATAGCTAACTACACTATTCACAAGCCATTAATAATGTGGTTCAATCTTTAGTCTGCATGCAATGCAAAGAAAAATGTGTTTAATTTTAAATAAAATATAAAGAAAATAAGACAGAAAGATTATGGAGAAATTCATTCATTTTACCTGCACAAGTTCGTCAGAGCTCAGTGAACATCTAGGTAAATGTTCATCCTTTAGTATACGAATCTGAGCACCAGTGTCACTACGGATGCTCTGAACTATTGTCCCACCTTTTCCAATAACACAACCAATCTGATCAGAGGGTACAAGTAGCTTAGCTACAACTTGGTGGCCTCCTTCATTATCCTCATCCCCATGAAATTCTTCAGCAACCACTCTGTCATGCACCCTAAACAGAGCATCCTGGGCTGGTGAAACAAAATTGCCCCCATCTTCAGCAGCATTAGTCTCCTCACTGGGGCTGTAGATTGTAATAACACGCTCTTCACATCCTGGAACTGTCTCACCAATCCTAATCCTTGATTTGGTGTCTATCCTCAGTTGCCGAACAATCTCACCTCCCCTACCAATAACACTGCCGATCTTTCGGACTGGACACAGATAACGGTACACAGTATCTTCAGGACCAATTACAAACTGCTCTCTATCATCACCCATATTCCTCTTTTTGTTTCCTCTGGTATCATAGTCAGACTGAGTGCGGGATCGCTTTCCATGACCAGCCATTACAGAAAATACTTTGTATCCGATTCTGAATCAGATTAAAAGCTTTCAGGTGAACTTAAATAATCTGAAAAAGATACACAAGTTACATGATGAAATTCATAAAATTATGGCTAAGTTGATCATTTCAAACAGAAACCCGCATTTGAACAAGATATTTCTTCATGACAGAAATTCATATTGTCATTTTAAAACTGAGATCTAGTTTCAATTTTAAGAATCACGTTTCGTCGCCCTCTACTTTATGCGGGTAAAGCTCGAAGAAAATAAAAAGTATAAACAAATTCCATCGTTTGTGAAAAACAAGCTACCCTGTCAAACAGAAAGAATGAAGAACACATTAAAAGTGAGCCTTTTTAAGGGTTCGATTTAGCCTCTCGGCATGAAACCGCAAATTCTAAGAACATATTAGACCGCAACAAACCCTACCCTGTCATCATAGATTAATACCCAAATGCATCAATTACAGCATACACACGTCTGCGATTAATTAGAAGACCACAATCAAGATTCTAGGTTCATGGGAACTTAGGAAAAATTCCGCGTCGATCGTCAACGGACATGCGGCGGAAATCATCGTTAAGATAACTATTAAAAACAGACAGAACTGATCAATCAAGGAGCGCAAGGAGGACGAAATGTATTTTTCAAAAAATCAAGGGTACGGTTACCTGTAGTTCAACGGAGGGGCTATTGAGAATACTGTGAGAAAAACAATGGAAGAGGAGAGAAGAGTAGCAAGCTAAGCTAAGCTAAGCTAAACAGATCTGAGCATTGAGTTGTTGGCGTGCCGATAAGGGAAGAGATGCTCCAAGCCGATGGATCAATTTGGTCAACACTTCAACGCTAGAAAGTCGTCGCTACCCGCATGCGAAGAAGAGATTGGAGAACAGATTAGGCGGCCCATTTGATCAAACTGAGTTAGATAATCGCATCCCTGCCCGAACTGGTTTCTTTCTCTTTCTTTCATTTTTTTTTTCCTTTGCCCCTAAAAAGACTTTGCTTTAATCAAGATTAACCAAAAAAAATCAAGGTTAACCGTTTAACCCATGATCAGATGAAATCCAGTACTGCTCTACAGTGCATATAAATGGGCCTGAATATACGTTTTGCATTACTTACAAACGTTTAGGGCTTGTTTGGTCTGGGGCGAGGGGAGGGGAGTGAAAATGGGTGGAAGGAAATTTTTTTTAGTTGAATTTAAAAAAATTAGAAAAGTGGGGTTAAAAATTTTTAATTAATTTTTCTTACTCTTTTATCTTATATATTCTTTTTATTAAAATTTTATTACCCCACTTCTTCAATCTTTTAAAATTTAACTCATAAAAATTTTCCCTCCCCTCCCTTTCCCTCCAAATCCCTCACACCAAACAAACCATTTAGTTCACATAATAAAAGGGTATGAAATGTAATATAATGTAATAAAATGATGATTATATGAATTTATTTAGTTCGTTATTAAAAAACATGATGTATAGACATAAAAATATTTGATTGGGTTATATTAAATATGAGAATAAATAAGAATAATATAATAATGGACAAAATTACCTTTATCTATATATGTGTGCGCGAGCGCGCGCGCATAATAAATTAAAGTGTCTATTTTTCACCAAATATATATAATATCCATGTCCACATATATAACAATTAATTAATTAAAACTACCTATATATATAATATAACAACCAATATGTCCAGCAAAAAAGATATAACAACCAGTATAAGTTGGATCCATGGTTAAGGAACCTGAACCGGACCGGAACCCGGAGAACCGGCCAGTTGACCGGTCCGGTTCTGTCACTAGGTCGCTACTGTTCCGACCCGATACGACTGGAATCGAACCGGTCACGACTCGGCTGACCCGTCGAGCTGTGCGGGTCGGCTGAGTGAATTTTTTTCCCCCTCCCAGCGTCTAAAACGACGCTGTTTTAATTTTTTTTTAAACTGAAAATAGAAAACGGACCAGCTACTCGACTCCTCGACCAATTCGATCGTTCGAAGTTTCGAACGCCTCTGCCCTAGTCGACCCTGTGCTCTTCCCCTTCTACACTCAGCTTGTCACTCTCCCAAGTTCGAACCCATTCTCGACGCTCGACCGCTGGCGGAGTCTCGAATCCGGCGCCAAATCCTTCGCTCCGTCGGATTCCGTCCCCAAATACACCGATTAAGGTCGCGCGTGTGTGTTCTGGTGGCGTGACCTTCGCTCCGTCGGAGTCTCGAATCAGTCCCCAAATCCGTTGCTCTGTTGGATTTCGTCCCCAAATACTCCGATTAAGGTTGTGTGTGTGTGGTCTGGTGGCGTGACCGCCACTCCGTGCATGGGTCGCTTGTAATGGTCGTCGTCAGCGATTTAGGTGGTGGATATTAGTCAGTTTGCTTCACTTCTCCGGTAAGTTCTCATTTTTTCCTTTCGGCTCTTTGTATTTTGCATTCTTTTGATTAGTGATTAGATTGTGTTGCTTTGGTTTGCATTAGTGATTAGATTCTGTTGGTGTTGTGTTGGTTGGATTAGATTGTGTTTATTGGATTATATTGTGTTTGTTTGGTTTGGTTTACATTCTTTTGATTAGTGATTAGATTGTATTGTATGTTCCTTGCAGCCTTGCATCTACGCCTAGTGACATTCAGATTATGTTGGTTTTGCTGGTGGTAGATAGGGAGAGACATGGCTGACGGTGTTACTGATTTAAGTGGTGGAGATTGATTTTAGTTTGCTTTCTTTATTTCCTTTACCTCTATTGGATTTTTATATTGTATGCACATAAGGATTGATTGTTTTCTTGGTCACTGGTTTGATTGTTTTCTTGCTTGTGGGTGGCTGAGATTGTTTTTATGTTAATTTGTAGCTTGCTTGTGATCGAACTAGGTGTTTCTTGTTTACTTTTCTTTGTTGATTGAAAAGGCCCTGTTTTTTTATTTGCTCATGAAGGTCAGAAGTGGTAAAGGAAGTAATAATCCCCCCACCACCACTGCCCCTACAGAAGAGTCTAGCAACCCCCTTAACCCGAATGTCTCTAATCCCACAGAGTCAACAGGAAGTGTCAAAAAAACTGATCCTACTTGGTAATATGTGTCTGTCAAAAAAGAGGGGAGAGTTAATGTTTTTACTTGCCTCTTATGTGCATCAAGTTACAGGGGAGGTGGAATTAATAGGTTAAAGCAACATCTAGCTGGTGTAAGTGGTCAAATGTCTTCTTGTAAGAAAGTATCTCATGATATACGAGCTAGAATGAAAGAATCTTTGATAGAGGGTGCAAAGAAAAAACCTATTGCTAGTGACAATGTAGAAGATATTGATGATATGGAAATTGAAGAGCCAATAGCTTCACATCCACTTAGGACATCCAATGAGAGTAGTGGCACAAAGAGGAAAGCAACTAGGGTTGGGAAGCTTGACAAATATTTTGCATCTAAAACAACCCCGGGTGCTCAACCAAGCATCAAAAGTGCTTGGGCAAGTCAAGAAGCACAACATGCTGCTAAGGTTGTTATTGCTGACTGGGCTTATGTGAATTGCATTTCGTTTAATGCATTGAATTGTCCTTTGTTTCAAAAAGCCGTTTATGCTATTGCTACTATTGGTCTTGGGTTTAAGGCCCCTTGTGCTCATGAGTATAGAATTACCTTGTTGCAAGACCGTAAAAAAAAGTGTCAGTTATTGATTGACAGTTATCGAGCTAAGTGGAAAGAAAATGGTTGCACACTAATGGTTGATGGCTGGACTAACATTCGACAACGTACTTTGATTAATTTCTTAGTATATTCAGTGCAAGGCATGGTGTTTGTGAAATCAGTTGATGCCTCAGATGTAGTTAAAGATGCAAAAACTTTATTTCCTTTGTTCAATGAAGTTATTGAGTGGATTGGCGTTGAGAATATAGTCCATGTGGTGACTGACAATGCCGCTAACTATGTAGCATGCGGCAAACTGATTAAAGAGAAGTATAAAACTATTTATTGGTCTCCATGTATAGCTCACTGTTTGAATCTTGTTTTGAAAGATATTGCTTCCATGCCTCATGTGTGTGATCTTGCAAAAAAGGCATCCAAAATCTCTATCTTTGCTTATAATCATATGGTCTTCTTATCATGGTTACGGAAAAGACCTGGTTAGAAAGAAATTGTACGTCCTGGTGCTACAAGGTTTGCCACCACATTTATTACATTGTATAGCATATTTTTGCACAAACATGACTTACAAGCTCTAGTTGTTGATCAGCATTTTGTGCAACATAAATTGGCTAACACTGAGCCTAGGAAAACATTTTGTGCAATCATCCTTGATAATCGGTTTTGGAACGAATGTTTTCAAATTGTCAAGATTGTTTCCCCAATTATTAAACTATTGAGGATTGTTGATTCTAATGGCAAGCCTTCGATGCCTTATGTTTATGAAAGCATGCAAAGGGCTAAAACAACAATCAAGGAGATGTTTCATAATAAGGAGGAGCTGTACAAGCCATACACTAGCATTATTCAGGCTCGATGGGATAGACATTTAAAGAGCGAGCTTCATGCAGCAGCTTATCTTTTGAATCCTGCCTTCTTTTACAATGAGGCTTGTAAATTAAAATTCTGTGTGCGTATATATTACCTAGATAACAAGAGTTTTATTTTTATATTTTAATTTCCAGCATGTATTAGTAATCAATGTTGACATTAAGGAACGAAAAACCGGACCGGGTAATAAACCGGTCACAGCACATGTTTAAGGGTTAATGGGTCAACCATGGTCTAACCGATAGTTAAACCGGTCATATTAAAATATTATAATTTATTAGTGACAATATATATTAATATATTTTTAAACTTCTATAGATAAAAATGAAGATTTTTAGAAAAACAATACTTAAAATCTATTAATATGAGTTATAATGCCTATACTTATGCAATGATATCTCCTTTTCTATAATTATTATTTCTTTTTAAATAATTGTTTTTATTATCTTCGTCATTTTTTTAGATTTGTTCTTTCTTTATCTATTTTTTCTCTTCATTTTGGTCTTCAACTTCCAAATTTTCCCTAAAAAAAGCAAAAAAAAAAAATTTTAAAAATGAAACCGGTCCAACCGGTTGAACCACCGGTTTTAAATGGTTCTACCTGATTCAACCGGTTTCAGACCGGTTCCCCGGTTTAACTATCAAACCAGACTGGACCATTAGCCAGTTCCCAATTCAACCGGCCGGTCCGGTTTTTCATATAGTGGTTGACATCGATATTTTAAATTTCATATATTTCATAATATACAACCATATATGTAGGGTTCATGGTGACTTTTAATACTTAATGGTGGGAATATTATTTAAGGGTTAAGTAGTAATCCATTCTGGAAGTATACGCGAATAAACAATGTTACCTTATAAATTTTTTTTGTCTCAATATCATCAATGCATTCCTTTGACTAGTTCACTTTGACCATTAATTTTTTTATTTGACCAAAAAATACATATGGCACACCACCTTATCATCTAAGCATTGCCTCCATCTCTTCCTCAATGGTGACTTCTCCGACTCCTCCCCTTCTCTCTATCTGATCCCATCGCCTCTGCCTCCCCTGTCCCCATCTTCATAATACTTTTTGAATTTAATTGAGTTGTTGCAGTGTCGCCCTATTGCTTATCCCATAGACGAAGACATGCCTCCTCTTGTCTTTCTTCCTCCCACCCTCCATCGCTCTGGCCGTCGCCTCTCCGCCACCTCCCTCTTCCCTCTTCTGCCTCTCTCATCACCTACTATAATTGCTTAGGTCTTACTTCAAGGAAAGATTGGTTAACTCAAAAGCCAATTTCGTTTGAACCATTGGGGGTGCTTTAATCCCACAAGAGGCCCTCTCTTGGGATCTCTTTAGTCCCATCCACAGGTTCCTCATAGTCTTTGTCATAGACGTTGCAGCTACCAAATCCAAGAAAAGCCAATAGATATGGCAGTTGAAGAAGTTCGGTCAACTTAAGGTTCGCTATTTGTTTACTTTAGAGAAGTTATGGGGGAGTGATTGGGTAGAGTATAAGTTGGAGAGACGGTTAGAGAGAGATGGAAGTGGTGAAGGTTTAGAAAAGTGGAGGTACGTGGCGAGAGATCCATTTAGCTATCTAGTGTTTCAGGCAGGGCCAAGGATCTGTTCGGGGAAGGAGATGGCCTACTTGCAGATAAAGAGGGTGGTGGGTGCGATTCTGACAAGGTTCATGGTGGTTCCGACAATGCCGAAAGGGATGGAACCACGATTTGTTTCCTTCGGATGAAAGACGGTTTTTCGGATGATGATTCATTCTTCTAAACTGGCTTTCATGTGTGCCATTAAAAATTGTACTATCTCTTGATTGATTAGGTATATATATATTTTTTAATTGTGGGCATAGATCAATCATGTAGATAAAAAATAGTGTTAATTTGTGCAATCTTTTTATTAAAGAATCAAAGAGAAGATAAAGATGGGGATAGAGGAGGCAAAGGCGATAGGAGCAGGTGGAGAGAAGGGGAGGAGTCGCCATTGAGGAAGAGAGGGAGGAAGTGATTAGATGATGAGGTGGCAAAGAGGGGATGTGCCATGTGTATCTTCTAGTCAAACAAAAGAAAGTTAATGGTCAAAGTTAACTATGTTAACTAGAAGGATAGCATTGCTATGTTTTAATAATTTCAAGGTAATATTGAGATAAAAAAAACTTTCAAGGCAATTTTGCTCATTCGCTTATACTTTCTGAGGGAATTTGCTAGCTGACCTATTCTTTAATGAGATATTTTAATATTTTTAACGGTGGAATATGATTTTTTGAATTTCTATATTATTTTAAATTTTTTAATGTTTATTAGTACATAGGGTCGAGCACTTCGATCAATTTAAAATATTATAACATCATTAAGATCTTTTTCACTTGATTACGAGAGGTTTACATATCTATTTATGAGTCATAGCAATATAATTCTGATTGCATCATTTATATAATTTGGATTATAAAATTCAATATTCTTTACATTACATAAGTTCAATCAAACGTTGTAATCAGCCTGTTTGCCTTGTAATTGAACCAAACCAATATTATTGTCAATGTATAATCAAGGGGCTATTGTAATTATTAATTTTATTTAATAGCTTCTAATTTTTTAATGTAAAATTATACTCTATGTGTTTAAAAAAAATATAGATATTTCCTATCAATAAAATTTTTATATATGAACTTTTAATCAATTTTCTCTTTTTTCTTGTATTTGACTTCTAGTTGACCATGACAAAAACATCATGAGAGAATAAGGTAAAACAGTGTTTAAATAAAATTGGGGAATTCTATTCATATTTAACCTTTTTATACATGACCTAAAAAATATCTGTTTGTTTATTTTGGAGGTAGAACGTGGGAACTTGTTACAAGGATAAAATAGCGCACAGCTTCTATCGCAGATCTAAGTTCATCTAACCTCGGGGGAGTCCGTGACGATATAAATTCCCGTCGACATCCTTCACTCCCCTTCGAGCTATCTGGAAATCGCAGCTATTTCTAGACAACCAGACACTCGACTTTACCTTCACGACCCGTAACCTTTAGCGGCGCCGGATTCCATAACGGTGCCCGAAATCGTGAAATGTCAACATCAGGCCAGCACCAGTTCCGGTACACTCAAACCCCTTCTAAGGTCCTGCACCTCCGCAATCTTCCATGGGAGTGCACGGAAGAGGAGCTCAAGGAGCTTTGTAAACCCTTCGGGAAGATTGTCAACACCAAGTGCAATGTCGGCGCCAATCGGAACCAGGCCTTTGTCGAATTTGTTAGTTCCTTATCTCTATCTCTCACCTGTTATCTAATTATGGATTCTTGCTCGGTTTTTTAACCATCTATTTTGTCGTTTGAGAGAAATTAGGGTAGAAATAAACTGAGGTATATGCCAAAGGCTGATGCATGAAAGAAATTGAACTAGCGATATTCTTGGAGGTGCCAAGGTCAAGATGAAAGTGAAACGTGTAAAGGATTTAAAGCAACAAATTGAAAATTTGAAGCTGTTTACACTCGTTGCAAAGTTTTTGACATTAAAAAAAATGCATTTAGCTTAATGCAAATAATACTCCCTTCGGTCGGTGTAATTAGAAGTTGAATTTTTTGGGAGAAATTAAGAAAATCAATTAAATTACTTTAGATTTTTAGTATCCTTAGATTATATATTAGTTTATTAGTCAAATTAATTAGTTTGGAGAAAAAAATAAAAATATAAATACTCTATAGTAATCTAAACTAACTGGCTTCCTTAATTTCTCTAAAAAAGTCAATCTTGTCCTATAATTATAATTAGGACCGGAGGGAGTACCTTAGTTCAGCTAATGGTGATCGGATTGACTTTCCTGGAAGCACTTCAGCTTATTTCCTTATATTAAAATATTCTGTTTCTTCCAAATGTCTGTGGCTGTGATTTTTAATATTTGATTTGATGAACACTGTTCTTTCTGGACTATCCAACTCGGATTTATGAATTATGAACTCTTTAAAATGATGACATTACCAGGCAGATTTAAATCAAGCCATTTCAATGGTTTCATATTATGCCTCGTCTTCAGAACCTGCGCAAGTTCGTGGTAAAACTGTTTATATTCAGTATTCTAATAGACACGAAATTGTCAACAATAAAAGTCCTGGAGATGTTCCTGGAAATGTCTTGCTGGTAACAATTGAAGGTGTAGAAGCTGGAGACGTGAGCATTGATGTT
Source organism: Inga oerstediana (assembly GCA_963210345.1). Taxonomy (NCBI): domain Eukaryota; kingdom Viridiplantae; phylum Streptophyta; class Magnoliopsida; order Fabales; family Fabaceae; genus Inga; species Inga oerstediana. The sequence goes on along the minus strand of OY723403.1, from coordinate 14,219,814 downwards.
ATCCACTTGGTGAGTTCTTTTTGAGTTGATTTGGATATATGCCACTAGCTCCTTGTTTGAGCAAGAGTATGGCTTTACTTAATTATTGTTTATATGCTTCTCTGCTAATTTGATTTGATTCTACTTTGTTTTAAACTCATATGCTTGAATATTGCCATTCAGTGACATTCTAATAATGGGCATAAATGCATGATCCTTGCAGCTTGTCATCTTGAAGTACATTAGACACAACATTTTCCTCTTCGGTCATGCAATTTTTTTGTGATTAGATAGCAGGAACAGTTAAGTAGTATGGTCTAAACTATATAGTGCTAAAGTACGGACTGTCATGAATCGTAATTTAATAACTAATATCACTAGAAAGTGATTTTTCCTCTAAAATCAAATTCTGTTTTAAACTTTTTTTATTTTATTGTATGAAGCAAAGTTAACCTCGCTTTAAGATATGAAACTTGTTATAATTCTGGTAGTTGTTGCCCAGAATTGAAAGGAAATAGGTAGAAGGAGAAGGAAAGAAGAAAGAGATGAAGAGAAACAGAATGATCGAATCAGAAGAGAGAGAACAGAGAAGAGAAAAACAGAGATTCTGAGAGGGAGAGACACGTGGCTGCTGAATCATGTATTTTATTCACTGAGTCAACAACAACATAATAGTGATAATAGCTCATATATATATAGAGCCGAGGGATTCAGGGGCAGATCTGCTCTTTAACTAATTCAGGGGCAGATCTGCACTTAACTAATTTCCTAATCCTATCTAATTAGCTAGGGAACACCATTTGGGGATTAGGGATTCACAATTAGAATCTTTACAAATTCATATCAATACCCCCCCCCATTGAGACATCCTTGTCCTCAAGGATGAGTCACCACAAAATCTGGAAACTGTTCCCGGAATTGGGGCAAGGGAAGCCATGAAGCTTCTTCATCCGGCAACCCCTTCCATTGGACAAGAACTTCAGTGATCAGCCGTCGTCGCCTCTTAACAGACCTTTTATTCAAAAGCTTTTCTGGAAACAAGGAAGGTGGGGGCTCAGGGAAGTCTGGAGGAGGGTGCCGTGGTGGTACAGCGGGGTTGGGACACAATTTCAGCTGTGAAACATGAAATGTAGGATGTATGCGAGAATCAGGAGGTAGCTCCAATTTATATGCAACCTGTCCCACCTTCTCTAACACTTGATAGGGGCCAAAAAATCTGGGAGCTAATTTCTGAGAACTTCTCACAGCAGCTGAAATTTGTCTATAGGGTTGTAATTTCAGAAATACCCATTGGCCAACCACAAATTCCCTATCAGACCTATGTAGATCAGCTTTTTGCTTCATTCTATTAGAAGCTCGGTGCAGATGATATTTCAGCATAGCTAGCACCTGTTCCCTTGCTTCAAAGCTTCTGTCCACAGCCTCCAAAACTGAATTATGAGGCAAGTAGGGACAATGAATAGGTGGTTTTTGGCCATACAAGAGCTCATAGGGAGAGGCTTGAGTAGATGTGTGAAAAGTTGTGTTATACCACCATTCCGCTTGTGATAACCATTTACTCCAATCCTTTGGCTTCTCCCAACACATACACCTCAAATAAGTTTCTAGACACCTATTGAGAACTTCTGATTGCCCATCGGTTTGTGGGTGGTATGCGGTAGATAGCTTTTGTTCAATCCCCAAAACTCTCAAGAACTCCTTCCAGAAATTACTTACAAAAAGTGGATCCCTATCACTAATAATTTCAGTAGGGGCTCCATGGAGTTTGTAAACATGGTCTAAAAAGATTTGAGCTAATGAGGATGCTGTATAAGGATGAGATAAGGCTAGGAAATGGGAATACTTACTCATCCTATCAATTATAACCCATATAACCTCCTTACCATTGGACTTAGGGAGGCCCTCAATAAAATCCATGGTAATTGATTCCCAGACACGGCTAGGAATAGGTAGAGGCTGTAGAAGACCAGGAGATGCAACGGTTTCATATTTACACCTTGCACACGTGTCACATGTCTTCACGTAGGAAGTAACATCACTCATCATTTTTCTCCACCAAAAAAGAGCTTTAACTCGGTGGTAAGTGGCTTGGATGCCCGAATGCCCCCCTTGAGGGCTTGAATGCAACCAATCTAGGATTTTTTTCTTCAAAGTGGCATCATTACCTACCACTAGCTTACCCTTCCTTCTTAAGAGTTCATCACTCCATGTAAAGTGGTGAAGAGGTCCCTCGGTAGCCTGAATTTGGGGTAGTAATTGCTGCAAATACTCATCACTTACCCAACTTTGCTTAATGTGCTGCAACAGATCTGGTGAAGAAGTATCGAAAATCATCTGTAACAGCTGCATTTTAGGCATCCTAGAAAGTGCACCAGCTACTGAGTTGTCTTGTCCCTTCTTATATTGAATCTCATAGTCAAAACCAGCTAGCTTGGCCACCCACAACATCTGAAACGAAGTTTTCAGTTGCTGTCCCAGTAGGAATTTTAGACTTTTCTGGTCTGTCCGTATGACAAAACGATTTCTTTCTAGATATTGATGCCAATGTAATACAGCCAACACCACTGCCATGAGTTCCTTCTCGTAAACTGATAGTTGCTGGTGCTTAGGAGATAAACCCTTGCTAAAATAGGCTAGAGGCCGCCCCTCTTGCATGAGGACAGCTCCTATACCACAGCCACAAGCATCAGCCTCCACCACAAATTGCTTGGAAAAATTAGGTAGAGAAAGAACCGGTGCTGAGGTGAGAGCCTTCTTCAGGTTATGAAAAGAATCTGTGGCTTCTTGAGACCATATAAAACCATTTTTCTTAAGTAGAGATGTTAGGGGTCTTGCTATAGTACCAAAATCACGAATGAAGCGCCGATAGTAGCCAGCAAGCCCCAAAAAGGCCCTTACTTGCTTGATGGTAGTAGGTAGAGGCCACTCAGCCACCGCTTGTATTTTCCTAGGGTCTGTGGACACTGTTCCACCCCCGATTGTGTGCCCCAAATAGTCAACATAGGTGGCTGCAAAGATACACTTGGACTTCTTGACGTAAAATTTGTTATCTCTTAATAGAGTCAACACTTCCTCTAAGTGTATAGCATGATCTGCGAGGGTGGGGCTATAGATCAGAATGTCATCAAAAAACACTAGAACAAATTTATGTAGGTGTGCCCGGAAAAGGTCATTCATAGCTCCTTGAAATGTAGCCGGGGCGTTGGTTAAGCCAAACGGCATCACCAACCATTCATAATGTCCTGAGTGTGATTTAAATGCTGTTTTGTATATATCAGCAGGTTCCATTCTGATCTGATGGTATCCAGCCCTTAAGTCCAATTTAGTGAACCATCTAGCATCCCCCAATTCTTCAAATAATTCCTCTATCAATGGTATAGGATATTGGTTCTTGACTGTTGCTTTGTTAAGCTCACGGAAATCAATGCACATGCGCCATGTGCCATCCTTTTTCTTCACCAACACAATAGGAGCCGAAAAGGGTGAAGAACTTGGTTGAATAACTCCATCTTGTAGGAGCTCATTAATCAATTTTTCAATGGTATCACGTTGTGCTGCTGGGTAGCGATAAGGCTTCAAACTAATGGGGTTTGTGCCTTCCTTGAGGATGATAGGGTGGTTATGGCCTTCCCTAAAGGGTGGGAGGCCCTTAGGGTCTTCAAAAAGGGGTTGAAACTTACTAAGTATCCCCTGTATGTCTGCTGGAATATTTATTTCAGAACCGGATTGTGCAGAATCAGAATCATGGGGAGGCGGTTTTTGAACCAACTGCAGAAGGAACAATTGGTTTTGTTGTAGAGAATGAATTTCAGATTTGTTGGGGTGCATTACTTTCCAGGCATTAGGTGGTGCAGCCTGCAACTTCTCAAGCTTCCCATTATGCCAAAAGTACATAGTCAACGAGCCATAGTCCCAAAAGGCATTCTTAATGCTTTTCAGCCACTGCAGCCCCAGAATTATATCATAAGTGTTGAGTTCTAAGATCCTAAGGTCAAATCTGAATTCAAGACCCTGCATCTTCCATTTAAACCCTTTCCACACCCCATGCACTTGTAGCTTTCTGCCACCAGCAACCTCCACCGAAGGTAAATCAGATGTGTCACCCTTCCAGCCCAACTTTTTAGCCAATCCCAAATCCAGAAAATCATGGGTGCTGCCACTGTCAATTAAGACCTGAATTAGCCTCTTACCAACCTGTCCTGGCACTCTCATGGAAGTGGAGTCATCAACTCCAGCGAATGCATGTAGGGATATACAGGAAGGTAGGTCCTCGTCAGGAATTAATTCAGAACCATCATCCCCAGTATCGTCATTTTCAAAGTCATACTCAATGTAATGCAATTGAGCTTTTTGTCGCTGGGGACACTTATGCTCACGCGAGAAGGGTGCATGGCAATAGAAGCACAAATTTTTCACTCGGTGGTCTAATTCCTCCTCAGGTGTAAGGGGTCTATAAGGTTTGTTTGCAATCTTGGGAATCAAAGATTGGGTCTTTGGAATAATCCCAGCAGGCTTATCGGTGATGGTTGGTCTGTTGGCCTCGGACGACTTGGCCGTTAGCAGGGCTGACCGATAGGAAGAAGAAGAAGTTGATGGGTTTAGATACCTGGTCGCAGATGATGAAGAAGTGGATGCCGCTGGTCGAGTATAACGGTCGACCGGTGGTTTGGCAGCGGCGCTAATGGTAATAATTTCTTGCATCCTGGCGATCTTGCGCGCTTCTGTCAGCGTTCTTGGACTGAGGAGACGAACAGGACCTGCCAATTCCATTCGCAGTCCCGCTATGTAGATATCGACCAAGTAATCCTCAGGCAAATCCAATTTTGCCGATATCAAATCAAATTCGGCATTAAAATCGGCCAGGGACCCAGTCTGCCGTAAATGCGCGAGATCACTCATCGGCGTCTCGAAGGGGGGACCGAAATTATCTTGCAATAGGACCGCGTACTCCTCCCACAACGGTAGTCGTCCTCTTAGGCGGCGTTCTAATGCACGATGCCATTGGAAGGTACGGTCGTCGAGGCCCATCGATGCTAACTTCACCTTGTTGGCTTCGGGTGTTTCATCGATTTCGAAATATCGCTCACAGCGGAGAAGCCACGTCAGAATATCGTCCCCGTTAAATCTTGGAAACTCTAGCTTAGTGAATTGGGTCGGCCTCTGGTAGTTGTGGTGATTCGGTGGCCGACGTTCGCCGTTTCGGTGGTTATTCGGAGGATGGTCGGCACGGTCTTGCATCTCCAGCCGCAAGGTCGTGATACTGGCATTGACCCCATCGGCGAAGTCTTGGAAACTAGTCGTTAATGTCTGAATCTGTCGTTCCACCGCCTGTAGACGCTCGTCGGTCATTCTTGCTCGTTCTTGATTTCTTGTTTCCACCATACAGCGTCGGCGAGTCGGCAGAGGACTGAAATTCTCTGATACCACTGTTATAATTCTGGTAGTTGTTGCCCAGAATTGAAAGGAAATAGGTAGAAGGAGAAGGAAAGAAGAAAGAGATGAAGAGAAACAGAATGATCGAATCAGAAGAGAGAGAACAGAGAAGAGAAAAACAGAGATTCTGAGAGGGAGAGACACGTGGCTGCTGAATCATGTATTTTATTCACTCATGTATTTTATTCACTGAGTCAACAACAACATAATAGTGATAATAGCTCATATATATATAGAGCCGAGGGATTCAGGGGCAGATCTGCTCTTTAACTAATTCAGGGGCAGATCTGCACTTAACTAATTTCCTAATCCTATCTAATTAGCTAGGGAACACCATTTGGGGATTAGGGATTCACAATTAGAATCTTTACAAATTCATATAAAAAACTCTTAAGAGAATAGAAAGAGGGCATAATTCTTGGAAGAAAACAGATTTTTTAGTGCAAAGAAGGGGGGTTAACCCCAAGTCACTTCTGGTTATGTCATGTAACTCACTGTGTTTGACTAGCAAAGAAGTGCTAGCCCCTTGAAGGAGGGAAAAAACAAAGAAAGAGTAATTAACAATAGAAAAGTCGATTGTTGAATTTTAGTTGTTTTCCCTGCTGTTCACATGATGCAGAGTTGAAAGCCTGTTGACCCCTTTTCTTTTTCATGATCTATAATATTAATAGAGATTAGAATCACTTTACCATTAGGAGAAAGGCATATAATATAAAAGTTCATCACTGGAGGATTTTTACAATCATGAAAATTGTGTCTCCAATTCACCTGAACTCCTTTTTCTTGCTGCTTCCTATCAGTTTTATTTATTTATTTATGAAAGGGGGTTTTCCGATCTCACTTGAATGCTTTGTCATATGCCTCTAGGTTTTTATACCTTCAAATCTCGTGGAGTTCCATATCATCTTTCAGCATTTAATATTGTGATGTCTTATCTACTTCTCTTTATTTAGAGTCAGAAGGAATCCTGATTAAATCATGTGTCATTTTTTATTGAAATCGGCTGAATCACAGATGGTGATCTCTCATAATTAGATACTTTTGTTGGAGACAGTTTGGAATAATTATCATGTACGTCATACTCCTTTCTAAGGTCACCCATATAAGTCCAGGTGTCATTCTGCACTTATTTCTCATCAGTTTGAAACTTCTTGTTATTGCCTGATGATCTCATGATTTGTGATGATTTCAAGTCATCTGACTATATATTTTCCCACCTCATTCCTTTAGGAAAAAATCATTATGATGTCTGAACTAGTATTTTATTCTGTTATTCAGGTGTTTTCTGCTTTTGGGTTTGTACATAAAATTGCTACTTTTGAAAAGGCTGCAGGCTTCCAGGTTAGACAAGTATTTATTATCATATGACATTTACCTCAATGTCATTGTCAATATCCATTTTAGTTATGTGTTTTATTATGGCAGGCTTTGATTCAGTTCAGTGATGCGGATACTGCTGCTTCAGCTAGAAATGCACTAGATGGAAGAAGCATACCCAGGCAAGCAGTGCATTTGCAATTTGACCCTTCCGTCCTTCATCATAGATTCTAATTATAACTGAGCAAGTATTACATACTAATTAGCTTACGTTTTTGTACTCAGATACCTGCTCCCTGAGCATGTTGGTTCTTGTCATTTGCGTATTTCATACTCAGCGCATACTGATCTTAATATCAAGTTCCAGTCTCATCGCAGCAGGTAATGATTTATTTGTAAAGCTGCTATAATTTAGTATTGTTTAGTCACATGATTGCTGGTGTTTTGAGATTCGCAGATAAAATGTCAAAGTCCTTGTTGTCCTTTATCACGGTGTTTTCTGACCTGCTAATTGATACGTGCTTTTTGTCATCTAGGGGTTAGTGAAGCCTGATAGTCAGAATACAGATGTGTTGGCATATCCACTTAGTAAATTTCTTGATCTTTTTCCTGTTATTGCCATTAAAGCTGAAGTTATTATTCTTTACCAACATGAGCCGAAGGAAGTGATGTTTTTCTGCTTGTGGGTATTTTTTGACCATCGTTGGTATTGATGCTAGCTATCTATGGTTTATTGCTTTAACATGGGAAAATATCTTGGATTCCTCACCTCTCCTTTTGTCAACTGAATTTGTTAGTTGAGAAGATTACCCTTTTCTGCATCTAATTTGTAGTAGTTTTGATCAACAATGGTTTTCTGGATTTTGGTTAGTTCTGGAGGAAATTTATACTGAATAATTGATGTAATGACTGAGAAATCATAAATAAATATAGAGAACAATATTTTCATGAACAAGCCTGCTTCTCAAATATATTCCAGCCATTATATTCAATTTAATATTTTTGTCTTGGTCAAATTGAATTTGGATTTTTTCTTGGTTAAAGAGGGATAGTGAAATTGGATTGCGAAATTCTAGTTTAGCGGTCCTTAGACCATAATCTCTTCCAGTTTACGGATCTCTTAGGAAGAGAAGTATTCACGGATAAACCGTGTTAAGTACGAGACCTACATGTATGAAAATTCTTGGAAGTGGTATTTAGAATCAATGTGTGAGAAATCCAAAGAGCCCAAAAATCTTTTTTGAAGCACTCCTGATATGTAAACATAATAAAGATTTAAAATTTATTAGGGTTAGTTAAGGGATAGAGTCGTTAGGCTAATGGCAGCTGTCAAGTCTGTTAGTTAGGGAATTAGAAGTATGGTTGTTAGTTTAGTTAGAAGGGCTGTGTATAAGCCTATAAATAGTTGTCCTTACCTATTGTATCTCTTGGTCTGTGATTGACAATAAAATAGTTCAGACATGTGTCTCTCGTATCTCTCTTGATTCTCTTACTTCTTTTCTCTTGAATCCTCTGTTTCTCCTTCTCTATTTCTGGTTCTTGCCCTTTCTTTCTCTCTTTCTTTCTATAGAGAATTGCAATTCTGTAACAGTGGTATCAGAGCCTTCAATTCTTGGCCCTTCCACTGCAATACCACAGAGAAAAAAAAGGGAAAAGAAAAAAGTTCACCCAGCATGGCTTGTGCCTATGCATCTTGATTTCTTTCAAAAGCTTTGAAGAGCGTCTCCAACAAACAGAGAGGCGATTCCAGCTATGGCATCTTCAACAGCAGGGGTTAGTAGCTGATTTAACTATGAGTTTGATTCCCTCTCAACCAATCTAGATGTGCCAGAGGATTACCTTGTTGAGGCATATGTTTCCGGTTTGAAAGAGGAAATGGCAGAGTCTGTTTGATTCTTTGAACCAAGAACCATGCTTGGGGGTTGACGCCTAGCAAGAGTGCAAGAAATTTCCTTGCAATGGCAAGCCAGGAAAGCAGAGCAAGTGAGGAAGGTCTTGGCAAATCAAGAAGACGGCCATGGTGATCTCAAGAAGGGCCAGGATTTGTTCATTGACTTGGGTTGCTGTTTGCCCTTCACCTCGCAAGACTCTGTGGAAAGTGTAGAAGATGAGCAAAAGAATCACTTGAAGGCTGACCAAGATGTGCGACGCCATGTTTCGAAAGCAAAGTATGCGCAACCAACCACAATAAAGGCCCCAACTCTGGTTGCCGACAATTCCAGCCCCGTTCAAAAGGCTTCATGTGTGACAAAAGGAAATAAAGAATCCACCGTCATCGCGAAACAGGACATGGAGGTGGTGATGGAAGCAAAGTCGGACGTTGGTGGGTCAGTGAGTTCCGACTCTCGATAAATTTCTGGCACGTACTTCGACTAAATTCTTCTCACCAAAAGATGTATCGCGAAGATATTTGAAGGAGCTAAGTGGCGAGATATGGAGTGCTTTGAACAAGAATTTCTCCAGTTCGAGTGTATGTGGCTGCAAAAACTTCGATTTGAAAAGTCAAACGAGCTGGCACCTATATGTACGTGTCAGAGGTCTTTTTGGTGTGTATTAGGTTTTTTAATATTAGATAACCCAATGTGCTTTGAAGCTGATGTCATGGGTGGAAGACAGCTATCATCCTTCTTTCTAATCCTACAGCTGGGTCCCATCTTCCAAAACCTTCAGAAATATTTTCCATGTTGCTCTACAAATTGTAATACACAATGGGTAAATGGACCTGCATGTGGCTGCAAATGGAATGGCCCAATTGCTTGGCATTTGGGTTTCATTATTCCTACAAGAACTCTGCTGCAATTATGGTTCAAAGGGAAGTTGATTGTAATGCTCTTTGGAAGGCTTTGTCTTCTGAAAAAGAAAGGCTAGAAAAAAAAACAAAGGCAAAGTGCGCAGCGGCTCCAGTACCAGTTTTCTTCAAGGACCAGCAGAAGTTTTCAGAATTATCAAGCCTATGTTTTTGTTGATTTCATATTTGTCTTTTGTTGTCAACCATCCTTGAGGGCAAGGATGTTTTGGGAGGGGGGTATTGATATGTAAACATATTAAAGATTTAAAAATCTGTTATTGTTAAGGGATATAGCCGGTAGGCTAATGGCAGCTGTTAAATCTGTTAGTTAGGGAATTAGAAGGATGGTTGTTAGTTTAATTAGAATGGCTGTGTATAATAAGCCTATAAATAGATGTCCTTACCTATTGTATCTCTTGGTCTGTGATTGACAATAAAATAGTTCAGGAATGTTTCTATCGTACCTCTCTTGATTCTCTCACTTCTTCTCTCTTGAATCTTCTGTTTCTCCTTCTCTATTTCTGGTTCTTTCCCTCTCTTTCTCTCTCTCTTTCTATACAGAACTACAATTCTGTAACAACTTCCTATTTCTTCCATGCATTTAAATGAGCAGACAGATTCGGCAATGTTTTCTAATCACTCATATCTTACCAGTTACCTGTTTTCCTCGCAAGAGAGTTCACAGTCTTCAAGAAAACCCCATTTATGTTTCATACCCTCTTCTTTTTAAAGTTTTATTCAAGAATGTCAATGTCTCTTGAAAGTTTATTTTCTTCTTTAATATATTATCTTGATGTTCTTCCAATGTTGATGTTTGGTTTGTAGTGCTGAACTATTTTGACAACTCTGCAGGGACTACACAAATCCTTACCTTCCTGTTAATCCTACTGCTATTGAGGGGATGGTGCAGGTATTCATTTTATCTTGTTTCTGCTTTCTTGTTTTTAGCATGTACTAACTAGTTTCATTCTCCAGCCTGCTGTTGGTCCTGATGGGAAGAAAAAAGAACCCGAGAGTAATGTGCTTCTGGCATCCATTGAAAACATGCAATATGCTGTCACTGTAGATGTTATTCACACGGTAAGAAAAGTTATTTCTCATATGAATATTAAGTTGTTGAGAACTTGTAATGAATGTTGCTGGTCTGCCTGTTACAGGTCTTCTCTGCATTTGGTTCTGTGCAGAAAATTGCTATATTTGAGAAGAATGGGCAAACTCAGGCTCTAGTTCAGTACCCTGGTACTAAACCTACTTGACTTTTTCTTTCTTGGGAATCAGTGTTATGTCCTTTTTGAGATAGGTATTTCAAAAATACATATTTATTGTATGTGCTTCATGAAATATGATGTGTATTGTTGGGAAAGGGGAAGCTTGTTTCCTGGTCAGTTGCCCATAGAGTTACATAAAAGATAGAACCCTGCATCAGGATGGAACTTTTTCTCTGGGGGGCTTCTCTTTTGACTTGTGTTTGTGGTACTATGCTAGGAGGTCAGCAACAAGCTGGATGTCCTTTTAAGTTTGTAGGAATATAACCTAGGTTTATTAGCATAACTGAATTATAACAATTTAGGAAAAAAGAAATTATGAAGAGTCCACCTGCAAGTGTGGCTGTTCTGGTGAGTTATAGGATCTCACTTTAGAGTGGCAGTAAAAGCATCTTTAATTGTTACTTGGTACTATACCATGGTTCTTGGCTTAACTTTTAGTACCTTTAATTTTGCAATTCTTGGGCCTTTTTTTTTTTTTAAACCTATGATTGTCTTCAACTATAGTCTGACGGAATCATCAGTTGTTTTCTTACTATAATCAGACATCCTGTTCTTTGATCAGTTTTTTATTTTCTTGGTGCACGTTTACCTTTCATCTACAGATGTTACAACAGCAGCAACTGCCAGAGAAGCTTTAGAGGGGCATTGCATATATGATGGTGGCTATTGTAAGCTTCATCTATCATACTCTCGTCATACTGATCTCAATGTGAAGGTATAAAAATATGTGTTTTTGAGTTAATGTACATGAGGGGAAAAATGAAAGGGGATAAATATTAAAGATGTACTAAGAAGGAATTTGGACAATTCGTGGTCGGAAAGAGATTTATTAAATGTATGCTTCTTGACACCTGATTTATTTTACAATTTTTGTATGTTTGGATAATCATCTATCGAGCTGATTGTAGTGTTGTATAATCATGTTTTGGTTTTAGGCGTTCAGTGATAAAAGTAGAGACTATACAATCCCAGATCCAAGTATGCTTGCAGCACAGGCTCCTGCCGCTGCTTGGCAGAATTTTCAGGCTTCTCCTCTGTACTCTGGTGGTTCTCCTGCTGTACAGGGTCAGGTGCCTGGGGGACAAGTTCCATCATGGGATCCCACCATGCAGGCAGTTACACCAAGTTATGCACCGGCGCCTGGTACTTTTCCCGGTCAAACTTATGCGGCCCCTCCAGGCCCTGCCTATTCCCCTGCTGCAATGCCCGCTGCTTCATCACCTCTTGCACATACAAGTCCTGTTTCTCACAATGCAAATTCTCTGGGAATCACTCAACCCGGGGTTCAACAGAATGTAAATGTACAGCCAAGTGGCGCTTCACCTCCAGGTTCTGGTTCCTCACCTGTTATGCAAAGCAGCCCAGTTGCCCAAGGATTAGGTCAGCCAAATATTAGACCTGGTGGCGCTTCACCTCCTGGTCCACCGCCTTACTATGGTTGATGAGTTGTCTTTCAAGTACTTGAAGTCAATTGGCCTTGGCAAAAAATTGAAGTTCCTTCCCTTACCTTGCGATTGATTTTTCTTCTTTTATTTATGTTACCTTTTAGTTGGATCTCAAAGAATTGTACCCTGATTGTTTTTTAATCTGTAATGCGGCAAGTATCATGGCTTTCCTCCTATCACTCACTTTTGTATTTTCCATGCTACCATTCTCCTTTTAGGGCCTTCAAACGTTCGTTCTGTTTCCTTTTCTGATTTGTAGAATTGTTATGTGAACCATTGTATCATGGTACCAAGAGCATTTTGAAGCATAAAAATGCACTACGTATTCCCCTGAACCGTTGTTGGCTGTGGCCATGGCTAGATAAAAGAGTGTCACTATCCTGGAGGTGGGGCTGATCCTGTTTGAGTGTGGCTTTGACTGTGTGGTACATGGTTTTTATGCATGGGTATTCAATTTTAAGGGTATACCCAAGAATTAGAATTATACATAAAGAGTGTTGATTTATATAACTGTAGAATATAACTCTTTTAGTGGCTAAAGGAGTTTTTTCAGAATATATGTTAGAGTTCCATCAAATTGGGAATTATGAATTGATAGATGTATGATGACCAAGGAGAATAAATATTCTAGTGGTAAGAAGACGCCTTCATGGGGTTAGGGAGGAAGAAAAATTCAGGAATAACAAGTGGGAAGTGTGAAGGTTTGTAGGGGCTAAATAAATGTTGCAGATTCACTCATGTCGGGGGCATCGGGGAAACTGTTTGCATGGATATTTTCCTCATTTGGACCGTAGAGGCATTTTCATAGCCGACTTTTCTTATGGGTTGCATGTAGCAAGCTAGCTTTTTCCACAATTGCGTATATAGAATGCATATAACGTTGCTGTCCCAAAAAAAAGAGATAGGGAAGAGAAAAAGAAAATAATGAAGGGTGCCAAAGGGAATTGGAGTAATGTCGGGGAATTGTGGATAATTCTCAGTTTCTCACAGGCAGGAGAATGTGGCCCGCATATTATTATTTATGGGCTTCAAAAATTAGTGCTTTGCACCAATTCTATTGGATGAATATTCTTTTCATTATCTCCTTATTTAGTAAATGAGCAACATGCTTGCTTCAGAGGGAATGGCTTACGCTTACACTGAATTTATGGACTGAACTCGGGCATGGGCAGTGTACTTTTTCCCTTCTGATCCAAGTGGTTGCTATCGTATGTTTCGGTGTTTCCTGAAACTGTATTTTGCTTTATGCGCTGTTTCAACGTCGCATTCCAAATGGTGTGTCAGGATAATGTTTGCATCACTCCTTAATATGTCCATATACAAAAAAAGGTATCACTCCCTTAATAAATATGTCCATAAGCAAAATCCTGATTTAGGGGAGGAAAGAGAACATAGAGGGACTTTACTCTTCTAGGCAGCGTCGCTCCTTGTACTTAATTTTATTGTATATCAAGATTTTGAACATATTTTCAGGCAAAAACAATTAGGATTTTAATAATTCTTTCAATTATGATATTAGCTCCCCTTCTTATCATAAGATTCACTTTATAGTTCAATTTTTTTTATTAAAGTGGGTCTTATATCAATCGGAGTAAATACTGGACAATACTTTTATAAGTAAATCTAGCAAGGTTATTATCACTTTTTTTTTTTTTGTCGAGAATATTAGCACACTTGATTCACTTTATAGTTCAATTTTTTTATTAAAGTGGGTCTTATATCAATCAGAGTAAATACTGGACAATACTTTTATAAGTAAATCTAGCAAGGTTATTATCACTTTTTTTTTTGGTCGAGAATATTAGCACACTTTTCACTCGCCTTATATGTGGCTAAAGTAGCAAGACAAATTTAGGGTGTGTTGGGTTTGAGGGGAGGAGAGGGGGGATAAATTACAATTTTGTCCAACTGAAACACAAAATTTACTCTCTCATTTTTTTAAATTTTTGATTCCCACCTAAAATTTACCCTCTCATTCCTTTTAAATTTTGAGTTCCCGCCCAAAATTTAAATACCTTTAACTCAAAAAGGTAATTTAACCCCTCTTTCCTTCCCTCCCATCCCCTCAAATCAAACACACCCTTGGTGGATCACCATGATGATGTTGTTATTATAACCAGCATATCAATGTCTTGACTAGAAAATACATAATCATAGCCAACATATATATTACGTATTCGCGTAATATAAAATTTCTTACGAGTAATTGATAATTCTGACCTGGCGTAATATATAGCATTCTCATTAATTATAATTACAATACTTGGCGCAAATATGATGAAAAACATTATAAAATATTTATTTTTAAAAAAAATAAATCTAGCCATAAATTATTTAAAGAATATCCACATATGATTTGACGAAAGGTGAATTATGAAGCTTAGAACTTAGAAGCTCGCACAAGTTTCAATCGGATCATGCAACAACTCTAAGAAATTACACGTAACTATGATAAATCAGTGGAAGTTTCTCTCCATAATTTTAACAAATTCATGAAAACCTATTCTTCCGTCTCCATCTTCATCAAAGTTAGCGATCATCTTCTGGCAGTTCTCTAGTTCTGTGGCTTCCTTCAACCCCAAAATACACAGAACTCTCTGCAACTCCCTCCCATCGATGAAACCATCTCTGTTTTCATCAAACACATCGAAAGCTTGCTTCACCTCTTCCAAGCTTGGTTCTTCCTCTTCGAACATTCCTGACAAATGATCCGAACCATACCTATCCTCGAGTTCGTCGCTTTCTGGGCTGCAAAAAAATCCCAACTTTTCCATCACCATTTTCACTTCGTCCCTCTCTAGCTTCCCATCATCTCTGTTTTCATGGCACAAACTCTCTCCCTGACTCACCTCGGAGACTGAAACTTGTACATCTCCTTTTACCTTTGGGTTGACAGAACTGAGTTGGGATAGGAAAAAGAAGAAAAAACTTGTGAGAATGGTGTGGAATCTGTTTAAGAGTGCACCGAAGAGTAAAAAATCGAAGAGACCAAACAGGGGGGACTGTGATGCCTTCTCCATAGCTATAAAGCAGGGAATTTCACCAACAACGATGGCTTGAGATTGAGACAATTGTAAATCTGGAAAAGAGTTGTATGAAGTTAAAATCTTTCAAGTGGTCAAATTGCTGGAGGAGGGAGGGAGGGAGACATGGGTTTTATAAAGAAAAATGGAACAAGAGAAGAAATGGTCCTAGGAGACACCGTCATAGGAAGAAACTTCGTATTCTGTTTCTTCACAATTTTTTTTTTTGAAAAAAAAAATTGTTGGATTAAGGAGAGGGTCAAGTAGGGTCAGGCTGGCCTGCTTTTAGTTGTCCTTTTATGTTTGGATTTTGTCTCAACATTTGCTTCAAGACTCAAGAGTCGAGACATTCCATGCTGGGAATGAAGGGCGTCATTTTCCGTGTAAAGGTGTTTCTGTTTCCGGGGGAAACCATTTATTATCACCACCACGTACGTTCCATGAAATGGGAAAGAAGCATGGAAGAAACTTGGATTTCCATGATACGAAAATACGAATTTTGTTTCGTCGTCTTTGACTTTCTCCTGCGTGGAATTGCTATCGTTTACTTAACGCCGACGCTGGACCAGACTTCTTTCTATATCGTGCAATTGCTCTTTTACAAGTTACAATGATGTTCCCAGAAGACAACACGCAATTTCTTTCACTCCCCAGCTTTGTTTCCAACATAGGCAGAGAACTATTTTTGTTCAAATTTATTAGATTCAACTGACCTATTTTTGTGTTGCAAACTTGCAGTAACTAAATCAATTACTGTTTTGGTTCTTTTCTCATTAATCGTTTTAAACCCTTTTGGATGAGGAGCTCGGTTTTATTTTGTTTTTCCAGATTCATTTGGACAAAGATTTTCAAGAGCGCGTTGGATTATGATGTGAAAGGAATCGGAATCATGAACAGTATAGGACTAATTTAAGCCGTTTCACAGTTGACACTGAGCATAAAGGAGGTGATTGTGTATACTTCAAGTATTTACGAGTTCAGACCACAAATTGTCTTCCGCCGTAGTTACTAAGATATTCACCAACACTTGCTCGGAAAATAGGAAAAGATGCACCACCCTTTTGCTCTCTCTCTCTCTCTCTCTCTGTTCATTTATTAAAACGTTTTAGTTTATGTGACGATGTGCTTGATGATGTAATATTTTGTCAAGGCACCACGTTTGAAATGTGAGCCAAATATCAGACGCCAACTTGTTTTCCAGTCAACAAACACAGTCAAACGGGCTTAATGCTTCTGGCCCTAAAAATGGGCTTAGAATCCTACGAATTTATATAAAAATGACTTTTTTCCCCCCAATTGCGACACCAAACTAAATTGGGCTTCAAATTTGGCTGATCCCAGATTGAAATTGCAATTTAAGAAGTGAGGTCAGAGTCCAACCCATGTCCCCCATCACTGCATCTAACAAGTTGAAATTGCAAATAGTGACGCCTGGTGGCGTAAAGCCGATGACTCTGTTGGAGAACTCAATGTAAACTACCTCAACACAAACTGAATCCCATAAAAACAAAATGACTTTTGTGTACTCTTTCTAAGGATTTTCCATTTTAAGGGCAATCAAATGTTGCACACAAAAATGTGGTCACTGTAGAGATCAGTCAACTAATTAACAAAACTGAAGAAGAAAAAAGGCAGATATATTATTGCACACAACACAAGATAGCCAACGTATTCTTATAATCAGACTAGGATCTTATAATGCTAATAAATCCTTCTTGATCTCATACATAATGTCACGTGCTACTTTAAAAGTGCAGAAAGTAAGAGGAAACTACATGGTATCTTGCTAGTTTAACATTGTACATCAAGAAGCTTCGTCTTCAAGGACTCATACTAAATCGAAACACGAGGGTGTTAAAAATCAAAAGCATGAATTAGATAAGCTCTGCTTTTATGAATTATTTTAGGGATATGGGAAGCTCAAACCTCATGGAACCCCCTGGAATGCACGTGAACCTTCATTAAAGAACCTCCCTTCTTAGCTCATAAGTCGGCCATTAATCTCGCATCCATATGCACACTCACTCTCCCTTCTAAGTCAAATGTTATTTTATTTCTTTTGTCATTTTTCTTAGATATTAGAATGAGATAGACCAGTCCCTTTTGATTTACCGACAATAGCATGCCACAATAACACAACCAAACCATGCAAAAGCAATTTCTGGGATCACACACACAGCATTCAAATCCAAAGGGAAATTGTTCAAAACAAAAGAATCTACAGAGAAAGGGAGAAAAAACGACATTGATGATTGTAACATTGCATTAGGAGGGAGAGGGACTTAGTGAAGAAGGTGAAGGTGGGGTGAGAAGATCTGCATATTTGGGATTAGTGTTAGCCTCTGGGTCTCCATAATCCATCACTTGTGCCATCATCCTCAAGTTTCGGGAATTTTCCTACAAGACAAACAACAAAAGTAGTGTTGGATGTCAACATCGTATACGAGAATAATAATTTCTAGCTTTTATTTCTGCAGAGATGTAGCTAGACATTTTCTGGGAAATTAAAGAATCAAACCTCAGTGGTCTCAGCCTTAGCAGTATAATGAAGGCGAGGAACCATCTCTGTCATCAGTGCTCTCCCGAAACCTTAAACATTCATAGAGAAAAGTGTCACACTCACAGCAAGGAATAATTGACGATAAACGAATGAAGGAACAATAGTTTGTGGAACAGAGTGACAAGAGAGGAGATACCGCAGGTGATGGAGGGGAGAGAGAGCAGAGAGATGACCAGAAGAACAGCGAGAAAACGTGAGGGCCCCATCGTTTTGCTTGCAAAGTTTTAGGAAGACACGGGCAAATGTAAACTCAAAGGAGGAGAAAGAGATTTGATTGTGAAATGTGAAGGGAGTGAGATTAAGAAGGAAGTAGCGAAGGTTATTATATTTATATATAATGTTTAGGATAATCTGAAGCGACTAATATTTCTCAGAAACCGCCTTTACTCGCATCCAACGAGGGCCCTTCATTTTCGTTAAAACTGCCCAACTTTTTTTGCCACTTAGTTCATTTTTCTTTTCTTAAATTTCTATTGCCTCCCACGCTAACAGATTATTTAAACTCAATATAATTTATTCCCTAAACAAAATTTTTTTAAATATCGCAGTTATGAGTTCCAGTATTGGAAAAAAGGATTGAGATCCAAAAGGACTGCAGTGACTTAAAATTAATAAGCATCATTGCTGGCTATTACATCAGTTAAAATCAAGGTGACAAAAGATCGCACGCTTAATAATGATGTAAATTAAAAGTGAAACAAAAGAGACGACGTCGTTCTTAGAGCGTGAATGTTGAGGCGCACGTGACGTGAGATAGGAGATGTGTGTGTTTGGAAAAACGATTAGTAATTGAGTTTATTATAATATTATTTTTGGTAAAAATTAAATTGTATAATGTGATTTATGTTTAGATTGACGAATACCAATTGAGCTTCTGCAAAAATAAAATTTGTTTAGATTGGCCTAAGCATAATGGCTTTTGTGATAATGGTAAGAGAGAGTGGGTGGAAAAATATTTAAAAAATCAAGTAAATATGTAAAAATTACTTTAAAATATTAGGTGCTATTGGAAAAATATTTTAGAGGGTGAAAATTAATAAATCAGTATTCTAAGTTTTGGATGCTCTTTACTACTAAAAAAAATACATTAAAGATAAAATTGTAGTCAGTCTCCTAAGATTGGGTACAATTGAAAAATTATTTTAAAGAGTTAAAAGCACCAAAAAATATTTTAAAGTAATTTTTGGAACTGAAAAAGTACATTAAAGGTAAAATTGCAATCAGTCTGATAACACACCGAATACAGCTGAAAAAATATTTTAAGGGGTTAAAAACATGAAAAAAATATTTTAAGGGGTTAGAAACATGAAAAAAAATATTTTTTGAGTCGGTACAACTAGAAAGTGGGTAAAATTGCAATCAGTCTGATAGTACACTAGGTAGTGGGTATAACTGGGGTTAAAAACATTCAAAAAAATATTTTTTGATACTACATACTATTTAAAAAACATTTTATGAGAAAATTCAATATCATATAACTAATTTCCAGACAATCCAATCTAGCATAAAATGTCATTAGCTTTTAACAAAAGCTCCATTTTCTAGTTTCTCCCAATTGAGCTTTCATTAATTGGATTTTAACAAAATTTCAATTATTAATATGCCTCTCCAAACACTCAAAACAAAATATTTACTGTCAATTGGGCTTTTACCTCCCCAAACATATTCTTAGCCTCCCCATACACATATATATGGCCTTGGATGTGGAAGAGTTTGGAAGCACAGAGAGCGGACCCCCCCCGGGGCCAAAGGGAAAGGCAGCTTCCTAGCTTGCCAGTTCTTTAGGCTCTTTTTGGTGTTCTTAATTAAATTTGGGCTTGCAATAAATTGACCAATATAGTTTTAAGGTAAATGAATGGATACAATCGTTCCAAGTCGTTGTCTATATATATAAACATAAAGAAGGGTATAAATACTTGAAGCAGGGACCCAAGAGTGAGGGGCTCATGCTCCACTATCTCTAAAGTTGGCAAATCGGATGCCTCCACTTTCTACAAGTGGGAGGCTTTTCTTTGTGCCAAACCTACTTATATGTATTTTTTAAAATGGACTTTCCACCATCATTACTTATACCTTTTCTTTTCAAGGCCTTAATAGAGAGATATATACTTTTCTCTTGGCTCCATACATGCACGTAATTTCTGGATGCATATCCCAACTGATATTGGCTCGGTGCTGTTACTGTCTTTGGTACCAGGATTATATAATCCATACACACACGCACAGCATAAAAAGGGAGTGGATGGAACATTATTAAATATTGCAAAATAAGACTTGACTTCTGTTAAAGGCGTCGCCAACAGACGAAAACCGAGACTGCATCAGTTCAAGATTAATGGCCAAACAAAAACTATTCACACAAGGGAAACAAAGAAAAAGAGAGAACGATTTGGAGGGATTTCTCGAGTTGCCATCTTTCTGTAGTCAATAAGGACGGATAAGATATTCAACTTCTGATATGATAGAAGCACTTATTGGTTATTATTGCTATGCACTAATACCTAATTAGTTGGCAGCCCTCATTAACTTGTTGCGTATCAACCATGGCGCCATATATATGAAGATGCCTCCATATAAATCGCATTTTCTTTTTGAATAATACTGGAATCCATTATGTCAAAAAAACATTACACAAAGTTTAGACTAGATATCTTTCATCAACCTCCGCCTCCTAAATAAAAAAAGGAGTTTGATCAAGTAGTGTTTTCTAATCATACTCTAATTTGTATCAAATATATAGGTGAAACGCACATACACACATATATAAATATTAATATAGTCTATTTTTTGGGCATGTATCAATTATATTTGATCGAAGTTGGTGGATAAATGCTTTTCCCAAACAACATTTGCTTAAAATATTCCAGAGCAAACAAAAAGAGAGAATATTGATTGGCCTTTGAAGTCTATTAAGTCTAGCCTTGATCCAGAACATATTTTATCAAAACTAGGGAGGTCCATACTTTTCTTTCACAGAAACAGACAAGGTATGTACTTGAAATAATCGCATCAAAAATATATGCATCAATTTATAAAATTAATTTTTGTATGAATAGTTCTCGCGCATCAGCCGAGATGGTATCATTCTCCTTCATCAACAAAGAATCAAAAACCATCATTTCCATACTTCAAAAAGTAATGAAAAAAAATATTAACACTAATGACTGATAAAATATTGATATTAACGATATTATGTATTTTTAGTTTTTAAACATTAAAAATGAATTCCCCCCCTTAAAATATAACATTAAGGTGAACCGAAAATCTTCCTAGTGTAACCTCCTTCTCACATGCAGGAGGAGGAGGTTGATGAAAGATAGCTCTTAGACAGTTGTTTGTTTTGTTGATGTAATTATTTTGTTATATGAATGTATTCCAGTTTCCAGCAAAAAAAAAGAAAAAAAGAAAATTCAAGTGCTCTCTCTGTGTGGTCTGTACAGAAGATATGGACAAACAAAAGCTACAAAAGGGACTGCTTTCTATCAAGGGTGTCCGAAGTTCTTCGGAAGCCAATTTTATCTCGATGTAAAAAAAGAAGCAATTTTACCCTAACCATTATCCCAATCAATTTTAAACGTTAGTTGATTAAATATGTTGAGTTAAGAATCAATGTCATTTTTGTTGAGGCATAAATTCACATAAGAAAGAAAGATGAAAGTTTCCCTCTTTTTTAGCGCCGATTATTATTCTTTTTATTATAGGCCTAGAAAGAAAAAGGTTCCCAGCCATGTGTGCGTAGGAATTTAAGGGGCATTCGCTTTTGGTTACCCTATTTTCAGTCACAGAGGACCCTTTTCCACTTCCTTAACTTGGCACCCGGCAATTTATAATCTCAGCCCCATTCGCAGTTGTAGTTTTTATAGATTCTCCATATAGTTTAAATACTAATATAGTTTGTAACTCTGTACATAGATATTGAATATTGATATAACACCACAAATTACCATAATTGAATATTGATAGAACACCACAAATTACCATAACAATAACAAATAATCAAATATACAAAATCCATTTTGTCTTGTAATTGTATTGCAATTTACAAGCAAATCCTACAGCACAGATCTCTCGTACAATCTATCTGGAATCTTGCAAAAATTCTTAAACACACTCATTGTCTTTGACATGCCTGGAAACTTGAGTGCATTCAAGAATTCCTCAAATTCTCGCAATCAAATCTGTACAATATAAACAGAAAAGCAGACTGCCTAATCCAACCAAACACAGGATTACATTATGGAAGAAAGATACCAGAACAAGAAGTTCAATCTGAACTCCCAATCTTATTTATATACATCCCGAATCTAAGTAGGCAAATTCACTAGGTTCTATCTATCACTGTCATATAAACTTATATACACAACTCTAAAGCAAACCATCTCATCGAAAAGGAAGAGGGAAAAAAAGTCAAGCCGTCACTTAAGAAAGAGGAATAACTCTGCAAAGAAAAGAAGGTTCCTTCTCCTCAAGACGAATTCAGAGAAGAACCAATTCTTTGGTTCTTCTTTCAGCTGCCCCACGACAAGAAATAACTCTTCCAAACAAGGCTGGGGGTGAGCACATATTGCCTGGCATGTGTAACTTCCGTAGGAACATTATAGCTAGAGTGCCATCGTGAGTTTTTGCTGCTGCTGCACCCAAAACAAAATTAAAAATAATTTAGCAAAATGCTTTATGAGGTCTCATGAAAGTTGAATGACCTAGACAACGCCGCTGGATTGGCCTGCAAGACAATTGAGTTTTGTGCTGAGTGATCTTTTCCATCACCCTTTGAAGGGAATGCCCTAAAGAGTCCTCCCTCTCGAACTGACTCAGCCTTGTCATTTTTAATCCCCAGCGTCGTCCAGATAGAGCTTTTAGCCGCTTCGTCCGGGTCATCAATCCTCAAAGTTTTAGGAACCCAAAGGCACTTCTCTTTGCCATTTTCTTTACCACCACGCCCATCCTCTCCCCCTGAGTTATTTATCTTGGGCGTGTTTTCGTCTCTTGAATGTTTACCCAGGGTGGGCGAGTTAGGGCCAGAATTAGGGCTCATGCTGTTTGGTGATGATGGTTGAGGTAGCCATGGTATGTTCCAAGCACCTGAGACAGTACAACCCCAATATGCAGCTGCAGGATAGAATGGCATGGTGAATCCTGGAGGGCAAAATGCGGGCGGTGGTGGTACAGGAGGGCTCCACTGCACCGGACTCCACGGGAAAGGCCAAGGTGCCCCGGGATAGTAAGGAACTTGAGGTGGAAAACTCTGGCAGTTCTGCATTGCTTGTTCTTGTTGCCTGTTGATGCTTACATCATCCATCTGCTTTGTTGACATCACAGGAGATTTATTAGAATGATCATCTCCTTTCTCTCCACTGGCATAGGGAACAGGAATTCTTAGTTCATTGGGTCTATGAAACCCGTTTCCCGTGCAGTCCTGCATTGTTTTATCAGCAAGGTTCAATACAGATGCCATTGACTCACACAAAGGTGCATCAGTCCCAAAAGCAAGGACTGTGCCATTGGGCTTCAAGGCAGGATGATGTACTCCATTTGGCATGTCTGTTCGAGCAGTCTGGAGTGCTTCAGCCATGGTTATTTGGCGATAGTGAGAAGAATTCTTGTTCTTTCGACGACCAGCGCCCACAGGCACGTTCCTCATGGTTCCACCAGCAGTCCAGTATCTCTGGCAGTTCTTGCAGAAGTGGCGGGGTTGGTTGACATTGTAATTATTGTAGTAGCAGAACTTGGTGTCCATGCTATTGCAGCGGGGGCAGGGCAGTATTTTGTCAGGCTTTTTCAAAGTCTTCTCTTGCGAATTACTCGTCTCACTCTGCTCTTCTTCAGATTTTGAAGCCTTCAATGTAGTAGCGTCCTTCTCAGCACGGGGCGTATCAGATTCTTCATCTGTTCTTGAGGCAGCATCCAGATTAGTGACCTCTTCTGTAGATAGAGTGGGGGCTCCTTCCTCTGTATTCTCATTTGGATTCTCTCCCAAAGTGTCCTGGATTCATAACAACTTCAGCTAAGCATGTTGATGTAGTAGACCAATTTTTTTCTTATCTACACTTCATTAGTATTATTAAAAAAATAGATCAATCAGAATATCAGATTTCTGAGAGTTAGAAGAAAACTTTTTATGATTGTTTTCCTCCTGTTCTGCATGCACTGAGGTTTCTTAAAGACATAATTTATTCAACAGGATCTTTTTTGATGTTGAAATGAAACTTAGTGAGTGTTTGGAAAAAATTGAAACCGTGGTTTCAGAAGCCCTTTTCCACAAGTCAAGGTAAAACTCCTCTCACATCCTTCCCTCGTAAATCGTAAAAGCTATTCTCTAAAACTAATTCAAATGCACACTAACTATACAGCATAAATAGCTACTTCATCAGAACAAAGACAACAAACAAAATGAATACACCAGAGTTCAATATTATCACGTATAATTGAAAGTTGAAAACTCTTTTTTCTACCTGTTGTATCAAATTCAAAGTGCAGTATCAACAGTCAAAATCCCATGCAAGTGTTCATCCACAATCATGTTATTCCAATAGGTCAGTAAAAGTTGAAGGTGTGAAACATTACCATCCACCTTATGTACAACAACAGGTTCAAAACCAAGGAAAAGGTAATGCAATCACAGAGGAAACTAAGTAACTAAAATAAATGATACTGGATTTCTCAGAGAATTATGACACAAATCACAACTCTCCTTGTACAAGAGAGAACATCAGCTATAGACCTAGAAGAAGGCAAGGAGAAGTGTATCTATACGTATACTAAAGTTCAAATAACAAGAAAACCAGTGGGAAAGTTTGAATGGCACAATTCCAGTGTTGAATTCTATAACAGTCAAAAGCCAAATTGAAAAGAGAATTTTGCAGCAAGCATGCTGCCAACCCAGAGAAAACGAAGTAGAAAAATCGTGTATAATAAATTATTTGTGGTCAGAAGGATCTAAATACGAAGAGAGAAAAATAAGATTTGTCTATTGCTGTCCATATATGTATGGTGTAAATTATTGTCAAGGTTCAAAAGTAGAAGTGGAAAAAACATACAGCAGATCTCACCGGAAGCCTGAATCCCAGGAAAGGTACAGATCAAAATGGAGGAAAATAAATTATATTGACAAGCACCATAAGAAAATCAATAGCTTAAAAAATGCTAACGCCATACAATCATACTGCAATTTCAGAACCTGACAAATTAACTAAGTACCTGAGAATTCATTGAAATACGAATGCTAATAAAGTAACATAAATCTTCTACTGGAAACAAACCCAAGCATCAACTTGTTAAAGATAACCTTAAAAAATTGAACTTCGGAAAAAGAACTGCAAATTTGAAAGAAACCAATCAAAAAAGCTATCCTAATGGAAACTTACCCAAAACACCGAATCAAAGGAGTCAGTCGAATCATAATATAAACCAAAAGAAGGTTACCACAGCAAGTCAACAGAAATGGCATTGCCAGAGCCAAATTACCACCCGTTCTACATAAGGGGTCACAGTCAAGATTAATAATTTACGACCCCCACTTAAATTTTCATACCTTCTCAGTTTCTTGTTCTTCCTCATCCCTCTTTGTGTTGGACTCTCGCGATGAGTTGGTGGGAGAAGCACGATTGTGATCAATACCATCGTCACTAATATCCCCGGGAGAAGAAGCCGGAGCTCCGGCAGAGCCTCCAGATCCGACCGGCATCTCCGGCAGCGGGATCGTCTTTCCGAAGAGTTTGATCGCCGGGTCTTTTGCTTCCGACATTTCTGTCTTCAACTTCTCTCTTTCTTTCTTTCTTCAATGTTTTTTTTCTCTTTCTTGCCAAAGAGAGAGAAGCTGCAAACCTTGTAGAGAGAGATCCGACACGTTGTGAGGGGAGAGTGAGTGGGTCGTCGGCCTATGGTTAATTGTACTGCGTATTCTTTTCTTTGTGTCTGTGTGAGAGTCTTTTTTTTTTTTAGGTTTGTTGATCCGGGGAAGCAGGTCGGGGTTGCCACGTCAGAAGGCACGAAGAATTTGAGCCACAAGTTTCTTTGTGGCCGTAAAAAGATCTTTCTCTTTCTTGCTTTTGATTCTCTCTCTGGGTTGCCAATGAATGCAAAGTTGCAAACACAATAACTTGGAGAGATGTCAAACAGCCAGCAATTCTATTCACCACTTTTCGGCTTTCTCTCTCAAACAATACTACAACAGTCTCCTCTTATCTTCTCTTTCCTCGCCCGCCAAATTCCAGTCGTTCATCGTTTCTTAAAAAGAAAAAAATTAAGCCCTTTTTTGAAAAGATATGCTTTTGACTATTTGTTTTATAATGACCATTTTCTTCCTTGTCTTTTTGCTACTTGTGGATGACAATGCATCTTGGCCCGCCTCCTCCTTGTACTTTCCTCCCTGGTTGCAAAAAAGACATTTCAGTATCAAAATATAAAGATCAGATTAACAATAAATCACAAATAGTAAAATCATTCCTAGTTGTAAAATATTATCAGAAAAGTCTATATTTATTATCCTAAAAATATATATTCACAATATATTGAGTATGTTTTACAACCTATAGGGATCTTTCTGATAATATCTTGCTTGTTTAGGACCTAAGAATGATTTTTCCAATATCGAATTAAATAATTGCAGACCAAAATTCCAATAGTAAACTAAGGGTTACGTTTTAAAATTGGAATGCAATATCTGTAATTAAGATTATTGAATTTATAATCATTTGAATTAATATGTATAACTCTTTTTTTATAAAAATTTATTGTGGGCCTGATTGTCATTTATTTATTCATTTGGAGGGCCCCCCATTTCCTTTTCCTTCACGCCCATGCCCCAACCCATATAATAAAGTCACCCATGACATTTCACACTCAACCTACAAAAGGAACAATTCCTTGGTTATATCAATCTCGACTTCCCATTTTATCCGTCTATTACCGTGTGGGTGTTATATTATTCATAATCACTTTTTTTATAATTTTACTTGATACTCCATATAAATATATAGAAACTGTCCCATAATAATAACAAAGGAAAAACTTCATTGAGCCCTAAAGGTATTACATAATTTCAATCAACTCCTAAAATTCTTTGAAACTTCCCTGCATTCCCAAGGGTCAAGATGGAATGAAAATTTGTAGGGAAAAAAATAATTGTGCCTTTCTTTTATTTTTTTTCTAGAAGACCATTTGCAAAAAAAAATATATAAAAATTCACAAGATAAATATGGGTATTTACAAGATAAATAAAGAGAATCAAAAGAACCCAAAGAATTAAAAATATTTTGATCATTTACAAGACAAATATAGGCATTTATAAAACAAATAAAGTAATGGCATCTCTGTTTTTTCACCCCAAAACTTAATTTCATTTTAACCAATAGGAGTGCAGTGAAGTTTCATAAAGGTTTGGAGGTTGACTGAAATTATGTCATATTTTTAGAGGTCAACTGAATTTCTCCCTATAATAAAAAAATTGCATCATAGGTTGTGAGTTTAAATGTCAGCAAGACTTTGCTCACTAGATTTAATTTATGAATGAAAAGTTGCAGGCTAGATTTAATTTCAAAGTGCAGTGTCTATCTTCTATTTCTTAAAAAAGAAAAATAGAGATAGAGAATGGTATCTCATATCCAACAGTGGGAAAAAAACAAAACAAATTATGGGGAAGAGAGAGTTTGAATGGTGTTAGATTTGAATCCACCATTAAATAAATATACTTTCAAGCGTAACTAAGAACTTATTTTACATGGCACCTTACATCTCTCATCTCCAGAGAAGTTGTGGGTTATATATTCAAAGTGGCTGAATTAGAGATGGATGAGTGCACGAGGGAAGAGAGGAGTTTTAATTTACTTAAATAACAAAAAAAGAAAAAGGTAAAGTGCAAAAGGAATTGGAAGAGTTTAGAGGGAGGGAGGAGGCAGTTTTTATAGTAAAGATGGTGCATGGGTTACGTGAGATAGACAGGAGTATTCTTTCTGATTTTTAAAATAAGATATATTTTCTTAATTTAATTATATTTAAAAAATTAGTTAAACTGTTAATATGATATATATATATATATATATATTCTAAAATATCCAAATCATTTTCTTTAATTTTATTATTTTTCTTCTCTTTAATTATTATTGAAAGAGCATTAACAGAGATAAATTAAATAAATATTAATAAATATGAAATATATATATTATATTTATAAGAATATTAATTCTTCAATATATCACACTCTAAGTACAGGAAGTAATATCAAAAACCAACAAAAGCTCATGGGTGAGATCGTCAGCGCCATTGGTTTCGTAGACACCACGTACGAGCTGTGATGCCACCCCACGCTGCTAGAGCCGGTAATTTGGATAGGGTTGGCCTGTTAGCTAAGTCAAAAAAATAAACGGGTTTTATTTATTTATTTAATTTTTTTTTTTTAAATACCTTTAAAATGTGTTTGGTTTGAGGGGAAAGAAGAGTGAGAAAATTGTAATTTTGGATAAAAGAAACCTAAAATTTATCCTTTCATTTTTTTAAATTTTGGGTTCCCATCCAAAATTTACTTTATCATTCTTTTTAAATTTTGTATTCCCACCCAAAATTTAAATTATTTCAACCTAAAAAGGTAATTTACATACTCTCTCATTCCCTCCCACCCCTCCCCTCCCCTCCCCTCCCCTCAAACCAAACACAACCTCAGTCTCTCTTATCTCCTTTCATTTGATGATGTGTTTAATTAATTCCCCATATTTTTTATTTGACATTTATCTTCATATTATATTTATTTATTCTACTATTATTAAATTTAAAAGAGATGTGTTTATATAGTTTTGTGATGTGAATAAATGAAAAAAAAATAAGAATGAAATTGACTTAATAACATAAATATATAAAAAAAATATATAATATGAATGGATGAAAGATAAATAAAATAACAATTTAAAAAAAATTAAAAAAAAAGATTGACGGGCTGATAAAAACCAGCCCTCCTCAATCCTCATCACAGCCTGTTTTACTACCTCTACCACGCTCCCCCCACACATATCCCTCACACATATCCCTCACTACTCCATCAAATGACATCTCTTTTCCTCCCGCAAAAACAGAGTTTATATGCTTTTAGACTGGGGTGTATTATTTAAGGGTTTTGGTATCATTTTTGTCTTGAAAGTTTTCACGCATGACCAATTTTATCTTGAAAGCTTTTTATGACTCAATTATGTTCTGAAAGTTTTAAATTGGAGCACTTTCGCTCTTAGTTATTGAAGACATAACGATCATCGTAAAACTATATAAGCTGATATATGATGTAAAGTAAATCGATTTGTGGGAGGTAAGCCCAACAGGTTGCAATAAATCCAACCGTGGGCACCTTTTGGTTTTCATTTTATATCACAGGAACCACCACATTCTTGTACAATTTTAAAAAAACATGAGAATCCATCCTGATCAATTGTTTTTTGGCCCTTCAAATTAAATGAAATTATTTTTACATTTTACTATGAATTTAAAATAAAAATATTAAGCAAAATATAATCCACCCGATGGTGGATACATGTTTAACAAGTTCCTATAATACACATAAATTAATTTATGTCTTACGTAAATCGATTTATAAGTTATTGTAAACCGATTTACAAAATATAATCCACTCAATGGTGGATACATGTTTAATAAGTTTCCATAATAAATATCTTTGACAATAACCAAGAGTCTATGTGAAGTAAATCGATTTATATGTTAAAGATGTTCATTCTAACTGCAAAGAGCATCTTTGGTATACTATGAGAACTTGTTAAACATGTACCCATCATTAGATAAATTATATTTTGTAAATCAATTTACAATAGCTTGTTAAACATGTATTATAGGAATTTGTTAAACATGTACCCATTGTCGAATAGATTATATCTTGCTTAAGGTTTTTATTTTAAATTCATAATAAAATATAAAAATAATTTAATTTAATTTGAATGGCCAAAGAATAGTTAATCAAGCTGGATTCTTAGTTCTTTTTATTAATTATAACAGAATGTCATGGTTCTTGTGATACAAAAAGAAAACTCGAAGGTACTCATAGTTAGGTTTATTGTAATTTGCTGCGCCTACTTCTTAAAAATCAATTTACTTCACATCAGATGCCAACTTATATAATTTCACAGTTATCATTATTTTTCCGCTAACAAAAGGCAAAATTGCTCTAATTTAAAAATTTCAGGGCATAATTGAGCCATAAAAAAACTTCTGGAGTAAAATTAGTCCTTCAGGAAAACTTTCGGGGCAAAAATGATTTCCAACCTTTTATTTAATAAGCATTCACGTCTAATATATTAGACGTAAAAAAAGTTACTCCATCCGCTCCTAAATTTAAGGTATAGTTGATTTTTTTTGAGATACTAAAATAACTAATTAAATTACTTTAAAATATTTATATTTGTCATTTTTTCTCTAAACTATCTTGCTTAACTTATAAACTAATATATAATATAAGGATATATAATATATGATGTAATTAAATAACTTATTGAATTTATTTATCCTCTAAAAAAATGTTAACTCTATCTTATATTAAATATTGAAAGAATTAGTAAAAATCGATATCAAGTGCAACACTCACAGCGGAATAAAGTGTGGTATCGTCGTGTGACTAATAATTGGTTTTGATAACAAAAAGGAAAGGATCCCGGTTAATATTTGAGTGTCATATTAGTGTTGAGTCTGAAAATCCTTTTACATGTCGTTTGTTCGAATCTAACATATTCCAAGAAGGAAAGGAGTTGTGTGTTCATGAAGTAGAGTGAATTGGTGGGATAAAGTTTGATTATTATTATTATTATTTTTATACAAATAAAGTTTGATTATTGAGCAGGCACTAATTATCATGAGATGTTAGGATTAGTTTTTCTGGCAATTTTTTTAATAAAAAATAAAATAAAATAAAAAGATGGGGAAAGTGGAAGTTGGGGGGAATAAGTTCACTAGGCTGAGAAAAGTGCCAGCTCATGGCGATGGGTCCCACCGCGGGAAAAGTAAAGTGAAAAAGTGGCTGCCTCAGCAACAGCAACAGCGTCTCCCACCGAAACATGAGATGAAATTCCACCAACTCCCTCGGCATCTGACGAATCTTCTCTCCCGTCCTCCCCTGCCTTTTCTGCTTTTCTTTTTATTAACATGCGGTATAAGGATTAAACTTAAAATTGATACAACATTTGTTACCTCCTGTACTAAATATATTATCTAATTTGTAATATAAATATAGGACTTAATTTATTGTCTAATTTGCTCAACAATACAAATTAGATCCTATATTTAAGGCCTTTGTCATAACAAATACTCAATCCCTGCTTAATATATATATGTAACTTACATATGTTCTTTTCGGTTCTTAATATAAGACATGTTTAATTATCTAAATTGATTAGATTAAGAAAGATAGTTGAGTTAATTAATATGGCATGTAATTTCTTAAACACCCTAATAATCTTCTTTAATTCCGTCATTTCTTTTTCTACTTGATTATTATTGAGAGAGTATCAATATGAATAAATTAGGAAAATATTTATGAATTATATTTAGAATAAAGACCGTCTCCCTAAATATGTCTTATATTAAAAATTGGAGAGTGTTACGGTAAGAAATTAGTTCCCTCATGTCTTTAATTAACGCTTGTCATTACCATATTTTCATTTTTCTGAATAATGAAGATTTGCTTATTTATAAAAAAAAAATTAATAACTCGTTAAATTTTATAAAGACCTTATATTTTTCGCCAACTTATAAGAACCTTATATAAATAGAAACTGCAACCTTCTATTTATGATTTTATAAGGAAGATGGGAATAAATAGTAACGGGGGAAGTGGAAGGTGGATAAGAAAGAGAAAAGTGGAGAAATGGAAAGCCACGTCACCAAGCAAAACACTCTCCATTCCAGCTATATCGTCCCTTCTATGTTTTCAGAGTTTGAGTTTCCCATCCAGTTCCTGTAATCCAACACGTGTTACTCATGATCCATCCAGAACAACTTTTTAAGGAATTTCTCATACACACAAATATAAGCTGGGAATATTTTGATTGTTCATTTGTTCACTCCTCCTCTCATTACTGGTATTTTATTTATCTCTTTTTTGAAAAGCTTTATCCCAAATTTTAAAACATATCTAATAATTTTTTTCATGTCCTTAATTTCACAAGAATGCCCTTGGTCGGGTTTTATCCTTCTACCTAAGATATAGTGTAAATTGCATTACATAAGTTCTTGCACAGTTTTAAAAAAGTAATAAAAGAAACAGAGTGACCAAGAGAAAAACTTCTGCACACATGCAATGTCATAGTTATATTAAATAATTGTCACCAAAAAAAGTTAAAAACAATATTATAGCTACCAAAGAGATGCTTCTCGATCCATTGTCCGATTACTTTGTACACTATGAACAAGGCAGGCTTCCTATATATTGTTTAAAGCATATACTGGTGGATTTCTTTTCGGGCCACATAGAAACATCCTCCAGAAAGTTCTTTGTTATTTTGATTCATAACAAGTAGGGGTGAGCAAACGGTTTTTCGGGTCGGTGTTCAGTTAAAACCGAAAAACTGAAAATACATCAATCTTTACAACCGAATCGAAACCGAAATACCAAAAAAACCGAACACCGAAAAACCGACATATTTCGGTTCGGTGTGTCGGTTTTTTCGGTGTTTGGGCCATATTTATGGGCCTTTTTGGTTCACCTATGTCCACTGCGAAAAATCTAAAAAAAAAAAGCCTTTTGTTCAGGCCTGTCCACATTTTGGGCTTTTTTATTAACACAAAGCAGCTGGAGTTTAACATTGGAGAAACAAAGTAACTAATTGGGCTTTTTTGCCAACACAGTAGCTAGAGTTTAACATTGAAGAAACAAAGTAACAAACCATAAATCAAAAAGCCAAGTCTTACAACAATGTTGGCCAATAATCATCAAACATCAAACATCAATCAAAAAGCCAAGTGCCAATAATCATCATACAAAAAATGGCAAATTTAACAACAATGTTTCCAATTAAAATTTAGCATCAAATCAAATACAAAAGTTTGTTGTGTAGTCACAACACCAAAATCAACCGCAGCAACTCATCCATTGACCCTTTGTGTGCTGAAATATTTGAACAAAATATATAGCCATCATAAAATGATCCAAAACAGGAGCATAAATGAAATGAAAAGAAAAGAAATAAAATATTACAATAATACAAAGATATTGATAAATGACTTACAAACATATTAGCATTGCATCTACTATATATCAACAGTTGCCTCCAATGCAATCTTTTGAAAATCTAGCAATAAAAACACAAAATTAGACTTCCCATGATGGAGACAGCACTTGTTTGTACTCATTATATAAAGAAATCAAGACTTCTTTAATAAGCACCCCCAAATGTTCACCAATAGCACGTGTATGCATTTTACATAGAGCAAATTGCACCCACTCTAGCTTATATCGGGGGTCAATAATAGTGGCAATATAAAGAAGTTTATTGATCCTCATAGAATCTCCCCAATACTTGTCATATTTTTCCTTCATTCTACCTGCAACATTAGCTAACTCAATCATATCACTTTTAGTCCACTCATCCAAAAAACGATAAACCTTGTAAATTTCACGAAAGAAATTATTGGATGTAACATATAAAGAATCAGAAATTCGCACGGTTAGATCATAAAAATGACTCAATACCATAGTCATCCTCCTAACATTCTTCCAATCTTCCTGTTCAAGCACCCCCTCTTCAAGATCAAATCTAAAATATGGATCTTTGTCCTCATACCTCTTAAAGGCAGCCTCAAACTTTTGAGCAGTCTCTAACATCAAATAGGTAGAATTCCACCTTGTAGGGACATCTAAGCATAACATTTGCTTGGACTGAATTTTCTCATCAACACAACTCTCTTTAAATTTTCTCATTCTAAGTGGTGACTGTCTAATAAAATGAACAGCCTCTCTAACTTTCTTAACTGACTGACCAACCTCTTTCAGCCCTTCATTAACAATCAAATTAATTATGTGTGCCACACATCTCATATGTAAAAACTGACATTTCATAACTGACTGCCCCCACCTAACAATGTTTCCTACCAAATATTCAATTGAAACATCATTAGAGCTAGCATTGTCCACAGTGATTGTAAGCACCCTTTCAATACCACACTCAAGCAAACACTTCTCCATTTCAATTCCAATGTCCCTCCCTTTATGACTAGCTATAGGAATGAAATTCAAAACTCTTTTTTTCATTGACCATGTGTCATCTATAAAGTGGGCAGTAATACACATATAATTAATCCTTTGAATTGATGTCCAAGTATCAGTAGTAAGACAGACCCTTTGCTTTTTATGTTGCAAATAATCTTTAAATCTCATTTTTTCATCAATATACATGCTGAAACAGTCACGGCCTATTGTCCATCTTGATGGAATTTTAAATCTGGGCTGGGCAGACAACATGAAATTCCTAAACCCAACCCCCTCAACAAACTTAAAAGGCAATTCATCAATGATTAGCATAGAAGCCAAGCCTTTCCTGATACTATCTTGGTCAAATTTCCAATTCACAAGACCTAATTTATCATCTTCAGCATTAAAATTTAAATGAGTTTGTTTCAGTTCATCAGGAGGGGGCCTCTGCTTACAAACATTCATATAATGATTATTTAGTGCAGTGGTCCCATTAGATTTTGGATCACAAGCAAGATCCTTTCCACAGTAGTTGCACTTACCTCTTATCTCACCAGCATCATTCACAAATTTAGTGAAGTGGTCCCACACTTTTGATCTTTTCTTCATAGCTTTCCGTTTTCCAGTGATAACTGGTGAAGGCTCAGTGTTTTGATTTGCACCTTGCCCACCAGTTGCTTGAGCAGCAGCTTGTTCAGCCATAATTTCACCTGCAAAAGACATCCCATTCAATTACTAATTATAATCATTTGAAACACACATCAAAACCATTGCAAACAGAACCATTACAATAATTATTCAAACATCAGAACCATTGTAAACACACATCAGTAGACCCAGTACCAATTTCTTTTCCATAAATACTATAGTAAATAGAAAAAGCTTTTGAATTCAAAACAATCACAGATAGTTTATGCAGAAGACTAAACAGCAAAATGAAGCCAGTGATGGATGGTGAAAGACTCTCTTTTTATTAAATGTGTGTTACAAGAAGAAAGACACATTTTTAAATGTGTAAACACACATCAGAACCGTTGCCCTCATGCATTCGTTTAAAAGAAATATAAAACCAGAATGCTCCATAGTTGTTAGAAGCAAAACTTAAACTAGAATGCTCCATACAGGGAAAAAACGATAAATAGATGTTAGAAGCAAAACTTAACCAAATGGTACAGAGGCTTATATAAGACCCAGTACCAATTTCTTTTCCATAAATACTATAGTAAATAGAAAAAGCTTTTGAATTCAAAACAATCACAGATAGACTTACTTCAAACCAGAAAAATAACAACTTCATCCGTCTACAGAGAAAGCAAGCAAGCAAACAGAAATAAGAAATATGTATGTTTTTGGAGACACTAAAGAGCAGCATAGACAGCACTAAGAAATATGTCTAAATAGACTTACTTCAACCCAGAAAAATAACAACTTCAATTTCGGAGACTCTACAATCAAGCAAGCAAGCAAACAGAAAGCTAAAATACAAGTGAGGGCATGAGAGTGAGATTCAGTGAACGAGTGAGAGTGTGAGATCGATCAAGCAAGCAAACAGAAAGCTAAAATACAAGTTTCGAAGTGAGAGTGTGAGATCGAGTGACGGAGTGAGAGTGTGAGATAGTGAGAGTGAGACCGAGTGAGAGTGTGAATCAACTCACCCAAGTGAGAGAAGAGGCTGAGACACCAGATCCAGGCTGAGACGGCAGAACTGAACTGAGACGCAGACGCTTAAGCGAGACGCCGAAGTGAGAGTGAGGACTGAGGAGGCAGAGACGGCCAGATCGACGGTGAGATGGTTGATCGGCGTTCTGAGGCAGAGAGGGCGAAGTGAGAGTGTGAGAATCGAACACTCAGGCTCTGATCTGAGGCTAGGGACAGGGATGGGAACGGGAGAGCTCGTCGGGGCTAGGGTTTTCTGAAGTTGAGGCTCTGAGAAGTGAGAGTGGAGACTCGAGATTCAGATATGAGAATATGAGATGCGAGTCCTTGTGACTTTGTCTGATGTCTCTTAGTGTTTAGAGACCATTAGGCATTAGGCTCTGGGAGAGTAAGGGCGAAATTGAATGGGCTTGGGCTTGAGGTTGGGTCTTGGGTTTAGATATGTAGTCCATTTATATAAACTGAAAGCAAAAAAAAAAAAATACATGAAACGACGTCGTTTTAGCTATACTTCGATTATTCGGTTTTAACCGAATTATTTTCATAAAAACCGCACCGAAAACCGAAAATTACCTATTACCCAAACCGAAAAAAAACCGAAAACCGAAACCAAAAAACCGAATTGTGTTCGGTTCGGTTCGGTTTTCGGTTTCGGTTAATATTTGCTCACCCCTAATAACAAGTTAACAACTCTCAGCCAAAAAGTTGGCAAAAAAAAAAAAAGGGTCTGAGCCTAAATACATCGGGCTTCATGGACATCGGGCCATCACGGTGATGAAGTTGGGCCGAATAGGTAGCCTAAAATATATCAGTCTTAGGGGTATACTTATGTTCTAAGGTTTCGGGTCAGTGTGCACGGAATCGCGTGGATTGATAGGAGGACTGGGGAGCTAATGAGCGATGGAAATGAGACACGAGCTTTATAGATATAAATTTTCGTGCTTTTGGTTAAAAATTGATGATGATTTTGCTTTCACTGATATTTCTTGAAGGAAGGGGGTTACTATTTTTTTGACATGGTAAGAAAAATTGTATTATTGGAATACTCATTATATTATTGGAAAAAACTATGTGTAATGCTCCTATATGTCCCCAACAGCTGGTTTAGAATAATAATTTTTAAAGAAAAAAGGCACCTTATTACAGAAATTGCGGCAAATTGACTTGCCGTACCCCAGCCGGCCGCCGGGACTTGCATGACCGCGTTGCTTTTTCAACTGCGACGTTATTTTTACCTCAATCCAATGGGACTTTAAGAAACTTGGGCATTTTTCCACTTTAGCCAATTCATAGTCTCTTTTTTTGTTATCTGTGTGTGTGTGTGTGTTTGTTGATGTTCCGTGTGACTCATCTGTCAACACATGTATATGCCATCGTTATCATTATTAATTAAAAACAAATTTAAAGCAACTATAATCGATTCACAGGTATAGGGTCACTTAAAGTTAGGCGAACTGTTATGTTACACATTTATATGCATGCATGTTAGTAAAAATAAATGCAGTTATGGACCGATGAGATCATATTATATGGTTTTGTGTCCACACTTTTTAGTGCGAAAAAAGATAAATTGTTAAAAATTAGTTATGGTACAAATAGAGGAAAAAAATTCACTCCACTTAGGGCCTGTTTGGTTTAAAGGGAGGGATGGATGGGAGATTGGGAGTGAATGGAAGGGAAGGATGGAGGATTACCTTGTTTGGTTTGGTTGGAGAGGGAGGAAGGGAAAGATTTTTTAATGATCATTTATTTGGTTTAAGGGGCGAGGGGAGGGGAGGTAATATCTAATTTACCATTTTATCCTTAGACATTAGTTTATATATTTTTCATTATATAAATTATTTAAATTAATTTACACCTCAATATAAATTATATAATTTATAAAAAAAATGATGAAGATTTAAAATGGAAATAGTTTTCAATTCCCCCCAACTTAATTTCTCTTTATATGAATATTTCAGCAATTATTATGTCAAATTAAATGGAAAATTCCTTCTATTGAAAAAAAAAAGGTAGAAAAACTTAAAAAAAACTGTTTCTAAGTGGCAATGTTTAATTAGGTGCAAAATGGCAATGAAAAAAATAAGCATGTGTCTCTACCTTACACTAGAGAAGCATGCATTAAACAAGAATAAACAATCTAAAACAACATAATAGCCCAAGAGAAATTTTTTTTTTCTGCAGCAGATAAATCACCTATCACCAGGAAAATCTGAGTATGTATATTTCCGTTAGTGAGAAAAAAGAAGTTATATTTTTATTGAAGACTCATAGGATATAATTAGAAATATGAAAAGACTATAAAGGCAAAATAGTCACAAATTTTGGGCTCCTTTCAAAACCCCTAAAATTGGAGGGAATCAATTTAAGGGAGTGGGAGGGATTTGAAGTCCCTTTTTTGAGGTCCCTCCCCTCCTATTTTTCATACCAAACAAGGGGAGGGGGTCATTTTTCATCCCTCCCCTCCAATCAAACAGGCCCTTAATTGAAAAATGCATCAACACCCGAAATTTCAAAGGCAAAAACTAGAATAATGAGCAATTTTGGCCATATCTTAAACAACATTTTAACGTTGAAATATAAAGCTAAGTGGAAAGAACATTTGAAACGTGAAGAGTCCTTGCAAAAGGGGCACTCAATGTTCATCGAAGTGTTTGCCCTTAGTCCATGGAAAAGCACATTATTGACTTTGGGAATGGGAGACGAATGAGAAATGGCGGGAATGGTAGAAACTTGAAACTCACGTTGTGACGACAATGTTGAAGTTGAAGACAAGAGGCACTCATGATTGCGATGGCTGGAATATTTTTGGCCATGAATATTGACCCGAAAAAAAGGCCTATTCAAAGGCGGAAGAAACCGTGGTGCGCCCAATACTACTCTCCCACTTAATCACTCTTAATCGAGGACCCTGACGTTATTACATATCATTCGTCAGAATTCCCAGCTCACGTGATTATGTTGACCCGTCATCCAATTTCTTATGGATCCACCCAACGTTTTGGTTCCGTACCTGATATGTCTGACCCACCTGGTGGACCCCAGCTAGCCCAAAATTGCATTTAGTCAATTCATACATTATGATCTTCATGAATGGCTATAATCTCCATAATCACAAAGGGACAACGCTTTTGCACTTCAAATGTACCCTTATTCTTCTTACTATTATCTTAATCCATTGTACAACTTTAATGATGTCATGTTGTCATTGCATTTTGCAATGAAAAAAAGATTCGTACAACAACATGACATCATTAACCCAGATATATACAACAAAGTCCCTCTATTCCTTCCCATCTTTCTCACCTTAGCAGGAGCAGTTCCCTGATTCACATTTCCACACCAACAGAAATATTATGGGATTCTTACTCACCATCTGACCTAACATTCCTGTTTTAATTTTTTTCTTCCTCGTGTAAAAGTAAAACAAAATAAAAGACAATGAATGCCATATGCCACCAATTCAGGTCGTTTGAGTAATAAAAGCTTTCCTCAATCAAGTAAGTGGTTGAAAGTTTAAAACACAACTCCTGGGTGTGTATAGAGCAAGATATTTGAGCGTGCCCATGCCATTATATTTTTTTTTTTGGCCAGTGTGTCTATGAGAGATTAGAATTTGTATTTTTAATTTTATGCGTTTGTTTGGAATATCTTATATTTTATTTATAAGTGCTTATAAATCATGATTTACGGTGTACGAGATAAGTATGTGAGAAGAGTTTTATCTCAACTTACGTAATAAATATTTATTATCTAAAAATAAGTGCTGTCAAATATTAGTTAAGAGAGAGGAGTTCCCATATATTCTTAATTAAAGTAAGGTTGCAAGTGATATCAAATTCAA
This sequence comes from Inga oerstediana, assembly GCA_963210345.1. Lineage (NCBI taxonomy): Eukaryota > Viridiplantae > Streptophyta > Magnoliopsida > Fabales > Fabaceae > Inga > Inga oerstediana. Next base: position 14,180,330 of record OY723403.1, on the reverse strand, counting down.
GACTTTCTACTTGTAAATATATCTTTTTAAAAAGAAAAAAAGGAAAAGGGGTTGTGAAGGCCCATGAGATGGCCCACCAAATGATTCAAGCATGATAAAAGGGGGAATGAAAGCCCATTAAGTTGCATAAAAGCCCACGTAAGAGATCAAAACGTGTAATCGTGTATGACTTGATCTGACTCTTTCCCACCTCATTAAAATCTTCTCACATCGAACGCAAGCCTTCCCCTACCTCTTTTCTTAATTGTTGATAATAAATCAGTGATGACTCTTCCTTTCTCCCCTCTGCTCCTCCTCCTCTGCTTCCAGCCGGCCTAAACCCATCCCTCACTCCTACCTCCCCATATATTACTCTATTTCAATTCAATACTTTGATCGGATCAAATATTGGAATTAGCCGCAAGAAATTTTTTTAATTTGATGCGTCTGACTTCCGACGAATTTCGATCTTTTCGATCATCTACTAGGTGGTCGATCCGATTTTGATATAGACTGGTGGTTTTGATCTATAATTAATCTGGTGGACTTCAATCGGGGATTGGATTTCAGATTCTGAGATGGTCTATTTCCATAGCTCAATCTCGCTCTGCAAGCCCGTTGACCAAACCCCTGTCGTGGCGAATTCTGAGTGTTCTTCCGAATTCGGTTCTAATTTAAGACAAACTAATAGCACACAGCGGAATAGAAGGATGCCCAATTCCCCCAATTCCCAGCAAGTTCCGACATGCGATCGATCTCGATGGGCTCTGGTGGAAGTAGCGTTATTCATTGCTGCAATTTGCGCATTCGGTTTCTTGTTCTTTCCATTCATGTACTATGTCATAACTGGGTCTATTAAGATTTGTTGCGCAATTCTTTATGCGGTGAAAGAAGAGTTTTCTCTTGCGCCACCGATCTTTATGTACGTAGGATTTGGTGTTTCTCTTGCTGCATTTTCTGTTTGGGGAGTTTTGACTTGTACGAGTAGGAAATGCGGGAATCCTGGTTGCAAGGGCCTGAGAAAGGCGGCGGAATTTGACATTCAGTTGGAAACAGAGGATTCTGTGAAGAATTCGCCTAACGAAGGAATCAAAAAGGGCTTGTTTGAACTGCCTCGTGATCATCATCGAGAACTGGAATTGGAGCTGAAGAAGATAGCACCCCCTAATGGAAGAGCCGTTCTGATTCTTCGAGCAAGATGTGGGTGTTCTGTTGGTAGACTAGAAGTTCCAGGTCCAAAGAAGCCTCCTCGGAAGATCAAGAGGTAGGATATTTATACATGAGAAGCGTCTAGGAATAAATAAAATTATAAACTAAATTATCATTGAATAAGCGTATTTGGCAATAAGTTGTAAGGTATTATGGATCATGTACAGTTCTTTATACCTGAATATTACAAACCTTTATTCGGTTCCCTCCACTTGGATATATAAATCCTGTTCTTTCACCTTTCTGTTTTGGGCGTCTTATTTCTCTCATTCTTTATCGTCTTCATGATAATCTTAGTTAAAGATGGTTGTTGGCTATATTCTCAAATGGTGCAGTTAGGAGTGGGCTATGTAGTTGTTCTCTGGTAAGTGGTAACAAGAGTAAGCAAGTCGTTGTTCTGCTTCTTATTTTGTGAAGTTTTTTACTAATTTATTTGCTTACACCATTTCACAGTAAACACGCTGAAGTTGATTATCAGTAGAAGTTGTAGTGCTAACCTTCAATAAAGTATATACATTATTCCAAACCCGTGAACCCAAATGCTCAATTACAGAGTGTAAGCTCGTGTCCCATTTGAATTGCTTGATCCGAAAAATTGAAGTCTCTGGTATTATCAGAGTTCTGCTTCTGTTGCTTTTTGTGTTAGTTCATTGAACATTGCCCTGTAGTGTCTAGTGTCTTTGTTCCTGTTATACTGCTCCCTATCTGCTTGTGTGCTTTGTAAGTATTTGTGCAGTTTTGTTTCCCTTTTCCCTTATTTCCCTCTTCAAGATTCTTTTGTTTACATATCTCTACATGCATACTAATATCCTTTTGAGGGTATGCTAAGGAGTCAATGTGGGAACAAAATTAAATTTTGATTTCATTTCATATAACCATTTAAGCTTCCAACAGAAGAAAGAGTCATGCGTAGTCTCCTACAAGTCAATTTTCATGAAATTTTATATCCTCTGTTGCTCCGCAAGTAACTTGAACGTTCTTAGTAAAAGAGGCGTTTATTCATGAAACGTTACCATTTTATGAATTATGGTCCCCTTTACATGGTTCTTTGGATAGATTTGCTTTCCGTTCTATCAATATATAATCCCTCCAATCGAGTCTGTGAATCAGTGTCAGTATGTGTGTTGGTGGTGGGTGTTTGGATGGTAAGGAAAAAAGTTTTTGGGGCTTCGTGAAATAAAACTCTTTAATTTTTACATATTTGCCGGCACAACAAATAATAAATTAAAATACACTACTCCCTCCTATCTTTAATATAGCTCTATTTGGAGAGATGATTTTATTTTTAAATATAAGATTTATTTTTTATATTTGTCAATTTTTTTTTAATTTATCCTTATTAGTGCTTCTTCAATAATAATTAAAGAGGAAAGGGAAAGAGAAAATTAAAGAAGATAACTAGAGTGTTTCACAAAATACATATCATATTAATTAATTTAACTAATCTTTTAATATAATTAAATTTAGTAAATAGGTATTACATTAAGGATCAGATGTGTAATTCTGATACCTATTTATATATTTTTAAGAATTGATTTAAAATATATTCATGCTGCTCTCTGAAAGTGGACAAAGGAAAACTCGTCATTCTTTATTAACAACCATTTTCCGTTCATGACTAACGAGTTAACCAACTAGATTACAAATAACATTGATAAAATACAAAGAGGGAAATATTCCAACGGCAAGAACGCAAAAAATTGAGATATGTGGCAGAAATAGAGTAAAGGTTAGAGATTATTTAATCATGACAACTTCCAGTAGCCGAAATATTCAGTAATTGTTATCTGACAAAGCAATTAGAGGAGTTTGCTGTGTCCCCAGATCATTTTTCATTTTTTTTTTGATACAATGGAAACAGAAAACAGAACTAAAACTCCAACGCAGCACTCAGCCCCGCCATATTCATGCAGCTAACCAATGATGTCGGGTTTAGAACCAGCAGACCAATTTCAATTTTCAATTAATTGTCAACTTGGATTGCATGTTCTCGCAGGTTCTTTAGAATTAGTACTTCGTGTTCATATTTGCCCTAGTCGGCCGTATAGGTTCTGTGCATGTAGCTCACGTTGAGATGGCATTTATTTTTTTTTGAGTAAAAGCTGGATATCATTATTATTCAATCAAAAAGCAAAACAGGAATTCAAACTCCTTCATCAAGATCCATCCTTGGAAGATCAGGTGGAGGTTTGAGATGCAATTTGACTAACCTCTTTGTTTTTTTCCTTTTTCATATCACTGATTTTTTTTTTTGACCTGGCATATCACTGATTGACTGGGTCAAATTTGAACATTTCCATATCTAATTAAGAGTAACATCTTATTCATTTGACATTAGCAGTAAAGCTTGGTGAATTTTAATATTCCATGCGCTCTCTTTCCATGTTGTTTTTGGGCCGAAGCCCAAATCTCTTTCTTTCTGTGTTTACAATGTTTAGAGAGGAGGGTTCTGAGATTTGCTGGCCATCATTCAATTAAAATATTGATGAAAAACCGATGGGGTCAGACTTAGTGAAAGTGATTAGTCTCTCACAACATAGTGAACTAAAATTTGAATTGTCATCAAAAGAGCTTCTTATATTTAGTATCCGATAGTATCTCGAACATGATTGTTTTTAATAAAAGGATACTCATGTTTAGAAAAAAAAAACAATGAAATAATTTGCATTGCGAAACGCAAAATGTGGACTCAATTTTTTTTTGGAATCAAATATCCCTTTCATTGCAACAAACTAAGAGTTTACAAAAGTCATTCAGAAACAAATATCCAATATCAGCAACCTATAGAGACCATATCAGTAAACGAAACTACACTATCAAAACTACAACTAAAAGAAACTGCAGTCAATCATTCCCAACCATCTCATACTCTTCGGCTAGGATTATTGCCAAAGGAGAAGGGGTTGCAACACCAACTCTTTCGAGCACTTCTCTTGCATAGCTGTCCGTGCACACCAATTGGTTGCCTGGTTGGTTCTTCTCGGAATCCACTCAAAGAGAGACTCTCTTAGAGTTTTACCCATATTTGAAATTTCCTCCACAATACTCAAGCATTCCCATTTTGGACAAGGTATAGCTTTATTCACCGCTTAAATAAGTGAAAGACAATCAGAATTAAATTTCACAGCTTGAAACCCATTCTCAAGGCACCACTTAACACAAGTAAGCATGGAAAGAGCTTCTGCCATGAATAGAGAGTTGGCTTCCACCACTGCACCCTTCAAACATATATATCCATTCTCCTTATTCCTACCAATCAAGCCCACCCCTACAGCCTTACAGTTGTTCTTAAAAGCCCCATCACAGCACATTATAATATCGAACCCATGATTGCTATTTTTATTCAATTCAGATTGTTCCTCTTCCACAATAACTCGAGCCTTATCATTTACATTATTCCACCCATTTGCATTCCAAAAAGACTCAACTAATTCTACAGCAAATTGAATAACAATCATGGGATCATATAATTTTTTCTCAAAGACAAAAACACATCTTGTCTTCCATATTTGCCACAGCAAACAAGCAATAAGGGCCTTAGCTTTCTCATGGCAATCCACATCATACAATATATCAACCAGCCAAGAATCAATTCTTGTTATTCTCCTAACATCAAATTTCAACCCCAACGAGCACCCAAACCAAACTACTTGTGATCTATCACAAAGCAATAACAAATGTTTAAGAGTTTCAGGTTCAGAGCCACATAAGAGACAATTAGGAGAGGATACACACCTTTTGTGCCATAGGGCTTCCCTTGTAGCAACAACACCTTTTGCAACTTTCCACATAAACAACTTTACTTTAATTGAGACTTTCATCTTCCAAATACCACACCATAATCTATCATCAACTGAATCTGATCTACTTGGCCTTTTATGAGGTATAGGATGATGCTTCTTTGCCCAATTATATCCTGCCTTACAGAATATTCACCATTTTTCCTAGCTACCCAGCAAACATTATCATTCCTGACATTGCTAGGCAATATAATGCTACCAATTGCCTTTTCCTCCTCTGTTGTGATAAATTCCCTAATCAAATCCAGTTTCCAACCCTCCTGGGCAATAATCTCCGCCACTTTCCATTTTTCAGCCTCTTGATTAGGAGCCACCGACCTTAGGTTGTACAGCGGTAGAGATGGAATCCAAGGGTCACCCCATATACGTATACTAATCCCATTGCCTATGCTAAAACAAATACGATCCTGTAACAGAGTTCTCCCGGCCAGCAAGCTAATCCAAGCCCAAGAGGCTCTACCACCTTTCTTTGCTTCAAGAAATGAAGATTCTGGGTAATATATGCCTTTTATTATCTTTACCCATAATTCATTAGGCTCCTGTAAAATCCTCCACCCCTGTTTTGCCAATAGGGCCATATTAAACCAGTGAAAATCCCTAAAACCCAGCCCACCATCCTTTTTTGGATCTGTCATGTCATTCCAATTCACCCAATGAATTCTATTTTCCCCAACTTTTTGTCCCCACCAAAATTTAGCAAGTATACTATCTAGTTCCTTACAAGTCGTGACAGGAAACAAAAAGCATGACATTGGAAATACAGGAATGGAACTTGCTACCGTTTTAATCATAACCTCCTTCCCTGCCATTGACAAAAGGCTTTTCTTCCATCCTTTTATTTTTTTTCCTAACTCTATCTTTAACAAAACAAAGAGCTTCAGTCTTAGACCTCTTCGATAGCACCGGTAACCCAAGATATTTCCCTGGTTCCACCGCTTCAGTTACGTCCAGATTCTGAGCTATTTGTCTTCTTACTTCTTCAGCCGTGCCATTAGAGAAAAAAACACAAGATTTTTGAAAGTTTATCCTTCGCCCAAATGCTTCACAATAGCACTCTAATAAATTCTTAACTACCTCTATATTTTCCTTTGTAGCTTTCAAGAATAACACCGAATCATCCGCAAATAAACAATGAGTAATCATAGGGGAGCTTCTACTTAATTTTATCCATTGAATCGCCTTATTTTCAGCACTAAAATTAAGCAGCCTTGACAACACGTCTGAAATAATAATGAACAAATAGGATGACAGAGGGTCCCCTTGCCTTAAACCACGTTCAAGCTGTACAACAGCAACAATTTTACCCGATAGTAAGATATTGAACTTCACTGAACTTATACAAGCATATATCCTTTCTACCCAGACATCATGAAAGCCCATTCCTAACAACACAGCTCTAAGGAAATCCCACTCCACCCTATCATATGCCTTAATCATGTCCAACTTTAGAACCAACTCAGCCTTTTTACCGCTCTTAACAGCCAAGTAATGAAATGCCTCATAGGTAATCAAAATGTTATAAAAAATAAGGCATCCCGGCACAAATGCTCTTTGATTTGGGGAGATAGTCATTCATCATATTTCTCATCCTATTAGTAATTACTTTAGAGAATATCTTGTATGAAAAATTACACAAACCAATAGGGTGGAACTAACGTGGACTCAATTTAAATACTCCATTAAATCAAATACAAAACCATTGGACATGAATTAACAGAAAGATTAAGATTTAGCGCTAGTTCCACTTCCACAGCAACTATTCCATGTTTAAATTCGCAATTGCCATGTTTCTCTTAAATCTGGACAACCAAATTAAGGTGGCGTTTGATGGTGCTCCATTAATTTTTTTTCCAGCATACTAAAAATATCTCTATAAAGTTTTAAGTTTAATGTATCATGTATGTTAAAATTAATTAATAATCATTTGCTAAGATGCATAAAAGATCTAATTGCCATCAAATTATGCAATGTCGTAATTTAATTTTAAATGGGTTTTATGAATTTCTTCTGTTTTTTTCCCAATCTTTCTCTGTGTGTGTGCATATATTGTTTTCAATTCTCTGCTACTTCTTTTTTTTAATTAGCATCTTCTCTATCACGTTAAAATGCTTGAATATTGCAAAATAAATAAATTATTTTCTAAAAAATACAATAATTCGAATTTCGAAATCATATCTACTCCTGAGAGGAAGACTTGGAGAGCTGTTATCAAAGAAAGAAGAAAAATAATGGGAGGGTGAGCCAGATTATTATGTGAATGTGGGAGGCTGCATGCATGAGGTCACGATCACTCAGTCGTTTCGTCACCGTCGAGCTCGACGTCCACGGGCATGGGGAATCGGCAAACAGGGCACACGCCATGAATGCCCAACCACTTGTCGATGCAACGAGGGTGAAACCTATGCTTGCAGGGCATCTCCCTAGCCTCCTCCCCAATCACGTAATTTTCCAAGCAAATCGCACACTGATCAGAATCTTCTTCTTCGGTGATCACGACGGTGGGCATGGCCGCCATGGAATCCTTGGACGCCGGCAACAGCCCGGGCTTCGTGGACACCTCCTCCAGCAGCGAGGCCAAGTCAATGGACCGGTGGATCATGACGGTGGTTCTGGTGGCAGGGTTGAAGAGGATGACCCGGAGGGGAAGATCGATAATGGAATCTTCGTCGTGTAATTGGTTGTGACGGCGGCGGGCAGCTAACCTGAAAATGAAAGGGAGAAGCAGAGTGAGCCTTCGAATTTGGTGGTCTTCCAATTCGTCGGCGGTTGGGGAAGACGATGATGATTCCGGCGAGTCGGTTTGTGAAGACATTGTGATTATTGTGAAGGCCTGAATTAATGATGAGAAGAGGGAAGGTGATATTACAGAGGGAAGCATATTATTATACAGAAAGCTATAGTTATGTTTGTTTGGGCATTTCAGAATTCAGAGGCAACACACTGTTCTAGCTAGTTATCAGTTATCACAACTCATCTCCCCTGTTCCTGCTTTAAAATTAGCATTCACAGGATATTCCCTCTTCATTATGGCTCATTCATTTCCTTCAACAATAATGTCTCTTTTATTTTCACCCAATTTAACTTTTACTATAAATATATATAGAAATACTCAAATACAAATTAATTAAATAAATTTTCTATTTTCTATTTATAAAGATTTCATTTAGTTTAATTTTTTTACATGTTTAGTGTGACAAACAATCTGATGACATGCATTTCATATAGTTAGCTAGTTAATTGTTCTAGTTGTGGCCTGTCATGTTTGCGAAAGGATTATTTTTTATTTGTGTAAAATTTATTTAAAATTATATCTCATAATTAAAATGATTCATAGCTAGTTGTACCAATGAAATTTAATAAAAATCTAGATTATAAAAAATAATTAAATACCAAGTGAAACTACGAAACTAAATATTTTTCTGCATACACATATTATTGCAATGCGTTTTTTGCAATAGACCCAGACCGCAAGTCAGGTTTTTTAAGTTTTCATGTAACTAGAAGTTATCATGCATTCATATGAAAAAAAGAGGATATCAACTTATCATACATATTTCAGTTTGTTTGAGAGAGAGAGAGAGAGAGAGATATATATATATATATATATAATGCATTTATAAATAGTTTGAAGCGAGTTATACTATTTAGGGAAAATCGCTAGAAAATACCAAATAAGCAAATTAATTGCTCTTTGCCACCAACACAAGTGGGGTACCTATCTGTCATTAAAATTCAACTTGAAAAGACACAAAAGCCCCTGGTTTCACAACACGATTTTAGGCGGGAGGGAGGAAGGAGCCCTTACTTTCCAATATTCCTCAAACAAGCCTTCCGTCGAGTTGTCCGCCGTCAAGCATTGTCCGCTGTCCAGCACTGTCCGCCGTGGAGCATTGTTCGCCGTCCAGCACTGTCCGCCGTCGAGCATTGTCCGCCGTCCAGCACTGTCCGCTGTCGAGCATTGTTCTCAGGCAAGCATTGAAGAAGATTTGTCGAGAAGCCTAGGGATTTTGCTACTTCCAAAATCTGGTGAGAATGATTTTCTCGGTTTCCCCGTGTCGATTTTAAGCAGATTTCCTCTCATGTCAATGGGGTTGGTAGTGAAGATTAACATATTCTGTTCATTTAGTTCAATATATGCAACTCTGAACTCGGTTTCGGCTTATTACCTCATTTGTGATTATTTGTTGAGAGTTTCAGGGATGATTGGTGGTTTTGATTCTTAATGTAATAAAAGAACTTGAGAAAAAGAAACCAAAGACAGGGCATTGGGGACATCTGGGACTATAGATTTAGGTTTTTCTGAGAAGCTATGGTTTCTTCCAGACCTCATGCCTAGTAATGTATTTTTGTTCTCAAAGATCATTGGAAATGTAAAAATTGCAGATATGTAGAAATTGAAGAAAAATGTATTTTTGTTCTCATTGAACAATACTACAATAGATATGTAGAGTTAGTAAAGCTCTCTAAAGAGATAAAATTTAGTTGAAACTATGCTGAGTTTCTTGTCTTGAACCCTTTGAAAATGTAATTGGAGCAGGCTTATTATAATGGGAGTATATTTAGATGTCATGGACTGTTTGAACTCTACTGTACTCTGTTTTCCTTTTATGCTTTGTTCATATGGTGCTTCTCTGTTGCAACTTAATTTGGATTCTGAAAAACCTATCTTTTCTGCAAAGCATGTCAATTGAAAACTTGTTGTTGGTATGTAACAGACATTTGGCAAGTGTTTCTGTTCTTATTCTTGTTTGAACTCATTTTGGTGTTTGGTCATATGTTTCTGGGATCTTTGTATAACTATGTTGCATGATAGTTTCACAATTTCAGAGATATCATCGTCCACTTTTGGCCACTTTTTCTGACAGCATTGTCTTTTACTGATGCTTACACTTTCAAAGTTTTTTATGCTGGTTTTTAGGAAATTCTGCTGTTTGGGAATTACTGCATATTGCACATTAAAATAGATTGATAAGCAGATTTTTTGATGTAGGCATTTGTTGAGTGCATTTTCAAGTTCATGTGTTTTGAGTTACCCCTGTCAATTTAAAAATCTGTACACAAGCATGGTGAAAAGAATAGTGGGGAAAGGAAGGAAGGGAGGGAAAGACGTGAAGCCAAGGTTGAATGGAGCACAAGTGTTTAAGCGAGAGTATTGGTCTGATAAAACGAGGAAAGGAAAACACAAGACAATGCAAGATGCAGATGTGGTGTGGATGTGGTGGATGTGGTGTGGTGGCTAGTTACTCATGAGAAGAACAAACATCGGGAATGGATACTGCGTAACATTGAAGTTTGGAGATATAAGAAGAAGGCAAAGCGTCATTAATGCTTTAAACATTAGATCATCCAAATGTCGTTTGTATTTCGTTTGTATTTTGTTTTACAACAAACTAAACTGTCTGTATATATATGACTTTCTTAAACATTAGATCATCCAAATGTCGATAAAGTTTGACATACGTGCAAAACATGTTCCTTGCGCAATGATATTCCATGTTCTGCAATTACTCTTTCAGGAGGTGCAATTGATCTTCCATGATCTGCAGTTGATCTTCCATATTGTGTAGTTGATCTTCCGTTTTGTGCATTTACTCTTCCATAATGTGCAATTGATCTTCCGTTTTATGCAATTGCTCTTTTACTTCGTGCAATCACTCTTCCATTATGTGCAATTGATCTACCATGATGTGCATTTGAGCTTCTGTTTTGTGCAATTACTCTCCCATCATGTGCAAAGTATGATCCATTGTGCCAATGATTTTGCATTGTCATATACTCTTTCATGATGTGCCAATGATCAGCCGTTTTGTGCAATTGATCTTTCATTTTGTGCAACTAATCTTCCATGAAGTGCAATTGATCTTCCGTTTGTGCAATGGATTTGATTCATGTGTAAACGATGATCCATTGTGCCAATGATCTTCCATTATATGCAATTACTCTTCCATAATGTGCAATTGATCTTCCGTCTTATGCAATTGATCTTTTACTTCGTGCAATCACTCTTCCATTATGTGCAATTGATCTTCCATGATGTGCATTTGAGCTTCCGTTTTGTGCAATTACTCTCCCATCATGTGCAAAGTATGATCCATTGTGCCAATGATCTTGCATTGTCATATACTCTTTCATGATGTGCCAATGATCAGCCGTTTTATGCAATTGATCTTTCATTTTGTGCAACTAATCTTCTATGAAGTGCAATTGATCTTCCGTTTGTGCAATGGATCTGATTCATGTGTAAACGATGATCAATTGTGCCAATGATCTTCCATTATATCCAATTACTCTTCCATGATGTGCATTTGAGCTTCCGTTTTGTGCAATTACTCTCCCATCATGTGCAAAGTATGATCCATTATGCCAATGATCTTGCATTGTCATATACTCTTCCATGATGTGCCAATTATCTTCCGTTTTGTGCAATTGATCTTTCATTTTATGCAATTAATCTTCCATTAAGTGCAAATGATCTTCCGTTTGTGCAATGGATCTGATTCATGTGTCATGATCAATTGTGCCAATGATCTTCCATTATATGCAATTACTCTTCCATGATGTGCAATTCATCTCCCATTTTGTGGAAGGAATTTTTGCCATATGTGCCAAATGATCATATAATGCAAGTTACCATAGTAATGCAACTGATGTTTACGACGTATGGTTCAAATATAAAGACATCCATATTATGTCATACAAAAAGTGAGCACAAGCTATGGTGCTACTATATATATACAAGATTAATATTTACAATTACAACACAAAAATACTTGAGGGGCCTGATAATGCTATGAACATTTAGTCATTTAAAGTCTAATTCACTCATTACTGATGCAAAGTCATTGGTATACTTGAAGAACGCGAGATCAATATGGATTCGGGTTCCTACACCTTCTTCGAGTATGCCCTTCCTGCCCGCACCTAGAACATGTATACACTTTTCTGTCCTGGAATTGAGACTCCCTTCTACTTGTTCGTGGTCTAATGTTGACAGTGTGCCCCTTAACTGTAATGTTTTACCTTTAATACCAAGACATGAACATATTGTTCTTCTAAGCTCATTGAGCGACATTCCTTCTCTTACCATTCTTCCATTTGCTCTCCCACCCACATATTGAGTCCTCCCTTGATCAATGACAATCTTCCCACCTATGTGGAAGAAGCAATAAATTTCCTTTTGTACTCTATTCATCGCATTAACTCTAGACCTGCAACAATATGGCTTTAATGTCAACTAATCTGAAGTTTGCAATATGTTTGACATATAATAAACTAGTCAATATGTAATTATACCTTCACCTATAATAAACTAATATGCACTCAAACATGCACAGTCAAACTACTTCAATGAAGATTTTTTACCAAAACATTCAACATTGCAAAGACAATACTGCACGATGCCTTTGAACTCAATTGAATCAAAACCAGCAAGCAATATAGGATTCAGACTAATAAATAAATTTTTGGCAAATTAATTGTTGAATGCTACCATGGAAGATCTGTTGCACATAACGGAAGATATTTTGCACACAACATAAGATTGTTTGCACATTTATATGGAAGATTTTTGCACAAAATGGAACATGGTTTGCACAAAATGGAAGATCGCTTGCACACTTGGTAGCAATCAACAATTAATTTGCCTCAAAGGTATTTTTCGGCAATTCTCCCAACAAAGAAAAGAATTATTACTTCCAGCAACAATCAGGCAATAATACCCAATACGGAAGATAATTGCACATAATGGAAGATCATTGGCATATAATGGATCATCCTTTGCACATATCGTGCATGGCCATTGGACACGTATGGAAAAGATCCATTGCACAAAACGGGAGATCAGTTGAACATAATGACTATCACATGTGAATCTTAATTGCAGAATCATTATTCCAGCAACATTCAGGTAACAAAACCGATTACACGCAATACACGATACACAATATACAAACTCCCATCAACTAATATCAAAAACTTTACAATAATGGCCAAACTCATAATATCTAAGCAACCCCCAATTATATTTACTATTTCCTTACTCACACACACAGCAATGCACAGTACTAAGTTCCATTAGCAATATAGAAATCATCACCTCCATCAAAAACTGAAATATGAAGAAGGGCTTCAAAGTGATCTATCGACTCCACAGTGATGGACCTCCGGCGGACGCCACAGTGATCGACGGCAACAACAGAAGACTCGCATCACCGCACTCCGGCAAACACGATAAATGAACATGCCACTGTAATAACCTTTTAGTTGTTTGCTTCTGCCTTGTGTGATATTTCCAAACTAAACGAGGGGCTTTTGTGTCTTTTCAAGTTGAATTTTAATGACAGATAGGTACCCCACTTGTGTTGGTGGCAAAGAGCAATTAATTTGCTTATTTGGTATTTTCCAGCGATTTTCCCTACTATTTATCCTTTATTTTTTAAAAAATGCTCTCCCTGTTTTCACTCCCCATTACTACTTTGAAAAAAGTCACTACGTAGTGCCGTTAAACCTGAATAGATATACGTGACAAACCTTTATATTGACGTAGAATCGAACACTGCTTAAGCAGAACGACAACGGTCAGAAATAGCCGTCAATAACCGTGAAAATTTTTGAAAATGAAACCGCCTCATGTATATGTTAAGCACAAACACAAACCGCCCAAACCCATCCCATATTGTTATTCACTTGGCGATCGAGAACCCTGTGGTAAGTTTTTTTTGTGGAGAGCGAGAAATGGATCACATTCATACTGACGAAGCAATAGGAATCAAAGTGTACAATGCAAGCCCTCATCCACCACAAGAAGACGCAGCACCCCATGGAACAACTTCCGGTGAGGCCCCGGCAGAAGAAGGTGGCCGGAAACGACGTGCCGTTGCAAAGGGCGTCCAAAAGACCCTCTCCAAGACCTCCATGCTCGTCAACTTCCTCCCAACCGGAACCCTCCTGACCTTTGAGATGGTTCTTCCCACCATCACCAAATCCGGCCACTGCTCCGATGTCCACTCCTTGATGATCCACGTCCTCCTCGCCCTCTGCGCCCTCTCCTGCTTCTTCTTCCACTTCACCGACAGCTTTCGCGGCCCCGACGGCACCGTCTACTACGGCTTCGTCACCCCTAAAGGCTTGTCCGTCTTCAAACCTGGCCTTCACGTAGAAGTTCCCAAGGACGACAGGTTTAAAGTGGGGCTCACCGACTTTGTGCATGCCATAATGTCAGTTATGGTGTTCGTGGCCATCGCTTTCTCCGATCACCGGGTTACGGATTGTTTGTTTCCCGGGCACGAGAAGGAGATGGATCAAGTTATGGAGAGTTTTCCATTGATGGTTGGAATAGTTTGCAGTGGCTTGTTTCTTGTCTTTCCTAATTCCAGGCATGGCGTTGGCTGTATGTCTCCTTAATTAATTATTGTTTTCTTTGCGTCTTTCTTCATATTATGCATCTAATACTCTCTACTTTCTGGCTTTTTCTAGTTTGTGTGTGGTGATAGTTTAAAACATGATGCCATTATTGGTCCATGCTGTCCAATCACACACACACACACACCTATACTTTTTATACAGATCTCAGTGCGAATTCTTATGGATGTTCTCTTAATTCAGTTGTTAATGACGTGTCTTCTGTTTTTGTTGACATTTAACAGATTATATATGATGTCAAGTGTATGTATTGTAACAATTTGATTGTTATATAGTTTGGGAACTGTTTGTGACTTTCTGTTATATAATTGTTAGTCTGGTATCTATAGTGTGTAGACACATTGTGTGTGTGTATACCTGATGAAATATTAATTTATAATGTCATTTATATTCTTCCCTTTGTTATGCATGTTTGGGTAACTGCGAAACCATGTTTTCAGAATTTTTTTTTGTAAGCGGAGACAAAACTTATCTCATATACTTATCTCGTAAATCATAAAAATTATTAACTTATTGTTTTACCCAGTGTTAGTGAACCCGGACCAGATCGGAAACCAGCGAACCGGCCAGAAAACAGGCCTGATTCAAGGTCCGGTCTAGGTCACTATTTTTAAAAAAAAAATTATTTTTTCTTTAGAATTTCATATTAATAAGTCTAAAATTTTCAATTTCTCACCGGTTTGACCCTGATCTGACCCACTAATCCTCAACTCAGTGTCCTGACTGGTTCAGTACCTGATTCGAGTTTTAATACCTTGATTCTAACGTGAGATCATTGGGTCTATGAATACGGCCTGTTTCTAAGTGCAACTAATAAATCTTTGGTAGTGATATGATTCTGGTCCCCGGCCCCCCGGTTTTGCACGTGAATTGTATAATTCAATCATGACAACAAAAAGTCATAGACACATTCTAGTAGATTTTATATGAAGCACATACTTTTTCTATAACCTGATATAGTATTTAATTAATAAAAATAATGTAAAATAAAGTCTGATGCTAGATGTAAATTAATGTTTTAGGTAAGTATATATGTCTGACGCTGGCTATAAGTAAGTCTCTAATTAAGGAATTGCGAAAGTGTGAATGGAATGGAAAAAGTTTGGCTGTTATTTTATATTCTATAAACCCGTCACTTCAAAGTTCAAACTCACATCTGATGCACCTTTATTGCTTTCTTTAGGTCATACACACATATATATAATGATTTCGACTGATACGCCGGGATTTTATTTTGTTATTTTATTGTCAAATCTTTTGGTGTTTTTACTTTTAGCGTGGTTACGGCCTTTTGATTTGTTCATTAAGCTTCATCCAATCCTCATTGAGAGTTTGAGACTCCCAGCACAGCCAACCCAGCTCCTTTTGTCTCCAAGCATGGCGTACTCTCTAATTCATAAAATCGGCCAATTATTTAATGAACCTTAACAGAGAATTGGTCTTTTTTAATTCTTTTCTAATTTTAGTTTCTCCAAGAATTGGTACATGTCAATTCACTGATCGTTATCTAAATATTAATAATGTCTTTTATTGTGATCTCGCAAGAGGAATTGGCAATGGAATACCCCACACCAAGTCTGACGTTGGAATATTAATTTCAGATAGGAACAAAGTATATATCAAAACCCACTTGTGGAAAAAATTGGGAACTTTATGTTAAAATATCTCTCAGAATCATATCATCATTGCTATAATTTATAATAAGATTTTAAGAAAGTAATCACTACTTTTTCAAAGAAAAAGTCACTATAAATGTTATTCTAAACTCTAAAATGCTAGCATAATTTCCTAAATTTTGATTATGATTTTTTGGAAACCAGTAATCACTAATTAAAATCTTTCAAAATAATCATAAAGTTGATATCTCTATTTTACGATCTTCTCATCGGTACCGAAATTACATAAAGAAAAATCCACCTTTTTTTTTAAATTTTGGACTGAACAAATAAGTCATTATTTAATATATACCAAGCAAAACTCTGCATATATATATTGATATATATCTCTCAGAAGCAACCAGAGACAAAGGCACAACCAAAAGAAACAAACAGGAGCCTATTCATTCCCTCCCTAACTCCAGAAGCTTGCATTCGAGTCATCTGAATTATACATCCTCGTCCAAAACCTTAATTAGCCAATCAGGTTGTCCCATGAGGCATTTTCTGTCGGCAGCTCTATTATATTGGGAAAATAAGAGTCCACTATGACTCTTCTTCTCCATAATCAGATCCTTCATGATGCTCAAAGTAACACTGCCTTTCACAAAGGCAACCACTATATATATGACTACATTAACTGCTCAATAATATTAAGGACTGAAGTGTATGTACCAAATATTCCTATCACTGCACCTATGAATATTATTCCCACTATGGCTACAGTTTGACAACAAAACTTTCGATACGTCCCTGAAATCTTTAAGTAGCAAAAGCATGGAAGTAGAAGTGAAGCAGTGACGCTCAGAACTGCTCCAACTAAAGACATGAGATGTCCAAAGAAAGGAACACTCAGGGCAACTATGACCGTACTGATTACCAAGGCTGTGCTTATCAAGATATTTGTGAGCCTACTCTTCTTGCAAATCCCATCAGCTGGTAGCAACTCTTTCAAAGCATTCTTAATTGGTGTCACCATCAAAGCATACTTGGCTATTGGATTCACCAAAGTAGTAAAGATTGCAACTTTTGAACTTAACCTATTCACTGGTAGATCCAACGTTATTTGTGATTGTACATCTGAACCATACATCAAGTAACCAAATATAGCCATTGATGCATAACCAAACGTGCTCAGCAAAAAGCACATTAATAGCACCTGAAATGCAAGTAAGTCAAAATTAATGAGCAATATACATAATTATGAAGTTGTAACATCTTAGTGCTTCGTAGGGCCCCTCGCCCCTCACGGTTTTAAAACGTGTTGAGAGGGGAGATATCCAGATCTTATAAGACGTGTTTTGTTTTCCTCCCTAATCGATGTGGGACATAATAAGAGTAAACATATTTTACTGTTCAGTGTAAAAGGGAAATTAAAAGGACTTACATTGGAGAATTGAGGTTTCTTTCTGGTGGAATTATACATGGTGGGGAAGACTGGATGTGCACAATAACAGAAGGCATACAAGCTAACAGCTGTAGGGATACCTTCCCAATTAATAAGAGTCCCTCTATGGTTAAATCCAACTCCATCTACTGTTGCAGTCCAAAATATGGAGCAAATTATAATAACAGAAGCAAACACACCACTTGCTGATATATAAGACAGAAGATTTAAGTTATCAAGCCAAACTGAAGGCGTGATGATAAGGCCTATCAGTATCACAAAGAGTTGCTTCCCACCAAGAGATAAGCCGGCTAGTTCAATGACAGTGTTGGGGAATATATAGTTTAAGTTATCCCCTTCTAGGATTAAGAATCCTGTTGCGACTAAGTAGAGTTCAGTGTACGTGGTTATTGACACAGCAAGCCTTCCTTTGCTTCCAAATGCACGATAACCTATGTCGGGATAGGATTTGATTCCTAGATTCATGTCCATGCATTTTTTAATCAGCACACCAGTGTAAAATGTTGCCATGGCTATGATAAATAGAAGGATTAAGCTGAGCCATCCTCCAGATGCTAGAGCGTACGGAACGGAGAGTATCCCAACTCCTGAAAAACCAAGCAGGATATATATATATAACTTATGCGTTAGTTTCATTACAATTAAGGAATTGTAAATATTGAACAACATATATCTCAGAATCAACGCAAAAAAAAAAAAAAAACTATGCTTAATTTTCTTATCTTTTAAGGCGCAGGTATATTTAATGTTGGCTCTAGAGGCAACTGCCATATATCCTCGTTTTGATGTTCAGTTCATCAGGCGGTCCCTATTATAGCTCACTGGCAACCACCGTTTATAGGACCAATCTCAAGATCTCATGCTATGTCATGTCACTCTGTCCTTTCCTTTTTCAGTATGTGATTCAAATAACTTGTTGTACTAACATTTAACCAAAAGGGGGGGGGGGATAAACTTTTACAACTTCAACAGCTTCCTGGATCCATTTGTCTCATACAATAATAACCCCGAAGCGTCGAACCAGAGGGGAAAAAAATGAATCATTCAGAGCGAACACACGGATGGTCCAACAAAAACATAATTCCCAGATCGTTTCTGGTAGCGGATATTTTCAAAGGAGAAAGCCATAAGAGACGAAATCCTCGGAACCAGAATTCACCGTTACGGACCGCTTGTATTACGACCATACGATTAGAAGGCTAAATATTTTTATTCGGAGGAAGTTCTTTATATTATGATGGATATTGCAGATAAATCATGAATGAAAACAGACTAAAGAGTGATGTGTGAACACGAAAATCAAACGCACCTGATAAGGCGTTGAGGCAATTAAGGCAAGTCTTGACGAAGGAAGTGGAGCCGACGTCGCACGCTTGGTCGTCAGAAGAGGCGGCGGCGTCGGCTTTGTTTGGTGTTGCTTCACCATTGAGCAACGGAATGCTGAGGTTCTCCACATCTCTCTGCTCCGCTTCCATTGACATTAAAGAGCAGGTGGAGGAGATTTCAAGCGCTAGCTTTTGTAGAGAGAGAGAGGGGGAGAGATTAGAATGAGTGGGTACAGTCACACAAAGCAAATAAACTAATAAAGTCGCCCTTGGCCACATAAACAATATATAGAAACCTTTTCTTCGGCATATTCTGTAATCTTCTGTTTATATTTTTAAATAAAAAAAACAAAATTGGAATATAGCAATTAGCCACGTTTTTCAGAAAAAAGAGTTTAAACAGCGTCTGCATTTCCGGCTCATATGAGAAAAAAATTTCTCATCATCAGTACGACACAGTTTTATCTAAGGGAGAGATCTGCGTCCTCGATACAAAAATAATCAAGATTGTCTGTGACTTATCTAATATCTTAAAATATTTTTTAAGTCTCTCTTCTCATCCTAAAATAATTTTTATTACCTTTAACCCCTTAAAATATTTTTTCAGTTGTACCCAGTGTGTTAGCAGACTGACTACAATTTTACTCTTAATGTATTTTTTCAGATCCAAAAATTATTTTAAAATATTATATGCTACTAAAAAAATTTTAAAGTAGGTGGAAATCAATAAATCAGTCTCCTAAGTTTTGGGTGCTCGTTACTATTAAGAAAAATACATTAACGGTAAAATTATAGTCAATATCCTAAATCACTAGGTATAATTGAAAAAATATTTTAAAATGTTAAAAGAACTTTTTAGAGTTGACAAAATAAATTAAGAGTAAAATTGCAGTCAGTCTACTAACACCCTGGATACAACTAAAAAAATATTTTAAGGAGTTAAACGTAGTAAAAATTATTTTAGAATGAGAAGATAGACTTAAAAAATATTTTAAGATACTAGATAGATCACAAACAACCCTGATTATTTTAATATCAACGGCTCATATCTCTCTCTTAAATAAAACTGTGTCGTTTTGATGATGAGAAAATTTTTTCTCATCACTTTGATGAGCCTGAAATGCGGATGCGTTTAAACATCTAGCAGACTAGCACTTTGTTGTTGGACGGCTGGACGCAGGAACTAAGAAATTAAATTCGGATCACGCGTTGTACGGATGAGGTCTAAACTGGGCCATGAATTGTGTTATAAACTGTAAATCTTTATGTGATATATTCTATATATATATTTTAGAAGTATAAGATATATGAAAAATATATTTTAACATGTGTATAACTGAAATAAGAAATTACATAAACTACATAATCCCATAGAGTTCGGAATGTGTATGTTTCCAGAGCATTTGAAATTGGATATAGCTCTAATAATTAATTTAATAATGTAAAGGTCAAAAATGGATTATTTATGGGATCGTGGAACACGGGGCGGATTAAAAATTTGAAGTTGCGATCTAAGTACCTTGTGGAAGACGGGGAAACATGCATGCATGTAGTTATATGATAAATGAATAATAGAAGGAGTAATTAAAAGGAAAGGGACTTTTCGGAACACCTCAATTTACGAGTATATGGAACCGGATTCTCTCCCTTATAATTCCCCTCTCTTGCGCCTCTCATGCTCAAAATATAGCCTTTTTGGGTCCAAAAATAGAGGGTTGGGTCCCTCCTTTTTTTAAAGTAGCACCTGAAGTTTTTTTTTAATATCACCAAGTATCATGAAATAATATTTTCTATATTCAGGTAAAATATTTTTCTAATTGTAATAATCAATCTAAATTTAAGATACAGAGTGGTGATAAAAAAAATATTTCAGGGCATTAGATGCAAAAAAAAAAAATATTTTAGGATACTAGATATTATTGAAAAAATTATGTAAGGTGCTGAATAAGTTAAAAAATAATTTACGATATTAGATGTTACTAAAAAAATATTTTAGAATATAATTTGCTAGGCGGTAATTAATACTGAAAAATTATTTAAGATACTGAGTGAGTTAAAAATTAATTTATGATACTAAATATTATTAAAACAATACTTTAGAATGCAATTTGTTAGACATTAGTTACTACTAAAAAAATTTGAGGATGATCAGTGTATCAAAAATTATTTTAAGATATGAAGTATCACTTAAAAAATATTTCAGGATGTTACATTTTTTAAAAAAAAAAAAAAGGACTCAACCACCCCATTTTTTAGACCCAAAGTGGCTACGTTTCGAGTATGAGAGGCACAAAGGAGGGGAATTGTAAGGGAGAAAATCCAGAATCGAGTATATGTGTACTGTACGCAGCCGACAATGCAATATTTAATTAATTAATGAATCAATTGGAGGCGCAAATAATATATATCTGGGATGTTCTTGGATATATAGTTGGATTGTAAAATACGTAAAAGGGAGACAGAAGGAGGAGATAAGAAATTGGGTGAAGCAACATGAGAAAGAGGTAAAGATGTCTACGACCTAATTTTTTTTTTTTGAAGAGATTATATTTAAGAAAGTTTAATAAGTTACTTAATCATATTATATATAAGTCAGATAAATTCGTTTGAAAAAAAAATGATAAATATAAATAATTTAAAATATTTTAATTGATTTCTTTAATTTTTTTAAAAAAATCAATTAAATTTTATATTTAAAACTAAAAATACCCAACATCATTGGATACCTCCCCCAAACCATACGGCAGGATCACACAGCATTATAGACACGCCCACACGCTACTCCGACTAATGGATACGCCAAACTCTCCCCCATTTACTGGCTACAGATATTTGCTCATGACTGTATTCGTCTTTCAATATATTACACATATATGGTTGTAGTATCTTTCATAAACTCAATCATGAACCTATATATAGCGTCGCATTTGCATGCGCAGAGTCTGAGAGAATTATTGTATTTTGGCCTAATTTATCCTTCACTTTAATTAGACTCATTTGGACCCCATGTCATTACTTTTTCTGATTTTAGGTTTTGATCGTTATCACTTTCTCCAACTTATATTAATAGGGTTAAGGTGTAATTTTACTAACCAAATTTTTTTCGATGAGTGTTTGGTACAAATAAGCTTTGAAAATAACAAAAATACCAATAAATAATTTAAAAGGGTCAAATTTACCAAAACAGTTAAATTTGAGTAAATGATAGTTAAATTACATCATTTTAAATTGTTTATTAATATTTTTGCCTCCTCCAAAACTTATTTATATCAGACGTCTCTTGAGAAAAATTTTGTTGATAAAATTGCGCCTTAACCTAAATTAATATTTTTCAGTTTGATATTTATTATTTAATATTTGTTATATTTTAGTATTTGAATTAGATATTGATGTAGCTATTCATTCAGGATGCTGTTTAATTTGTATTTTCTCCATAAAAAAGATTGGGAGAATTGTTAAAAAAGACCTCACCAGCAACTTATTTGTCAAATAGGACCTGGGAAGATTATCTGCACATGGAGGGAAGATTATTTGCACACGGAGGGAAGATATCTACACACGCAGGGAATATCTCTGCACACGTATAGGGAAGAAGTTTGCACACAGGGAAGATCGTCTGCACACCAGGGAAGATATTTTGCACATGTGGAAGATAATCTGCACGCGAAGGTCCCATTTAACAAATAAGTTGTTGGTGAGGTCTTTTTTCACAATTTTCCCAAAAAGATTTGATATAGATATTATATCATGTCGTGTATTAATGTTTCTCATATTGTATAATATTATTAAAAAAAAAACTGTCGGTAGGGGAAAATAAAAGAAAGAAAAAAAAACATGTGGGACCCGCTTAAGGAAAAAAATAAAAAAAATAATAATATAAAAAAAACATGTGGGACCCGCTTGTGGAAAAAAAAACCTTCACTTTCTCATTCAGGTTTTACGAGAGGCGATCACCAGAGCGAACGCAGTTTAACAGGTAAGGTTCTAAATTTAGCAGATAATTTTGGTACTTAAAATCACGTTTTCTTAATAAACTTCCTTCATAAAAGTTGTTCTACGTATTTTGATCTTCGTATTGATAGTAATATTATATTGATTAACGAGAAATTTGGGGTTAGGATTTTGGGAGAATTTTGAGTTTTTATAAAGGATGGTTATAGGTATGTAGAGAATAAATAATAGCTGATTTTAATCGGTTTAGATTTACCATTTGGTTATTGTATAATTTTATAATTAATTTCTTCTTAAATAAATAATAAATTATGCTTTAGAAACGTTTTTGACCGATTAAATTTGGATTAAATAATTTATTTGAGTTATTGGAAGTATTATTGAAATTTTAATCGGTTTAGTTTTGCAGATTTTGAATTATGTGAAATTATAAATTATGATTTAATATTATGGTTAGAAAATTATAGTTATTAAATATTTTATTGAGTAAAATAGAGTTTAGAAATTTTGATTTAAAAGGAATTTGAGGAATAGATAAATTGTTGTTATTTTTAAGAAAATTGAGTTAATTATGGGGATTATTATTTTCTATTTTGTAATAGTTAACAATTATTATAAATTATATTAACATGTAAATATATATATTTATTGTAGAGTAAATTTGATTTTGGCTTGTTGGAGTTAAATTCTCAAGTTTAGGTGTCAAGAACTTGAGGTAACCACTTTCCAATTTATCATGTATGCTTGTTGAAATGATTATATACGTATGTTGGTATTTTTAATTGCTATAAATATGTTATAGTAATTTATATATGAGAAATGTACAATGATAGTATTAATCATGTTTTTAGAAATTTTTAGTTAAGTGGGCATGAATGATTTATTTGCATGATTGATGATGCATAGCATTAAATATGAAATATATGAATAATTATTGATATTGAAGATTGTGATGTTGAGATGTTGGATGTGGTGTTGTGATTGAGGAGGTTTGATTCTTTTATACCACGTGGTATAGCCACCACCGTGTGCACAGTGGATGGTTTTGGCATTCAGGACCCTTGGTATCACCCTTTCCTTTGGCCGGGTTAAGGGTCAGCTCAAGGGTAGGTGACACCTTTCCATTTTTGACAGAAAGGGAACCCATGATCCGATATGAGTTCTGTTGCCTTTGGCCGGATTACACCTCATTATTGGAGAGCTTGGTGCAGTCTTGTCAAAGAGACTAATCCTATTATATGTTATAGCTCATGGGTCCTGTCAGCGGTTAAGGAGGTTATAAGGATGGTTGAGGGAGTTTTATGCATATTGAATTGTTTTCTTGAAATAATAATGTTTTGGGAAGATTGAACTTTATGTTATATGGATATATAATTTTGCCCGCTTAATTATATTATAATCATTCCCTGCATATTTGTTAAAGTGGAATTGTGGTTACTGAGTCCGTGTGACTCACCCTATCAATATTTTAATTTTTCAGGCGAGAGTTCAGGTGGTGTTACCAAGGGGAAGGCAAACGAGACTTGATTTGATATCAATCGTATGTTTCGTTTGGTTACATGAGCATAATGTATATTGCCAAACTTAAGGGCCTTTTTGGTTTTACGTTGCATATGTTGAATACTACGATGCACTGGGGTTTGTACTATGGACGGAACCCCCTAATATGTTGTATTATGTGATATTTAATATCTTACTTGGTTTGGAAATTAATTTTATGGTAATTAAGAGGGTTCGTTACATATTGTATCTATCTTCGATCAAAAAATGTTGTATCTATCTTAGAACTATATAAATTTGAGATATTATGATTAGACAATATTAGATTAGATGCCCTTATTCAAGGATTAATAATATTTAGCCTTTGGGACTTCTTCGGTTGGTACAAATGATTTCAAATTAATTAACAACTACGTTGCTCCTTTTTGTTTATTATCTGTTGATTATTATCATAAATGAAATCAATAATTTATATAATAAACGTTGAATATGTATATAGGGTGAAACCAAAAAATATAGCGAGAGAACAAAAACAATCAGAAAAGGAAAATACAGGGTGTTCGTGTTCTAATAGAAAACTTTTTTTTCTTCGCCAACGTGTTCTAATAGAAGACGGAACTATATATATGGGGAATAAAACATTAATTAAATTTATCGAAATCACCATCAAAGGGCCATTCATTTTTATCATGTATGTTTTGACTAACGTGGACCACATTGAGGTGGTCCGTTTTGCGCCGTCAGAATAAGCTATTCCCTCCGTCCTAATTATAGGATAACATTTAGAAGTTGATCTTGATCCTAATTATAGGAAAAAGTTCTAATTTTTATCAATTTCTTCTCAAAATACCCCCTATTGATACTTTCTCAATAATAATTAAACACAATAATAATTTAAGAATACACCTATGTATTTTATAAAGTGAGTAATACTTGCAACTCATTAATGCTACATATACCTCAATTCTATTGTTTTTTTAAATTTTAAATAAGGGTATTTTAAGAAAAAAATATGATTAACTAATTTAACCACTATCCTTAATTTCTCTAAAATTAGATAAATATATCATATAATTAGGACCGGAGGGAGTATATCCCTTCTTAAAAGATCAAACAAGTAATAATAATAAACCCATCCAGACTGTGTACTTGTGTGTGTATAACTCTCTGCGTGTGCATATATATATCATGCGCGTATTGCGTTATAACTTGCAGAGGTTGAATGCGCATGATACTATATTGTTTTATTTAAATAACAGGATCATAATAAGACCTTATACATTAAGAAGGCCAAAAAATGCTACTGCCTCCGGTTCTAATTATAATACAAAGTTAACTTTT
Organism: Inga oerstediana; assembly: GCA_963210345.1. Taxonomy (NCBI): domain Eukaryota; kingdom Viridiplantae; phylum Streptophyta; class Magnoliopsida; order Fabales; family Fabaceae; genus Inga; species Inga oerstediana. Next base: position 14,154,742 of record OY723403.1, on the reverse strand, counting down.
TTTTGGAGAAATTAAAAAAGCTAAATGAGTTATTTAATCATATCATATGTTATGTATCCTTAGATTATATATTAATTTGTTAGACAAATTAATTAGTTTAAAGAAATAAAATATAAATATAAATATTCTAAAGTAATTTAATTAGATTTTTTAATTTTTCCAAAAAAATCAACTTTATCTTATAATTAGGACCGGAGGGAGTAATATGTATTATCACTGAATAATATGAATTATAATCACAATTATTGAATACTGTTAAAATGATAAAAATCATACAACTATTACCTGAATATGATGACGTAAATGTATAATTATTGATAACTAACCACGGTTTTTTTTATTATTTTAAATTGCATACATGTAGTTTCATTAGAATTAAGTAAACTATTATTTACCAAAGTTAGTGCTATACACGTCTTATAGAAATAGACAAGTAACGAAGGCATTAAAAACTATTTCTACGGTGCTTTTAAGGATAATCAAAATTATATGTTGTGACGTGATTTGAGAAATGAGCAGTCCAAATTTTAACTCAGGAAGAAACGAGGATACGTCAATGGGAAACCTTCTGTTATGACTTATGACTGCATTATTATTGGTGAACGGTGAAATAAATAATTTTTAAAAAAAAATTAGCATGATTTTTTTGACATAATTAAATTATGAAATTGAAGCCTTTTTATCAAATTAAAAACGCTTAAAGCTTTTTCGGCCACAAAGAAACACTTAAAAGTTGGAGATGAAATGTAACAACATTTCTAACTAAAAACTTGTTTTAACATGCAAAATTGTATATTAATTCATTCAAATAATCTGGTCCGCATCGTGAACAAGAATTTCTTGATCTAGATGATCAGGTCAATTCTTTGTACTTTTATATAAAGATAAGAACTTCTACTTCCCCGTTGCTTATTGCACGTGTTTTGTGTTAATTATAAGATGTCGTTTGAGATAAAAAGGGACCTAACAGTGTGGCTTTGAATTTGGTCGGAAAAACGCGTGGACTAGGCATCGCTCATTCACTCTGGATGGATCCTCCGTGTCGGTCAAGGGTCGGATTTGGCTAGCGTCCGCTCCCATCCTTTTCCTCAAAACTACACCGTTTTGGTGTAGTTTTGAGATAAAATGTTGGGGCTGATTTTTTTTTTTTTAAAATAGTATCTAGTATTTTTCTGGACGTATCTAGTATCTTAAAATATTTTTTAAGTAACGTCCAGTATCCTAAAATAATTTTTAGTGCTTTTAATTCCTTAAAATATTTTTTTAGTTATGCACAGTCTGTAACAGACTGATTGTAATTTTACCTTTAATGTATTTTTTCAATTCCAAAAATTATTTTAAAATATTTTAGAGTGGATTTTAAAGTTGTTGGGATTGAAAAATAATTTTTGGAATTGAAAAAGTACATTAAAGGTAAAATTACAATCAGTCTGCTAACAGACTGGGTATAACTAAAAAAATATTTTAAAGGATTAAAAGCACTAAAAATTATTTTAGGATACTGGACGTTACTTAAAAAATATTTTAAAATACTAGATATGTCCAGAAAAATACTAGATACTATTTTTTTTTAAAAAAAAAGATCAGCCCCAATATTTTATCCCAAAACAACACCAAAACGGTGTAGTTTTGAGGAAAAGGATGGCAGCGGACGCTAGCCAAATCCGTCAAGGGTCATTCTCATATTTGCCTTCGGGTTTCACGTGGCAATTAAATCCTTTAGATAATTGTGCATGGAAAATAAACGTGGATAAATAAATGTTTTCTCCTTACTAACGATACAATAAACATTTTAAAGATTTGTAGTACATTAAAGAAGATCTCATGAAACTAAGGGTGTGTGTACAAACTTAAGTTTATGTAAAACTCAAATAGTATAATATTGTGATTTATGATTGAACTGGTTTTTGTGAAAAAATTGGTTGATAAATTGAAACTTATTTTGCTCGTTAATAAAAAATAAGTTTATATGTAAAATGAATAATTTTGATTAAATTTCATCTGTAATTTTATTTTTTTTTTAATTTAATCATAACAATTAAAGTAATTAAGTGTAATGAATTTAGTTCCCAACAAATTGTGCCTAATTTAGTCTCCTTGTTATTAAGGAGATTTATGGGAGTTTTTTTAATTCTCTTACGTTTCTTGTTAATGACCCAAGTTTAGTTGTAAGTAGGCCTCTTGTCTCATTTGTTCATGCCGCGACATAAACACATGCATTTATTTGAGTTGTTAGTTCTTTTATGTTTACTGCTAATGTGGTCTTCTGGTGGCCGGTCACCGGAGTTCAACTGACAGTTGACCCCTTTCTAAAAAATAAAAATAAATGAAGGGCACTAGTGTATTTTCTCCTACAAAACTTTATTTAACTTTGTCGCATAGGAAAGTAAAATTTCAGAAATTTTTAGGACGTTATTGGATATTAAGTTACTACGGTGAGGATCCAGTGAAAATTTCCCTCAAAAGTACTTAAAACACTATCAAAAGGGTAGAAAGTCAAATATAATATTATGGACAGGCGATACATCAGTTAATCTGCTAAATAAAATGTTGATAATGCACGGGTGGGCTTCATGGCATGAATTAATGGCTGAACATTTCCCACAATCCTATATAGGGCATGGTTAACAAGCATTTTCATTCGTACGTTATCTGAGATGAATATAATTCAATGTGTTGTTGTAAGTGAGATTTCTCCATATATGGCATTAAAAAATCTACTTTTCTAATATCAGGGAAGTCGCACATGAGTTGATGTGAGCGGATCCTTTCTCCTCACTTTGAATTTCTACCTCTTTTCTACATCCCTTCACATCCCAATCAGTCCTATGCTGCAGCACAAAAAACCATACGGTCCTTCTCTTCCCATTTCGAAAACCCCATGTCCACTCTTAGTCATCATCAGCACTTTTTATGCCACCCTCCATTCGTTCCTTTTTGTTACTTTCAAGATCCTTTTTTCCCTCATTTTCAACTTTCACCTGTGTTTGTGTTTTTTGCACCCTTACTTTCTGGATTCTTCAACTACTACTCTCGTCTTCCCTTGTGCCTCCAAATTGTCACCTCAAACAGTCCATACTCCCATCAACTATAATGGATTCAAATATTAGTGTATTCAAATGATAAATATGTGCGCATGCCTAATATAACAATTGTCATATTTATATGTCGGATATATAGGTATGTATTCAAATAAAAATGATTCAAATTTATTTCTTTTTGACTACTCATACACGTAATCAATTAGTCTAAATGATAAAGTATAAATCCAACATCGAATTTAACTGTATGTAAAAACTCTCCGTGCAACGCACGGGTTGCTCCTGCTCGTTGAAGTAAATGAGAATTTCCACATATAAATAAAAGGGTTAAGGTGTAAAAATATCCATAAAATTTTTTCAAAAGTGTACCATAAACTTTTTTTAGGTGCAAAAATATCTATGAACTTCTCAAAATGAGGCAAAACCGTCTAAACCGTTAATTAGTACAAACATCTGTTTTATGGAACCCACGTATTATTTTTTTAGGTGCAAAAATACCCATGAACTTTTCTCAAAAGTGCACCTAAAACAATAAACTTTTGAAAAATTTATGGGTACTTTTGCACCCAGAAAAAAATGTTATGGTGTAGGATGCACTTTTGATAAAAGTTCATGGGTATTTTTACACCTCAAGAAATAATAATGTGGGTCTCAAAAAATGGACGTTTGTACCAATTAGGAGGGTATTTATGTTATTTTGTTAACATTTCATATCACAGATTCCTCATACCCCATTAATTTAGGATTTATTATTTTCACCCAACATTTCTATCCTTTTCTAATTTTGTTTATAGTTTTCTAGAATTTTCCCTTAAAGTTAGATCAATCTCTTCTCACCTTAAACTAACAGCACACAAAACCTTTGTCCATTTTTTCTCTCTCTTCCTCCATTAAAGTTTTGCAGGTGAGAGAAGTTGGAATCATCTCCCCACGGAGCCACGAGTTCCACGAGCGTCTTCTAGAATGTTCTGGATACTATCCATCATCTTTTTAATTAATTATCGACTCGTTAGACACGATGAATTGAAAAAATAAAGTATGAGAGGCTTATCTACAATAGTGAATTCCAGAAAAAGCATACTTAATGTTCAAATATTAATATAAAATTTAAAAATGATCATAGTTAAGAGTGGAAATGCTAGCAATGATTACAAAAGCTTATAGTATCTTTTAAAGGTCTAACTTTTTAAATGCAATCGTTCGTTAAATCTTTTTTTTTCTTAGTGCATTCGGTATCCGGTACTTTTTCTGGGTCCTGGCCTTTTTTGGATCAAGTAAACCCGAGCACCGACTAATCCGGATTTCGAACCGGGCCGGCCCGTTGCGGGGTAAAGCTCTCCCTCCAGCAGAGACTCCTTCCCCAGTCTCGAAACCGAGACCATATGGAAGGGGCTCAAGTGCCGGACCACTTGAGCCACCTGCTTTCGGTTCGTTCGTTAAATCTTTACTGATGATCCTTCTTCACCGGTGTAGCTTATAGATTTTGTTTTATTTTGTTTATTTTATTTATTGTGAGGCTGGATTTTTCTTGTTGGGATATATATGTTTAGATTTGTGAGTTGTGGTGTGGGCTTGTAAGCATGTATAAAAATTAATTACTTGTATATAATTTGTCATTTCTCTATCACGATCATGTGAGCTGCCGGGCAATAATGTTTATGTTTTTTAAAAAGACATTTGTTTGATTTAGTCCTTTCCTTTTCTTTTTTTTTTCTGTGTGTCCCCTTCATGCTATCCGACCATTATGAAAAGATAATGGAAAAAAAAAACAGAAAATCCAATAAAAAAGTCTATTTAATTTTTGGGTCAATATAACTTTTCCTCCCTGAAGTTTGAGCCGATTTTTGTTTTAATCCCTCAAGTTTACTCCGTTTATCACCATTAGTCCCTCAAATTTGAAAAGAACTTGATGACGTCTTTAACATCATTAATTCATCCGACGTGGCACTAATGCAGTTAAAATTAATGTTTTGAAACTCGGATCGGACCGGCAGGTACGGTGAACCCGGCATGGTATCGGTCTCGTTTGTGAACCAGACCGGTTTAGTAATTTTTTTATTTTTTAAAAATTGATTTTTTTATTTTTCTTTATAATTTTATATTAATAAACCTAAAATATTCAATTTCTCACCGGTTTGACCCTTGACCCAGTATCTCGACCAGTCCTGTGACCGATCCGGGTTTCAAAACCTTGGTTAAAATAACTTAAAGTCAACACAACTTTTTGGTCCCTAAGATTTGACTTGATTTTGGTTTTGGTCCCTCAAGTTTGAAAAGGACTCAGTGACGCCTTTGATTGCGTTAATTTATCCGATGTTGCGCTAACACCATTAAAACAGTTTATGTGTCATGCCTTTTAGGACAACTGATATATATGGCAAATATACTATAATATATTATATTGTGCTGAAAAAAGGGGGCATAAAAAACGAAACACACAAGTCAGAAATAGCTTATGTGTCATGCCTTTTAGGCTCGTGTGTTTCGTTTTGATGCCCTTTTGTCCTTTTTTTTTCAGCACAATATAATATATTATAGTATATTTGCTATATCAATTATCCTAAAAGGCATGACACATAAACTAGTTTAACGGTGTTAGCTCCATATCGAACGAATTAACGCAGTCAAAGGCGCCACCAAGCAAGGTAATTAAACTTGGATTGGTCATTGAACTAGTCGGGGTACTGGGTCAAGGGTCAGTAAGTTAGACCGGAGTCAAACCAGAGCTAAACCGAAACCAGACCGGTAAGAAAGTGAAGATTTGAGGGTTGTTAATTTGAAATTATAAAGAAAATAAAAAAAAAACTGATTTTTTTTTTAAAAAACTGAACCGGGTTGATTCCTGGACAGGACTGGTTTAACGACCGGTTCGCCGGTTTTCTGGCCGAACCGGCCGATCCGGTCCGAGTTTCATAACCTGGCCACTAAGTTTTTTTCGAACTTAAGGGACCAAAACCAAAATTGATTCAATTTTCAAAGACAAAAAATTGTATTAACCTTAAGCTATTTTAATGGCGTTAGTGACACGTTAGATGAATTAACGCCGTCAAAGGCGTCACCAAGTCCTTTTCAAACTTGAGAGACTAATGGTGATAAACGGAGTAAACTTGAGGGACCAAAACCACCGATTTCAAATTTGAGGAACCAAACCAAAATTGAGTCAAATTTCAGGGATCAAAAATTATATTTACCCTTAATTTTTTTCTCTTTGGTATGAATGACACATATTTTTATACATAGAAAATATCAGTATTAGAATTCAAAACCATTTTACCAACATGTTCAGATAGAGACTGCTCACTGATTGTTTTTGAAAAATTGCCAGCATTTGTATTGTGCGTGTATGTGGAGGTAGAGCAATGGAATTTGGCATTTTATTACAATTTGTATTTCTCTTAGCCCTTGTTTGGTTGGAGGGGAGGGGATGAAAAATGAATCCCTTCTCTTATTTGGTTCGAAAAATTGGAGGGGAAGGGCCCCAAAAGAGGGGCTTCAAATCCCTCCCATCCTCTCATATTTGTTCCTCCCAAATTAGAGGGTTTTGGAGGGAGTAAAAAATGTGGGACTATTTTACCCCCTTGATTTTTTCATATTCCCATTTCTACCTTGTGTTGAAAATAAAAACATACCACTGTTCTCCAGTGTTTCAAGTTCGGACCATGCATCTACATAGAATAATAAATATACCTTCGTTCTACATAGAATAATAAACTTAGCAACGCAGTTCTATCCATGCTTGACGCCATTGGCTTCCAATTTGGCTGTAGTTTGGTCAATTTTTTTTTTTTTTTTTTGAGAAATACAACTCAAAGGCATGTAAATTTTTTTTTTTCTGGGTTGAGAAATATAATGCACGGTGAATTTTCAATATTCATCATATGGATAGGATTGATGTTTTCCATCAAGCATTTGTACATTTTTGTTATGTGTTGATGAAATATAATGCATTATTTTTCAACCTATAGCCTATGAACCAACTCATAATATTAAGATCGAGGTTTATCTTTTGTGTCCCATATGTTGGGTAACCTCTAAATTATTGATCTGAGGTTTATTGCTTTGAGAAACTTGTGCCTTTTAGGACCATCATTATTTAATTCACTACACGGAGGTTGCCCATAAAATTATATAAATTAATATTTAAGGGTAAAATGGTAAATTAGTCATTATCTCCTCTTCCCTCCCCTCTTAAACCAAACAAAGGATCATTAAAAAACATTTCCTTTTCTCCCACTCCAACCAAACCAAACAAGATGACCCTCCATCCTCCCATTCCATCCGCTTCATTTAAATCAAACAAGCCCTTGAGTGGTCACTGGTCACTCCCACGTCTCCTTCTTCATCCGCTTGCTTTGTCTGTGGTCACCATATATCCCTGCATTGGTTTAATTAATTTTAATGTTCCGGACAGTTATCGTTGTTGCTAAGTTCCATCCTCCTGCCCATTTCGTGGACATTCATTATTCCAGCGGTCTTTCGACCAAAAAAAAAATTTATTCCAGCGGTCCTCAAGATATTGAATGGGTGTCAATTAAGGATTATGAGAGCCGTGTTATGTGTTGTTTACAGCTATCTCATCTTATCCGGTTGTCCCGTTCCTGAGGTTACCTTTGTTTAGATGAAAAGAAAATGAGGGGAGAAAGAAAATTAGAGAGGGAAATGGGCAGAGAAATGAGTTTTCCTCCCTTCCCCTACTTGGATGAGGCACACAAATGGAGAGAAAAGAAAAGTTGGGAGAAAATGGGATGTGGCGCGTAAGATTGTCAAACTTACGAATTTAAGCAAACTTGTGACAGTGACGAAAACTCGTATTGTGAAATCATATCATAAACTTATAAGAGTTTATTTTTATCATTAAATAGATATTAACGGTGCAGAATTAAATAATTAAAATATAAAAAATAACAACAATTTGATTTAAATATACTTTAAATCTAAATAATTGAAATTAAATATATCAACATTCATAATTTATTATATTTAACAAAAAAAATTTCTATAAAATTCATATATAAAGTCACTGAGGATGACAAAATCAAAAAAGTTAACACAAGTTTAAGAGTGAGTTAACATGATTTTATAAGTTAGAATCGTAAAAACAGTAAACTCGATATGTAAACTCGTAAGTTTAACTAAATTTATAACTAACACGAGTTTATCATTGACTCGACTCAATTTAGTAAGGTAGAAACGATAAAATGACAAGTTTAAAGAGTCAATTCGCGAGTTTAATAATAACAGTGACACCACCCCATTTCTCCCTAATTTTTCTCCACTCATGTGGAGAGTTTTGGAGTCAGAAACTCCAGTTGCATTGCCTAACTTTTTTCTCCAGTTTTCTTTTCTTTCCATTTTTTCTTCTCATATTTTTTTTTCCCTTCCCATCCAGGCAGAACGTCGATGTTTAATTTTTTTTGTGAAATATAACCGAATGTGATAGGAAGTGTGAGAAAACTCTAACTTTATAAGCCTCGGCACCATGAATCTTCCAATTAATTATTGGTGGATAACTTTCCATATGCTTTGTTAATTCCTACCACATCAAATGGTTGTAAGATTAGAGTCCGCAATTTGGGCTGAGTCTGTTAGGCTGGCTCGTTTAGATCCGAGTCCTTTAAAGATCGGGTTTATAATTTAGAGACTAAAAAGGGAAGTGAGTCTAAAAGGGTCGGCCCTGTAAGGTTAGCCCTGCAGTCCTGTAGGGCCGGCCCTTTTAAGCCAATTTAATATTTTTTTAAAATAAATTAACAAATATAATATCGTTATATCAAATTATCAATATAAGAGACACATAAGTACATAATAGAGTATTAATAACAGGCAAACACTTATTAATTAGTTTGATTTATTTTATTTTCTACAATGGTTTATTCATTTAAATTTTATAAAAAAGGCTAATTTGGACATTAGATGATTATTTTAACTGCAAATTTATGAGTTTTAAAAATAATGCATCTCAATTTAAAGTAAAATAAAATATAAATTGTAAAACTTGAAAAAGAATTTTTTTTTAATTAAAATGAGTTTAAGCATGTTTAGGCCTGAGCCCGTGAAGGATCAACCCTGTAAAACCGTAGGCTTAAAAAATATGATACCTTTTAAAAAATAGGACTAAACGAGCCGACCCATATTCCCAGCTCTAACAAGACCTGCATCACCTAAGTTTCCCTCACTACTTTCCACCTACTATGAAATGGGTAGGAAAAAAATGGATTCTCGAAAGTATTACTGCAATTTTATATATTGGACCGTGAAAGCTGGGCTGTTTGTGTAATTGGGTTATTCCATTTTCCGGGCCTATATACACATTCACACACGCGGGGCCAGAGCCCAAGACAAAATAATATTTTAATAATTAATGAGGTCTATAAATTACAGATTAGATATGAGACCGAGACCTGATGTTCAATAATATCTGAGTTTTGAATGTATCACCTGAAACTCTCTTATTCAGTTTTAAAAAATCCTCACACTCACCAAAATATTCCAGTTTACTCGTCGATCATTTGGGTATACTCAAGAACCTCATTAAAATGATCTCACTTTCCGGTAGAAAACAAAAACTATATTAAAATGGAAACTATCTGGCAATTTATTTGTTTACAATGGAATTTACTTTTTAGAACCATCATTGAAATGTTGAGCTTTATTCTCTATCTTGGGGAATCCCCCTCTTTTCGTATCTATTTAATTTCTGGAATCTCATGACCTTGATTCTCAAGTTCATATGCAATTTGATTCAGCAATATTCCTCATCTTTGGAATTTTTAATTTAATGAATTACTCGCACGTCATAGTTGATATATCTCAAATACCAGAAAGCAAATTAAAATAGCAATCCTGATCTCACAACGAAGAATTCCTTAGTCTGTTATTAGTTCTTGCATAGCTTATATAAAAGATGCCGTTGTTTTCGTCTCTGACAAAACCTAGCTTTCCACGTAAACACTATTACTACCTCCGGTCCTAAATATAGGACATAGTTTGTAGTGTAAATTACACTACAAACTATGTCCTATATTTAGGACCGGAGGGAGTAGTTTACGTGAAAATACAATTATAAATGATTAACGCTTTCCAGTTTCCTCGGCTTTCTAATTTCGTTATGTTAAAAGGAATTTAATTATAAATGGACTGAAACTTCCATTTTTTCACATTACTCTTCCATTCGGACTCTTCCCGGTGCCAGACATCTCAGCCAATTTCTTTTGTCATTCTTTTCTTAGAAATATAGAAACTGAAATAGGTAAAAGGAATATTAAATGCAATCGTAAACTATGAGAATTCAGTAAAAACTAATGCTATGCCTCATGCACTAATTGCTATTATGGATATGCCATCTTATGTGTGCGTGTGTTCATAATAGCTCGTGGATCTGTCGTCATTTTATGTCTCACTCCATATATAATATGCGAGGTTCCACCCATGCGCCGACGAGGCACCAATTAATATCGCAGATAGTAATTAATTAGAAACCCAATAAGTAATACAAACAGATTCAATTTTTAAATACAAACAAATATGGGGGTTCGTGAGGTTTTATTATAAATTAAAGAGCACTTCAATCGCTACCCCTACAGAAAATCAAGTTGATATGGCATTAAACTCTTGTGGGATAAATCTGCTGTACTGAACAACAACGTAGGATGCAGAGAACAAGTGAAAACATGCGCAGCTTGAACACTGAAATAAATCAGCCCCAAAACCCTGCTACCCAGAACCAATATGCTGGGGACCACTCCATTGCACTTGCACACAATTACCCTCCTGGTTTTCGCGCGCAGGTAGGTAACAGAAATTTAATGGTCTTTAATTTGCTCTCTATACCACACAGACTCATCCATATATATCTATCGCCCTTATATTATACAATCTCTGCTTGGTTGTACGTCTAGTAATTAAAAGCACTCGCTTTATCATGAGAGATTAATTAACGTTTGGGTTGATGCGATAATTAATATATCATAATTAAAACAGGTATTGGCAGAGCTAATCGGGACATATCTATTGGTGTTTGTGGTAAGTGGGACGGCTGCACTTATTTCTGTTGATGACAAGAAAGTATCACAGCTAGGATCTGAACTTGCCGCCCGATTCATTGTCATGGTCACGGTCTATGCCACCGGTCACATCTCCGGCGCCCATATAAACCCAGCTGTCTCCATAGCTTTCGCCGCTGCTGGCCATTTCCCAGGGAAACAGGTACTATATATGAGGGGTGTAAATGGGGGTGTAAATGGGCAGGGCTGGACAGGGCGAAGCCCTTGCCCGATGCCCTGCCTGAAAAATCATTAGGCTATATTTTACAGCCCGATGTCCAGCCCTGCCTGAAGAAGCCCATACATTTTTGGGTTGGGTGAGGGTGGGTTTCGCCCTACCCAACATTTATCAACCCAATTTTGAAGTTACTCTTCAAGGGAGCACAAACAGGTTCACAACCAAAGATGCCCTACGCACATCTTATGTGGGAAAAAAAAACAACTTCCATGACAATAACCAATATGGAGAGCTCGGAAAAAAAAAACCTCTTCAATCACCATTAGCCAATCATACCCATTACATTCTTCCTTCTCCAACTGCTGAAAACAAAACCCTCGACCTTAACAAAACCAAGCTCAGGAAAAAAAAAAAGAAAATCATATGGAGAGAAATCATAAGCTCTACACAATAAATAAATGTTGAAAACAAAACCTTCGATCTTCTGTTGTCTAGAAAAAAAAAACAGAACCAAGCTCAGGAAAAAAGAAGAAGAAAAGAAAACGAGCACTAAGTTCTAAAACTACCCCAGATAGAACCCTTGAACCCTAAGGATCTAAACCAAGCTAAGAAAAACAAAACCATAAATAATATATAATACCAAAGGAGCCTAATAAAACAAAATATATAATATAATATAATTATATAAAGTTATAAACTGTTATACAAAAAAATATTTACATCACATAATTTAATATATATAATTATATACCTACGGGGCAGGGTCAAATGGGCAGGGCGGCATACCATGCCCGATGCCCGGCCCTGCCCGCTAAAATGCCCAGCCCGATTGTGCCCAATTTTTTTCGGGTTGCCTTTTTTTGGGCTGGGCATGGAAATTTTTTATTGGGTCGGGGTAGGCGTACCGGACTCTGTGCTTCATGAACACCCCTACTATATATATAGTATATCACTATTCGGGATATATTAATTAATTAAAGGAAAATGAAAATCATTTGAGTTGATAGATGAAAAAGATACTCCGTCCGGTCCTAAATATAAGAATCGATTAACTTTTTTTCTAAAATCTTAAGGAAGCTAAATAAATTACATTAAAATATTTATATTCATCATTTTCCTCAAATTAATTAGCTTGATTTATGTCTTCAATATATATCATTTTGTCTGTTCTTTTAAAAAAAAATTAGTTTGACTTATAAACAAATATATAATAATGATACATAACATATATTATGATTAAATAAATTATTGAACTTCCTTAATCTTTATATTAAAAAGAAAAAAAAGAAAATCAACTAGTTGTTATAAAAACAACGATACAGTATCTATACAGCGTCACTTGGACTTGATTGGTCCGTTCATGGGCGCAGGTCCCATTTTACGTGGGAGCTCAAACGACAGGAGGCATTTCTGCCTCATTTACGCTAAGACTGTTATTGCATACTATAAAAAAGATGGGAACAAACTCTCCTTCTGGAACAGATGTTCAAGCTCTTGTCACGGAGATCCTCATCACTTTCATTCTCATGTTCGTTATCTGCGCCGTCACCACTGATTCCAAAGCTGTGAGATATATATGAATCCTAACACTTGCGCAAATCATGCTCCTATATATATATATGTATATATATCTCAATACTTTACGTTATTAGTCCCAAAAAAGAACAAAAATTATATGCTATAGTACTTTTACCCCCTTCACATATGTGCATAATACACTTGGCAGGTTGGAGACCTGGCAGAAGTTGCAATAGGGCTTTCAGACTTTCAGTGGGCATAGGAAACATCCTTGGAGGGTAAGTGCAGTAAAAAATAAAAAAATGTATAAAAAAACTTTTAGGTTCTTTAATCCTTTTTGTTTTGTTGGTTGCAGGCCAATATCGGGAGAACGTTGAATCCAGCAAGAACATTTGGTCCAGCAATAGCAAGTGGGTCCTACAAAGGAATTTGGGTATATCTGGTTGGACCAACTGTTGGGGCCATTTTAGGGGCATGGTCCTACAGTGCTATCCAGGACAATGATCATAACTCTGCTTCCTCCCCTAACCTATCCAAGCTCCGCTCCATGAATAATAAGGAAGCTAATGAGCAAGACGATCCACGCGTCATGCGTCCGAACAGTGTTTAAAACTTCAGTACTTCACCTCCATCAGGATCCACACGTGCCAGGACTTTGAAGGATCTTAGTTGAGGGTCTTCCAACAACTCTAGAACACGTGTATCACTGATCTTCTTAGGAGATGTGTATCTAAAAAAAGAAAAGGGGAAAATGAGACGGGAAAAAAAAACACTACACCTGCCGCACAATATCAATATGCCTGCTTCAGGGAATCAGTCCTACCTATTTATTTGTATTAGTTGGCCAAAAAGTGATCTCATTTTAAATAATGCAAAGTGGGAATTTCTCATGTAACTTGGAATCGTTACCTTGAGTTGGGGAAAGTTGGTAAAAAGCAAATTTGGAATCTTCCAATATAAAATGTCGTACTTTAAAGTTTAAACACAAGAAGCACTAATATTCTCTCACGTTAATATTTTGCCGCTATTCGTTTTCTTTCCAGCCTCTCAACCTTAAAAACGAAATAAAAAGTTTTACTATATCTAGTAGATTTTGCACTAAATTATATTGGTCGGAAAATACTTCCCTAACTTTACCAAACCTTGGCATCCAACAATTTTAAGATGACGGACTATTTTAAATCTTTTAGTATTTGCCCTGTTAACGTCAATTTTTTTTTGTGACAGTGTGTTTTTTTAAACGTAAGGTCTATCTTATTAGATGACACCAGATGTCAACCCAACTAATCTTCTGGTCAAATTTTGATAGGAAATATACTCATTTCTTATTATATTTTTTTAGATACTATTATGAGATCCGGAGAGAGAGAAAATCAGAATATATATATATATATATATATATATATATATATATATATAATAAGCACACGTCCTACAGCAAGTAATGAATATATATATATAGTTAGTGATGCGGACCCCACACGATTGAAAGAGGCAGATACGGAAACTTGAATGTTGAGGGGATAACAACATATCCAGAGATATTGAGCTGATTCTTAAATATTTATATATTATAATATGATATATATGATTGATATATTGAAGGGAAAAGATTTGGATAGATCCGGAGAAGTTCTGTACACCCGGCCCAAGTAATATATATCAGGGGAGGAGAGCGGCGAAACAGAACCGATCAGACCAGAACAAGAAACATAGAATAGTGGAGATCGAACGAGGAATAAAGGGAGTGTTTATTAGATTTACTCTCTTCTCTTCTTTCTTTTTATTCTTTGAATCTGAATTTCTTTATTTTATTATGGTTTTTATTATAGTCATAAGTGACTAATTTTTTTTAGACCTAGAGAAACTATGAATTCACTAGTGAATTACATTTTATTTCTATGATTATTTAGTTATGATTTATGTTAATGTTGGTTATTTAATCTTGTTTTATTATGTCCGTTTGATAATTGGCCACCATTATATGTGAATTTGAGTATTAGAATTTATCTTGACGAAGGGAATTTTAATTAGGCTCTGAGATTAAGTAATATGGGATTAAATCACGATTTAATTTGCGATTAGGATAGACATATACCTAATAGCCCCATATAATTGTTGAAGAGTGTGTTATCTTGCCTCTTGAGTAATTTAGTTAGACATAACAATTATACTTAAAAGAAGGCTGTGAGTGAACCGATAGGCACTTATAACTATTTATACTCGAGATTAACAAAATTAACATTTGAGATTAACTAAGTAAATGGATTTGAGATTTGGATAGCTAGCGAGGGATTAATAACTTTAGGTTGTATTTGTTATTGATAGTTTTCTTTAATTAATTTCCTTTGAATTTACTCATAATTAGTTTCGTTTAACTTAAAAGAAATTGAGATTTTAATATCTAAAAATTAATTAATTAATTCCTCGTGGAATGATACTCTACTTATCACTTTATTACTTGGCACGACCTGTATACTTGTGGAGCGCATCAAGTTTTTGAGAAGTTTTTGGATATCTTCAAACAATTACACATTAACCTCCCATTAATAGAAGCTTTGGAGCAAATGCCTAAGTATGCTAAGTACCTAAAGGAGATGTTGAGTAAGAAGAAGCATTTTACTGAGTTTGCAAAGGTAGCACTAACCAAAGAGATCACTAGTGTCATTAAGCCTAATGTTCCTTTAAAGTGTAAAGATCCTGATTCTTTCACTATTTCCATGCGTGATTGGTGACAAATTTGAAGGTCGTGCACTGTGTGATTTGGGGTCTGCTGTGAATCTTATGCCCCTATCTCTTTTTAAGAAGTTTCAGCTAGGGGTGGCCAATCCTACAACTGTTACACTTAAGCTAGCTGATCAAAGTTTCTCTTATCCATATGGTATCATTAATGATGTGCTGGTGAAAGTTGGATTTTTTATATATCCCACTTATTTCATTGTTCTTGACATGGAAGAGGATCAAGGAATTCCACTAATTGTTGGGAGACCATTCCTAACTACGACAGGAGCATTAGTGGATGTTGAACAAGGAGAGATAATTCTTCGACTTGGTGATGAGCAAGTCAAGTTTAAGAGGGACAAAGCAATAGAGTATCAAAATGAGTTTAAACAATGTGCAAGGGTTGTTGTAATGGATAACCTTAATCCAACTGAATTGGATTCATTTACCACCAAAGAGCCCATTGAGCAAGTTTTAAACACCTCTACATCCTTCTCTACGTTATATTGGCATTGCTTGTTCCAACCTCCATAACCTGTTGACATAGTCAGGTTGAAGACTATAAAACAAGCGCTTTTTGGTATGCAACCCAATGATTTGGTTTTCATTTATTAGTTTTCTTTTTTTTTTCTTCTTATTTTTATTCAGGTTTAAAGATGATCACTCCTCTTGTGGCTGCAAATTCTTGCTCGTGCACTCTTTCCTCCCTCAAAAATAAAAAACATCCTGCACGGTACTAGACGAAGAACTCCACATCAAAATCAGAGACATAAACCAGGGGAGTACTAGTTCTTTTCCCTCTTTATTGATTTTTGCAACATTGAGAAAAATGTTTGATTTAAGTGTGGGGGAGGAATATGATTGTTTTTTGTGCTTGTCCTTATGTAATTGAAAAGAATTTTTCTTGGTAAAAGTTGAAATTTTTGCATTGCTTAGGATTGACCTTAACTTTAAACCTTCCTCATCTTAGAGTGTGCTATTGAAAATAAAATAAAATAGAAAAGAATGTTTCAAATAAGCCTCTGAGTCTTGATTTTTTTTTTTTGTATAAATCTTGAGATGGACTGTAAGAATAGGAAATAGTTTGTAATATGATCAACAAATTATTAGTTTACGAATATTTTGCTACCTGATTTCTTTAGGAAATTAGATAATGACATTTGCTGGCTAAGTAAGATTTTGTTTAGGGACAATGTGAAAAAAATATATATAAAAGAAAAAAATAACAAAAAAAAAATAAAGAATAAGAAACACAACTTCAATGGCTTCTCTAGATCTAACTTAGTAACCGAGGGCACTTCATCACCAATGTTGGTACTCGCGTTAAACGGTAAAGTCAAAGAGAGTTATGAGTTGGGCTAAAAGCCTCTTGAGGTATCTGTTGGAATAACTGAGTAACCGGTGCTGCATCACCCATGCGCAAGGGTCGCATCGAAAGGAGACCTACAACAGCCCAAGATGATGAAAAAAAAAGAAAAGAAAAATAAATGAATCAATTTTCTACCTGAGGATCCTTAGTAAATTAAAAGAAAAGCTTGGTTAAGTGTGGGGGAATTTGAAATTTTCTGGAGGAGTTTAGTAGCGTAATATTCCTTTACTAATCTTATTGTTGCACTTATTACTTGCCGATCCTTTGATCATGGGATATTAAAAAATTATTACAATTGTTTAAGGCTACTAGCTTAGTGACACATTCTTACAAGACATTAAATTAAACAAAAATTGATAGTATGATCTAAGTGTAGTGGTGTGCTGTTCTCTATTGAGGAATTTTGTAGGCAATGTTTTTTTTTATTCAAATAATAGATTTTCTTTCTTTTGCTTGAGGACAAGTAAATATTTAAGTGTGGGGGAATTTGATAAATATATATATTTTTAATTAAATAGGTATAAATTTAAAGATATAATTAATTAAATTTATTAATATTTTATATATATTTAATTATCTTCTATATCTTTTCTGATCACTTTCATGATTTTCAGTTGGGGGATTATTTTAAAGCGCAGGGGGAGGCCGAAACAAGAATCCCACAATAATTCAAAGTGGAGTTAGGCGTGTGGCTAAGGTTTAGACAATGTAGTCGTACTCTAATTTAATTATTACAACTAAAATAAACATTTTTGGGAACTTCTGGACATTATAAGACGGCCCTCTGATAATTTCCATGCGCACCACTAATATACACTAAGTTTAATTTGTGAGAAATCCCTTCACTCTAAACAACGATATATGCAGACGACAAGTCAAAATATGTGGAGCGTCGATCCTGAAAGAGAGCAGCCGGACTACCCAAGAACCCATAAACGACCTTTTCTTCTTCTTCCCTTCGCAAAACTTGCACAGAATTATCCTCCTGGTTTTCTTCGAAAGGTAACAGAGACTATCTTTGTCCTCACCCACATCACAGTTATATTAGTCACAGTTATTTGCAATTGAGGATGTCAGCAAAAGCTTCGGCCTTTAAGTAGTTTAAGGAATATGTTAAAAGGTTACGAGGAACATATCATCATATTGTCTGGGTTGATGCCATGTATATATATATGTGTGTGTGTATATTGGTGCATCATATATATAACATTGTAACAGGTATTGGCAGAGATTATAGGAACATATCTGTTGGTGTTTGTGGGAAGTGGGTCGGCTGCTCTTAATGCTTATGATGAGCAGAAAATATCAAAACTAGGAGCTTCACTTGCAGGAGGATTCATAGTGATTGTGATGATCTATGCCATCGGACACATCTCTGGTGCTCACATGAACCCAGCTGTGTCCTTAGCTTTTGCCGCTCTGAAGCATTTTCCATGGAAACAGGTAATTACATAATTACTGCTAATCGCTTCAATTTGAGTTGTAATGCTATTAACTTTTCGACGTCTGCGTTTCTTGGTCTAATCGAACATCGAAGCATAACCATAGCCTTGCCTGTGAGTCTGTGACTCATAGCCATTAGCCTGTCTGTGGAGGCCGCTTTGTGTTGGTTGGGGTCCACGTCCTACCTGGATGGACCCCACCACATGTAAGCCTTCCATCCACTCATTTGACGCCTGACCCACCAATTATTGCAATTATTAAATTAACAATTACAAAGGGACAACGATGGGCCTCTTGGAGAACATGTGCTTACGTTAACTCTATCTTCCACATGTTATCCAAAATAAGATGAAAAAAACAACTCTATCTTCTTCAATCCACATGACCACAACTTGCATATCCGCGTTATTTTGTTTTATGAAAAGGCGCATGTTTTGTAATTGGAAAACGGGGAGGTGAGGAGTGCCATTTTTATAGGGTTATTACGTCCCTTTTGCTCAACTGAGTAGCCATAAAATAATTATTAGAAAAACTAAATTTCACAAGTGGGTTGTATTTCTTTCACGGGGTCTAAGAATATACGAAAAAGGGAGTGGTATCACCTAAATTAAGAGCTAGATGGAAAGGCTAATAATTTTGTAGTTTAGAGACGTGAAAGATTTTCTATAAGTAATCCTAGTCTGAAAATGTTTATCTCTCTCAAGTTAAAAGAAGAACCTGTCCGAAAGAAAGTCAGCTGTAGAGTAGATGCAGACCCCAAAAGTTTCCTGTAGAAGTCAAACTAACCGAATTATATTGTAGGGTTTAGGGATTGCCCTCAACTCAAATAATAAATTACCCATGACTGTCCTTGCAGGTCCCATTATACGTGGCAGCACAATTGATAGGAGCCATTTCTGCCTCGTTTACGTTGCGGCTGATATTGGACCCAATAAAACAGCTTGGGACAACCTCACCTTCAGGAAGTGATGCTCAAGCTCTCGCCATGGAGATAGTGGCAACGTTCACTATGATGTTCATCGCCTCCGCCGTGTCAACTGATGCAAAAGCTGTAAAATCACCTTACATTCATCCAAATCATACTTCTTTTAAAACATTTTAAGGCATGTTCGGGAGAGCTTTTTTTAAGAAAATAAGCCTAATTTACGCAAGCCGAGAAAAAACTCCTTTCACATACTTACCTCGTATACTGTGAATCACGAATTATAAACATTTATTGCCTAAAAATAAGCTTTTCCAAACAAGCACTTACACTTGAATGTATCTCACCTAACAGGTCGGAGAGCTCGCAGGAGTCGCAGTAGGCTCTTCAGTATTCATTGCAGGCATCCTTGCAGGGTAAGTACAGTACAACACACATTTTTCTTTCCTTCTTTCTTTGTTTTTTAAAAGGTACTCTTAAAGATAGATAATGTTATGAATGGTGGTTCGACGGTTATGCAGACCTATATCAGGGGGATCAATGAACCCGGCAAGAACACTTGGTCCCGCAATAGCAGGTGGATCCTATAAAGGACTTTGGGTCTATCTGGCGGGACCAGTTACTGGGGCATTTTTGGGAGCATGGTCTTACGCTACTATTAAAGGGGCAGATGAGCCAGCTCCGGCCACTTCACTGATATCATTTCCCTTCGAGATACGCTCAAAGAATAGGGAAACTGAGCATGTTAAAAGCAAAGACAACCCACAAATTTTGAGTGAAAATATTGTTTAAAACCCTCAATTATGGATATTCATATCACTCAGCAGCTTTGTACTGATGAAATACGTTCTGCTTACGTTTACACTTGTCCTAACTCAGAGTACCAACATAAGTTTCTCTATAACAGATCCAACTTCAATACGCATAATTATGACTAATTTGAACTTGGGACGACCAACAGATAGGAAACCTAATTTTGAAAAACAAGCAAGAGATTGCAAATCAGATGAAGCAATCTTTCATTTTTGTTCCCACAGGTTTGTACTATGGAAAAAGGTCAGTTACAGTAATATGTTACAGCAATTAGAGCACGTATGTATAAATAGCAATAATACAATATTATACAAAACTAGTACAAGAGACGTAGTAATCAAGCATCTCCTTGCCAGCATCGTTAGTGACATCCATCAGGCAGCTTTTTGACATACCACGAAACTTCCTGGATTTATAGTAATGCTCTTGGTGCAATTATCAGTTTTATAAATCCCAACTAGTCGATCTGCCAGCTCAAACATATTGTTCCTCAGGCTGTTCAAGGCAAAACATAACATGACAAATACAGTAATCATCATCAGCTATACCAATAATCATCATAAATAAAACCTTTAGGTGAGCACCAAACCAACCTTATGATAATGAACTGCGCATCCTTAGTCCTGTCCTTTACATAATGCCCCACGATGGATACGTTCTTGAAATCTGTCACACCAAATAACCCATTAAATCATTTATATTGCAAATCAAGAACAAATTTAATGAACTGAACAACAAGGTTAATCAAAAGTACCTAGGGCAGCATCGATTTCATCCATTACATAAAGTGGGGTAGGCTTATAGTGATGAAGAGCAAAAACAAGCGCCAATGAGCTAAGAGTCTGCAAGGGAAACAAAGAAGAATTTAAACATGCTATTACAGGTTTGGTCAGAAAATCAAAGACATGATGATGAAAACATAATTTGCAATCCTTGGAATTTGAATCAAATCAAAGCCTAAATCCCAAAAGTTTGATAACTAACCTTCTCACCCCCTGATAAATTCGCAATATTCTTCCAGCTTTTCTTTGGCGGTCTAACACTGAACACAACACCTTCAGAGAAAGGATCCAAAGAATCCACAAGCTCAAGTTCTGCATCACCTCCAAGTGTGATCATCTGCAAACACAAAAGAGGAATTACATGCTATTTGTCATAACCCTACAAGGTGTATGCGCATCATCATACTAAGCATGCTGAGGAAAACAGTTCAATAAAAGATCAATAGCTAAATAAAGGAGCATTGATTGGAAAATTTTGAAAAAGGAGCTGAACAAGACAATTAACTGGAAAAGTTCTAGATCCAGAACCATATTGCCAGTACGCAAAATCAGATTGGCATCCAAATGATGCCAACTTACGGGAATAAGGGTAAACTGTAATAGAAATTACAGCTATAATAATTTAAACTAAGGAATAGGGGTGGGAACAGGCCAGGCGGCCTGCTAGGGGCCTACCGCCTGGCCTGTTCCGGGCCTGGCCAGGCCTGGCCTGTCAGGCTAAAAGGCCAGGCCTAGGCCAGTTTCAAAGCCTGATTTATTTATCAGGTCAGGCCAAGGCCTGTTAGTAGGCCTTTTAGGCCTATCAGGCCGGCCTGTTATAATTTAAAAAAAACATCAACGTTCTATTTTTTTCCTCTACCGACAGAATTTTTTCTTTCAAATTTCAGTCCGACAAATTATCACAGCTCCCAAGCGCACATCATAACAAGCACTCAAATAACAGCTCACTCACCCAGACGGTCAAACATTCAAACCCCACAATTTTTTTTTTGTCAAATCAAACCTCACAATTCACTTTGGCCAAAAAAAAAAAAACTCACAAATTCACAATGTAGATCGATCAAATAGAAACATTGGATTCTTCGACCAAAAAAAAAAAAAATAGAAACATTGGATTCTCATCTCTTAAAATTAGCATTGGATTCGATTCTTAGCACAACTGAAAACACGCAGTAGAATATGAAAATCCAAAAATGAATTATTGACTTGACTCTAAAAATTAATAAAAACATACAACTCGCGTCTGAGTTAAGGTGATGGAAGATGAAATAGTTAATTACTAGCATTATTCCCTAACACACAAGTCACAATTCACAGAAACCAGTCGGCAGTCACACTCACACGACTACACGACTTCTCAGAATCTTCAGTCTTCACTCTTCAAGCTTCAGTTTTTCCCCCCTCAAACTTCACTCTTTAGTTCACATAATCACGTCACACCAGTATCCACACACAGCACTCCATCGACTCATCATCAATTCATCATCTATCTCCGTCGACTCATCGTCATCACAACTTCTCCGTCATCGTCATCGCGTCATCAGCATCCCTTCTCAGTTTATTGCTCATTTAGAACTCGGCAATCGGCATCCCTTAACAAATCACGATAACATCTCCGTCTTCATCTTCGGCATTGTGTCATCATCCGGGTATGTTACTTCCTAAATCCTAACGTAGTCGGCGTCCCTTGCCTGCATCTTTATCGTTTATTTATTTATCTTAGATTTAATCGATTTTTTTTTTCTGTTAAAATTTTTTATTTATTTCTCTTGTTAATTTAATCGTTTAAATAAATCATTCAAATTAGATTTATTTATTTCTCTTGTTGATTTAATCGTTTAAATTTTTTCCAGGATCTATCTTTTAAACTCTTGTTGATTTATTTATGTCATCTCCATCTAAGAGTGAAACAATGTCATCTACCTCAATTCTACGCAATGCTGTTGAGGTCTGTGAACAAGCACCAATAGATTCAAGTCAGCAAACTAGTCAACAAACCTCTGAGAAAAATAATGGTGATGCTGATATTAATAACAAGAAGAGGCGAAAAACCTCTGCTATTTGGGATGATTTTGATCAAGTTGAAAGTAATTATGGGCTCAAAGCTAAATGCAAGTATTGCAAAGCTTCGTTTTCATACTCAGGGAAAGGAGCTAGCACTTCCCATCTATGGAGGCATAACAAATCTTGTGATTCAAGAAAGCTGCACATTGCTGCAAAAAATAAGCAATCCACCATTCCATTTCAGCCTTCCAATTTAACTATTAATCCATTTCTAGCATCGGGTGCCAGATATTCTAATGAGAAGATGAGGGAAATAATTGCTACTGCAATCATGGTGCATGAGTATCCATTTAGCGTTGTTGAGGATGAAGTTTGGATGTGGGGTTTCCAATATGCTAATTCTGAATTTCAGAAAGTTTCTCGCAGGACAATAAGAAGTGATTGTTTGGCCATATATGAAGCAGAGAAGAAACAATTGAAGGCCTTATTACATGGTGTTAGCAAGATTAGTTTGACTACAGATATGTGGAAATCAAGCCATCAAGTGACTGAATACATGGTTATCACCGGGCATTTTATTGATGCAGGGTGGAATCTTCAAAAGAGGGTTTTGAGTTTTGTCAAAGTTCCTGCCCCTAGAAGAGGAATTGATGTGGTTGATGCTATTTTCAAGTGTTTGAAGGCATGGGGAATTGAGAACAAAGTGTTTTCTGTGTCAGTTGACAATGCTTCATATAATGATTCTTGTTTAAGGACTCTTCATGACACCTTATCACTTAGTAGTTCATTGCCTCTGGGTGGTAACTTGTTTCACGTTAGATGTTGTGCGCATATATTAAACTTGTTGGTGCAAGATGGCCTTAGTAGAATTAAAAACATTATAAATAATGTCCGTGAAAGTGTGAAATATATCAACTACAATGATTCAAGGTTAAAAGCATTCTGTGATATTGTTGAAAAGAAACTTATTCTTGATTGCCCAACACGGTGGAATTCTACATATAGGATGTTATCTACTGCTTTGAAGTTCAAGGTTATCTTTCCTGATTATAAAGAAAGAGAACCACATTACAACAATGTACCATCAGAAGAGGATTGGAAGAAGGTTGACAAAATCTGCAAATTTTTAGAAGTGTTCAATTTAGCTACCCATGTCATATCAGGTAGTGAGTATCCTACTGCAAATTTGTACCTTCCTGAAGTTTGGAGAGTGAAACAAGTAATTGACAATGCATTAGAAGATGATGATTTCTTTATTGCACAAATGCCAACCTCAATGAAAAATAAGTTTGACAAATATTGGGGGGAATGCAATATGGTAATGGCTCTTGCAAATATTCTGGATCCCAGGTGCAAATTATATGTTATTAATTATTGCTTTCCTTTGATTTACAAGCCTGATTATATTGCTTCTGAGAATATAGATAAAGTGGTGAAAGATTTATACTTAATGTATGATGACTATGCTATTGTGTACAAGGGAGAGACAAGTAATGAAGGTGAAAATGTTAGCAACAACTCTTCTCCCAATGTGCCTAGTTCTTCTCTAATGACTGGATTTGATCAAATCATGAATATTGTTCGTGAAAAGCAAGCAATTCCCCCGATGAAATCAGAATTAGAAGTTTATCTTGAGGAAGGTGTTTATATTCCTGAAGGTAGTTCTAACACCTTTAGTGCCCTCGAATGGTGGAAAAATAATAGTATGAAGTATAAGATTTTATCTAAGATGGCTGTGGACATACTAGCTATTCCAATCTCAACCGTGGCTTCAGAGTCTACATTCAGTGCTGGAGGTAGAGTTATTGATGAATATCGTTCTAAATTGAATGAAACATCAATTGAAGCACTAATTTGTGGTGGGGATTGGCTTCGCAATAAGTACAGTTTAAAGAAGAAACAAAAGGTATAAATTGTGCATTATTTCTTATACATATTATTTGTTAACTTATTTTATACTCTAATACCATACATTTGATTATTTTTTAGGTCTTTGAAGGAGAAGAAGAAATTATATTGAAGATTTGATGTGAAGATGAGAAAATCCAGTGCCTTTGTATTTGGTTTTATATTTTATGATGTATATTGGATTGTTAATTTAATTAGGCCTGTTTTCGGCCTGATTGTCAAGAAACATATTGTGCGGCCTGTGACCTGTAAGTCTATTTAAAATGTTTTAAACTTATAGGCCCCTTAACAGGCCTCAGGCCAGGCTAGGCCTTTGTACAGGCCAGACTTAGGCCTAAAAAATAGCCTCTTTCAGGCCACAGGCCAGGATCAGGCCATCCTGATACAAAACAGGCATGGCTTGTTAAGGCAAAAGCCTGACCTGGCCTGGCCTATTCCCACCCCTACTAAGGAACAAGCGTTACAGAGAGAGATTATCCAAACCTGATACATTTCTTTCAACTTTAAAGAAATGGCGTTAAATCCTGCCATAAATTCATCCAATCTGAAATAACAAAATCACCTAAGGTTATTGTCACAAAAGGAGATATGAAGTGAATACAGATAAGAAAGAGTTTACAGACCTTCTCTTCCTCCATTCATCATACTGTTTCTTAATATCATCCCGCTCCTGAGTGACTTTGTTAAGTTCCTCAACCCGGTCATTGTACAACAATACCTTTTTACGATATCTGATAATCCAAAGTAACTACATCAATGCAAGTTCAGATGGAAAGATAATAAACAAAATAAACTTGCAAACTCATACTCTGAAATTGAATCAAGATTGGGATTCATCTCCTTCATCTGTGCTTCCAGCAATGCAACCATTTCAAGGGCCCTTTTCAGACTACAAGCTTCATTGAGATTATTTTCGGCCAATGTAGCCTGAACCTTCTCATGATCCACCAAATCAACCTGAATCCTGCAACCAATTTACAATCTCATGGAACCTTGAGAATTTAAGACAATATATTCCACATAATTACAAAATGACATACTGTTCCAGATGCTTTTGAAGAGCTGTTTGCAATTCATCAAGTCTTTTCTTGTAACCCTTCCCCTTCATTTCCCATTCCTTGTATTCTCTCTTCATGTCTTTCAATTTAAAGTCAGCATCAACCTGGGAAATCATCATGGCCGTGATAAATTCCATACTACAAAGTGACAGAAAATCAAAAGAAAACACCACAAGAGAAAGTACCTCAGAAGCACGCAATTCTTCTACTGTTTTCTTCACCTTATCATACTCAGATTTTGCTTCATCCAAGACCTCTTTATGTTTTTCAAGCATCTGTACAGCAATAGAGTACATACATGACAGGAAAAGATATGTTGCATTGTTTAATCTACATATAATTGTGTCAACACAAATTTATGTGACCATAAGAAAGGAAAAAGGGCAAACCTCTTGTGTTTTCTTAAAATTTTCTTGCACCGCAAATGCTTTCTGTTCTATTTCTTTGAAAGTAGCTTTTGATTTTTCCTTCTCCTCACCTAGCC
This sequence comes from Inga oerstediana, assembly GCA_963210345.1. Taxonomy (NCBI): domain Eukaryota; kingdom Viridiplantae; phylum Streptophyta; class Magnoliopsida; order Fabales; family Fabaceae; genus Inga; species Inga oerstediana. The sequence continues at coordinate 14,128,462 of OY723403.1, read as the reverse complement.
GTTCTTTCTCCCTCTTAGATTCCTCAATTCCTTTATTCAACTTTTTAATCATTTTTTGTCCTGTCTCTATTTGGACTTTATGGCGGTTGATCTCCGAGTTATTCTTATCAATATCCTAGTAATTGAATGCCATTAGCACAGACAACGCATCAAATTTATCTGAAGATTATTCTCAGTGTAGTGGATGCTTACTGATTGAATTTTCTCGACCTTTGACTTCTGTTGTTTCAACCTTTCACCCCCAGCATTTTCCATATTTCTCTGGAGCTTCAAAGCCTAAAAATAAAAAAGCCAAGAATAGATGAGACGAAAATAAGTAAAGTCCAACTCACAAGATTCTATCACATTAAAATAATCAAGTGCAAAACCAGCCAGGCACAAGAACATAAGCAATAAACCAACCAACCTCTTCCTTCAGCTGTTTAGACCCATCAATAAGCTTATTAATTTTCAATTCCTCACTAGAAATAATCTTCTTCAGCTGTTCCAGTCTGTCAAGCTCATCCTTTTTCGGCTGTGAGGCAGCCTCAAGAGAAGCAAGTTGTTTTTCAATATAACTATGCTGTGAATTCAAACTGTCAACCTGTTGAGGAAAAAGTACTCAGTGTGTGATATCAACACGAAATAATGTACTATTCTCAGAATGTGAAACAAGTATTACCTCCTTCTGTGTTTTAGCAAATTCCATTTCCAAGGCTGTAACAGCTTTCTCTGAGGCCTGGTATTGTCGCCCTGCGTCCAGGATCCTCTGGCGAATAGTAGTCAATGTATCAACCATCCCAGACAATTCCTTCTCAGCATTTGAAACAGCTTCTGCAGACACACTGCTGGCTCGAATTGAAGTCCCCATTTTACCACCACGTGGCTTACTGCCCCCACCACTCATTGTTCCAGATTTCTCAAACAGTGCACCATCTAAAGTAACAACTCGGCGAAAATCATTGTTTCTACCATATGCAATACGTGTTGCCTACAATTAGAGGAGAAAAACATGGTACTTCATTTTTTTCCCTCACTGAAAAAAACAGTTGCAAACATACTGTGAAGTAGCTAATGAACTTCATGGTACAAACATGCAAGCAAATTCAGAGCAACAAAGATTGACCAAGCAACAAAATTTGCTCTTCAGCCAAAAGTCTAAACCAGAGACTCATCAACAAGATTGTAGAAGGAATTTTCATAAATATAACTAGGCATTATGATTTAAGAAATGCATCCTGACCTGGTCAAGATCATTAGCCACAACTGTGTTCCCTAGTGCTGCAAAGAAAGCAAGTTTCATTCTCTCGTCTTGAACTTTCACTAAATCGTAGAGACGGGGAACTCCCTCTGGGGTGCTTACATTCTGTTTTAATTTTGGAAGAAGATCGACTTGCTTCTCCTGGATAAGAAAACAATGTCCCTCACATTTATTAAAAAACATGCACTTTCAAGTACTATCAGTATATATCCAAAAAAATTGAAGTATATCAAAACTATTAGAATAAACTGAGTCATCATTGGTCACTATGATTTTGTATTCAATCAAGAGTATTAGAACATAGTATCATTTAAAAGGGTGGACCAGCTTGCTTCCATTCCCCTACTCGGAATTAAATTGCTCCCATGTGTGGACTTTATAAATTAACCAATATTAATGTGACCTTCTGTTAGTTAAAAATAAATATATCAGTTTTAAACATCCATATACATCCGAATCTTCACTTCCATCTAGGCGGAAAATTTAAGCCAGTTTGAAGTTAGTTGCACAGTTATTTAAGGTATAATGAGCAGATTGAACAGCCATTGGTCTTAAGTCTAAACAAGCTGAGGCCTGTGGATTTAAATTCATCTGTTTTCCCCATAAAATATACGAGAGCAGCTGAAAGCCCAACTTAAAGAGAGAGACGATATTATTGATACTATTCATGATATAAAAACCACTAAAACAACCATAGAAAAATACCAATATCATGAAAGTTGCCACACCAAGATTCTCCCTTCGAAGTAGCTCAACACATGATTGTGCAGCATTGGTAGTTTCTACCACGATATAATCAAGTCCAGCACATGCTGTTGATATGGCAACATCATATTTTGCTGCAATGATCGGTTTATGAGAAGTCAACATATTGACATGTATTGATCAGATAAAAGTTTGGTTACTTGTTTTACCTTAAAAAGATGGAACAAATTAAACTTTTTAATAGGAAAAAGACTGAAGCTTGAGGAACAACAGTTGAAAAAACTCACCATCAATAGCACCTAAATCACCCATGCGGCCATAAATTCCTTCTATTTGTTTGGTTTCCTTTGCTTTCAAGATTGCCTTCAATACTGATCCCTGACTCTTCTCAGAATCCATAATAGACTTTAGTTCTGCAACCTTTTGTCTAGCAGCTTGTTCAAGAGGAATCAGTGCATCTTGTTCTTTGATGCATTTCTGAAAAAGACAATCCACATCACCCAATGCAAAATCTTACAAAGAGCTAGAATTAAGAAAGGAAAAGCACAAACTTGTTCTTCTTGACGAGCTTCTGATGCTGCACGCTTGTTCTTTTCTATACCACTCTGTATTTGAGAAATGCTCCCACTTCTTATTTTAATTGTTTCCAATATACTTTGCATCTGGTTTTTAGCATCTTCATAAGCTCCACAAGCAGCTTGATGCTGAAAAGTTAAAAATCACCTTCAACCTGCTATTAAATATGATAAATTCTGGTCTGAAAAGTATACATTTGTGCCTCCTCCTTAAGTTCACGGATTACATATCAAATGCAAAAGTTATCTTTTTAAAAAAATGGATAAAGAATTTTGGTTCTTTTTTTACCAATGTCCACTGATGCTTTCTTTAAGCAAAACAGAAACAAATCACCATAGTAGTGAACTTTCATTCAAGAGCTAGTTAAATGAAAGAAAGGGAGAAAACACCTTTTCATTCAAAAGCTTGCTCTCTGTACATGCAACTTCTAGTTTCCCTTTGTGCTCAATCAAATCTTTCTCCCATGGTTCTAGCTCAGCACGAACTTTAGCAAGCTCCAAGCGATATCTCTCAGTTTCAGCTGTTTACCAATCGACAACAATAAATTTGAATAACAATGTAGAGAGAGAAATGAAAATTCTAGACACAAACACCACTACTGAATATAAAATTCCAATACCAATCATGTGAAAGGTATGCAATAAACAAATAAAATAGAGAACAAAGACCATCATTCACCAACCAAAAGACTCAAAAGAAAAGGAATAGGTCTGATATACAACAGTAGCCTATAAGGATTCTCAGGAACTCTGAACACGCAAACAAAACCAAATTTATAGGCTATTTCTGCACAAATAAAAGCTCAGAAAATAATTTCTATCAACGTGATGCTGGCTCATATTGTATGACAAAACAATCGAATGCATGCTTACATCAATATTAGTGTTAAAATTAGCAAATTATATATCAAATTCAATCAGACCAACATTTTGCATATCACAGTTATACTATAACAAATCGCAGATGGTCAAACTGAAAAACTAGAACAGTATGATGCCATGATTCCATCCTCCTTCTATCAAAATCAAGACACAACGATAGTATCAAAAAATTTGAAGCAGCATGAATCCATGACTTTCTTATGAAGAATGGTCTGTTGAACAAAAATGAAGTTTGGGAGCCAAAACCTAGAACTTTAGAGCAAAATAAAGTGTTCATATTCAATAAAAATAATATAAGGCGGGGTTAATTTTGGTGCATCACTGCTTCAAAAAAAAAAAATTGATCAAAACACAAAAGAACCTTGCAATTTCTTGGAATTGAAAATAACAGGACTCCACCTTTAGAACTTCCTTTGATTTCCTCTAAAACCTTCTCCTCATCCAGTAATGATTTTTGCAGCCTCGGGATAGCATCCTCAAGTTTTGGTATCATATTAGTTGATTCCTCGCACTCCTTTACTAGGGATTCAATTTTTGATGAATCCTGAAATAAGAACAAATGAATAAGGTGCGCCATTTGTGGATATGATCAGCTGCAGCAAACTACACCTTCCTCTTACCTTTTCAACTTTTTCAGCCAGTTTCTTGATCTTTTGATTCATGTGCTTAAAATCTTCCCGGTACTTAACATCCTGTCTCTCAAACTCCTTGAACTCTTCCTTACACTTCCTCATATCATTATCTAGCTCCTGCTCAATAGAATAGAAGAAAAATTGACCAGAAGATATCCTACATGCTTGATCACAAAATAATTAAAACATATAGACAATGGTACATCATGTCAAGCAACTGATATAAATTATATCCGTATCATTCAAACCTCTTGTCTTTTCAAATAGTTGTTGTGCTTAGCTTCAAGCTCCTTCAAAGTTTGTTTACTTTCTTGGATTTTTCCCCTGGCATCACACATCAAATCCATGATCAAGAAGACATATTTTCACCTACAAATGCATAAAAAACAGGCTCGTGAGTTACAAGTCAAAAACTAAATTTACCTTTCATTCTTGAGATTTTCTTCTAGGCTAGCAATATTTCCTTGTAGTCCCTCCATTTTTCCAGAGCAATCTTCATAAGCCAACTGTGTGGCTTTCTCTTGCAATTTTAGAAGAGACAACTCTTTCAGCATGTATGCTTCTGCTTCATTCTTCACATCCTGTCCCAAGAAAATATGTTAAATGTTGTTCTGAAATCAAACAACAGATGAATATGACCACTTTATATGCATGCCTCCAAACTATCTCTTTCTTTCTCAGCTAGCTTAACCATTTGTACCACTCCCGATCTTCTTTCATTGAGGAGCTCTAACCTAAAATATCAACAATATCATTGCGCGCATTAGAAATCCTGAGTTTGAAGTTAAAATATAATTAAACGCTGAGTCAACATAGAAAATAATACTAAATCTATCCAGCAAAAAGACAAACAAGAGGAAAATTGCATTAAAAATTTAATTTCTATGAAACTCCAGAAAATCCAATCTTTCAAAAGCAGCCACATTTAAGTGTGAATTTTTGTGATGAGTCAGTCAATCATTTGTTCACAATTATTGTTTAATGAAACAGAGCAAGAGTGCTCACTGTTTATATGATTCGTCAATCTTTTCCACATATTTGTTGGTTCCGATGATGTCTTCAAGATATTCTAGAAAACCCTCATCATGTGGTCCTTGAGCTTTTGGTTTCATAAGTGAAATTTGCTCAACCTCACCCTAAAAACAAGCACATCAATTCCAGGGAGATGGATAGAAGCATATATAAACAAACTAAAGTGCCATATAACAAGTTCCTAACCTGAAGGATCAAAAACCTATTATTGTCAAGGTCAACACCTTTGCCCTTGAGTTTCTTGGTAACTTCAGTGAAATTACTGAGACGATCATTAATATAATATTTTGATGAGTTATCACGGAAAGCCACCCTAGTGATCGTAAAGTCACTTCCTGGAACAGCCTCATATGTTTCACCATCCTAGAAAGTGCAATAATTAAGTCATTCGATCACTTCCGCTGTGCCTCATTCTTTCTTATATTTAGTGCAATTAGAACCATCATAAAAATATGTACCAAATCAACAATTTCCTGAAAATGAACAGAAACGCCTGCGCTATCCAGATTCTGGTAATTTGTAGAATTGTGTATAAGCTCAGAAACTTTGTTCAGTCGCATCTGCAAGTATAAAGATCATATATGATGGAGAAAAATGGAAGAAAATAACAACAGAAAAAATCTTATACAAATGATAGACCACTTCATTGATTTCTCCCGCTATGGGTTAAAGTTACAGCACAGGGATGATCATAAGGTCACAGATACGCACCTGCTTGGCTCGCTTCCCAAACACGAAGAGCATGGCATCGATCACATTGCTTTTTCCACTCCCATTTGGTCCAACCACAGCAGAAAAGCTCTGACGCCCAGGATGGGTGGGAAAACAAGTCAAAATTGTAGAGGTGGAAACATAACCTTTTTGTGCTCATATAATTTACGAGAAAACGCAATTTTTATTTTTTTGGACAAATAAAAGAAACCACATTGAAAACATCAAGGATGCTTCTTTGGCTTCCTAAAGATGCTTTTGAAGGAGACTTGGCAACATGCCCTAATATGTAGATAGGTGGCGTGTTATTCTACTTTTGATCGAATTCATCACCATGAAACTGCGGCCCCAGGCGAAACATTCATATACATGAAACCAATTGATGAAACGCATGAAAAACCTAGGTGTTAGGTTAAACATGAAGGAGATGAGAATAGATGCAAAACCTTGTGGAAGGGGCCAACTCGTTGCTCGCCGGCGTAAGATTTGAAGTTTTTCATGACCATTTCTTTGATGAAGAGCCTGGGTCGTCTGGATCCTCCAGGGACTGAGTCAGACCCATCAGCCATAACCTGTTCGTGCGGCTCCATCTCCAATTCCAAGTCAACTAAGAACCCAGAAGCCTTCAACGGCTGAAACTGATCTACACTCTGCAGAATTTGAATTTGAATTTTAGCAGAAGCAAGAATATAATCTCACCGCTCCTCCTTACGTTTCTGGCTTTTTTTTTTTTTGGTCGTTTTATTGGTAGCGGGAGGGTTTTTGGCGGGAATTTAATTGCGTCGCCTTTTAAATTTTCAAAAAAATGGGCCTACGGGTACAATAAAGCCCAATTTTATGTAACAGAGTCTATGGCAGAAAGAGACTTTACCAAGGTCAAATTTAGGCCCAATAAACCCCCAAAAGCTTGACGCTTTTTATTGAAGATGTGCTTGTTTGGATGATAAGTCCTGATTTTATCATGTATTTTTATAACTTTTTTGGGAGATTATATTGATAATATTATGTTTGGAATGCATTTATGATGACAAATTGTGATTAATATTGATTATTTGAAATTAATCATTAAAAAAACTTAATTGATACATCTTATAATTTTTTCTAAGTACTTTAGTTGTGGAACAAATAATAGTACAGTGGTATGAATTGTTTTGTAAGAAACTTGGAAGAAATTGGAGTCAAAGAGTTGAAAATTGGAAAAAGGACTAAACTGCAAACTCCAAAAAGTTTGCATGCAAGCAAAAAAAAGGGACCAAAATACAAAGCGTAAAAAGTTTTATGGGGTTAATTGCAATTTGCCCCAACATCAAAATTCTGATCACCAACCATCCAAATTCATTGGGAGGGATTCACAAGTGTTGAATCTTCATCCAGAAAAGGGGGCGGTTCATTCCGATCACTTCCACACTCCTTTTTACTTCCAACTCTCATCTTCATCCTCTTCCATTCTAACTTCTATCAACGCCACATTCACCTCGGATTTCATAATTTTCACCATGGCAACAGCTGGAATGAAGCTCAGAGGAGTTTATTCTTTAACCATGTGTGGCTGATTCAATTCTTGCCTAGAGCTATGATCTATAGTGGAGCTATAGAGCTCATTGGAAGCTTATTCTTCTGTGTTCTTAACTAGTGTATGAGTTTGTATATTTAACTTTGGATGTTGATAAGAGGAATTTTGTATTTATTTTTCTAAAATATAGATAGATTCAATTGTGACTATGATAGACATTGTATTCCTTGATTTCGTGCAGGTTTGATTACTCTCGAATATCTATTTGATATTTGATAGTGATTAGATTGATAAACTCATGGCATGAATCGTTTGATTATATCTTTAGAATTTTTTGTCACACTGCATCTGATTTGTTGCATTATTGGATTTAAATATGAATTTGCTCCATATCCCATTTAGCTATGATGGCAGACTCACATTTCTTCATCTCATCTAAATAAACCAGAAAATTTTAGACAAAATAGTTTAGGACTTTAATTCAGTGATTGGATCTCACAAATGCAACCTCTTTGCTGTCATTGTTCTCTTAAGTTGTGGCTAATTAGATTTGCTCAGAACTTTAGCATCTATTAGGCTCTTTAGAGAATAATGACCTAGGCTAGTTATCACTATATTATAGTTAGTTTAGTATTTTTTGTAGGTTTAACGACAAGCTATATCATTGGAATAGCGATTAGAACCTTCAAGAGCAACTTTTCAATCGTGATTTACGGTATATGAGGTAAGTATGTGAGAGAAGTTTTATCTCAATTTATGCGAAAAACACTTATAAGCTCCTTAAAAGCTATTCTAAACATGCTTGATATCGAGTTTACTTTTTTTTGGCATAGAAGATATTGAGTTTAATTAGTTAGCCTTATATAACAGAAACTACTGACTCATCAAAGCCACATTATTTTATTTTTAAATGTTCATCCTAACAAATTCATATTTTAATAATAATAATAGAACAAATTTTCAATTTTTAATCAATATTTTTTCATCTCGTCCTCTTCCCCTATTGAAAACCCTTCTCCCGCCATCAAAGCCCTTTTTGTCTCCTTGAATCTCCCAATGCGTTGGTTATACCTTTAAAACCTCCACCTCCACCACTAAGTACTTGGTTCAACTGATAAGAAATTATACTGACTTAACTAGAGGTCTCATGTTCAAGCTCTGGAAACGCAATAGCATTAAATACATGGAGGCAGGGCTTTGCTGCCCTAGTAATCCTACCCTGCTTGATCCAAATTAGTCTGGACCCCAGATAAATTATCCGAGTTAAAAGGAGGTAGGTTCAAGACACCGGATGCTCCACGAAAAAAAAACACCTCCAGTTCTGCTCCTCCCTAGCTACATGCCCTTGCTTGGGTTTTCTCATAATATTATTCAATCGCAAGTGTATGGTAATTCAACTCTCTACCTATGGTGGGATTGAGGTGTAAATCCATTTCAGAAGTATTCACGAAAGAGCAATATTGTCTTGGAAGTTTTTTTTATCTCAATATCGCCCCAGAAGTATAAAAATGTTGCAATGTTGCCTCTGACAATAAACAAAGTTAACTTTGACCGTTAACTTGTTGGTTTGACTTATATCATACACATATGTCACCTTCCCATTATCACTCCAGACAATGACTTAGTATCCAGGTGGCAAATTGTTTTTTATAAAAAAAAGTATACATAGGCTTCTCTTTCTTCACGGTCACCATTGCTCCCACCCACCACCTCCTTCTTACTCATCGGTGGCACAACAAAATCATATGAGCAAAATCAAGCAGCTCTCTTCTTCTCGTCATCCCCAAACCATCATCAAATGATCCCTTCACTACTACAAAAAGGTTGAAAGGTGGCGCACATATTGTGGCCCTTCCTTAATGAAGTGCCACAACTGCTTATTTTTTTTTTATATTTTGTGTTTTGTTTACCAGCTGTAGCGCCTGGGAGGCTAGGTGCCACAGCTAGGGAGGCTAAGTGTGGCGCTTGCCAAGACAGGCGCCACACATCACCAGGTGGGACCAGCTGTGGCGCCTGGTGCTATTTTTTGTCAGGTGTGGCGCCTGCCTGGCCAGGTGCCACATGTGACCCATTTTTTTTTAAAAAAATTTTTGGTCAAGTGTGGCGCCTGCCTGGTAAGGCGCCACACTTGACCCATTTTTTTAAATAAAAAAAATTTTGATTTCATATCCCTTCCCCACCATCAGAATTCATCCCGCCCCCCATCCTTATCTTTTCACTTTCCCGCCTCCCCCCTCCATCTCTTTCCCTACCTTTAATTATTCCCTCCTCTCACTTTCCCTTTCATCTGCGTGCACCCCGTCCCTCCATTTTCATTTTCACATCTTAAAAATACACCCACACGCGCACACGTCTTTGTTTTGTTCCAACTGCCATCCCCATTCCTGCCCCTATTATTCCCTTTTCTTTGTATTGTCTTCCACTTTTTGTCCCCACTCCATTTGGTAGCTCAAATTTCTTCATCCCCTCACTCAAGATTGCATCACCAACGGCAATTACGTGGTCCCCCACTCCACTGCACTGATCAACCTGTAAGTTCAACTTGCTTCTTTTTCTTCTTTTTTTTTTAGGTTGTTCTGCTTTTTTTTTTATGGCATGCGATGCTTTTTTTTCCTTTTTATGACACGCATGTATATTTATATGTCATATATATTTGTGTTAGTTCTATTTTGTAGAGGTAATACCCATCGTTGTTAATCAATTAGGTTGGTGAGTGAAATTAATAATAGGGGTTAAATTAATGCGCAAAAGAACTTGTAAAATAAATAAAAATGAAAAATATGATGGCAGCGGAGTGATATCTGGAGAGAGTTTTAACTCGTGCTTAAGATAATGGAGGAAAGTTGGTGGATAAATGTTTGATTATTAGAAGAACACACACAAAATTAAGTCCAAGCTAAGTGGGATCCTACTAATAATTCTATTGATCATTCTCAGCTTCATTGTCGCTTTAGGTTTATTTTTTCTTATTTCTTTGTTAAAAAAATAACGTAAAAGATATTATTGTATTATTTGGTCTTTACATTTGGAGGTTCCTGCCAAACTTGCATTGGATAAAGTTAGCAATAGTCAATACCGGTACGGTGTAGGTTAAATTGGCATTCTAGCCGTCCCCAAATCATCGTCTGGTTACACATTCAAATTAACTTTCTTACCTTCTCCTTGATTAAATATAATAATGTCTTCATATTTTTGGGTTTTTTTTTTTTGCTGTCAGGATCGATCTGTCTAAAAGATGAAATGGTTAACTTAATTATAAAAGGGTACATGAACGGACCCAAAAAAACTCAGTTTATATAGTTAACATAATTACTTCTAATGGAAGGATACCTATACCTAGCTAGCCAAGAAAAAAAAACTTAGAATAATTTAGTTATTATGGTTCATTAATTTGAAACATCTTAGTTCTTATATATATTTTTAATTCAGAACAATTTTATATTAGCTTCCAAGAATAGTTTGTGGTCAACAAAATTTATTAATGCAATTGATTAATTTATATTTGTGTCATATATATTTGTATATGTCATATACAAATATATATCTTATTAAACTATTTTGTAGAGTATATATTTATATGTCATATATATTTGTGTTAGTGCTATTTTGTAGAGGTAAGAAAATAATTTTTTGTATTATCTTATTAAACTATAATAGAGAAAATCCCATATAAACCCAATTAAAATAGGAAAAATTGAAATCAGGATAATAAATTGAATAATTCGTTAATGGAGTCATTAACTTATTTAAGGATTTTAAAATATGGATAAAATGACTTTAATATATCAATGTTAATATTTAATAAAATAAAATATAATTTTTCTATATTGTTTAACTTTAAATATATTAACTAAAACCGTAAGGAAAAAAACATACAATAAGGAGATAATTAATGTTGGGATTATGCTTTCTTTTTTATTTTATTTTATTTTCTTTCTTTTTTTTTCTGAATCATATTGTTTGATTTAAGCTAATCATATTTGATTTTATTATATATTGATGTTTATTACACATATTATTATTAAAAAAATAACTTAGAACCACAAATATTTTATTGATTTTTTTATGTTTAATTTGTGTTTGTAGTTTCAATTCATCAGTCTATTGAAGCTTCTATTTACGGTATGTTTTTTAAATTTTGAGCTTACAAATGTGATTTTAGTTGAATTTAATAGTTATAATTTGTAGGTGTTCTAATGATTGTTATTGATTAATTGCATAAGTAAAATAATTATTTATATATTCTTAACACTTGTATTTTATTTATTGACTTGTAATGTTTTTTAATTTAACTATGATATATTGTGGCAAATATGTTTTCTTTTGTTATGAGTTGTAAAAAAATATTATAATGCCTGGGAATAATTAATGAATTATTTGGCAATTTAAACATTGAGTTTAAGACTTAGAAAGCTTCAATTATGAAGATTTCATGTGGCGTATGTTATTTTAAATTAAAATTGGTAAGAGAATTTAAAAGTAATTAGTAAATGCAATAGTCATACAACTAACCACGTATTTTTTTTAAAAAATAGATTGAAGCCCATAGATGGATCGTAAATGGATGTCATTTAATCGATGTTTAAGGGAATATATAGATGGGGTGAAAGATTTTATTACATTTGCAACTGAGCACACAAAAGATCCGGGCAAAATCTTATGTCCTTGCTTATCTTGTTATTTTGGAAAGCGGATTAGTCAACTTGATTTGCTAGATCATTTAGTGTGTTATGGTATTGATCAAACATATATACTATGGACAAGATATGGTGAGACCAACGATGCATGTAGTGATCGAGTGCATACCACGGGTGGTGCTTCGGATGAATTTGATCAAAGCATGTTTGATGAAGATGATGATCTTAAAGAAATGGTAAATGTGGTTGAAGGGGTGCTTCATAACTGCCCTAACGAATCTGAGAAGTTAAAAGGTGATGCAGAGAAACCATTATATGCCGGTAATACTAAATACACAAGATTGCTAGCAGTGTTGAAGTTGTACAACTTTAAAGCTCACTACGGATTGAGTGATTCGGGTTTCACCGCATTGCTTGAACTGTTGCAAGATATGCTTCCAGAAGAAAATGTACTTCCTACCAAGACATACGAGGCAAAGCGAATTCTTTGCTCTACAACCGGTATGGGATATGAGAAGATACATGCATGTCCTAACGATTGCGTATTATTTCAAAATCAGTATGCAACGTTGGAGAAGTGCCCTAAATGCAACGCATCTCGATATAGGAAGAAGAAAGGAAAAAGTCCTTTGAAGGTGCTATGGTATTTTCCCATTGTTCCGAGATTCAGGCTACTCTATAGTAAGGCAGAGATTGCTAAGCAGTTGACATGGCATGCAGATGAAAGGATTAAAGACACGAAGCTTAGGCACCCTGCAGATGCTCCTCAATGGAAAAAAATTGATAATGAGTACCCTGACTTTGCTGATGAAGTCAAGAACCTTCGCCTTGCATTGTCAACTGATGGAATTAATCCGCACGGTGTTCAGAGTAGCACACATAGCACGTGGCCGGTGATATTGATGATTTATAACCTTCCTCCACACTTAATCATGAAACGCAAGTTTATGATGTTGTCCATGTTAATTTCTGGGCCCAGGCAACCTGGGAATGATATAGATGTATACTTGGCTCCTTTAATTGATGACTTGAAGCTGCTTTGGGATGAAGGCGTTAGTGTGTATGACGGGTAGGGGTGAGCAAACTACCCGTAACCCTCTTGTCCGCCCGTGTCCCGGAAAAATTTCCCCGTTTGAGCCCGCCCAGAATTGGGCCCGTAACGGGTACGGGTTACCCATACCCGTTTACATCAAAACGGGCGGGTAACGGGTGCAACCACGGGTCACCCGTCACCCGTTAATAACCCGTATATTAATGTGGTAGCGTGTGCGTGGCTGTTAGGCAGTAGGCACCTAGGTTTTCTTTTTCCTTCTCAGATCGCAATTCGTCCGACTCACTTCCTCTCAACTCTCGTCTCAATCTCTCATGATCTCATTCAGTCATTCTCATCTCACTACTGTCGACTGTCGAGTACTCGTGCGCCGCGCCTCACTGCCTCCGTGCCTCGCCCTCGCCGACTCGCCCAGTCGGCCTAAGCCCCTCACTCACACCCAGTCACGGCCGTCGGCCTTACTATCTCACACTCTCACAATCTCACTTTCACAGCTGCTCAGCCCGTTGATCTCGAAGCCAACGGTGGACCGCTGCTCATCAAACCGAGGAGTGCCATCCCGATCCCATCTCGACGCCAACGGTGGACCGCTGCTCATCAGACCGAAGAGTGCCATCCCGATCTCATTCCTCTCCCTCTCTAGTCTTTGCTGTCGACGACGGACATAAGTTCCATTTCTCTCCCCCTCTGCTTCCGACTGAAGAGTCCCAACGGTGGATGGTCGCGGACTCGAGGCTCGCCCATTTTGATTTGCACTTCTCTCTCTCTGATTTATGGTTTTTATTTGTTGTATTTCGATCTTCTTGGTAAATTGGTAGCATTCTGGTCTTTAAACAATTGAATCTGTTAGTCTCTCCTATCTTGTTTGTTTCGATCTGCTTGGATGGTTTTTGTTTGTTTCGATCTGCTTGGAAGGCAAAAACAATTGGTTTTTGTTTGTTTCGATCTGCTTGGAAGGCAAAAAATAAAAACAAGTTGGATACTCTAGGAAAAAAAATAAAAGATGTGGTTAAACGGGTTTGTTGGACCCGTTTAGCATAACCCGTTTAACCCGTACCCGTTTAGATACGGGTAAGACGGGTTTCCCCACGGGTACGGGGCAGCCCGTACCCGTGTAAATTAAATGGGCGGGCCGCGGGTTGACCCCCGGGTCAGACCCGCCCGCCCGTTGCTCACCCCTAATGACAGGTACATGGAAGAAAGTTTCACTTTGAAAGCCATATTGTTTGGCACAATTAATGATTTCCCTGCTTATGGAAATTTGTCAGGATACAGTCAAAGGATATGGTGCATGCCCTATATGTGAAGATGACACTCATTCAGTGCGACTTCATCATTGTAATCAAAATGTTTACATGGGGCATCGAAGATTCTTACCATCACAACATCGTTGGAGGAAGTGGAAAAAGCCTTTCAATGGTGATTCAGAAGAAGGTAGCCTGCCAAAGATGTTGACCGGTTCCCAGGTGTATTCCAAGTTAAAATACTTGGATAACAATTTTGGCAAGCCTTTTACAAAACAAATTGAGACAAGCGGTTGGAAAAAAAGTCTATTTTCTTTGAACTTCCATATTGGAAATCTTTATATGTGAGGCATTTTCTTGATGTGATGCACATAGAAAAAAATATCTGTTATAGTCTAATTGGCACGTTGCTTAATATTCAAGGAAAAAGCAAGGACAGTGTCAATTAGGAAGAGAAGAAATTATTTTGTGAGTTTCTGCAAGGAATTAAAGTTCCTGAGGGCTACTTTTCAAATATAAAGAACATTGTATCGGTAAAAGAGTTGAAGTTAAAGAACCTCAAGTCTCATGATTGTCATGTGCTCATGCAAAATTTCCTACCGGTTGGTATACGATCCATTTTACCTAAAAAATTAAGAAACACTATCACGAAACTTTGCGTGTTTTTCAAGTTGATCTGCAGTAAAGTGGTAGATTCAACCAAGTTACAAGATTTGCAAAAGCTAATTGTGTGTACTCTGTGTGAACTTGAAATGTATTTTCCACCTTCTTTTTTTGACATTATGGTACATCTAACTGTACACTTGGTCAAAGAGACTCAATTGTGCGGTCCAGTGTACTTGAGATGGATGTACCCAAATGAGCGATTAATGAAAATATTAAAAGGGTATGTGAAAAATAGATATCGCCCAGAGGGTTGTATCGCTGAAAGATATATGGTTGAAGAAGCAAGTAATTTCTGTGCTGATTTTCTATCAAATGTTGACCCTGTAGGGATCCCCAAGTCCCATCATGATGGCCGAAGATCAGGGAAAGGAACAACGGGGAGCGATGTAATAACGATATCAGCGACTGAACGGGAGCAGACCCACTTGTATGTTTTACATAACACTGATGAGGTCAAACCGTATGTAGAAAAACACGAGGATGCTCTCCGATTGGTACATGGTGATAGGAAAGAAAATTTATTAACAACAGAACACAATAAACAATTTGCAGGCTGGTTGAAAAATCGCATTAACGATGAGATGGAGAGGAATCATGATTCAGTTTTGAAAAATTGAAGTGCCTGTCAAAGGGACCGAGCTTACATGTATTATCTTACAATGGTTATGCAATCAACGGTTACACATTCTATACACAAGACCATGATACACAAAGCACGATGCAGAATAGTGGGGTAACACTTGTTGCTGATTGTAATATCCCGAATTTTGGGATTGGAAACTTTGGAATAAGCCTAAATTGAGTGGACTACTAAGCCCCGATTTAGTATATGTCCCAAATATATTCCCTAATGATTCTAATATCTTTGGGGTATTAAGAAAGTAAAATGGTGAACTTTGGAGAATATAATTATGTTTTCGATAAAATCGTCTATGAGGCAGTGAGCTTATCATAAGGTTTTGGAAGACTACATGATAAGTAAAAATTATGAAATTTTACAGGATGAAAGTAGACATCCTAAGATTTAATTTGATAGGTCATATGACTCAATAAGAGCTATACACAAAAAGATATGAATTTTTTAAGTTAGCCCAGAAAAACTAGAAAGTTTCTGAAACAACATGCAAAGAATGAAATTCTGGGAATTTTGTGATTCCATAAAGTAAAAGTCTATATTTTTCCTTGAAAATAGACTCAATAATAGTTCTATAGGATTTGGAATCATCTCATTTTGATTTTTCTAGAATTAGTTATGATTTTTCAAAGTTTGGGCAAAAAAACTGTCATAAAATCCGAAAATGGGATTTATGACATCAGCATAATAAAACATGACATCATCCTAATGTTAAAACACTTTTTATTCATCTTCCTTCCTCCAAACCGACGCCATATTCAGCTGAATGAGAGAGAGAACGTTTCAGATGTCTAGAGTGAGAAAGAGGAAGAAATCTCATAAGGTAAGCCGATTTCTCCGACGATCTAGCTCCTAACGCGTATAACTCCGATCCTAAGCTACTCCTTTATGTTCTTTAAGGCTTGGAACCTCAGTTTTCATGGTTAAGGAGGTTAGGGTTTCATCAAAGAAGAGGAAAAGTCAGAGGGAGCTTGAGGTAACTTCCAAACCTTTGTGTATTGACTATTCTAGCTGCTGTGGGCAATTTAATCGGTGAAATTTCGCTGGATTGCCATTGGTTTTAATTTTTGTAAATGGGTATGTGGGGCTGTTATGCTGCCCAAATTGATACTAAATGGTAGTTTTAACCTAATGGAATAGTCAATAAAGTGGTTAGGAGTAGAAAGGAACGTGTTTACGGAGCCGAAACCGAAAAACCCCGATTTTTCCCTTAAAACCTATATATTTCGGCCAGCATTGTAAATGGGTCTTAGAGTTGGATTTTCAATGATTTGATGATTCCATTGGATTCAGTGGGCGAAAATAGGTGGGGTTACAGTTGGGCACTTTTTCGGAAAAGGCCTAGAAAGCAAAATTACGGAAACGCCCCTAAAACCCTAAAAGTAGGGCTGCCAATGGTATTTTTGTAATTTAACATTGAATTTGATAATTATGAGTCCAGAAATGGATTCCTTGAGTAAAAATATGTAAGAATAGCCCATGTCAAAATTTCGGGAAAAGTATAGTCGGAATGGGTACAGCGGGGCTGGGCCGGGTCCCTGGGGGTATTTTGGTAAATTTTCATAATAGACTTATATAACCCCCAGAAACACTATGGAAGTGTCTGAACGGTACCTTTGGCATTGTAGGATCAAATATGGGGCCCGAGTTGTTGGCACGCATTTCGATGCAGAAAAGGGTTAAGGTATGGGACTTACCTTACTTGCATGTATTTGATATCTTTGTTTGTGTAATGATGTATGTGATTGCTTTACTTGATTGTGTATAACATATTTGAATAAATGAAGCTCTGTTTCTATTTTCGCTGTGGCCATAGTATTGTTTTATGAAACATTGAGCATGTAGAAATGTCATTATGGAGCATACATCTAGATAAAGCTAACATGTCATACACATAGTATCAATCATGCATGCATTATGGTATCTGTTTCCTACTGAGATTCTCTCGAATCTCACCCTCCCCTACCAACAATTTAGACAGAAGAAGACAAAAGATATGTTGAGAGCAAAGAAGAGAACTACAAGAGGGGATTACAGTGGCGGAACAAAGTCAGGAATATGTCTCTGTTTTACTGGGATAGGTTTAGATACCCTAGTAGCCTTGTACGGCTACATTATTTGAATTTATCAGGTATGAACCCCTCGGGGGATATTATGTAATTATGTACATATTATCAGTATAGTTATGCTATTCCTGTGTTGCCTACCGAACCGAATATCGTTTTCCGTAAAAAATCTGGTAAATGTGAAATTAAGATATGGGCGTGACACTGATTCTTGGCATAGATCCAGTGCTAAAGATACACACCCTGTCTTTGCATCAATGTCATACTTTGGTGTCATTGAACGCATATGGGAGTTAGATTACTCTATGTTCAGGGTCCTGTCTTCAAATATAAGTGGGTTAACAACAACAGTGGATTGCAGATAGATGACTTAGGCTTTGTGCAAGTGGACCTTTCTAAGGTTTGGTATGAAGATTATCCTTTTATTTTAGCAGCACAAGCAGAACAAGCATTTTATATTCTTGATCCTGCTAAGAAGAATTGGTCTATTGTACTTCCATCCAACAAGAATTGTCAAGCAGAAGTTGATTTTGAAAGTAATGAATATTTGAACATCAATAATGATGATCCTTCATTTAAGAATTTGTGGTCAGCAGAGATTGATATAGATGGAGATGCAGATGAAGATGAAAATGGAGATGGACCCGTATACGTGAGACATGATCATGAAGAGGGAACTTGGGTCAAGAGAAACACAATTCTCAATCCAACACGAATCTGAAGAATAAAATTTTAAATCAGACGAGAAAAAGGAAAAGATAATGATTGCCTTGACTTGTTTACTTGTACGTATGTTTTTATAAATTTCAAAATAATTTGCTTTCATTGACATGGTTGACATTGTGCACTAATGTTTTGATTTGGTTTATTTCACTTCCAGGAGTATGGACTCACCACATGATGACACTGATGATGTTCCCAAGCATATTGGTATCACTGTTATTAATATTTCTCGTTCCATTTCTTTTGTTTCTCATGACATTGTATGTTTTATACCAGGCATTTGGACCATGACGTTTTAATGGATACACACAGGGTTCAATTCTCATTTGTCAACCCTTTTCTCGTTGGTCATCATGAGGGTAAAGTAGATATAAATGCGCAGTCTAATGAGCTGAAAGATTACTTTAGCAAGAAAGCGACACCAACTACGTTATTTTTAGTGCCGTACAATGCGGGGTAAGTTATTATTGGTACATTTTTTGTTTTTATTGTTTAACTTTTATCATAACATGATTGTTCAAAAAAAAATTTTAAAATATTTTAGGCGCCATTGGATATTGATCGTTATCAATCCAGCGGAACCTTCAGGCCCTCGCATTTACTATGTGGATCCTCTAAAAAATGGTCTTCCACAACACCGTTTTGATATGTTACTATTGATCAATAGGTAAGTATACGTGCCTATGTATAAATATTTGCGTACGTGATTGAATAACCAAAAGTAATCAGTTTCTATTTATTTTGTTAGCACATTGACTACGTATCGGGCGTCTGTCTCGTTAGACTATTCTAAAGCTGCTGACCCCCACCTTAGCTATCCTTGGAAGAAGATACATGTATTGATATATGACTTTACTTAGATTTTGTTAGTAAACAATTTTTATTCATGAACAGAGTTAAATATTGCATTATATTTTTGCAGTGCCCTTTCCAACCCAATGACAATGATTGTGGGTACTATATCATGAAATTTATGAAGGATGTTATTATGCATGATCAGCCATTTATTCCTCAAAAAATAAGTCATTTAGTTGCACTTCATATTGTGTTTTAATGAAATTAAATTAGTGCCTGACAATTATGTTTTACTGATTTTAATTCGTTGTAACTTGTGTCTGATTGTATATATTTGTAGTATTATGAAGATCAACGTTGTGACGCTTTGACTGACCATCAGGTTAATGAAGTGATCGAGGAATGGTGTGAATATGTGTTTAGGCAAATCTCTGGGTAGCTATATATACTATTAAATTCATTAGCTGGTCTTTGTTGTGTTGTTTCTAATTGCCAATTGTTGTGTCATGCATGTATGTTGAAGTTGAATTTGTTGTATTTCATTCAGCTAGGTTTACAATATATTGTATAACAATTTTTAGTACTACTTTAGCTAATTAATCATTTGTTGGTATCATTTTAAAGTTATCTATCATTGTTCTTATTAAACCATGCAAACTGTAATTATATATGCATGGGAGATATATATGAGGAAAAAATATGCTAAAAAAAACCAATACGAAGAACCCAAAAAATATGAGGAAAAAATATGCTAAAAAAAAAACCAATACGAAGAATCCAAAAAAAAAAACACCTCCTGTGGCGCCTGTGTGAGGAGGCACCCTAGGAGGTGTTGGCTCCTGCAGGCGCCCCAGGAGAGGGAGCCTCCTGTGGCGCCTGGTTTATTAAAAAAAAAATTTTAAAAACCTGTGGCGTTTGGAAATACCACAGCTTTTTTTTAGTAGCGTCCAGATATGTGGCACTTCTTTAACACCACAGCTAATGTAATTATAAGCGTCACAGCTTTGCTTTTTTGTAGTAGTGCTTTATCCAAAAGCTTCATTCAATTTTGCCTCTGCTTACTTTGATCCCTTCATCTATTCTACCCACCATCATTGACAACCAGGAAAACAGCCATCGGCCACCATAGAAACATAATCAGAAAACTCCCACATACAATTTGGATCATAAACAAACGGAAACCCTTAACATCCCCATATTCAGTTATCATGTAATTGCTTCTCTTTGTTGTTTTGCATGAGTATTTTAACTACATATATACATATACGGTTCATGCATGACGATGACTTCGTGCATGAAGCACGAAGATCTGAAATTTTGGGGGGGGGGGGGTTTGAAGCTTAGATATAAAAAGGAACTTTGCCCTTTCCCACTTAATTAAACCTATAAAACGGCGTACGCTTGGATTTTCCTAGAAAATGAATTGAAGTAAATCTTATTGACGTACGCTGATAAATAGACATTTATTTGTTTTACGTGTAAGCACTTTTTATTAGTCTAAAAAATCAGAAAACGTGCAAGCAGCATTACAACCTATATATGCATCGTTCTCAACTAAGATATGCATATTTGTGCTAAAGAGATTATTCTTTCTATTTTTCATGGTCGAGCGAAGCAGGTCGACATGAAAGATTACACAACAATTTGTCCTGAACAACTTCTGACCAACCCAACTGACCAGGCATCTTCTTCGTGTAGCTCAAGCCACATTGCGATTCCGGTGGACCAGATCATGAGTGCAGCTATTATCAGCCGCAACCCGCAAGTAATGATATGGACAAGGAACAGAAGCCTCAGGAAGGCGAGCCAAAAGCGGAATGTCGTTTTTGTCACGATGAGCACTGCATCTCCAGATTTGAAGCACCTTGTCGTTGCAGTGGCACTTTGAAGGTATATATATATATAAGGTCCCTCTACATAAACATACATATACATATGTTACTTGTGTTGTAAATTATTACTATAATTATGATTATTATATGTTGCACTAGCTCTGGCAATATAAAATCTTGTTTATGGTGTAAATTGTATTATAGACTAGATATTGTATGTGTTTGTTTCAACGTTTGGGACAGAAATCGCCTTCAAAAGTGCACAAAACGGACTTAAATAGTGATTTGGACAATATGGGTATTTGTTTCAGCGATTCGGTTTAAGATAAAAAAAGTCATAAGTTGGAAAAAGTCATAAACCTCAAAATGGAGCTTATGTGCGTGTGTGTGTAAAATAATATTGATAGGAGTATTTTCATATTTTTTGGGATCAATGAGGTACTCAAAATCACTTCTAATCACAAAACTTCTTTTATAAAAATTGTTTTAAATAATTTTCTCTTTCTTTAGACAGTAATCTTCTGCTAATTAGATAATAGTATAATACTTTGGGATAAGAGTTTAGGTAAGTTTTGAGTTTTGTTAATATATAACTGTAGGAATGTAGAGAATAATTAATAATTAATTTTAATCAATTTAGATTTATTATTTAGTTGTTTTATGATTTTATAATCATTTTTTTTATAAACATGTCATAAATTAATTTCTATATAGTGTTTTTACCCATTAAATTTAGTTTAAATAATTTATTTGGATTATTGGAGATATTATTGATGAGGTTTAAATCGGTTTATTTTGTTAGATTTTGAGTTATGTGAAAATATATGAGTTAGGATTTAATATTTAAATTATAGTTTGATATAATTTATAAAATTTAAGCTTGAGGTGCACAATAGAAAAGACTTTTGGAGTATACCAATTTAAATTAGAGTTTGATATAATTTTATTTAAAATTGTACCATTGCTAAATTTTCAAATTTAATTTTTGAGAAAATTGTGCAAAAATCCCTTCGTGTGTAGATATCTTCTCAGGCCCTATTTGCCAATTAAGTTGCCAATGAGGGCTTTTTTCACAATTATCCCTTCATTTTTTCATTTTTCATAATTTTTTCTCTTAAATAATACAAAAGCGAAACCAAACATCATTCACTTTTATATAAGTTACTTATCCAATCGCCAATCCAAACTTCATCATTTTACCCAATCTAACTTTTTTTCAATTTTAAGATTCCATAAGTCTAAGTAAAAATAAGTCACTTATCCAATCATCAATCCAAACACACCCATTATATCAAGCCCGGGTTGACAACATTCACTTTTCATGCTTGTACTTATTGCCAAGTTCTCGAGATACATAACAAAGGTGTTAGTAATTAATTTCTTGAGACAGCTGCACATTCTCACATGAAATATACTACATACGATCTTTGATGTAAGATTTTGTTGGAAGGGTATGTTTAGAGGCCGGATGTAGTAATATTCATGTTGCCCACGCCTGTTTCAAAAAAGCCACCTTTGGTGCATTATCGAGCACTTTTGAAGGCGAAATTAAAATATAATGCCTCAGGTCTTAAATATAAATCCTGGTTGGCTTTTTTTAAAAATTTTAAGAAAGTTAAATAAATTACTTAATAATATTATATGTGATATATGATTAAATTATATATCTTCATAAATCAAACAAATTAGTTTAGAGAAAAAATGATAAATATAAATATTTTAATTTAAAGTAATTTAATGAGTTTCCATAATCTTCTCAAAAAATGTCAGCCAAATCTTATATTTAGGAACAGAGATAGTATATGCTGAGCTATATGATCTTGGTACATTTTTTACTAATAGTAGTTGTTAAAGCATACGTATCGACTTTAGCCGCATGCAGAGGTTTTTAGTGTAGTTTGACTTTAAATATGCAACAGCGATATGAGCAATATTTCAGGCAAAAAAAAGGACGGAGATATACGCAATAATAAACTTCTCACACTTCGCCCTGTCTTCACTTGCCCTAGTATGCTCACAAGAGTTGCGTCCAGAACTGGTGCAATATCAGAGGGAACACCACTTGTGAGATCTGCCGCCAGGTATGGATCGAAATTCATTCACTCTGGGACTGATTAATTAATTCTCTCATGAGCAAGAGAATCCAATCCATGCACACACCTTCACCTAACCTCTTTACATATATAGCAACTACTTAATAAGGCGTCGTAGTCTTCTTAAACTCTTGAACTATCCTCCTATCATAATTTGGATATGCAGCCTCACCGTCCCGGTTATGCTGTGATAGCACGAAGCTCTTCCAATAACAGCGAATATGATGCAACACAAAAAAAGCATAAAATTTTTAACGGAATTTGTCACGGAAAAAATTTTTCCATGGTAAATTCCGTCTTTTGCCATGAAATTTCCGTTGCAAATTACAAGGCAAATTATAATTTAAAAATTATTATTATTAATTAATTATTATTATTTTTAATTAAATTTAATTTTAAAAATTATTTTTATAAAATTTATTAGTTGTTAATTAATATTTTAAATTTATTTTTTAATTATTATTTTCTAATTTCTAAAATATTTTTAATTTTTAATCATAGGTTTTGGTCCCTGTAGGGGTAAAATGGTCATATAAAATTTATTCGTTATTAATTAATATTAGTTAAAAAATATTAGCTAATAATTATTAATTAATTTTAATAAAAAATTAATAAATATATATTTATAAATAATTGATTATGTATGATAAGATTATATATATATATATATATAATTGTGTAATAATAGAACGCCAAACCAGTTGAGCCCATCTGGTAAGCTATCGCCGCATACGAACGAGGTCGTGGGTTCAAACCAAAGGAGGCCAACTTGAGTTGCATTTCCAGGAAAAAAGAGGCTGTGACATGTGACGGATCTGGGTGTCGGCGATAAGGAGGAGGCTGGTTTGTCACGCTATTATTAGTGTTGAAATCCATTCCATCTGAAATTCAGTGTTTTTTTGGTAATGATGACAAATAATGAAGTTATAATATAGTCACATATATTTCCCTCTGTAAGTACTCTACGTGTGTGCCTACAACAATACAAACCTCTCATGCACTGTTACATTGAAATAGTTTATTTATTTGTCATCAACTAATCAAGTATTTTTTTATAGTACATGTGTTAACCCATAGAAATTGATAACATTCTAGCACATTTTCTTCTCTTTTCACTTGCTTTGAAGTACAAATTGTGCATAGATAGAAGAAAATGTGATAGAACAAAAGAAAAGTTTAAATGATGAATTAAATGCATATAAGTAGGATTATCTCTTAAAATTAAAAAGCTCATGATATCATCCTCCTTGTAGGTGAAAGATGATCAGTCAAAAGCTCCTAAAGACCAGGGAAAAGATCAATGAATCAGGAAGGAAGCTGCTGTGTTGTTGGCTTCAGCCAACAATACATGTGCTGAAGCCAATGAAGAATTGCCCTCACTGTGTCATATGCTTCAGCCAAAAGCATATGTGCTGAAGCATTCGAGGTCAGAACTTACTGTGTAACATGCTTCAGCACTCGTCCCTGTGCTGAACCCAACGAGGATCAGAACTTACTGTGTCATATGCTTCAGCACACTTGTATGTGCCGAAGCATACGACAGACTATGCAACCATGCGTTTTACTTACTGAAACGCATGTGGAGAGTATTTAAGCAAGGGATAGGCCGAAATTAGGTCATTCTTCAATTCTCAAGTGTTCCTAGGAGTTGGGTGTGCTAGGGTTTTGTCCCCTTGAAGAGTATAGAGCTTGGGTTGAAGTCTAGAAGAGATTTTGGGCTCCAATCCTTGGTTTTTCTCATTCATCTTCTCTTTCTTTGCTTAGTTTTTGTTATGGCTGTAATTATTCTGCATAATTAATGAATTATAGTTTTTTTATGACTTTGTGTAGCTAAACACCTCATTTTAGGGTTGTTTTGAACCTTTGTATGGATTAAGCACTCATTTCCCCTTTATATTTGTGATTAATAATGAGATTATGCTGATTTTACTCTTTTCTTAATGCTTCTTATTGATTGGCCACCAATAAGGTTGTTGGGTTCACTTGATTAATGCTTGAGAGGGCTAGATTGGGTGTAGAACTTGAGTTAAATCGTGTGAGAACTTGAAATTTGTAAATTGAATGGATAGTTTTACGAATGAGGTAGAGATACACTCATTGGCCTCACATAACCAAATAGGATTTGTAATGGAAATCAGGGTTTAATTAGTTAATTAAAAGATTAATGAATTAATTGAATTAAACACCTATTTGGAGACTTGAGAGAGCACTTATAGGTAAATTAGTATCCTTGGCTAGTATAATCTTTCATTAAGTAGCACATATAGGGGGATTTAGTGAATGCTTTTGAAATACAAGGGGGATAAACAATCCTAAGCTTCATTAAATACTTGAATTCAAAGAATCATTTGCTTTTATAAATTTTCTGTTGAAAAGTAGTTTTAAATTTCTCTTTCACTCAACCAACATGTTTTGTTCCAATTTAATCAATTTCAAATGAATATATTCAACCTAATTGAACACATGATTGCATTCGTTAGCTCACTTTCGTCGTAGTCCTCGTGGGAATGATCTTTACTCATCACTTTATTACTTGCGACCCTATGCTTGCGGAAGCTAAACGGCGAACAACATGATATACTACAATCTCATCAGAGGCTAACCCCTAAATCTACATGCATTCTCAACCTATTTTCATACGTACATAACAAATTCTTAATAGCTTCAGGAGGTGAATCAATGATATGCAGATCCATCGCCATCTGCCAAGCTTCCTTTTCCATGGGGTCTGGAACTGAATTAATATCACAAGTACAATGTAACATTTTCACTTCTCAATCTCGGTCCATCAACGTGCGAATCTCCATGATAAGGTGAAAATCTGAGTGTTCTTGACATCACTACAATCACACTCAATCAGGATTTTTCTGTATCATCGATCCCATACAAGTTTAAGTCCCCACAATACACCTCAAGCTTCAATAGAGACCATCATCCCTTTCCCAATTCGATACATAAACCCAGCAAAAATTGACCATCATGATCTCGCAGTACACCTCCACAAGTGCACGTCCCTAAGTTGTTACTCCTGGATCCATCAGTATTAATCTCCATCCACCCTGACAATGGTGGCTTCTAGTGTGGGCAACTCCCTTCCTCATTATGGTCTTGAAACATACTTGCGCTACCCCATGCTAGGTAGGCACGAGCACGAGCTAAAATGGCTTATCTAGTCCAAGTATTATTGTTAAAGCAGTGATCATTATGAGCCAACTAGATAAACCAGCATAAGACCGTAAACCAAAGACGAAACCCAAATCCCTATACTTATCCTTTCTTCCCATACAACATGTAAGCCAATTACTCCTAGCCCATATACCAAAGAACATATCCCAGTAACCCAGCAGTAAGAACTAAGAAACCATTCTAGAGCTCAGAAGTGTCTAGGCAATCCTATAGAACATGCAGTATTGACTCTCGTGAAGTATGGCATATTTCACAACTACCCGTGGGGTGACTACCACGATGAAACCGCACCATGTTTGTCATTAAGCGACCATGAAAACATAGCCACAAGAAAGTGTGGTACCTTTGAGAGATATTCATTTTCCAAACACATCTCCACCCGTATTTAACATGAGGCAGTGGGATACCTACCAGGTATTTGTAAGCCGAGCTCAAGGAAAAATTCCATCAGAAGACTATCTCCATGCTGGGAAATCCTCCCCATATAATTGACGGATGTTGACATGACTGGTAGCAGTACATACATATGGTGGAAGTAGTTGATTAAACTTTCTCATATCACACTGGCCAGAAGGATTGATGCAGTTAGCTACTTTCTTTTCAGAAACATCCCTAGGCAAATATTGTGTTGCCAAACTCTAGAGATTATCCAAATGTGACACCCATACGTCATTCCAGAATGAAACAGTCTGGCCATTGGTAACTCTCCAAGTTATACTATTTGTGACCTTCTCCTAACTGTTACGGATACCCTTCCACATACTACACTCCGACCGACACTTCTCAACTTTAGGAATAATATAATCACTGGCTTTATACTTTTCTCGCAAAAACCTGACCCAGATCAAGTCTCGTCTATTAATCGTATGCCATCAAAGTTTCAACATGAATGCCTAGTTCTGGTAAGGAGCTTTCCTAAGACTTAGGACCCTATCTTCCTTACGTACACACATCATATCCCAAGATAGAAGATGAGGTTTTCTGTTGACTGAGGTACACCCCAGAGGAAGTTATGACATCATTTATCAATTTCATCACACGTCCCCAAGGGAGGAGGCACTGTCTGCATAGCATAAGATGACAGAGCCGACATTACAGAAGACACTAGAGCATGACTGGCCGCCATCAATAACATATTGGACTTCTAATTGGTGAGGCGAGCATCCATCTTATTTAGGAGGAAATCATATGCTACCTTTGAGCTCCGTTCATGTAATATAGGTATTCCTAGATATTTCCTTAGATTCGATGTCAGAGTAAAATTCAAGAAATCGCTGATATCTTTGCATCTTATGTGATTCACGTTCTTTGAGAAGTAAATTCTTGACTTTCCCGTGTTCACCTTCTGGCCCGAAATATCGCAGAAATAATCCAGAATGGCCTTCACAACCCCTGCATGATCTAGATCTGCTTCTACAAACAAAATGAGTTCATCAATAAAAAAGATATGAGAGACAGGAGTACCTCTTTTAGAGAGCCTAAACGGTTGCCAGTCACCCTTTTCTACTATCATTTGGATGAGATAGCCCAACCTTTTCATCATGATAACAAAAAGATACAGCGATATTAGGTAACCCTGTCAAACCCCATGGGACGGACAAAGCATATTAGAAGTCTGTCTATTCTAAAGGAGTTGCATGAGACGTCAACATACAAACTTGAATAACTTTAAGAGATAATCAAGGATCTTGAGTTCTCTTAAATAGTCTGTGATAAAACTCCATCTAACAGGTCATAAGCCTTCTCCAAATCTATTTTTATAGCCATGAAACCCTTTTTCTTCCTTAAGGACTTCATAGAGTGAATAATTTCTTAAACCAGGATAAGATTGTCCGAGCTCTGACGCCCTTTCACAAAACTGCACTGATTTGGAGCTATCACTAAAGGCATTATGGCCTTGAGTCTATTTAATATAACCTTTGTAATTAACTTGTACACAATATTGTAAAGACTTATAGGGCAAAAATATCAAACCGTCTTCATATGGTCCACTTTCGGATTGAGTGTCATTGATCTGTCTTATCCACATTAGATTATTAAAAACTCTTTTAACTAAGTCAAGCACTGATGGTCCCACTGTCTCCAATTGGGTCTGGTAAAATAGCGGATTAAAATCATCTGGGCCTAGCGCTTTCAATGACCCCATATCAAACAAAGCTCATTTAATCCATGATCTTCAACTGATCTCCCCAAGATTCGCAGATTGACATAATCAATTTCAAGATACGTACATCCGAATACCAAGGATCTATTATATATTTGCGTCTCCGTATACAAATTTTCAAAGAATTGGCTTCCTATTCTCATAATTTGCGCTGCATCATATGTCCACTCCCCTAATTAAAGCTTCAAGGCCTCTATTTCATTTCTTTTTCGTCTCCTATTAGCTACTGAATGGAAGTATTTGGTATTTCAATCCCCATCTACATACCAGGCAGCCCTAGAGTATTGTAGCCACATGACTTCTTCTCGTGCCAAGAGCTTCTCTGGCTCGCCCCAAAGCTCCCCTCATAACTTTTCAAGGTCCTCCGATACACTTACCAAAGCTAGCTTTGCATTAATCCCATCAATCGTTGATATAAACTGTCATTCATATAGGAGATGTTACCGAAAACCTCCTTATTCCATAACCTTACATCCTCTTTAAACTATTTTACAGAAATGCACCAGTTATCTTCCATCCCCCAATGTGACTGTACAAAATTCTTGAATTCATCGTGCCTAACCCAGGGGGAAAAAATCTAAAAGGCCTTCGATTCTTTGCCGTAAGAACATGGGATTCAGTATCAACCAGAATTGAACAATGATCAGACTTATATTTTGCCAATTGTGTCACCGTAGCATTAGGATTATTAATAAACCAGCAGTTATTCACTAAAGCTCTGTCAATCCTGCTCTGGCTAGTCAAATTACTCTATGAAATTGAGGTCCATTAAAACCAATATCAAATAATTAGCTACCCAAAAGCCAATTCTGAAAGGACTTATATCAATACCAGTATTTTCCCTATGATTCTTATTCTAGCGATCTTCGGGACATGAAACAGCATTAAAATCTCCAGTCACTACCCAGCCTCCAAGAACTGATTTTGAATCTCCTCAAGATTTTGCCATAGTTGGCATCTAATAACAATATTTGGATGCCCATACACCACAGTAAGTGATCGCTCATCACCTGTTCCTTGATTTACCATTCCATAAATAAACTGAATACTTGAACAAGTCACAGAGAACTATAACATAGAATCCCAAAACAACCATATACCTCCACTAAATCCTTATGCTTCAACCACGTGCATGTTCGTCTATCCCAGCTTTCTTGCAATAAGCTTCGCTTTCATCCCTACTTGTCTAGGTTCTAACAGAGCAAATAACTTAACACCGTGCCTGGCAACGACGTCACTAACTAATATGTTAAAAAAGGCACCGCCGGCACCCTTGGTATTCCAAGTCATAATAATCATTAAAAAACTAATAACAAACAAGAAGAGTAAAAACAAACCAGGCATTATTGAGACGTACATCCCTCCTCCTCTTCCTCAACACCATACATCACCATGTCATTCATTAACACCTCCAATTGTATTATTTCGAGTTTCAAAAGTCTCCCCTCTTTCTTCACCTGGATCAAGAGGATTAGAGGCTTCTAAGCGATAGTCAGGGGCCTGGAATCTATTCTAATATCATTCTTTTTCATTTTGAACCCCCATCCCCACTTTAATTACACGAAGATCCATCTTCTTAAATTACTAGATGAGAATTCAATATATAATGTTCCATTTGTGTCTTTGTTTTCTGCATTATGGAAGCTTCCTCCTCGATCCCATTCTTCTTAACTGCCCGGATCCCACGTGGCTTATTCAACTTATTTAAAAGCCCAATACTATTTACTGGATCACAATTTGTCTCCTTTTTCCCTATATTTAAAATATCTGATCCATTCTTCCCCTTACTCCCTTTATTTACATCAGGTATGTGACCAGACTTTCCCCTAGATTCACTCGATCTCTCTCCTGGATTTAAACTAAAAAAAATCTTCCCCTGATTTGTCCTATCACTATAACCTCCATCATTAGTTCCCATATCTTCAGCATTAAGAGCCTCAAAGCATGATCCTCCTCCCATATTCCAAGAATGTAAATCACGCCTAAACTTATGCACATAATTACCATTTCATGCATTCAGGATCCATTGCCTCCTTCCTCGATGTGGCACTACCATCCACTCCCCATACTTTCCAGTGGTTGTCTCAGAAGATATAGGCGACAGTGTTGTAGCTATAGAAATTGACGTTTTTGCCACGCATGACGACTTTGATGTGTTTATTACTTGATTATCAAGACAATACTTAGTGTCATGGCTATACTTCCCATATGAGAAACAAATTAAATGCAAACCCTCATAAACAATAATCTTCTATTTCCCATTAATCATCAAGGACGGGAGCAAAAGCGCACTCAAATGAACCTCAACATATATACATGCAAATCGCCTTTTAGCTTGTCTAAGAGTGTTTGTATCCACTTTCAGAACCCATCCAATTTGGTTACCAACCACATATAAAATACCCTTATCATAAAAATCAACTGGAAATTTAGGAATTCTTACCCATACTGCGATTTTGGAGACCTCACTAGAGTTGGGATCAAACTCTGACTTCTATGGTTACACTGCTAGGTAATGATCCATGTATAACCAAGGGCCTCCCGTCAATACAAACTCATAGTCCTCCTTATTGCTCATACGAACTAGAAATAACCCTGAATCTATCTTAATGTTTAGACCTCCTCTCTACGCCCCCACAATTGTTGTAGTTTGTGACCTAATTGATCCTCACGCACTATCCTGCCAAGAAGTCTAACAGACAAAGAGGTCGACCATTAGCATGTTAGCTTCTTTCTAAATTTCAGAGACACAATGATGTTCGGTCCCTTGGGCGTTTTCTCCACCTCAATCTTAGACTTCCATCCGTCCCCTCTCCACCATTCTTCATCTTTATCTAAATGATCATTCCCCGTCTAATCCTTAACACATGCATCCTTATATGACTGTTTAGGTGCTTTAGGTATGGTAGTTTCCTCTCTAATATCATCGTCAGTCATCCAGTCCTGTACTCGTGGGGCTAAAGATTGCTTGTCTGTGAAATCTTCATCATCATCATGAACTTTCTTTCTATTATACTCCAAAGCATCAGTCTACTCCAGCATTGGGGCCAAAATCCTTCTCTCAGGATTGCATTCTCTCTCTCGTTCGCTCATCTTTAGTATCTTCTATTAAAACTAGAACATCTAGCTCGTCGATGAGAAGCTAGTCCGCCGCAGCCCCAAAGTCGTCCTGATGGAGGCTACGGCGAAAAGCAGCGTCCACGATGGCATCAAGCAATGATTCTTCTTCTTCTCAACTAATCAAGTATTATGTTTTTATAATATACAATATTAATATAACACACTCTTTCTGTGCTAAATATAAGATAAAGTTAACTTATTTAGATATATTAAGAAAGCTAATTAAATTATTTTAAAATATTTATATTTCTTATTTTTTCTCCAAACTATTTTGTATGATTTATAAACTGATATATAACTAAGAATACACAACATATCAGCTAACTATGTCTTACATCTAGGACCAGAGGGAGTATCATGCCCGTAGGTGAAATAAATTGGAAACAAAAATATTGTTAGACAGTTTTATGTTTTTTTACAATATATTAATTAAATATATTGATCCGTACGTAATATCTAACAGGTGAATCATTAACATATCAATGAAAGAGAGCGTGCAAATTTGAATGTTCATCATAATTATTAAAGCACGAGAGATTGATATCGATCATTGTTGGTGTCCGTGGATGGTACGTACGAGAGGATTAGAGGAAGAGGTGAAGCTGTTTTGAAAAATGTTTTTTCCAATTATGCATGGTTATAGTTGTAATTGCCTGTTGAGTTGGAATTGTCAATATTGCAGGGAAGGGTGGAGAATTCGGGGTACTAATGCTCAGATTTACTCTCCGCTAGTGCTGGAGGAAATGGCGACGGATCGAGTGGCGGCAGCTCTGAGCCTCTGAATGAAGATTGTGACTTCAGACATCCCACTGAAGGCGTCCTGTGCGGAACTGACACCCTCATCGTAGGCCTTCATTAACACTCACCACTTCATCTTCATATTAGTTTTATATTATACTTGTACACTTTCCTTATGTTAATTAAGAACTTAAAAAAATGGTTCTTAATTCTGTGAATATTGTTTGCAGATTTTTATTGTGATAATCCTGAGGGACATTTACTACTATAGTCTAGCTTAGTAGCAGGAAAAAATGTTTAACTACCTTGTATTTGTGAGTGACGACAGCTATAATTTCATTGGCATTGCAGTGTTTGGTGGTTGTTGACATTGGAGTAGTATTTAATTGTTTATTTTGTACTTGTTGACATTCAATGGTATTCTAAAAGTAATTAACAGATTAAAACATTGGCATTGCAGTGTCTGGTGCTTGCACTGGCTCCGTTCTACGTACTGTCCATGATTTACGAGTGCCGATAAGTTGCTTTTTGTAGATGAGGTATACGATAGAATTCCTACACTACAAAAAAAATGATAATTCATAGTGGTATATTTGTAGCGGTTAAAATAAACCGCTACAAATTTACAATGGTATACTTGACATCAAGTGGCGCATGGGTTAGGGAACGCGATTTGTAGCGATTTACAAGACATAATCGCTACAAATTTTGGCACCAAATTCATGCCAAATTTGTTGCGATTAGTCTATATTAACTACCACATTAAGCTAGCACGACTATTATGGTGGTTCTTTTGTAGTGGTTTTTACGATTGTAACAGCTACGAAATTTAGAGAGCCGCCTTTTTGTAGCGGTTACAAAGAACCACTACAAAATTTAACTCATATTTGTAGCGGTTACAGTATATAACTGCTACAAAATCATTAGAAATAAATATTTATTAAATAAATAAATAAATAAAACATGTGTAGCTGTTTATATATAAAAACCACTACAAAATATAAATATTTGTAGCGGTTAAATGGATGAAACTGCTACAAAGTGATACGTAACTTTGTAGCGATTTGATAAATAAAACTGCTACAAATTGAACATTTGAAATTTGAAAATTTTAATTCCCGCCAACGGTTATGAATATTTGTAGTAGTTTCTCAATACTAACCGTTAGAAAGTGTTCATTTAAAATTTGAATATTTTAATTCCCGCCAACAGTCATGAACATTTGTAGTGGTTTTTTTGACATAAACGCTACAAAGTGTTGCACATTGAAAATTTGAATTTCAAATCCTATTAACGGTGATGAAAATTTGTAGCAGTTTTTATCATATAATCGTTACAGAATGCATTTGAAATAAATATTTATAAAATAAAAAAATAAATTTGTTGCGGTTTTTATATATAAACCGCTACAAAGTATAAATATTTGTAGCAGTTTTACAAACAAAACCGCTACAAATCGAACATTTGAAATTTAAAATATTTTTATAAAAAAATTCAGACAAATATTTGTAAGAGTTATGAAACCGTTACAAAATCAAATAAAAACGCTACAAGTGTGAAATATTGTTATAAAAAAATTCAGACCAATATTTGTAGGGGTTATGAAACCGCTACAAATAATGTCACATAAATCGCTATAAATATCAACCGCTACAAAACTTGTCACTTTAACCGCTACAAGCGCTATGCAGATTCCTATAAATACCCCCAGCACACCTCATTTTAAACACTCATCCATTTCTTTCAGCCCTTCTTCTCTTTCATTTTCTCTCATCTGAAATTTTTTTTAAGAGCCGAAGAGCTGAGTAAGGTAATCAAATATAGTAAAAAAAAATTTCAATTCTTTGATTTCAACATGTTTTCCCCTCTCATAATATTTATGCTCATTATCAGCACATTCTCAATAATATTACCTATATAAAGTTTATACTTATCTAACCTAATTTAATCATTATTTATAAATAATAACTACTATCATTTAAGTTACTTAAATAATAAATTATTCAACACAATATTATAACAATGGACTCAAATAATTGTATAATTCTTTAAAAAAATTTCCCAAAATTTTGTAGCGGTTTTAGAATCGTTACAGATTTAAACTCAAAATAGTATTAAATTTTTGGCGCTACTTTTGAAATTCTCATTTGAATTTAGTAGCGTTTTCCCAACTGCTACAAAATTGGTGCCAAATTTTCATTTTTCATTTCCCACCACGCAAAATTGTGGTACCAACATTTGTAGCGGTTTAGTAACCGCTGTTAAATTTTTAGCGGTTGAGTTATGTGAGTAGCGATTGTCGTAAACCGCTACAAATATGTTTGCAACAATGGATTTTGTAGCGGTTTTTACAACCACTATTGATGTCGTTTGTAGCGGTTAAAACCGCTATTAATATATATTTTTAACCGTTACTAAATCACAGTTTTTTTTTTTTGTACTTAGCTGCTTCATGATTCTTTTCCATGGATAACTTTGACTATGAATTTGTGTGTTCTTTAGACTGTGGAGATATTTCCGGGAAAGATACCAATGGGAGTGACTACTTGTGCTCCATGGAAGGGTCCTGATTCTGCAACATGATCAGAATCTGGGGACGAGTTGCAGCTCCGAATCATCGCTTTGCAGTTATGCAGACAGAAACTGATGAATCTAAAGCGCACTAACTTATGCTTGGGACTATTTATTATTGCCGTATCTGTGTATATATGCATGTGAGGATGTTCAGTAATTAAGCGTCTGTTTGATTGGAGGTGAGGGGATGGAAAGAAAGGAAAAACAACCCCTCCTCTTGTTTGGATTAAAATTTTGGAGGGTAAATGAGCCAAAATATGCTCTCTAAATCCCTTCCTTCCCCTTATTTGACTAATTTAACTTTATGATAGTCTCATTGATGCCCTTGGCGGAAAAATAAAAGCACAACCCCAGACAAACACTTTGCCGAACATCAGAACTCTCCACTTTCACCCAACGCTTTCTTCCTCACTAAGTATTTGTTGACTGAAAATAAAATCAACATTTAGATTCCTATTTGAAATTTGTTTTCCCCAATGTACTTGCGTTTTTTAATTTAATCTTACTTCTCAATCAACTTAACCATATAGTTGTTAATTGTTATTGCCACTGGATGCAACTCGTGTAGCTACATATACGATTCACCTTCAGACAGTAACCACAGCACGGAATTGAGATATATATGTGTGTGTCTATGTGTGTGTTTGATTGGGCTTAATTTTAGACAATAAGTCCTTATTACGTAAGCCGAAATAAAATTCCTCTCATATACTTACCTCCTATACCGTAAATCACGATTTATAAGCACTTATTACCCAAAAATAAACTATTCCAAACCAACACTATATATAATCACCAAAAATTTTCGTAAAAGGGTAAATGGGAGGGTTTTTTTTTTTTTTTTGGCAATGAAGTCTAAGATTTGAGGTGTGTGTGTGTGTCAAGTTTTTTGAGGCTTCGATAACCATTCTAAACAAGCCCAAATTTTTTAAGAAATGAGCAAGAAAAAGTCATACTCGATACCTCCATTTGAACGTTATTTTTAATTTTTTTTAAGCAGCCAGGTGATTAATTTGCCTTTTATTTATGCCTCCTAAAATTTTATGATAATTGTTATTTTTAAGTATTTTTTGCTTATTATTCTACTTTACTAGTTCTATAATCCAAGGCATGATTGGTTGCTGAAATAAATTAATAGCATATCAAACAAATAAAATAAATTTGGGAGAATTGCAATAAGGGACAATTGTGAAAAAATCCCTCATTAGCAACTTATTTGCTAAATGGGACTTTCGCATGCAAATTATATTCACGTGTGCAGAATTTCTTCCCTATGTGCAAAATTATTCCCTATACGTGTGCAAAAAGCTTCCCTACATGTGCAGAAACTTCCCTCCGTGTGCAGATATCTTACCAGGTCCCATTTAATAAATAAGTTGCCAATGAAGCCTTTTTTAGCAATTCTCCCTTATAATAAGGTCTTAGGGAGAAATATAATCACTAAAAAGTTTCTTAAAAAGTGAGTAGCATATAATGATAATTCTAGTGCAAACTAATTTAAATAATTTATATAAATAAAAAAATATAAACTAACATATAAAGGTAAAATGGTAAATTAGTTATTATATCACCTCCCATCCTCTTTTGAACCATACAAATAATCATTAAAAATCTCTTCCCTTATTTTCCTCCAATCAAACCAAACAAGGTAACCCTCTATTATTTCCTTCCATCCCCTCCCCCCATTTCACCCCTTTCCTTTGAACCAAATAGGCCTAAGTGAGTGTTTGGGTAAGTTCCTTTGAACCAAATAGGCCTAAGTGAGTGTTTGGGTAAGTCCCAAATTGTGGCTTTAAAAGTCATTTTTCGTAAATCGAGACAAAACTCATCCCACATACTTACCCCATAAATTATAAAAATTATTCTCTAAAAATTAATCCAAACACAAACAAAATATAAATTTGGAGTGAATACATTAATTTGGGCGCAGATGAAGATAGGAACTGGGTAGAGGTGCGAAACCTCAGCGTTTCGATCCATGACTCCATGTATTTTCCTGCCCAACATGCTGCTCGCATTCACAGGGCCAATTTATATGTGATCAGTGGTTTCAGTTCATATAGTTGGCCCAACCCATATGTGCCATAAGTTTAATATTTTAGTTTCTTTAACATCAAGGTCAAAATTTATTCAAAAAAAGCAAACGATAACCTAAGAAAAAGCCCAAGCTTCCCAGTAAATATAATATTTTTCATGAACAAAAGAATGAGCAAAGGTATAATGTTGGAATAAATATAGAAATAATTCTCAAAATACATGATATGAATTTTAAAACAAAGAGTAGTAGGGTAAGACTTCGTTAGTAGCACCTTTAGCTATAACACATTTGCACGTTATATCTCATATCCTGAGAATTCAAAAGGAGAAAAGGAGATTAAAAGAAAATAACTTAGAATTCTTATAAGAGGAAGGTAAGGTATAATGATGGTCTGAGAATAGCCGTCTCTCATCAGGGAACCCTTAAGAAGCAATTAAGTATATTTTAACATTACTACTCTACGACCTGGCCTGCGCTGTTTATAACCTCCAATCAAAGCTTGTAGCAACTTACCGAACATGAAGGTAACCCTAAATCAAATCTCTATTCAAATCACGTGTAGGTCACAATTAGGAGATGTTTTATTCAAAACAATGATACGATGGTATCTAGATATAATATGTGTTAAATAATAAAATATGTAATAATAAATAATAAAATATCTAGCATCCCAAGAATTTGAACTTTTGAGGTGTGTACTGTGTAGCGTGGACCAACTTTAAGGGTCTGTTTGGTTCAACAGAAGGGAGGGGATATAACCCCCTTCATAATTACAATTCGAAATGCACGATTAAAATGAAATAGAGACCAATAATAATCAAAACTCATTTACAATCCCATCCTTGAGATAGGGTTTTCTCAAATACGTTTCAAAATCTAATACACCTGGTCTCATATTCACATTTCGAATACAATTATTTTACGAAGATAAATCACATTTATTATAAACATCAGAGTGCACAATAATAATCTCGGCAAACCCCGAGTTCCATATCTTAACTAAAAAGTTCATAGAGCACTTTTGCCCATATACAAGTTTTCATATGGGGATTATGCAAAATCTCATTCCAAATATACATCCAAATAACCAAATATACATCCAAAACATAAACAATCATCCTAATCCATATTGAAAACCAACTACCAAAACTAAATCCCGAATGAGTTCTCGTCGCCTTTGGTTGCTTGCTCCCCCCACGAGCTACTTGCCCTGTCTAAATTGTCGGTAGGGGAGGGTGAGATTCGAGAGAATCTCAGTAGAAAAATAATATCAATATACATGCAAGATTAGTATTTAATACATAACATGCTTGCATCACATTAACTCATGCTCACACAATGACATATCTGCGTGCTTAATGTTTCAAACAACATACTTATGGTCATAGCATAAATAGAAATAGAGTTGTAATCATTCATATATGTTACACATGATCAAGCAAAGCAATAACATGCATCAATACACTAACACAAATATCAAATACATGCAAGAGTGGTAAGTTCCCTACACTTCTTTCCACGTGTGCTCCAGCACCGGCTACTCACAATCAGAACGAATACCAAACCCTATAAACCAAATCAAGGATATAGGATTAATCTCTAATTCAAATCCTTACTTTCATATCACTTAAAGTTGGTTGTCATTTGAGTCCCTTAAGTGTCTAATAATAAGCTCAACAAAAGCTTGAAAGGATTGGGAAGTACTGATAGAGCAAGTGTTTCACCCAAGAGGGGGGTGAATTGGGTGATACTAAAATTTCGTTGCAAATATAAAAACTTGACGGTGAATATAAAGCAATAAAGAGTAAGGAGAAATATCACCGAAGTGTACACCGAGAGTTATACTGGTTTGGCCACAACCACTTTGACCTACATCTAGTCCTCAGAGCTTCTCTGAGAGTTTCACTATAACTTCCAAGATTCAGTGGGTTCTTGGCACCTCAGTATAAGCAAGTTCCTTCGCCTGGACACTCGCTCCCCCTTACAAGTTGTAATCCAATCTCAACTCAAGGTTCCACAACCTTAAGTTATCTCAATAACAAATATTGAGTTTGAATGAAATATCTCTCTCACAGAGTGAATAAGAATCACTGAAGCATAGAATTACAAGTATAATGTAAAACAGAGTAATGAGCTTGATAATGCGTTCGTGTGTGTTCTCTTGTCCTATTTCTCTGTTTGGATGTTCCCACATATATAGGTGTGTTGGTAATGACCATTGGAACATTTTCTTCTCGTCCGTTAGAGAGTACGCAGCCACTGTTGACTTTTCCAGTATTTGAAAAATATCCGTTTGCGGTAGGTGGCGATAGGTGACATTTGAACGTTGCTTTTGACTTTCCTTATTTGATAAGATCTCTTCATTGTTTATCTGTGGATATGCTAAGAATACTAATACAATGAAAGGTTAATCATATAGGAAACAAATCATTGAATGTTGGAATGAATTCTCAAAATCTGAACTTGCATACTCGAGTAGTTACTCGAGTATTCATTAAAGTTTACTCGAGTACATACTCGAGTATCATCGGGAAAACATTGATAAATCGGGTATGGAAAACTTTTCTTCATTAGTTACTCGAGTAGCAACTCGAGTAAACCTTTAAATAAACTTTAGGTTACTCGATGCTTTACTCCAGTAATGTTGGCAGGATTTCAAGGCCGAGAGCACTTCAAGTTTGATTACCTTGTTACTCGAGTCCTTACTCGAGTAAACATAAATTTTCTGCATAGCTTACTCGGGTAGTGACTGGAAGTTTTTCTTCTAAGTAATTCTGCATACTCGAGTAGTAACTTGAAGTGAAGGGTGAGAAAACATTTCATGTTATTCGAGTAATACCTTTAGGTTTATCTTACCACAGTGAGTTACTCGAGTAGCTCCTCAAGTAACATTAGCAGGGTTGAAAATGCCGAGAGCAACACATTTCCTGAAACAGAGTAACTCGAGTACAGACTCGAGTATCATTGGCAGGATTGAAAAATGCCGAGAGTAACTGGAAGTATTTGACATGGTTACTCGAGTAGCTACTCGAGTAACGTTGGCAGGCCGAAAGCAATTAGAAAACATTTACCTTATTACTCGAGTGCTTACTCGAGCAACGTTGGCAGGTTACTTGAAGGTTGACCTGGTTACTTCAAGTTTCTATCTCATTACTCGAGTAGCTACTTGAGTAACCTTTTAGGAAATCTGCCAACAATGAAGTTTCTCAGCTTTTTCTCTTGGCCTTTCTTCATTACTCCAATGCTTACTTCAAGTGATGATTTTCCCTATTTTTACTTTGTTCAAACTTATTTGTTTATCAAATCTTTTTCATGACATTCTTTGTTATCATCAAAACATGAGATCTAACAAGTACTAGATTGAAAATTACTTTTTAAAATCACCAAGTGCTGGCTGCAGCCAAGAATCCTCTGGTTGCAGCCAAGATTTTCTGGCTGCAGCCATGACGTGCACAGAAAGTTTTGCGCTGCAGCCAAGGAAACTTCAAAAAATCATAATTAATTCTAGATAAATCAAAATGAGGTGATCCCAAAGCTCATTAAAAGCTTTTTAAGTCATCTTCATAGAAAAAATATGCACCATTGCCAAAAATAACCACACAATTTCAAAATTACACAAAATCTCATACTGCTCTAGAATTAAGTCCAGTTTCGACATCTAACTTTGGGCAACCATAACTCCCAGCTCACAAAACAAATGACACAAATTATATATCCATTTTGAAGTTTGGGATGTGAACTTTAAGAATTAAAAGTTTCAGAATTTTTAGATTTCATTTGCCAATTCAAAATTTCACTACAACCAGACTACCCAGAACAGAATTCATACTGGACAGAATTTCAGTTTTGGCTCAATTGTTTCCAATGGTCCAATTTCCGCATCAAACATCATTCTCACACAAAATTTCACAAGGAATCAATTGGAAAGATCAAATCAATCAAATTCAAACCATATTGATATGTTACCACAACATGTCACACAAATCACAATTCAAACCACAATATTACACCACTTTCCATTTCAAATTCTCAAATCAATTTCAATGACATCATAACACAACTTAACATCATTTTCAATACAAACACAGTCCAATTCCACCATTTACATACCACACAATTCATCACAAAATCAGGGAAAATTTCACAATTCACAATACTCAATCAAAATGCTTCAAATATTCTCATCTTCCTTTTTCCCAAACCAATTCTTTGATTGTTCATCTTTTCAGATTCTCACAAGCTCTCAAACACCTTCTTTCACAAATCTAAAATCATAGAGATGAAGTTCTCATCACTATGAATAACATTAAAGAATGATATTGGAGCATTAGAGGACCACAAATAAGTCAAAACTCACCTTGTTTCTTTCTCTTTCCTCCCCTAAGCTAGCGAAAATGGAGAAATAAAGAGAGAGTGGAGAGGATCAGTTTAGGGAAAAAGAAGGCCATTTGGCC
Source organism: Inga oerstediana (assembly GCA_963210345.1). NCBI lineage: Eukaryota > Viridiplantae > Streptophyta > Magnoliopsida > Fabales > Fabaceae > Inga > Inga oerstediana. Next base: position 14,087,157 of record OY723403.1, on the reverse strand, counting down.
GATCAAAAAGAGAGGAGAGGAGAGAGTAATGAGGGTTGAATCTTTGACCCAAATCCTAGGGCTCTCAACTTGACACTTGGCAAAATCTTATCAAATCTCCTATGAGCTCACAGAAGCCTACACATATGGAATTCCACCCTCTTGACCTCTTGCACAATCAATCACAATCATTGATCTTTAAGTTACCAATAAGTTTCCTCTTCGGTAACTGATCAATTGGCCGGTAACTGTACCGTTTTGCCCCTGATTACGGCAATTCCCACTGAATCACCACGAAACACACCTTATCAATCCATATCACCACATTATGTGCCCTCCATCTATTTTAAGTCAATTTAGATGTTAATCTATAATTAAGCTTAAATACAGGGTTTTTGCGCTGCTCACAATACATTCGAATCACAATCCGCATCATAATCTCCAAAAGGGTCTATTTATCAATAATCATATCCACTTTTGGAGTCGTTTACCCTTAATTGAAACTTGGGATCCTGCTAAACCAGGGTTTAGCAGTTCACTTATTTCAGGCTTATTCTCTAACCTCAAATCTCAAAATTCAAGGTATTACAAGGGAGATGGGGGATTTTAATAAAAGGGATGGCCGGATAGGAGAAGAAGGGAAGGATTTTAATATTACATCATTTTGATTGATGAAAAGGAAAAGTAAGGGGGTGATTTTAATGTTACTTGCTTGGTTCACGAGGGAAGAGTATGAAAAATATTTTTATGCGAACAGCTTTACTCTTTTATTATTAAATATGTTTTTTAAACTTTATAGAATAATTAATAAAATAAAATTATAATTTTATAATTATCAAAATTAAATAAATATAAATAATACATAATCAATTGTTTATATAAACTTTACCCAAAAAAAAAATAGTTAACATAGAACAATAATATATATGAAATAATTATAATGGCTTTGTTTTGATTGATATCCCTATTTTAATGGCGTGAATAACTTTCTCTCACCCTCTTTTTTTTTTTTTTGAATAAATCGTGAAAATTTTCGACAAAAGAACAACGCGTGAAAATCAACATCGCCGTCCGATAATGAAGATTCTACTGGTCAAAGCATCAAAGAGCCACCACTTCCTCTATTAACGTTGCCACCCCGCCGTCGTCTCCAACTTTAGAAAACAGCTTGTTAGCCTACAAACGACCCAGTGAACTAACATTTTCTGTCGTTGTGGCGTCTTCTCTTCCTTTGTCGTTTTGACCTTTGCTGCGATGAAAAAGGCGACGAAAAGCTGCTGGGTGGTAGACGCGTTGGAGATGGTGAGGTCGGCGTGGAGGGAGGGGAGAAGGTGAGAGCCGCGCCGGAGGGAAGGAGGAGGACAGAGGGCTTGGCAGTTTTGGAATATTAAAAATAACCATGGGTAAATATGTAACACCGGGGCAAAATTTTGCCACTCTCCTCCAAATCTCGCCGATTTGGGGGGCGTGGGGTTTTGAGGGCAGCAAGAAAAATTTTTTAAAAATTTTCTTTCTTTTAAATTTTTTATATTGTCAATGAAGGGGAGGAAAACAATCCCTCCACTTCCTCGCATTCTCCTTCTTTCTTCTCGAATCAAACAGATCCTAAGGATTTGTTCAGTGTGAGGGGAAAAGAAGATGAGCAGAGGAAAAAAAAATATTTTGTTGGATTTAAGAGAATGAGAGAGATAGGGTTAATAGTTTTTAATTTTTAATTAATTCTTTTATTCTTTTATCTTAATTCTTTCTTTTATTAAGATTTTATATCCTTCTCCTATTTCTTAAATCTAACATTTTTCCTTACTTCCAAATCCTTCGCACCAAACATAAAAGAAAGGAGTAATAATGTCAAGACACTTCTCAGGCTAAAGTTATCGAGGTCAGTTTTGTCCAGTTCTTTTTGTTTTTACTCCTTAGTCCTTTCCACATTTTTTCAAGATCTGCGGTATTTTGATTTAATAATACATTTATGATGTATCAGTATCAAACACTAATCATCCAGACGGGTGAATTGAAACATTCGTGCATCCTTATTATGTGCGAGCAAAAAACTTTTCTCGAGTCGTTAAGTTCTTTGGTAATTTCCCTTCTTATTCTTTTTAACTAGCAAGGCCAGAACATGTAAGCACGCAGAAGAGTAAAAGTGAGTTTCATTTGTTGGCTTTTATAACATCCAGATCCCTCTGATTGGTTTATTTCTCTTTATAGCTACATTGAGTTACAATTTGTGCTATATTATATATACTCGCAGACACATCGATTTGTTTTTTTATTCCTTTAATTAGTTAATTCAAGCTCTGATTCTTAAATGTTAAGGGCGGACAACAAACTTATAATTTTCCAAAAACGACGATACCAGAGAAAGTGGAAATATATGAAATATCATTAGAAGTTTCATAGATAGTAGCGATATAACAAGGATCAGACAAAAGCCACTCTCACCGGAGGCAAAGCCTTGTGGCGCGACAACTTAACAGAGGAGTCTAGGTTGACTAAAACAGGAGACTTCCTCGAGCACAACAAAACATTTGAGAGAGCCAAAAGGGCAAAGCATTTGAAAATATGATAGAAATATAGTAGTAGCCGTAGTACTAAGGTATAGTCATAATGGGAGTCCAGGAATGGGAAGATATTAGAGCCTAAGGGCACTTGGGTCCTCCTTCCTTGGTCTTCCAGTTATTGTAGCAAGGGCACACGGCTTTGTTCCCATAATACCCCGGGGGCACGCACAGGCACTTCCTGCAGCACTTCTGACAGAAAAACATGCAAGGCTTCCTGTACTGCGTCTGGCTGCACCTCCTATTGCACTGAGAGGGGCATTCTGGTCATATCACAACAAACTTCCATTAGTTTTCAATTTTTCATCCAACCTTCGTTTCTTGTCATGCACTTTGGTCAAAATTGCAGCTTTTTACTTAAAGCCTGCTTTGACCACAGTCCAAGTAAAATTGACTGACAACCGAGGATAACAACGTAATTTTGAATATTTCATTCCTTTCAAACAAACAGAAAACTACCCTGGCTCTACCCGCTGGATTTTAGTATAAGAAAAAAAAACTGAAAATTGTTCCTTTTTCCTTCCCAGTCCCATGGATTACAAAGCTTGCACACAATCACAATGAGAGAAAATGAAGCCAAGGCAAAAAAGAAATGAAGGAACTTTACTTACGGAAGCCCTTGAGACTGCCGGGTCCATATGGGCTTCGACCCTAAAAATCCACAATGAAGCAACACAGAAACATCAGAAAACACAAAATGGTTCTTCACGCCAAAACCGACAGAAAAAAGACGAGAGGCTGGGTTACCTTGTTATCACCATAGAGATTGCCTCCTTGCCCATGAGCTGCAATGACCTGCAAAAAGATCAGAGATACTACAATGTGAGAAGAAACCTTCACAACAGAACATACAAAGCCTTTAGAGATGTGAGAGGACGCCTTGTTGCGTAGAGATTTACCACAGTTTGGAGCATGGAGATTGCAATGATGGCCAAGATCAAAGCAGCAAGGAACTTAGCCATGGCAAATTTCTGTATGCAAATGCAGGGGGAAGATGGTGGGATCTCTGAACGCGGCGAGGGCGGTTTATATAGGGCCTTTGAGCGGTGGGATTTTGAGCTGCGGAACTAATCAGGTGCATGCACTCGCACGGTGGTATGGGTTGCCACGAATCAGAACATGACACCTAAGTCGGCCCATCTTTCAATATGCTACCATAATGCTTGGGTTAAGGATTCGTACGGCCGTATTGTGGCTGGGGATTTGAATAACAAATAAGAAAATCCTGGTAGGTGTCATAGTGGTTGATTTCAACCATTCATTTATGACGCGCTAGTATTCTAATCGTAAATGCTTCGGTAACTTGGTGTGACGGTGTGGTACAACATACAAGAGGAAAAGGGAAGAACGTGGCCTGCACATGATGTTAAATTGCCGCGCTTTAAACTGCAACTAGAAAGTGGGCCCCCAAGGGAGGGGGAAAAGCTTCAGTGGGATAAGCAAATTATGGCCGGGTATCTGCTCATTTGGGATAGCTTATTTTTAGATAATAAGTGCTTATAAATCATGATTTACGGTATACGAGGTAAGTATGTGAGAAAAGTTTTATCTCGATTTATGTAATAAGTGTTTATTGACCCCAATAAACAATACCAAACACACACTATGTTGCATTATCATTGTTTATTACTACTACTTTTCTGAAAATGTGGTTTTGTTTGATTTTTCCCTCATACTACTTTCTATAAATGATAAATACATGATGTGGATAAATAGTGGATAGAGATGGCAGAGACATGTGCCTCTCCGTTTGATGATTTGGATTTCAATTTTGAGATGAAGGATGAGCGAATTCACTCTCTTGCATGGACCAATTCATGTATGGTGCAGGAAAACATGTCCTGATATTAGTTATATTTGGAATAGCTTTTTTTTTAAAAAAAATAAATGCTTATGACTTAAGCCGAGATAAAATTATTTTCGCATACTTATCCCGTATACCATAAATTATAATTTATAATCATTTATAAGTAAAAAAATAAACTATATCAAATGAGTACTTATTTTTTAGTGATGTACTGACGGAGTTGAATATTTTATTCAAGTGTTCTATTTATGGCAAAGATAAATTTCTAGTGATTTAATTATATGATGACAATTATTAGGTGAGAGAGGGTAGATCGAGTAGGAATGATCATTGATTATCATAATTTAGTTATTGGTACATGTTGGGCAAGATCTTTGATTTTAAAACATTGAAGCATTTAAAGTAGCCAGTGCATGATGCTGAAACTGCACGGATGAGGGAGAAATACTTACATATTCCTAGAGTATCAGATCATTTGTACTCTCTCCAACCAGAACACAACACATCACCCAATTTTTATCCTAGTTGTCGGCTTATATGTTATTTACTTAATTTATATTATTTTCTAAAGTATAATCCAATTTGCTTAAATTATTTAATTAATCTATTCATCAAATCTCCCCTCCCTTTTTAGCAAAACCCTTGTTTTTCACTTTTTCTTCTACTTGAAGCTCTGCCACTAACAAGGTTCTATGGCGCCATCCTTTTCCTTCTTCCCCTCTTCGTCGATGGAGCTCTGCTGCTAAATACAGTGGCCATTGATTAGCTAGCAAACTGGCCGTTGGCCTCACCTTCGATCTCAACAATACCTCTCGTGGAAATCAATCTCATCAGTCTCAGACTCCATAGCTTTTGTGTCGTTCCGTTAGTTTTGTCGCCTTCATGAGTTCTCTCTCTTTCTACGTCCAATGTCATCATCAATTTCATTGTAGCTAGCTCTCTCCAAAGGGTTGCTGCTCTTGCCTCTGACATTTCTCCCCGAGATGAAAACCGATGGTTGCTTTTAACACCAGAGATATTATTTTTCTGATAGGGAACTTTTTTTCAAAATAGGGATCACCAGAGGCAATATAGCAGAATTGGTGGTTGCTATTATATAGTGATTCTTGTCAATTGCCATCCCATTTCAAGAAAGGGAGAGAGACTCTGTGGAGAGGTACTGTTGCGGTGAAGCTTCATCGGGAAGAAGAATACTGGTTCTCTCCAGGAAGAGAGAGGTTTGACGAATAAATTAATTAAACTAAATTATGCAATTTGGTTTTTAATTTAGAACATTATTTTTTAAAAGTAAAATATTGTAATTATAAATTAAGTAAATAACACATAAGCTTACAGTTAGGATAAAAATGGGGTGAGATGTTGTGTTCTAATTTGAGAGAGTACAAACGATCTGAAACTTTGGGAGTATATAAATATTTCTCTAAATGAGGTGCCTTATTGCATTGTGGATGGAAGGTGACGGAGGAAAAGTGAGCATCTGCCTTGATGGAAGGAGGCTTAGTTTGTATTAACATTTATAAAAATGACTTTTATTCTTACTTACTTTTGTATATTAAAGTTGGGTAAAAGTTAATTAGTGTGATTTAACTTATATTTGAAAGATTTTTATTTAGAAAAAAAAAGTTTGTTAGAAATTTGCTCAGACAAAATATTCAAAAGTTAATTTCAAAATGTTTTGGTCTAAAAAACGATATAAAAAGTTGCTCCAACATTGTTAATTCTTTTTTCTTGTTAATGGTAAAAGTGAATGTTTGAAAAGCACTAAAAACATGATTTTAAAAATTCTTTTCAATAAATCAAAATAAAGCACTTCTCATATAGTTATCTTGTAACCCATAGAAAGAGTCAAAGAGGTAGAGTGGGTTGGGTTGGGATGGAAAAACCGAAAAAGGGAAAAAAGGGGGGGGGGGGGGGGGGATGCGTTCATGTGGGAGCACGTGAGAAGAGGCAGGAGGGGCAGAGTGGATGGTAACCACACATCCGCATTTGTGATCTGCAGGGCCTCTTCCAATAAATGCATGTAACTCCGGTCAATAAAATAAAATAAATGCGTATACCTTTTTCTGTATTAAATATAAAATAAAATTAATTTTTTAGAGAGATTAAAAAAGATAAATAAATTATTTTAGAATATTTTAATTTTTACCTTTTTCTTCTAACTAATTAGCTTGACTAATAAACTAATATATATCTAATGATACACAGCATATGATATGATTAAGTAACTTATTTAGTTTACTTAATCTCTTAAAAAAAGTAAACTCTATCTTATATTTAGAACCGAAGAGAGTATTATATGCAGGCTATGCCTGTGACTACTATACCCATCATATCTAGTGAAAATCGTCAAAAAATACTTTTAGGGCAAATTAATTGTTGAATGTTACTATAAAAGATCGGTTGCACTGAAGATATGTTGTACACAACAGAATATATTTTGCACAAAACAGAAAATGGTTTACACATTTATATGAAAGATTTGTGCACATACGGAAAAATATTTGCACACAACAGAAATTCTTTTACACACACAGAAAATAACTTACACGTTTGATAGCATTCAACAATTAATTTACCAAAAAATATTTATTCCTAATTCTCTGTAGTATCTATTACTTGAAACTCAAATACAGAGTAAATGGTATGCATAGATAATTAGAATGCCAGGGTGGGGGCATGTGAGCTTTGTCAAGCCCTCACATGTCCTCCTTAGTCCTTTCACAAACAGATCTCTGCCTCCCCACATCATTCTTCCCCCATGTGCCCCCACCCTTTCTCCCTCTTCTTTTACAGCTCGTTCTTTTTCTTCTCATCTTCCCCATATACCTACACGTCATCGTTATTTTCAACATATTGTGTTTGTTAAATTTGTCTAACATATAAAAACTTGAGAGACCAAACAAATGACACGAGTATTTAACTATGGATGAGGTAAGTAAATATGTATAATTTGCACAAAATCAAGACCAACCTCACATGAAAGTAAACATGAGTTTTTTGAAATAGACACACACATCAGTAAATATGACTTTACCCTCTGCTGCATAAGTTTTCTTTAAGCAAAAATAACATAGGCTAATAGCCTTATAGTCTAGTTATGCTTATTGTCTGAAAGCCTAAAGTTATGTTTTATATGCCGACTGCCAGGGTATTTTACTATTGAAATCAATCTTGTAGTCAAGAGAGACCAATAGGTGTCATGCGGAGGCGACAGAATCCATGGCCCTTAAAGTCAGTGGCCCTTGGATTGGGTCGGACCTTCAAATCCTAAACCGTCCCTCTCTCAATATTTCAGGCCTGGCTTTATTCACTTTGGTATGCACTATTCAACAGAGGAGGCCAATCATGTTATGATGCACAAGATTCAAAATATATAGTCCCAGTAAAATATATAGAATATAACATCACTGTAATGTAGGCACAATTGCTCCATTAAAATTTAAAACTGTAGTTTCATCATTATTTAAATTTCGAGAAAAATAAGAAACTTCACATATAATTTTGTTTGCCTTCTCCGTTAAATTCCACTATGCTAAAATGCAAACTTTGTTCGATAGCTTCAACTACTGCCACAAGCTTCGCATTTCAAAGGAAGATGGTGTGATTATAATTAATTTATGGCATGCACAAGTACAGAGATTAAAGCATGTGTTTATTGTTGCTGCATACTGCTCCGATCCTTAATATGAGACAACTTTAAGGAGTTGATATTTGGACTATTTGGACTTTTTCCATAACATAGGAGAAACACCCAATTTTACACCCTATAAGAAACATTACAAAATATGCTTTCTGAACCCAATTACAGCCATGCCAGCCGAAAGAGAGAACCCAACTTCTGCCAGCGAAGTGGGCTTTGGTCGCAACAAGCTCTTTGCTCGGAGTGACCTAAACAAGTGAGCAAGAAAGCTAAAGGACCCCTCATTTAATTCAATTTTATTTTTTAAGATTTTCCCGTGGTTTGTTTTGCCCAGAAGAAAAGGAATACAATTCAGACTTCAGAGAATGTAATGAATACTTGATACTTGAGATAGAAGAGGAATAGAACAGAATGTTTGATCTCTACGGAGAAAAAGTAGAGGGTACATAAAGAAGTTATTAGGGAAGGTAGATTAATAATGGGTAAGCATGAGAGTGGTGGGAGGTTAGCGAGGTGGAGTGTATGATAGGCAGGAAACACAACAACAAAATTGCCAGTTGTTATAATGACATTACACGATCCAATACACAACACTTGACTTTATTAATCCCACTCGCTTGAGATATGTAATCTGAAACCGACCTTGTCATGATAATCGGAATTGAACTATCGCAACTTGGTGAAATTTGTACGCCTTGATAAGCAGAGTTAGGTAGAATTGTCAGATGCCATTATAAATGAGTGAATGGATCCCAATTTAGACCCCTCGCTGGGCGAGGCCCACATGTATCACACAGCTGTCATCGCCTTTTCTATTTTGTTCTTTTCATTTCTGGGAATGAATGAATTTGACCTCTTTGCGAGCACAACGCCCTTCTTCGATTTTTTCGTGCTCTTTTCTTCCACTGTTCATCCTCTTTTATTATCTGGCAGTCCGTTTAATTCTGCCACTGTTTGATCTTCTTTGTTTAAAAAATTGATATAGAATGAGAGAGACGCGAGGAAGACACAGATCAATGGGAAAAATGTCAACGACGGGTGTTGCTCTCCTTTGAACTTGAGAAGTAAAACGATCCTTTAATTCAATTTAAAACGACAATTTTTATCATATTAAATGGTTGATCTGGTATAAATATTGCCTTAATCTCTATATATTCACGGTGAGATTATCAAGCAAATGAGTGGCAGCGAGAGCTTTGAGCTATCTGTTGGAGTCACAACTTGATATTAGGTGGGTGAAATGGAGCAAAGGCCCACGCTGCTTGCTTGTGAGAAAGAATACAAGAGTATATATTATTTTTTATAATCTTAAATATAAGATAAAATTGATTTTTTTTTAAAGATATCAAGAAAGTTAATAAGTTACTCAATCATATCATTTATTGTGTATTTTTAGAATATATATCAGTTTATTAGTCAAACTAATTAGTTTGAAAAAAAATATAACTACTCTAAACTAATTTAACTAACTTCTTTAATTTATTTTAAAAAATCAACTTTATCTTATATTTACCATTGAAGATAATATATCTTATAAAAATGGGTCATAAAGAAGAGTCGGCAAACAACAAGGAGCCACCAAGTTTAGTATATAGCTACAAAGCTGGGGTTCTCCATGAGAGAAACCTGCTGGCTACTTTTGTACATGTCAAGTGGACGCATTGGAAAAAAGGGGAAAAAACCACACAAAACCACAAAAGTTCCTATCCTTGAAAGAAAAGGGTCAGTCGGCAATATATATATATATATATATATATTATTGAAGATGATGACTGATACCATTAGATGGAATGTCTCTGAGAGGGGATCAAGAAAGAAAGGGTTGAAGTTGAAATATACGTAGAAGCGAAAGCGAAGACTGAAAATGAAATATAAGAGAAGGAAGGGCGTGCGTGCAAATGGATGAATATAATGTGGCGTTTTGTGTGGTGCTCTATGGGCCATATATATATATATATGTATGAGTATTGGATTGAGATTTGAGATATATGTGTGAATGAAGCATTCATGGCGTGTGAAGGAGGAGGGCCTATCAGAATATATAGGATTGAGATATATGTTATATTGCCCTACACCAAGAAATTAAAGAACCCTAGCTTGAATACATGGCTATAAACCTAGTTACTGTCTGGTAGGGCACAGCAATATTATGGAACCCTCATCACCCACACAAGTGCGGTACATTATAAGTTGGAGTTGGTGGCTGCTAGCTTCTCGGTTTCTTATTGTCATTTCTGATTTCTTCAGAGACAAAGACAACCATTAAGTTATGTAAGTATAATGTACACACAGACCCTTTTCGTGCCCTGTCCCTGCAACCCCTGAACCTCCATTGCCTTTGCTGCTTTCTTTCTTCTACATCATGACGATTCTATTGGACACTGGATTCTCTACTTTTCCGGTTTTCTTTCTCTCCATTCTTATATTTTTTAGTGTTTTTTTTAAATAGCAATTAGAACATTTAAAAATAATTTTTCAATCATGATTTACAGTATATAAAATAAGCATATAAAAAAAATCATCTCGATTTATATAAAAAACACTTTTGGGAAGGCTAAACATCATCCCAAGCACATATTTAGTGTTTCATTTGGGGTAATTTATTTTTCACTTATAAGTGTTTATAAATCGTGATTTACGGTATTCGAGGTAAATATAAGAGATGATTTTTATCTCGACTTATGTAATAAACATTTCTATCCCAAAAATAAACTATTTCAAACATAGCTTTAATTTATCCCTTATGTGCATATTTAAAAATATAATGTGTGCTTTCATGGTCGCGCTTTAATATATGATTTTTAAAATTTTTAAAGACCTGATTAATTGATGGTCACAACAGAGTCAAAAATTCATGTAGAAGTTTATATTCAGATACCCCTACTAATTAACAAGTCTGCGTGCTAGAGATATAGAGTATATCCAGATGAACAGTGCAAAAGTGTAATCCATTGGTAGGAGTCAAACGCTCAATTATTTCTTCTGGCATGGCAAGAAAACGATGTTTATATTTATCTCCATTTCTGGGTTTCACTGTTTGTTTTTTTGTACGTTAGTTGTCAATTCCACGGAATTGTAAGAGATAAACCGCAAATTAGTGAGTGGTTTGCCGACGCAAGAAATCCCCGACAATGAAAGAGAGAGACGGTGAAAACCTGAAAATGAATGAAACTAGCTAGGAGTCTATTACTTGATTAATTTTATACCCCTCGAGTACTTCGGATTTGCAAAGTCAAAACAATTAATGCACGTCATTGCTTTTGATGACGAGCTCCCGTAAAAAATAAGGAGATATAGTATAATTCCACACCGTGTAATTAAGTAAACTAATTAGAGTAATTAAATAGGAAGTCTCTTTCAATTTTTGATAAAGTTGTACTTTAACAGCTAAATAACCACAGGATGTTCTTTCTGGTTCGCTGCCACATTTTTTTATTAACCCGACAAAGGCTCGTTTTAATTCCGGAATGGAAATAGGACAAAATGATTGCTGGCATAACACTTTAATTTCCTAAGAAAGGACGATTTTTTATTTTTTTAGCGTTGTTTGCTCGTTTATTTTGGGATGCCACATCAGTCCAAGACTTGGGCAGTAAAGTACTCCCACAGTTTTATTTATAAATAATTTTTATATTGTATAAATTGATAATTAAAAATAATAAGTATATTAAAAATATCATCTTTTTTTATACATGCTCATATTTTTTAAAAGAATATAAGAGAGAGAATAGATAAAAAGTATGATAAATAATGAGTATAAGATATGAGAGAGAATAAGTATTCAATAAGAGTAAAATAGAAAAAAGAAGTTTATATTTTCAAACAAAAATTGAAAGTTGTTTATAAAAGGGATCGACCTTATGAAAAAGAAGTTTACTTATAAATAAGACTAGAGGAAGTACTAATATAATGATGTTTTGCATGAAAATATTAGATGATTTAATCATAATTTCATATTTTAATTATATTCTATATTTGACTGCAGCACTATTTCTTTACAAATGTTACAATTAAAAGCACACTACCATAAAATGGGGAAAACAAAAGAATTGGTTTGGCGCTTCTTAGAACCTGTTTGGATCATGAAAAATGGCGAGATGGAATAGGAAAATGGAGATTTTGTGTAACTGGTGACAGGCGTTTAGATCAATTTTTTGTCTGAAAATATTTTTTCGCCTTTGCCAATGTTCAAGCAGATGAATAAAGATGAGTTTCCACCAAAAATGTTGGGAACCCATTTTCCAGCACCTGAGGAAAATCTCCAAAGACCCAATTGTTCTTGATGTGATGGTGGATTTGACATAAAGTGGTGAAGGTGCTAAAAACAATTCACACATTGGACCTAGAGAAAATGAAGGGAGCTGAAGAATAAAAAGGGTGAGCGGCTTTTACCCGCGATGATGCAACATATCTCAAAGAACATGTGAGTTCCTTCTTCTTTGCCAATGTGGTTGTTGTATTCTTATTTGCTTTGAATGTGATGCACCCATGGTCCTTGGTTGTTATGTGGAGCTAAGCGAAGAGGCCCTTGCTCGCTGGAGTTGATTCGGAGCAGGTGGAGGTGGTCCGCACTCCATTGCTGGGAGAAATATTGATTGACTACAGCCTGACCATGAAATACCCATGTGGTGAATGAGGTTAAATATGTGATATTCCATATAAGGGAAGCGGCCTTTGACCACGTGCGGTTGGTGGGTGCGCAACGATTGAGAGTGAAGTTACAAAACCATGAGACACTCATTATATACATATGGTTAAAGTTGTTCATTCATTCATGTATAACCACAAGCGACTGGTGAGTATCTCATAGTTATTGCTTTGTTACTTTATCAGGAAATAAGGGCAAACAGAGTATTAATTTGTTATTAGTTCCACTCATTAAAACTTGAAACAAAGGGTTAAAAGTACTAAATGGAAGTGAAGAGAGTAAGTTCCAAATGGGCTATTTCATCAAATGTCTTCAACCTACTTCTTTTCATAGCTCATACTTCACCCCCAATATTCTTTGCATATCCAAAAATTTTGTCCCTAAAGTGAGACAATGGAAGCTCACTGCTGTATCTCATTTATTTTCATCTCCCTACTAAAGCATTGCCCAATTCTTGCTAACTTTTGGATCTCTCCTTGTACTTGTGCCGGTGTTTATATTAGTATATTTTTAAATTAAATTTAAAATATACACGCATAAATATATTTCTTCATAAAAAATAAGTTCAAACAAAAACATATTTTTCTCTATCCCCACACACTGAATCATTCCAAGGTGTACGCAACTACGCAAGTGGTTTTGTTGATAGTGACAGAATCATCAAAACGGACCGGAAGCAGGCTTGTATTTTTCGATAGAAGGATCCAATTCGAGCTATCTACGAGCAATGAATGGGAAGATCGAAAAGTTGGAAGAAGAGAGAATTTTTTGGTTCGACACATTTGCTGTGAGCATCGGCGAAGATGCTGGGAAAAGGAAGCTTGTGAACAACGTACAAGGTAATGCTCGACAATGGATGTATCGTCGCGGTTAAGAGACTCGAAGACACAAACCCATGTGCCCAGAAAGAGTTTGAACGATACATGGATGTGATTAGAAAGCTTAAACACCATAATACTGTGAGACTCAATTTTTCCAACAATGATGTTGTATCCTAAGAGTAAAGTTGTTTTGGTCGCGTATAACCATGAGCCACCCATTACGCGCATGTGGTTAAAGTTATTTACATTTATTCATATATGACCGCAAGCGACCTGTGAGTATCTAATGGTTAGTGCCCTATTACGTTATGAGAAAATAGTGTTTTTAATATAGGGGTAAAACGGTCTTTTAGTCATTTTCCTATTTCATTTTCTTCTAACCAAACAAATTTTTTTTTTTTTCAATCAATTTTCTTTTCTAGTGCGCATCAAAGGCTTTAGTGGTAAAATATTTTCCTTTTCTACTCTTCTTTAATCCAAACGGGTCCTTATAGACTCAGAGGCACACATGTGTAACAGTAAATGAACACGGCGCGTGAGGTTTTTCGCCTCCTATCAGTTCCGGCCTTTCACTTTTGCCTGAGATCGACGCTTCATCTTTTTCCCATCCCTTCTTCAATCATAAGCCATCCCTCTCTCCCACACCTAATTATTATTATTTGTTTGATCGACACACCTAATTAATTAACACTCTAATTATCAATTTTATCCTCTTTTTTTTTTTTGAGCTGTAGGCGTAGCGACATGATTTTGTTGTTGGGTTCATCACACACATAATATTCTCTCTTTCTTATTTTTAAAAAGGAGTTAAAAGAGAAATTCGAAGGCCACAAAAATAGCAAACATAGAAATTATTGAAGGGATGATTATATTTTGGTTGGCTCTACATGCATTATTAATGAGGTATGTCGCGAGTTGACTAAGCGAAAAATCATTGAGCCTGGAGCTTCTTACCATACCAGAGTTTGTAATCATATTACATGTTAAAAAATGCAAACAAAAAAGGGTTCGTGTATTAATGCGGTAGATATTGAAATGGTAATATTAATATTGGATGTCTTGATATGAAGAGGGTGGGGTTCACGGTTTCTTCAGTGCTGTCCACATCAAAGGTGAAGTTTCATTTTCAACCTTTTAATTAACAAGACACACATACTCTCTTATAGATAAAACTTGGATGCCACGATTTTACCTTTCATGGACATTAATTAATTAGTGGCCATTCACCTTATAATCGACGAGCTATGGAGTAGAGTACAAGGAGGGTGAGGCAACAAAGGATGATGTTCTAAGTAGATGAAATATATTATCACTCATGAGGGGTTAATTAGTTTATTCATAAAAGCCAGCTGGGGTAGAAGCTTCTCTGGTTTATACTGACAAGTACTTATGCCTTGTTTGGTATGAGAAAGTGCTTTTAAAGGAAGTGAAGGTGGAAATAGAAATAGAAGTGGAGGTGAAAATTGATGTGGGAGTGAATTTTAAAATATGTCTGGTGGGATAATGGAAATGAGACATAATTTATAATTTAAAAACGTATTTATAATTTGACGATACAAAAATGCCCTTCAGCAAAAAGAAAAATCTACTCCCATTGTACATCACCACCAATAAATTTGTGATTGATAATCAATCAAATGGGGTGGTTTTGAGAATGTTGAAAAGAATCAAACAAACAAGCAATCAAATATTCATCAATAATCAGTCAAACATTGAATGGGAAGGTAGAAACTGGGGAGGCAGATCTGAATCTTGCAAGCATAGTCGTTTCAAGCAGAGACTGGGATGGTAGAGACAAGGGAGGTAGATCTGAATCAATCAAACGTTCAAACCCACCACACACAAGGCAAAGTCGTTTCAAGTAGAGGGGGAAGAAGAAGATTACAACAATTACAAAACCCACAGCAATGACCTGAATCTTATGCATGTGCACCTACGACGGCTGAGGCAATGGAGAAGAACTACAAAGGCTTTGAAATTTGAACCTCCGATGCGACTTTCTTTTTCCTTTTTCTAAAACTCTCGACCTCAAAATCTCTCCACCCCAAATGAAGGCACAGGTTGGGCTAAAAGATCTGGTGGGATTTTTTTTTTAAAGAATACACAATGATAATTTTCACAAGGGTGAAGGAGAGAAAAAAAATACTCATTTGGCATAGCCAAGATTCAATCTTGGACCAGAGGAAGACAACAATAGAGCCACATTCACTGTTGGAGGGGGACGATGACGGATCATGTTTGCTGAAGGAGAGGAGGACAAAGTTGCATTTGCTGCTGGAGGGTGAAAATGCGTTCACCGTCGTCGCTGGTAGAGAAGGTTGTCATCTCCGTTGAAGGCTGAGGACAATCACCGCCGTCATCGTGGAGGACTGTCACTGTCATTGCCGATATAATACCAGTGGAGGGAGGGAGGATGAGAGTTGAGGTTGTAATAGAAAGGGGTAAAATAGACATGACACCACTTCCATGGAACTGGAACCCAGTTCCTAGGGTGGGTCGATGAAAGTCACTTCCATCATTTTTTATGAAAGTGAGTTCCTTGTGGAAGTGAATTGCAATATACCAAACATCCTAATTTTAGAATTTCACTCTCACTTCCCCATCTTCAATTCCAATGTACCAAACGTAGCATTAATGTCTCTTTATAATACTCTACAATTTTATCATTCTCTTATTATTGTGTTAATTGTGTGTGCTCATACGATGGGGTATATATTAAATAAGAGTAAAATTAAAAATTTATTAGATTTTAAGACCAAAGGAACAAGGTTTAAAGTTTGTTTTAGTTGTGGAGTGTTAAGACTAAAAAAGGGAAAGGAGTGGAAGTAGAGAGAATCAATATGGTAGAGAAATGTCCCTACTAACCTTTCTCTCTACTTTCTCTTCATTTAATATCTTAATCATGAGATCATGTTTTAATGGTGAGATTTAATGTTATGTATAAAATAGTACTATAATATTAAATACATATTAAATATTATATATTTAATGGCTAAGATATTAAGTGAAGAGGGAAATTAGTAGAGAGACTCATTTTCTAATAAAACTCAACCATTAAAAATCAATCCATTATGGAGAAATTAAACGGAGAGAAAGTGGAAAAGGGGTAAGTGGAAACACTCCTTCCCTCTAAAAAGGTACACTGAGGGTATTTTTCTCTCTCACACTCTCTTTATTGTAATTAAAGTAGCTGTAAATATCCATTTAAAGAACGGTCAAAGGAGTTTTAATGGTAACATGAGAATTAGAATTGAAATTCAAATAATGTGTCGTTCATAATAATTAAACTTGCCGAATTAACAATTATTTAAATCTGTCATGTTGAAAATAAATTTTTAGAAAAATTTGTGATGGCCTGAATTATCATTGGTTTATTGTTTTAATGATGCGACTGTCCCTTGAAAGATAAGGAACGAAGCTCTGGGCTTTATATAATTGCCGCCCAATTAACGTCTCATACTGGACGATGGTGGCATTAAAAGATTATTGAGCTGAAAACAATAGTGAGGAAATTGTCATTACTGGGAGAAACGAGGACAACTGTGCTTTCTTTCAAAGGAAAAATACAGCTACTATGCTATCGCAGGTGGGTTGGTGTAGTGTATGTTTGGTAATATTTATTTTTTGAATATAAATATTTATTATGTAAGTTGAGATAAAACCCTTCTCACATATTTATTTCATATACCGTAAATTACGATTTATAAGCACTTATTATTCAAAAATAAGTTATTTCAAACAAACACACGAGAACTGATTCTAATAATGATTGAAATCGAAAGGAGAGCCTTTTGGATAATTAGCGTGATGAAAGAGAAGGTTCATTAAGAGAAGCGTGGGTGCTATTTGTGAAGCTTAATCCACAAACTTTGGCTTTTCAAAACAGTTACCACTAAAAATCAGAGGGCAACATATGCTTTTCTCTCTCCACCTACAAATTAGCTAATGATAATTAGTTGTAGTATTTAGGAATTTGCAGGCCTGATAAACTTGTTTGGGTTGGCTGGGTAAAAAACGCAATTATCACGAACCCAGCAGGAGCAAGAAGCTTCCCTGCTTCTGTGTTGAGTGGTGACAATAAATTTTCGAGGGGGTTTTGATTACTTGTGAGTTTCGATGCAATGCTTGTTTACACGCCATTCCATGATCAAACCTTTGCCCCTCCATGATTGGTCTGCTCACGTCACCCCCTCCTCCTAAATTATTCTCTCCTTTTCGCCTCCCCCTAAATTATTCAATTCTTAGACTAGCATTTTTCAAAAAAAAAAAAAAAACAAACGAACGAACTTTGATCTGAGCTTCTCTGATTTGCCGTGTAAAACTACACCACACTTCAAAGTCAGTGCCCTCTTTCACTCTACCCTATTTTACAGTCTTCCTTCTCTTTTTTCTTTGCCTTCTAGTATTTCAGTCTTCCTGCTACCATCTCATGCCTCTTTCTCTGTTAATTAATTTTTTTTGCCAGCCTTTCTCTGTTAATTATATTTTATTATTTTTGACTTTGGTGCCCGGGAACACCCTGCGCGGCACTAAACAAACACCTGGCCCGACTCACACGTGGCACTCCCAGTACACGTGTCGTGTGATTCGGGTGGCCCCTCTTACCGCTTAATTAATTAACATTATGGGTGATGAGTGATCCCAATTCATTGTAGTAACTACTCAGAACTCAGTTGCGCAAAACGGAACGTGAGTATTAGCAGTAGACTAGTAGTAGGAGGATCCCTACCCCAATGCCCGAGGCCATTTCGGTCCCATCACCCCTAAAAAGTAAAAAGGAGCCCCCCCCATTCTACGGTACCGTTTCAGCCTTTCAGGACGTGTTTCTTTTGTCGGGGCTTGTTGGGCAGGCCCGAAAGCGGCGTCGTTTTGAGTCCCACCCTTCTTCCTTGTGTGCTGCCACCGGGGATTTCTCCGTTGCCGACAAAGATACCTTGGATGGAGGCACTCCTTGTCCGAAACGCTTCGCCTGACGCCTATTTCCCGAATTTTTCCACCAGCTTTATAGGGAATAGGCCGGGGGGAGCGATAAATTTGTCTAGGCGTAAAAAAATTAAAGAAAGAACGAAGGAAAGAAAACGAGCTCAATGATTTACTGTGAAAGCTGTGCCGTCCCGTCCTTGACTGCCAACTTGACAAATTAAGTTGGGTTACAGTGGATGATTCAGAAGCTGCAGGTCCTCCCATTTGCATGTTATGCCACCCCAAAGCCTGTCTTAATCGCTCCTTTAATTGTCTGCTTACCCCCCAGTAAGGGTGCTTAATTAAGACACCGCTCTTGTTGTGTTGTGTCGCAGTTGCAGTACTCCAAGTATTTATATACTCACTTGCTTTGTAGCAGTAAGTAGTAACCATAAAAAGGGGGTAATTTCTCATTTTTCATTTCCAAATGGAGGGCTATATTTATTACTCACATCTAACCCCATGTGGGGTCACTGACTTAACCACGGATTAGAACCAGGGTTAAAATTCCTACTGGTTAAGAAGGGCAGCCCCATAACCCAGATTTTTGTTATCAACAGTCTTCACTCACTCGGGTTTCTTCGCCATCTCCCTAGCTCTCCTCTCTTCTTTCTCCTTCGCTACCTTCCAAAAGTGCCCATTCTTTCTCTCCTCTTTTCGGCTGCCGCATCCCACTCTCACTTCCCTCTGATTTCCCGAGAAGAACACTGCAACTTTTATGGAGCCTGATTCTGATATTTGTAATCTGAATGAATAAACACCTAAACCTAACAACCCCTTAAAAGCTAGGATTTAATTTTGTTGCCACCCTAGATGTTTGAGCCATGGACTTAACCCCCTCCATCGCCAACAACCACAACACCACCACCGCCGCCGCCGCCGCAACCAATACTCCTACTAGTACAAAATCCCCAGAACATGACAGTGAAACTCCGACCCGGATCCTGACCGCCGCCAAGCCCTTGTCCTTCTCCAACGGCGTCCTCAAGCGCCACCACCACCACCACCGCCTCCCCACCCACCCACCCCCTGTCACGTACAAGGAATGCTTGAAAAACCATGCAGCCAGCTTAGGAGGCCACGCCCTCGACGGTTGTGGCGAGTTCATGGCCTCTCCCACCGCCAACCCCGCCGACCCCAGCTCCATCAAATGCGCCGCCTGTGGCTGCCACCGCAATTTCCACCGCCGCGAGCCCGAAGAGCCTATCTCCACAACCCACGTCATCGAGTACCAGTCTCACCATCGACACCATCCCCCGCCGCCTCCGCTTTTCCAGGTTTCCAATCGAAGCCCCAATTCAGCGTCACCACCTCCGATCTCCTCTTCGTACTACCCGTCCGCACCCCATATGCTTCTGGCTCTCTCTGCTGCTGGGATACAAGCTCCTCCGGAAAGCGCGGCTGCTCCCACCAACGTTCTGACAACGCCAAGCCCGAATGCGCGGAAGCGGTTCAGGACCAAGTTCACCCAGGATCAGAAGGAAAAGATGTACCATTTCGCCGAGAGGGTGGGGTGGAAGATGCAGAAGAGGGACGAAGACTTGGTTCAAGAATTCTGCAACGAGGTTGGGGTTGACAGGGGAGTGTTGAAGGTTTGGATGCACAACAACAAGAACACTTTTGGCAAGAGAGATGCTGCTAATAATAATGATGATGGTAGGAACACTCTAGAGCAAGACCCTCACGCCCTCACCGCCGGAGTCCATGCCAACAACGACAACGGCAGCGCGCAGGATCCGAATCACCACCACCACCTCTTTGCTACCCACGATAATAGTGGGGCAAACCTTGGTACTAATGGGTCCTCTTCGTCATCTTGAATCTTTGGTGGAGGATGAAAGAATCGAAGAAAGGAAGGAGATAAAATAATGTGTTAGAGTAAGACCGTTACCGGTTGATTAGTCGTTTCTTTTTTTTTTTCACTTTTAATTTAGTTTTTATCAATGAGATGATCATGATCAACTTCTTCAGGATATTTAACATGGCAGAGATTGATATCTCCAGAGGGAATTTTAATTATTTACTGGCTTCACCTTTTCTTTATGCCTATCAGTGGTAAATTCAGCTGTTGTTTTATTAGTCACTACTCCTAGCCCGAGTTTTAATTTGTAAATGTCTCGTTTCCCCCACCCTCCTGTCCGAGATGATTTTATGTCACCCTTCTTGCTCAAGCTTTCGTGCAAGGTTGGGTTTTGTTGGAGGAGCTTTAGAGGTTGATGAACTGTGGACTCGCAGTGTGATTATTTGATGTTCTCTTCTTTAGGGGATGGTGGCAAAGCATGATGCGCTTTTTCTCTTTCTCTGGTCAGAGAGGATATGATTTTCTTCAGAAGTTTTGTCCTGGAGAAAGAGGCAGAAAGTTTGGCCGCGTAGATTTCAGAAGGTGGCTAGGCTATTTGTGATGAATTGCGCCATTTTATTGCTTTAGCCATGGGCCGCTGTGCCTGATACTATTTTATATTCCACGACGAAGTAACCCAAGAGAAAAGAGAGGCACAAACAAAATCATCATAATCGTATTCTATCAAGGATAGTGCATATGGAACTGTAAGCTTTTTCGTAATCTGATTGCATCAAATAGATCAGGTTTAACTTTAGATAATAGAGCTGAATACTGTAGCGAGCAATGGGGATGTGGCTGGTGATCCTAAAAGAAACCTAGTAATCCTTTTTAATTATTCTTTCTATTGAAGCACGCATTCCTCCTGTACTAATTGTTCTGCGGCGTTTGCAATCAGAAGTGATGGAGACTCGTTGGGTACGTCCCCTAATCCCATTATTTTAAAGTTGAAACAAGATTATCACATAACCTAATTGAACGTGCTGTTGAAGATATCTTTGGGGCACGTCCATTTACAAGGGAAGTAAAAGTAAGATCATCTATTAATTAAAACTATATTATTAATCTTGCATTAGTAGGATAATGACCCGAGAGGGTAGGATACCGTATAGTATTGCCAAGAATTCTCTGACTTGTTGGTTACCACCTAAGGTATGGGTGTGTTTTTGTTTGTAGCGGGTTCACGTTACTGGTGGAATACATGGTAATGGGGGTCCACAGCACGGGTTTGTTACGGTTTTGGTCATTGATGATGAGGTCAGTAATCTTGTATTGGTGCCCCTAACCAGCCAGGCATGGGCTGGTCGTCTTTAGTCCTTGATTGGCCCTTGACAAAACAGGGACAATATGGGAACTTCACAAGCTAGCGATGAGGCATCGTCTCAAATTCCCACTAAATACAACAGTAACTCCCTGTGAGAGAATATGGTCACCCCCCTCTCTCTCCCCCCAGCTTGTGCACATGTATGGATACATAGTACAGTGAAACTGGAATCGTCTGCGAATTTCAACTTTATAATCAAGTGAGTTTAATTGGACGCATGTGGGTGGTTCCTTAAACGGACAAAATCAGGGAATCCATTGAATATTATCAGGGAGTGTGTTGCTATTCTGATGACAGGGTGAGGAAGCTTAATGGATTACAAAATTTACAAAGGCATTCTCATGATACGAGATTGGTGTCATGGAGCAGAAAGTGGAAGGCTTACGGATTAAGCAGGCAAACGTAATGTAAGATAAGGTGCGGCGTTGTTATCTTTAATAATGCAGGGGGCCGGGTGGATTAACATTGGGGTTAAGGCAAATAAGGAGAGGTTGAGGTTAACATCAATGTACCGTGAAGCCAACTTTATGTCCCTACCTCTGAATATTACCCCAGTGTGTGTGTCATTTGATGTGACTCCCTATATTACTCTGATTAGATAGAGGAGCCATTTTGTTTTTCTTTCAAGTTTCAACTTTCTCCCCAAATCTTGCTTCCTCTTCCATGTGGCTTTTCACATATTTACTATTGCTCCTTTACTCCCTCCTTTCTCTCTGTGGTACTGTTTATTGTTATTATTATGAGTTTAAATGTGTCACACATCACTCATGTATATTGTAGGATGTGCATGCGTGGTTATGACTATAAATAGAATTTTAACCCTGTTGCTAATTAAACGTTGCGATATCCCATATGCATTTTTTCCTATTTCATAAATAATAGAAAAAACCAACAAGATTATTATTCATTAGTCCTAAAAAACAGTAGATTAACAAAAGAGTTTGGCAACAGAATTGGATAATTTTGTCGTTAAATATGGTCACTGATTATAAATAATAGTTGGAAAAATGAATGGTCTTGTTGCTGTGTACTTGGTCAAAGTATAGTGTAATTGAATTTCCAACTCTAAAGTATTGACGGATCAGAGGAGAGAGGAGGTGGGCTTTGCTAATCCATGTGATAGAAACAACCTAACTATAACTGCTCCATGCAATTGAGTACGAAAACACGTTGCATCTCTCACTGTGGGTTTAA
This sequence comes from Inga oerstediana, assembly GCA_963210345.1. Classification (NCBI taxonomy): domain Eukaryota; kingdom Viridiplantae; phylum Streptophyta; class Magnoliopsida; order Fabales; family Fabaceae; genus Inga; species Inga oerstediana. The sequence goes on along the minus strand of OY723403.1, from coordinate 14,064,384 downwards.
TAGATGCTCCTAATCTGCCAAAGCGGATCAAAGAAAATGTAAAAAAGACGGAAACCAAACGTCATATGTAGCTGTAAGCCTAATTTTCCTGTAATTGCAGTCCCAACTTGTTGAGACTATAACGCTGTGCTTTGAAATGCCTAATTTTGGTTTCACATCACTAAACATGCTCCATGTGCTCCCACACCGTAACACTTGTAATCTCAAGCTCTTGAGACCCAAAAGGTCCGTGTCTTAGGCTATTTTTCATTGGATTCTCACGGGCGTCCCTCACCAATTAGTTGCCTCCTTTAGGGTCTTCTCAAGAGAGTATCAAATGCACAATCTAAGGTGCTTGAATTCTCTTTAACCTCATGCGTAGTGAAGGTGGGCCGTAATTATTACTCTTTCCAGTCTTAAATATAAGATAAAGTTGATTTTTTTTAAGAGATTAAGGAAACCAATTAAATGACTTTAAAATATTTATATTTGTCATTTTTTCTCCAATCTATTTTATCTAACTTATAAATTAATATATAATTAAAGGATACACAATATATAATATAATTAAATAACTTATTTACTTTTCTTAATCTTTCTAAAATAATTTACCTCTGTCTTGTATTTAGAAGATAAGGGAGTATTATTATTAGTGTGAGCATAGCTTAGGTCGGAGTCATTTTCATGAAAGCTCCAATAAGTAAGGAAAGTTATCCAGTCATTTCATGATCTTAAAATATATCTACATATATAGGCCCTCTTTATTGTGTTGCGCAGAAAAAGAGAAAGCTGCCAACTTTAAAAACCCTAGCATATGAAGCATGGCTTTGTCCCCCTGCATCAGGGATGGAGGTTGAAGTTCTAGACTTGAAGCCCCCCTCCACTAATATTTCTCGTCCCACTAACATTCCGTCTGCTGGACGTGAGAAAATCAAGGCCTGACCAAATTCAATTACCCATCCAAGTTTTCACCGTCAGTACAAATAATTCACTGACATCATTAAAAACACCGTAAATTGTCAAGTGGCATGCAAATTGTTGTTTAGTTGGCATAACGGGGTAGGCAGGCAAGCCTCTAGTCTGGTCTTCTGCCTTGTGATGGAATTCAGGAATTTGTATTTTGGTGGAGGGACTGTTTGGCTTTAATAAATTTTTGTCCGGGAGAGTTTTAAAGCGGGGGAACAGAATGCCTTAGAAAAGCAAGCAAAACAAGAAGATGGGAAAGGACCAATTACGCTGGAAGGTCAACAATGGACCACACAATTATTTTGCAGCAGCACATATATATAAAGATATATTAATGGAGTCCGCGAATGTGGTGGCCCATTGTTATTATAATCTGAGGTGTTATCTCTAACAATCTCCATCCTTAATATTCCTGTGCATCAGCTCGTGATCCTTTTCATCACCGTTCTTTAATTTTTAGCATGCTGGTCCTCCATCCCTGAAGATATTTGGGATAGGGATTGGCATGATTGATCTCTATATCTATATCTATATCTATATCTATCACCGCGCATGACGTGTCCTTAATTTAATTTCTCTAACTAATTATCCTTCTCTGTGTGTGTGTGAGAGGGTGCTTCTTTTGGGGTCATGTTATATTCTCTGTCCCTGGCATCTTTTCAGCTCTAAGATATAATGGTTCTTCTCGCACTCACTGTGCAAGGAAAGCCGTGCCATGAAGTAACAGAGGCAGATGTCTGAACTTTTTAAGCGAGCAATGAGTTGTTTCCTTTATACACGGGTAAAAGCACAATGATCGTAAGAAAGTCATGTGTATATAATATCAGTTGCATTTTTTAAGAGCGGGAAAACATCAGAGATAAATATTTATTTACAAGTAGTCATCGGTGTTTTGGGCCATTATATAGTGGGAGGATGGTAAGCGAGTGAATTAGAACGAAAGACACTGAGAAGGTATGAGAATAAGTAGGAGATTAGTGTCTCTCGTCACTCTCTAACGTTATTGTGAAGACAGACACTAAAACTAATGATCCAGTAAGGAAAAAGAGAAGGGAAAGGTTAGAGGTAGAAGAAAGGGAGGGGGTGTGTGACTTAATGAGGAAAGTCATAATGAGCACTGTTGTTGGCATTCACATGTTGGAAAGTAGAGAGCACGTGAAAGAGGAAGTGAAAGTGGTGACACAAGGCCCATACTTTACCTCATCCTTCATACTCCTACACCTCTTGTTAAGACATGCAACTTATTTTTCCCCTAACAGGCTATAATAATACTGTTATAAGATGGCACATTAATTTTGTTTAATAAATGTATGACTTTACCATCAATCTGTTGTTCCTGGATTTATTACTTCGATTAGCCTGAAAAGATGTTAAATTTTAAGATAAAACTAATGAAATTTAAGGTTTTCTTATCTCCTAGATATGATTAGGAGTATTTCTCTTTTACACCACACAATACCTACCCTCCCCTTCAAACTATCCTTTATTCCACCCCATTCATTCTGCTTCTGCCTAAACATATTCCTATTATCCCTATTCCCATCAACATCATTACTTCCTACTTCGGTAGTTCCTACTCTCTCTCTCACATCCCTCATAAAAAGCAAGAACATTCATATTTGACTATTGCATAAAAGATCACAAACCCGTTCTCTCTCCTTTTTCTCCATTATTGACCCAAAGCCCTGTCAACAAAAAACAGGGTGGGGCCTGTAACTAAAAGTCAGTCCAGCTTATGAAGCTGGCCCATAAATATGTATTGGACCTGAGCTCAAAACTTCTGGAGCCTCTCGTGTCAGTGCTCTTGGGTCAATTTCACATTTTTTTCCCCTCGTTTGTTTTAGTCGTCTGACATAATTGGATCTGCCCAGACCATGTATAAGCGCGATCAGTTCATGAATTTAACCCGAAAATAAATTGGGAAGAGCGAAACCAAGGAAACAAAATGTAGCCCCCGAGGAAACTAATGAACGCAACTTCCATTATCCAGTGAATCTGCCAAACACGTTGTTAGGGGTGAGTATGGTGCCCATTGACCCAATGCACCCACCCTAGCCATGTCAAAAATTGCTCGGCCCAACCCTAGAAAAGTGGCTTGAAAATGTTTTGGGTAATTTTGGGCTGGTTAATAACCGGGCAGGGCCAGGCATCGGGCAAGGGGTGTTGCCTTGCCCATTTGGCCCTGCTCTAAAAATTATTTTCATTTATTTAAAATATAAATTTTTATATCAATTAAATATTATTTCATATATATATTTTTATTTAAAATATATATTGTCTATTGTATAATACTCTTATAATCCTTTCTTTTTTGCTCTAGCCACTAAACATTATTTACAAGTAGGTTTCTTTGTTTCTTCTTTACTTTGTAATGTATTAAATTATAGTTGTTTTTTATTTTTTTTCCAGATGCTTCATCATTTGATCAACTTTTGAGACATTGAATTGATGCAAACTACTTGGACTTCACGGTTTTAGTTACAATCGTTTTGTTTCCTAATTTATAATGGATTATGGATGTTGTTTAATTTTTAAAGTATGGATATTTGTTAAGCCATGTAGTATTTTTTAAATTTCAAGACTCAAGTTGTAGACTTATTTCGAAATATCCCAAGATATAGAATCATCGAATGTATTTGAAGTTTATATTACTTAGGGCGGAGTTAAGCATATGGTATTGGTAACTACGGGAATGTTTATGAAATTTACACGGAATTATTTTTTTCATATGTGGACAAGACAAGGCGTTATCACTTGGGCAGGGAAGCCCACCCTGCCCATCGCACCCTTGCCCAACCCAAAATGATTAGAACTTTTAATAGGTTAGGCCAGACATCAGACTACAAAAATACAACCCATTCATCTATCGGGTAGGAATCTCACCCTACCTAACCCTACTCATACCCACCTCTACCCGTTGTTGAATCCGGCAAGAGAAGAATATGTAAAGATTTACTGATTTAAAAGCCTACGTCCTTTCCAAGTTTCAAAAGTCAGGGTAACTATAACTTAGCTTTTCTGCATCACCCAAAGTCATATTATTCACAGTTATGTGACTGGCACAGTTGCCAACTATATATATACAGTATATTGATTCTTAAGACAACATCTAAAAATCATATGAAATAGAAACAAATTAATGTACAATTTTTTTAATATATACTGTTTCCATCGATTTCACGTTTTTTGTTTAAAAAAAATGTGAAATCGAGTTAATATAAAATAAGGCAGCTGAGCTAGGGAAATTAAAATGACATTGACAGACTTTAAGATCTTTAACTAGACTTAAAGACATCAAATTCTAGAAAATTGAAAAAAAAGGGAACACTATCCTTAGTGAGAAATACAAATAAAAATGCCTGGCCTTTACAATTTTTTAAGATTCAGTTTAAAAATGGTACTACCTCACCGGGATTTTTTTTATAAATGGAAAAAAAAAGAAAAAGAAATTAAAGGTGGCTCTAGCAATTGCAGGGAAGGGCATTTTACTTACCATCAAAGACATGGAAACTTATATCATTGTATTCGGGATGTTAACACAGTTGCAGACGCTATGGCAAAAGAGGTTTGGAAGATGACGATTGATCTTCATATCATAAAATCGCCCTCTGATACTATTACCAACTTTTTATTAAATGATGTAAACAGGTTGAGATTGTATATTGACTCAGGAGGATAGCTTTGATATGTTTGTAGAATATCATTTTCTAAAAAAAAAAAGACATGGAAATTCGCCATTTGGAATTTTTAAATAACAGAGAGAGATATTGAAATATAACCAAAAAAACAGAGAGATCCTGAAATGTCATTAGTGGAGGGGCTGGTGGTCCCCACGCAGGAGTAGGGTTAGGAAATGATGTGATTAAGAATCTTTCATGGGCCTCACCCGTCTTCTGATATGACCACTGACGCTTTGCCTTTGGCCCATTTCACCACTAACAATCATTTTTAAATTCGCCGCCTCCTTGGTTTAGCCGCCCAGAAATTTCCCTATTTATGTCCATTACCTACTATCCATCCAAACTATATATTTTCATTTCTCTACATGCATGCATTACAAAACAATTTTCCCCCGCTCAAGTTAAATCCAGCGTAAAACAACATTGGTACTTAGCTGCTTATTTTCTATTAACTCCATTTCACTTTTTTTTTTTTTAAAAATGTATTCATCATTCTTATATTAAAAAAATTGTTCATCAATCTTTCTATTTCATATGATTTTTAGATGCCGTTTCAAGAATCAATATACTGTACTCACTCCGGTCATAATTATAAGATAATATTTGAGAGTTGATATTGGTCCTAATTATAAGACAAAGTTCTAATTTTTATCAATTTCTTCTTAAAATACCCCCTATTGATCCTTTCTTAATAATTATTAAATTTTCTCTCTCTTTCAACCCTTTCTCTTGGAATCTATCCCTTTCCAAGTTCCAACACCGTTTTTGTATGATATTACGATCAGGGAAGCATAATATATCCATGAGTCCTTCAAATACTAAAGTTGAATCACATTAGATCCTTCTCATTAATCTTGATCTCAGTAATATCTCATTAATCTTCAAATACTAAAGTTTAAATAAGGGTATTTTAAGAAAATAAATATGATTAACTAATTTAACCACTATCCTTAATTTCTCCAAAGTTAGGTAAATATGTCCTATAATTAGGACCGGAGGAAGTATATAGATAGCTGGCAACTATGCCGGTCACATAACTGTGAATAAAATGACTTTGGGTGATGCAGAAAGGTAAGATATAGTTACCCTGACTTTTGAAACTTGGAAAGGAAACCAGCTTTTAAATCAGTAAATCTTTTCATATCTTTCATGATCCGTATGAAAATCCCATTACCGTGGGTTTATAACTATGAACTCACGCCCATACATATATACTTGCTGTTCATATTGGAAGCTCCACTAACACGTGCATCAGCACATGAAACTTGTCAAAATTGAGGAGTTACGTCATGTAATGGAATCATGCATCGGAACCCAAAAACGAATAAGTGATTTGATCATCGATGAGCTTTCGAGCGAAGGAAAATAGGAATCTAAAATAGATGATGACTCGTCATTAAAAACAGCCGAATAATTTTAACTTTTGATTTTGTAGAAGGTCTCTCCTTGGTGGTATACTCACGAACAAAATCTTGTAGCCTTAAAACCATCTTGACTTTCGTTTGTATGTATTATTTTCAGTGCAAGTATGTGTTATGATGCACTATTTCTTCGATTATAAATATAATATCTAGTTAAAAAATGATTAAGAAAGTTAAATAAATTACTTAACCATTATATATGATTAAATTATATATCAATTTATAAGTCACATAAATTAGTTTGGAGAAAAAATGATAAATATAAATACTTTAAAGTAATTTAATTAGCTTTTTTAATCTCCCTAAAAAAATCAACTGATTTTTATATTTATTGCTATTAGTTGTTACGGAGAAACACTGGCTGTGTCATTGGGGAATTCTGTAGAACATACATCAGTCGTCAGACATGACCAACACACACACACCCATATCAGTGTGTGCGTGTAAGCAGCGAGCGAGCGTGTTGGATCTAGTTTTTGTAAGAGTTGAGCGCCACAAAGCTCAAAGGAAATATATATATATATATATAACAACGACTACGACTACGTCTACTTCAACGACTATAACTTTTCTGGCTGAAGAGAAAAGGGGAGAAACGGTAACTTTCAATGGGAAGGAGTTGGATCTAAGTTTTATAGCATATCTATAAAGCATTCATTCAGAATATACCCCCAAAAAAAAGTTCACTTCCCTTTCTGGCTAGCTAGGACTTGCTTGTTCAAGGCGGCTACTTTTTAGCTAAATAATTTTTCATCATTTCCATGAATTCGCACCTTTTTTTTTCCTTCAAATTTCCGCTGACGTTGTCATGAAGTTTTCTTTAATATTTAATTAGCGTGTGTTACGTTGTGTGTGTGACTTTTGTACAATTTGATAGCAGTTTCTTATGACAAAATTTCAAATTATTTTAATCGCAACATTTTACTTTATTTTTTGTGCATTCTGTAGTGTCAACAAGTTACTTTAATTGAATATTTATAATTAGGAACTCTAATTCATTACTTGTGTAAGAAAAAAATTTCCCCAATGAAACATGGCAAAAGCCTACTGCTCTATAACATTAAAGGGAGTCTATCATAGAAGAAAGTAGAGATTTGGGATTAGAAAATGGAGAATAAGACACAAACCTTTGGCCATATATTTCACAAATGTGTGGAGCACAAGGTATATGCATCTTCTGATCTGCGTTTTCAGAATTGACATTTACCTGATTTCCTCCGTATACCAGAAAGTTCGTTCCTCTATATATACTCCAAAGCCTAACATCTCCATTTTTGCTTACACATCTCACATGCAAAATATATACCCGCACAACCATGGTCCTCCCCTTCTAGCTATTTCCCACAGCACCAGACACCAAGCTTTTATTATCACCATCTATCTGATCCTTATTTTTCCATCCATAATTTCAGTGTTTTAAACGTACATAGGGTTTTGACCATCGTACGTGTGAGAATTATTGAACTCCTTGAGTTTTATGGAAGTCTGAGCTATAGCTTGGTTGCTTAGCATAATCATTTTGTTCCTAAATTTGGTTAATTTAGGTAATCGATCAATTGCATTGACTAATGACTAGAAATAATTAACGCTCACCACTGATGAACCATATTATGTGATATGATCTTTCTGTTATGTATATCCTTTTCGTCAGTTTTGAGTTTGCTAAAGTTTTAATAAGTAGCTAATAAAATGTTCTTTATTTCAACAACCAGCATGATTAGACATGTGGACCGTTTGTGTGTTCAAAGTGATCTCAAACAAACATACACCACCAGTTTGTGCCTTGGAGGTTTAGTGATCGTTTATAGTACATATGGAGCTTAACTGAACCTATATTTTGCGTCTTTAATTAAGTGTGCATAAAAAAGGTGAGAACTTTGTCATTAACATCACCAGAATATTAAAGCCTAGCTGGTCAGGTAGGTAAATGTTGCAATATATATGGTGATGGCCAATAATCAAAACGGCTAAAATTGTGGCTTTTACACCTTTGTCTACATACACGTCACAAGATTTCACACACACTTGGGCAAACTAGCTAGCGTGCATGATATAGTAAAAGTGATTGAAGAATTGAGAGAGAGAGAGTGTCATGTTATATCATGAGATGAGATCAAATCCTGATGAGACGGCATTTAACATAAGTAGAAAAACCAAAACGTTGGACAGAGGGCCGCAAAAACAAAGGTAGCTAGCTACGTTGTTATATAGATGATGTGGAAGTATTTGTGGTCTTGGTATTAGCCTCAAAGATTCTGCCTCAACCTAATCAAACTCAGTACACTACGAAAAGACACAAACTAAAAAGCTATAAACTTCATCAATTAATTCCATCCATCGGTCCCCCCCCCCCACACACACACACACACACACACAAACATCCTCTTCATTCCCGAAACTGAGAATCGCTCTCTCAACAAGGCAATCAAACCCAGTACGCGTAATACACTTAAAACAAAGCAGAACAAGCATGTCAACAGAAGATAATTAAAACTCATATGTATATTATAACCCGAACATCACTATATATATGTTATAATTAAAACCCCAAATTCAAACAATCAAAAAAGAAAACCAAACCAGGAAACATGACATGTACTAGATGAAATACCATAACTAGTTATTGATATATAATTAAATAGAGTGTGTGCTCGATCCATCAAGTGCCGTTGGAGGTAGGTGAAGAGCACTCACACACTACTTCTGTCTCCACCTCTCTCTTGTGAAAGTTCCTGTGGCAACCACACGCGGCACAGGTCAGAGCGGCGGCTGTGCCTTCATCGCCGCTCGCCATGAACTCCCGGCAACCATCCACGGCGTAGCCTCCGACGTTGGCCGCGTGATTCTTTTGGCACTCTCCATATCTCACACTCCTAACAGTAAAAGACGAAGAGTTTGAGCACTCAACTGGTTCCTCTCTTCTCACCACAACTTGACGTTTCCTCATGATCTCGTCAACTTCAAATCCCTCTGTTCTAGCCCTGCCTGCAAATATTATGTTCAAATTATCGATGAGCTCAAAATCAGAAAGAGAGAGAAGGGAAAGATAGAGAAACTAGTGAGGAAGAGAGAGGAAATGCAAGCTTACTTTCTAATGAATATGTACATCGAACCCTAACCCTAGAACATGTATTTATAATTAAATGCTAATTAAATTAATTATGATGGATTTTCCATCCAATTAATATTTAAATCTTTAAGCCAAAGTGGGAACAACTGATCACAAAACACTTTTTACTGTGCGTACTATTTGATCTTGTGATCGAATCTCTATATATTCACTTGAAAACCCTAGACATGACATTATTTTAAAACTAGAGCTCTATAGCAAGATAGTGATTCTTAATGCACGGTAATTATGGCTTAATGTTGTTGTGATGGCTAGACTGCAAGGTGATCCCACCTCCGGAACTAACATGCTATCCATAAGATTATTTGTGGCTCATATTGAGCCAGGTAATTCATGATTTATAATGAATAAATTAAAAAAAGAAAATGAAATCAAAGTGATTCCCCCTTGTTAAAGGAAAATCCTGAACAGTGATGGGTTTGATTCGGGAAAGACTTTTTCCTTTCGCCTGAAATAGTGCTGGGTTTGCTTAGCTAAAAAATAAAGTATGGGTTTAATTTTGGAAGGACCAGCTAAGCAGGATTTAACCCCAAAAACGTACAGTGGCCCCTAACTTGATAGTAAAAGGCAGTTTTGTGGGGTGCACTGATACGATACCAATAAGAATTGTCCATATAGCCTCTTGACCTAAAAACGTGAACATGATAGGCGAGCTTTGCCAAACTTGTACGACAAAATGACCGTGATTCTTTTGTTTGCATGCCCATATGTTACTATGTAGCATTTATATTTTTTTTACAGATATATAGGACAAGGTTTTCTGTTTTATCCTCCCAGGAAATTATGATCATCATAATGTTTATCTTCTGTTACTGTAATTATTATCTACCACGAAGCTAGATTAACTTCTGGTTACCTAGGATTAAAAGGCAGCTCTGATGAATTCTTTTTAGAAGTCAAAGGGCAAACAGAACAAGAAGTGGAGGAACCAAAACATGGGTTTATTTATATATGCTGCCAATTGATGTGCAATGTGTTGTACATATATGCAATTATTTATTCTTCTTTAATTATGTACATATTAAAATTCTGCCATGCCAGTTTTCCATCACCCTTCTGAACATCAACCATCATAAATGTAGTCTTAAAAGTATGTCTGGCCTTAATTAGAGCATAAACAAAGATTATTAATGGCAGGACTTCCGTAAGTGTGTTTTTTACCCTTAAACTATAATTACATAATCTGTTTTGACGAAATCACTGTCAATAGTACTTATGAGTATTATTGCAACTCTTACGGGTACGAATTGCTTTTTTATTCAGCTTGAAGAGGGAATTTGGTCTTCTAAGCATGATCACGCATCTAACTAACGGTGGTTTTGATCGATAGGCTCACTCCCGCGGGTGATATATTATTCGTTTGTTTGGTCTAGATAGAGTATTATACTGCAATAAATTATATATACATTGATATCTATAGAGTTACGAGGCATATTAACTTAAATTTTGAATTTCCTTTTTCTTTTTTTGGTAGCAAGCTCATGCATTTATTTCTTCTGTACAATATGTTTCACACAAATGGGAAAGTTTTCAAAAGAATGCAGATGAAATGTATTCAGATGGTGAATCATGTATCAAAAATTCAGATACCAATGCATTAATTTGAGGAGGGTCTCTCTATATATGTAGTCTGTTTTACGTTTTTGACCGTTGGATGACCCTTCGCGTACATACGTATTGCCTTATTAGAATATATCATATATAATTTGATTTTTGGTAATTTTTAATTAGAATGGCTGGGAGCAATATGCTAAGTGATCCATGGAGGCTAAAGTGTACTAGAGTAACACAAAAGTTCCTAAAGTTTTAACTGCCTTTGGAGTTTGGTGAAGTAGTGATGCTTGTACGTGACACAACAATGGAAGATTGAAGAAACGGGGCCTTGTTCCTTTTTTCCCCTTGCTATCCATTTTTGTTCGGCGTGTGTGAACAGTGTTCTTCTTCAGCCTCGATGTGCTCTTATTGTGTGACTAAATTGAACCAGAGTGAGCCCGACAACTCCATTATTTCACATCTCTTTGATTTATTATTCATTCTCACGAGGATGCGCAAAAGGTATACGCCTAATTAAACCACACCTTTCAACTTTTAGGTGTTAGTAGTAGTGTGTGATTCTGCTTCTGAACTTCAATCGACTTTAATTAACAATGTTTAAGGAAATACTTTGTGTCCGATTTATATTTCTCCCTCCTGCCCCCTTACAAAAAATATCAGATGAAATAAAAATTATTACATGATATTGATATTAATATTAATAAGTTGCATGTGAAAATAACAGCTTTGATTTTTAAATTTGAGGGTTTCAAGTTTTGAGCTTAGCTTTTTCCTTAATTAATGACCTTCTAAAGTTTTGTCATGGGATAAAAAAATATTCTAGAATTAAAGGTGCAAATTTATCCTATAAATTTTTATTCAAGAGTGTTGGGTATCAGAAGTTTTTTGTGGATTAATATTATTTTAAAAATGGAGCAATGTTACTCTTGCCATTAAAAATTTTAATCATAAATGCTAGTTTTAAACAATTTTGGGCGAATTTGCTCATCTTTTAACATTTCTGAAATGATATTGATCCAAAAAATATTCTGACTATCTAGCTAGCGTTTTGGGTAAAAACTTTCATAAACAAATTAAATTTGCATCTTAACCCTTTGAATTTTCCTTAGTACGGTTTTGACAATTTGCATATTTAAGTGGATTATTGTTTCGTTGTTAGTACAGTTCACGTGCATCTTGGTAATCTTGATCCTGTAACAATTTGATGGCAATCTATCCAGACAACTTACGGATAGTTGTAACATTGACCATTTGGGTAAGTTTCCTTTTTATATATGCAAACATCCATCATGACTATCTGTCTTCATATCTGTACATGAGAAGGATGATAACACAATTAGGAATTATTAATTACTGATCTGTTCATTCTGCATTCAAATTTTGGAGTGTGTTGTGCCAATAATAAATGTCTTACATATTGAATTGTTACTTTTTGTTCTCACGACTAATATATGTTGAAGTAAAAGGGCCCAGGGCCCTAATTAATTACGCAATATCCCTCAATAATTATGACAATGCTTGGATTTGGGACGTCAAATGCATGCATCTGGCTTGCTTAATCAGACTAAGACAATTTCATATCTAAAACTAGTTTGTGTTTGTCTTCATTGGGTGCATTAGCTATATATACATATCCTAGCTAAATTAATTACCACCCACCCAAAAAAATCTGGGGAAAAGAGCAGGGTCTCTATCCTAGATCGAGTTGATTTAGATTACGTTAAATCAATTTTAATATGCCCATCAGGTTGGTGTGTATATATATACACTCTTCTTAACATCTTTAATTAAAACAAAATAAATAATTAGTTGTAATTCTGGCTAAGACCCGGGATAATATTCGAGAGAGAACATAAAGGCAGATGATTAAGATATGGATTTAAGAGTTGATAGGGATATTTAAGAATGATGATGTTTTGGAAGAATACAGAAAGGTGAAGTCTTTTGCTACTCAACTACCCAACCATATTGTGATGGCTAAAACAGTAAAAGTACTCATCATTATCATCATCGTCCTTCGCATAAAGCATCTTAGGCTTGTTAATTCAATCACAAATTCTCGTTTGGTGATATTCAAAAGCCATATATAGCTTGGTACAATGTCATTAATTTGTATTTGTTTTAATGAGTAAATAATGGTGACTTAAAGTAGTAAAAGATGTAATTCAATCACAATACGAAATTGATAAATTATTGTGAATTAAATCTCCGCTGAACACAACTATAAGTCATGCTCGCAATTATAGATGAAAGTAGTATCGAGTATGGGCAAAAATGAGGCTCTACATTGGCTGTAAATTGACGTAAACCCTAACTATAACCACATATAATAAAGAAATTAAAAACAGTGATAAAGATGGGCAATAATAATGCAGATAAAATTGGGAAAAATGAGTATGGAGAAGGAAACTCCATATTGCGATTACGGATAATTAGAGCTGACACGAAAACTTGGGTTGCTTAGACACTACGAGCGGTTGTCAGCGTCCTTCATGGACAAAGGCCATGCCCTCTATGGTGTAAGATTCCTTTTTCTACTTGGACCGTACTATTGTTGGAGTTTTAAGTCACATGTGGATGTGTCAAATGGAAGAAGTCTCACATTGTTTGGGAAAGAGAGAATGCTACTGTATATATTACACCTTGTGAAGTTGGGCTAGTAAATGGGTCAAGAGGAAGAGTGGGCTTGCGCGCACAACAAAGGGCCACCAGAAGGTAAACGTAGTGGAAATCCGGCGATTTCTCCCCCTGCGCGTGAATTAAATGCGAACTGGGCACTTTTTATCAAATGTTTTTTTGGAAAAATCTACAATTTATTTTTGTGAAAATGACCTACCGGGAAAACCCAGTTTTGAGGCATCTGAATTTTTGAAGCATCAGTTGGATTAGATTTCAAGATTGCCAAACGCATGTTTTAGATTGCCGAACGTATAAGTGTGTGTTTGGAAGAGCTTATTTTTGGGCAATAAGTGCTTATAATTTGTGATTCACGGTATACGAGGTAAGCATGTGAGAGGAGTTTTTTCTCGGCTTGCGTAATAAGGGCTTATTTCTCAAATAAGCCCTTATTTAAGCTCTCCCAAACACCCACTATATGGTCCTTCAATGTTCAAAAACGGCCTCATCATGTGGTTTTATTGTTGTGTGACCGGCGGTTTAATGGTGTTTATACGGATTAAAATGTTGCCCAACATTTAGATGCATGGAGGCCTATAAAAGGCGCTGCCTACAAGAGGTTTAGGCACCCTAGCTCAGACATTCGAGCCCTCTCTTCCTCTCTGACATCTTTCTACTCTCTCCGCCTTATAGTTGTATTCATTTTGCTGTTTTGTTCGCCCTGTGTCTACAGGAAGGATCCGTTTTATCCTGGGGAGTGCCGCTTCCAGTCAGCCGGTGGTCGCGAAATAGCTCTTAAGGACAGCATCCTTAGACGTGACTCGGATTACGGTGCATTTGTGGGAGTTTGCCAACAATCTTAAGAGCTATTATGGCTTCTGTTCCTCCTGTCGATTCTGGAACCAGTGCTCAACCTAACAATGTTGCTGCTTCCGAACCTAACAACACTGGTTTTGGTCCTATTCCGATGGCAGTGCCTATGCCCAGGCAGTTTCCAGACATTTCCAAGATTGAGCAGTTTGAAGGGAAGAACTTCAGACGCTGGCAGGAACGTGTCTACACTATTTTTGACATGCATGGAGTTACTGATGCACTTACACAATATGCACCATCCCCAGATGCTGACCAAGCCCAGAAGGATGCTTGGGCCTATGCTAACAAGGTTTGCAGACATACTCTTATCACTACTTTATCTAACAATCTATTCGATGTGTACCATGTTTACAAAGAAGCAAATGAGATATGGGGATCACTAATCCTCAAGTATACTGCTGAGGATGATGGAAAGCAGAAGTTCGTGATAGAAAACTTTTACAAGTAGGAGATGACAGATGACAAAGACATTAAACTCCAGATCAATGAATACCACAAGTTGAATGAGGAGCTTCGGGCTGAGAAGATCAATTTACCAAAAGAGTTTGTGGCTGGAGTACTAATCGAAAAGTTGCCAGAATCATGGAATGACTACAAGCAACAACTAAAACACAAACAGAAGCAGTTGTCCCTGAATGATCTGATCACTCATATCATCATTGAAGATACCAACAGAAAGGCGATACAAGCTACAAAGGGCAAAGAGATGGCTGCAAAAGCAAACTTAGTTGAGGAAAAGCCGCACAACAAGAGGTACAACTCTAAAAACAAAAAGAATAAAAATAAGAAAACTTACTACAAGCCCAAGGATACTAACCCCAAGAAGAAGACAGGCAGTTGCTTTGTCTGTGGAAAACCAGGTCATTATGCAACACAGTGCAGGAAAAGGGCTAAGGGAGATAGCTCCCAAAAGGGTGGAAATCCTCCTAAGCCAAATGTGAATTTGATTGAAGGAGATGATAGCAGTGATGAAGAAATCATTGTTGCTGTGGTGTCACAAGCCCTTCTTGTCTTTGATGTGAAGAATTGGGTGGTAGACTCAGGAGCTACCAAACACATCTATGCAAACAAAGAGATGTTTACCTCCTTTGAAGAAGGGGAAGACCACGTTTATCTAGCTGACTCCCGAACCGCTAAGGTTCATGGAAAAGGGAGGGTGGTATTGAAGCTCACATCTGGAAAAACCTTGGCACTGAATGAAGTGCTGTATGTACCTGAAGTCAGAGCTAACTTAGTCTCTGTGGCGTTACTTGGGAAAGCTGGGGTTAGGGTATGCTTTGAATCTGACAAGATTGTCATGACCAAGAACAATGTTCTTATTGGGAAGGGCTATTGTAATAAGGGTCTGTTTGTTCTTAGTGTTTCTGAAATGAATGAGAATGCATCTTCTCCTGCTTACTTGATTGATTCTTATGATATGTGGCATGCTAGATTAGGACATGTTCATAAGTCTTATATTCAAAGATTACAAAATATTGGGCTTATTTCTAAAACTAAAGATGATATTCAAAAGTGTGAAGTTTGTGCAGAAACTAAGCAAGCTAAGAAACCGCATTTTACTACTCAAACAGAAACTGAGTTGTTAGCTTTAATTCATACTGATTTGGGAGATTTAAAACAAACTGAGACTAGAGGTGGGAAAAGGTATTATATTACTTTTATTGATGATTTTTCAAAATATACCAAAGTGTATCTGATGAGAAATAAAGATGATGCTTTTGAAAAATTTCTTTTGTACAAGGCAGAAGTAGAAAATCAATTAAATAAAAAGATTAAAAGGGTCAGGTCAGATAGAGGATGAGAATATTTATTATTAAATGATTTTTGCGAAAAAGAAGGGATAATTCATGAAGTAACTCCTCCTTATTCACTTGAATCTAATGGTGTTGTAGAAAGAAAAAATATAACTTTAAAAGAAATGATGAATGCTTTACTTGTAAGTTCTGCAGCATCTAATAACCTATGGGGTGAAGCCTTGTTATCTGCTTGTTTTTTACAAAACAGAATACCCAACAGGAAAACCAGGAAAACACCCTATGAGTTATGGAAAGGTTTTGTGCCTAACCTTCAATATTTGAAAGTGTGGGGGTGTCTTGCTAAAGTATTACTACCTGATGTTAAAAAGAGGAAAATTGGTTCTAAAACCTCTGATTGCATGTTTATTGGATATGCTCAACAAAGTACTACTTATCGTTTTCTGGTTTTGAAAAGCGATGTTTTAGATCATAACACAATTGTTGAAACAAAAGATGCAGAGTTTTTTGAAAATATATTTCCTTTGAAGGTTGAGCATATTCCTAAAAGAGTTGACAATTCCTCTACTTCTTTTGAACAAAATTCAAATGATGTTTTGGTTGAAGATTTAAGGAGAAGTAAAAGACAAAGAAAACAAACGTCTTTTGGAGATGATTTTTATACTTACTTGGTACAAGATGAACAAAAAATTTTTTATGAAGTTATTTCTTCTCCAGATGAATCTTTTTAGAAAGAAGCAATAAAAGCTGAAATTGATTCTTTAAATCAAAATAAAACGTGGGTTTTGGTAGACTTGCCTCCAGGAGCAAAGCCTATTGGTTGTAAATGGGTTTTTAGGAAAAAATATTTTCCTGATGGAACTATTGATAAATATAAAGCTAGATTGGTAGCAAAAGGGTATACTCAAAAAGAAAATGTTGATTATTTTGACACCTTTTCTCCTATAACTAGGATTTCTTCTGTTAGAATCCTAATTGCCTTAGTTTCTATCCATAAGCTTTTCATTCATCAAATGGATGTTAAAACAGCTTTTTTAAATGGTGATTTAGAAGAGGAGATTTATATGGTGCAACCTGAAGGGTGTAGTGTTCCTGGGCAAGAAAATAAAGTTTGTAAACTTATTAAATCCTTGTATGGTTTAAAACAAGTGCCTAAACAATGGCATGAAAAACTGGATCGAGTTTTGTTAAGTGGTGGTTTCTCTACTGTTGAGGTAGAAAGATGTGTTTATACAAAACTTGTAAACAATAATTGTGTGATTATTTGTTTGTATGTAGATGACATGCTTATCTTTGGTACTACCATGAGTGTTGTGCTTGAGACAAAATATTTTCTGTCTTCTAATTTTGATATGAAAGATTTGGGTGAAGCGAAAGTGATTTTAGGTGTAAAGATCATAAGGAATGATAGTGGTATCATACTTTCTCAGGAACATTACATTAAGAAAATTTTGAGAAAGTTTGAACTATTTGATGAGTCTCCTTTGAATACTCCTTATGATCCTAATGTGCATTTAATGAACTATACCATGCCAGACATAGCATATGCTATGTGTAGATTGAGCAGATATACTCATTGTCCAAGCAATGAGCACTGGAAGGCTCTGGTAAGAGTATTGAGATACTTGAGAGGTACTATGAATTATGGTATTCATTATAGTGGATTTCCCGTTGTATTGGAAGGATACAGTGACGCTAACTGGATCTCAGATTCAGAGGAGAGCAAATCCACTAGTGGCTATGTGTTCACTCTTGGTGGTGGTGCCATAACGTGAAAGTCAGTCAAACAAACTATTTTAACTAGTTCCTCAAGGGATTCTGAGTTTATTGCTATGGAGTTGACTGGTACTGAGGCTGAGTGGTTGAAAAACTTCTTAGCGAATATCCCACTAGGTGAAAAACCAACACCATCAGTGTCTTTACATTGTGATAGCCAATCTGTGATAACTACGGCTAAAAATAAAACCTTTAATGGTAAAAGTAGACATATTCGATTGAGACATAATATAATAAGGCAGCTGCTTAAAGATGGTGTAATCTCAATAGATTATGTAAGGTCATCTGTGAACCTTGCGGATCCGTTTACAAAACCCCTGGGAAGGAAATAAATCTATTATTCATCGAGGGGAATGGGACTTAAGCCGATAAGAAATTAACAGTGATGGCAACCCAACCTCTATGATTGGTGATCCCATGAAGGAGGTTCAATGGGTAAGAACAAGTCGTGCGTTAGTTCTGCTAGCACTAAAGTAAATAGTTAGTCGCTTCCTATGATGCCGGGAATGTGCTAGAATGCATTTTGGCGAGGATGAGCAAAACTCTTAATGATTTCATAATTCTACGGAATGATGTGCTCATTGCAGGTACATTTAATGAAATCACCTCTACGAATGTGGAGTGGGGCCGCTCCTATGAGATCATGGCAAAATCTCTAGAGCATTTGTTATGAACCAGGCACGCACATGGCCGTCTTACGTGCAAAACCGCGTTAACAGCGAAATGTGGGGGTATAACCTGACTTTTAATACCTCTAATATACACCTAAGAGTTGTTGGTTTTAAGTTAATAGGACTACCAACACCTCTGTGTACTAAGTGTTAAATGTCTAGGTCTGGTTTTAAGTTCAAAGGACCACTAGATACAATGGTTATACCTTTATATGCAATTAAGCTAAAGGCGTTCCTTTGACATATGTGGGGGATTATTGGAGTTTTAAGTCACATGTGGATGTGTCAAATGGAAGAAGTCCCACATTGCTTGGGAAAGAGAGAATGCTAGTGTATATATTATACCTTGTGAAGTTGGGCTAGTAAATGGGCCAAGAGGAAGAGTGGGCTCGAGCGCACAACAAAGGGCCACCAGAAGGCAAACGTAGTGGAAATTCGGCGATTCCCCCCTGCGCGTGAATTAAATGCGAACTGGGCACTTTTTATCAAATGTTTTTTGGAAAAATCTATAATTTATTTTTGTGAAAATGGCCTACCGAAAAAACCCAGTTTTGAGGCATCTGAATTTTTGAAGCATTAGTATTTACGTTACAATGGTCATGGATCATATTTCAAGATTGCCAAATGTATATTTTAAATTGCCGAATGTATATATGGTCCTTCAATGTTCAGAAACGGCCTCATCATATGGTTTTATTATTGTGTAATCAGCGGTTTAATGGTATTTATGCGGATTAAAATGTTGCCCAACGTTCAGATGCATGGAGGCCTATAAAAGGCGTTGCCTACAAGAGGTTCAGGCACCCCAGCTCAGACATTCGAGCCCTCTCTTCCTCTCTGACATCCTTCTGCTCTCTCCGCCTTATAGTTGTATTCGTTTTGCTGTTCTGTTTGCCCTGTGTCTACAAGAAGGATCTATTTTATCCTGGGGAGTGCCGCTTCCAGTCAGTCTGTGGTTGCGGAATAGCTCTTAAGGACAGCGTCCTTAGATGTGACTCGGATTATGGTGCATTTGTGGGAGTTCGCCAACATTTTCCACGTGTCACTATCATGGACCATGGTAATTTTCTCACGGACACAAATTCTCAACAAAATTTTAGGAACATTACTCTCAGGTCCCAAAGATCCAAAAAAATAATAATAAAGTCCCAATAAAAATTCTACATAAAAAGAAGTTCTTAGGAACTTTTATGTGATTATTTGACAAGTTGAAATGACAAAATTGCTCTTAAGATTTAAAACACCCTCTCTTCAAAAAAGTCATAGCTATTCGTTTTGCTTTGCCTCTCTGTGCTTGTATCCGATTGAGCATTTGTGTGTCCCTCCTCGTCCGGCCCAGTGTTTCGTGTGTCGCTCCTCCGTTGCCCCAGCGTTTGTGTGTCGGTCCTCCTCTAACCCAGCCTCCGTCCTCCTTCGCAGTGTCGGCCTACGTCGCTCCTCCCAAGCCCTAGCGTCCATCGCTTCGGCCAGCACTCAACCTTCGTTGCTCCTTCTAAGGCCTACCGTGCGTCGCTCCCCCCAACACCCAGCCGTCGTCGTCACTCCTCCGCCAAGTCATTGAAACTGAACAAAGAAGGTGAGTGACAACTCAGAACACGAATCATTAAAAATGACTCATGATGTTGTAAAAGCAAGCATCACTAGTTGTTAAAAAAGAAATTTGTAGTTGTGAAAGTTGGAGTTTTGAAACTTGTCATTTCAGCCGGCATGAAAAAATAGTTGTAAAAATAACTCAGAATGTTATAAAAACACGTGTTAGAAGTTGTAAAGTGAGCAACTTGCAGTGTTAAACTTAGAATGTGAACAAAGGTAGTTTCATTCAAACATGATAAATAAGTTGTAAAAATGACTCAATATGTTGTAAAAACACGTTTAATTAGTTGTAAATTGAGAAATTTTCAATGATGAACTTGGAGATGTGTAAGAAGGTAGTTTCATTCAGAAATGAGAAAAAAGTTGTTAAAATGACTCAACATATTATGAAAACAAGTTTAACGAGTTGTAAACTAAGCAATTTGCTGTGGTGAACAGTTGTTAAAAAAGTAGTTTCATTGAGACCTGAAAAATATATTGTAAAAAAGACTAAACATTTTGTAAACACAAGTATAATTAGTTGTTAAATAAGGCAAATATAGTTGTCATATTTGGAGTTTTGGAAAATGTCATTTTATTTCGGCAACAAAAAGAATGTGTAAAAAATCACTCAAGCAGTTGTTATAACACGTAATGACAGTTGTGAACATAGGGATTTGACAAACTTGAAATTAACTCATTACATAAAAACATGTTGTGAAAATGATTGATGAAGTTGTAAATGACTGATGAACTAAGGGCAACTTTGTTATTTGACTTTGGAAAATAATCACAGAAAAGTCGATATTTGACTTTTTAAAGGGACTTGACTGTTATTTTCTTTGGTTTTGGGATCTGAGAGTGATTTTCCCCAAAATTTTTGCACATTTTCGAATGAAATTAAAGACAAATGGGTTGCTTTCAATTTTTGAACTTTTGTTGGGAAATCTTCAAATACAAGTTTAATTTTCATTATACACACACAGCATTCGGGTCAGACCTCGTAGTTTTGAAGAATTGCACATGTTGATTTTAAGTTTGTGTTTAACAAATGTTTCACATATTTTTTTTTACCAACCCCGAAATATTTCATATTTTCAGGCTTCAATAATTTCTAAAAATAAAAATTTAGGGCTATGTAAATAAATCGTATGTGTCATTCAAATTAAAATTCCATTAGGGAAAACTTATTTGACACTCTTTTGTTTTCGTTTTACAAGAAAAAATTTTCATGATAAAGGCAAAGAGATTTTAAATTTTCCAATTTATTTTTTTAAATTTAAATAAATTGTATAAAAAATATATTGTTTATAAGCCCACTTATTATATATATGCATAATCTGCGTAAGTACTTAACAAGTCAGAATCCCAATTAAGCAACCTTTGTATAAACTTTTGAGAAATATTTACTTATTTTATGGGCGTTGGCTCATTTATATTCTGACTAATTAAAAGATAATAATTTATCTTATTTTAATCTATATGGTAGATGAATTATCAGAAAAATTCAAATTTATGATTTTAAAAAATATAAACTTCTTAATTTAGAAAAACAAAAAATGCAATTCCCTCCCGTCATCCTTAAAATCATAGAATTTGAAATTTTTCAAATGCTCATCTACCATGTAATATTAAAATAAGATAAGTTGTTACATTTTAATTAGTTATGAGTATAGATGAGGTGACGTTCTTAGAGTATATAAGTATTTCTCTAAACTTTTTTATCTACAACAACTCAGCAAATCCAAACAACATCAAGCTTTGCACATGTGCACTTACCATGTTTAAATTATATATCTAAGAAATCTGCCCTTATCATGACACTTAAGCATCTCAATCCTTTCTCTGCCTGAGTTCCCCCTCTTGAAATGAGAATTTTCGAGCTCAATGCTTTTGTAAACATGTAGGGACGGACTAATTTGCAAATTGGTTCCAGATTTGCGCTAAACTGTAATATTTGAAGGACCATTTGCAAAACTTTTCTAAATTCTTTTTTTTTTGTTACAAAGGCAAGCAAAGCTTGTAAGGAGACAAAATCTATAGGTTAGGTCCAACAGATTGTTTATGTGTTAACAAACCACAATCCAAAGCAAAAAGATGAATACATTCAATTGGGAAGATCCCTAATTCCTTGTATTCCTGAGGATTCATGTGTGCCCTTCCTGCCAGATAATCAGCACAACAATTACTTTCCCTATAAATGTGGGAAATTTCTAACTCCCAATCGCTATAAATTCTTATGAGGAATTTAAATTACCCCTTGGGGCCGTTTGAAACAAAGAAAAGGTTGGAAAGGAATAGAATAAAAAATAGAAGAATGAAAAAGCTAAGGCAAAATATTTTGCCTTCGATGTGTTTAGTTCGCACTAGAAAAGAAAATAGGTTGATAGAAAAATTTTATTTGGTTTGAAGAAAATGATGTAGGAAAATTAGTTTAATGACAATTTTACCTTTGTTTAAAAAATGTTATTAAAATATCCCACATCCAACACAATAAACCCATTGTTCCTCCCTCTACATCGTCTTCACCTTTTCTTCTTCTTCACTTTCTATTCATTCTCACCATCCGTACCACCACCTTCACACACTTCGACTCCTCTGATGAATAAATCGACGGCAGAGGAGGGAATGGCGCACTCAAAGGATTAGGAACATTTGAAGCAAATGATGACGGCGATGCCACCGGCAACACTACTATGGAAGAAGAGGAAGTGGATGTCGAAGCCCCTATTATTAAGTGATATATCAAGAGAGATAAAGTGGGCGAAAAGGCAAGGGTGAAAACATGGAAGAAACAACTCTGTTTGCCATTGTTTTCTCATAATGTAACAGAGCAATAACCATGAGATGCCTATTAGCCGCATGTAGTCATACATGAATGAATGAATAAAAAGTGAAAACAACATGCATGATGTTATCAATGGTTAACTCTTTATGAAATAATGAGGACGTCACCATGTGCAAGTTGTGGGCACATGCTGGTTAACAAGCATTGGTGGATGTATTTATAATGTGCTGTGTGAGTCCTTTGTACCCATTGCATACCCATGGCGTGCACATAGTGCATACACGTTATTGTCTTTTATGTTTTGAAGTTAAATTCATTCCGCGTAACCACTCGGTACCCATATGCAACCCATAGTTATGATAATTTAAAATGAAAATGGTCACCAAGAAGTGTCTAAACAATGTTGTTAACAGAGTGAATGACTTTCACTAATGGGATGTAGCGTTGTCATCGGAAAAATTGAGTCTCACAATATTAGGGTGTTTAAGCTTTCTGATCATATCTATGTATTGTTCGAACTCTTTATAGGCACATGGGTTTGCGTCTTTGAGTACCTTAACCGCGACGGTACATCCATTATCTAGCACTGCCTTGTACACTGTTCCCAAGCTTCTTTTTCCTAGCATCCCAGCCAATGCTCACATCAAATCTTCCAGCTCGAATTGGTTCCTTCTATCAAAAAATACAAGCCTGCTTCGTCCGTTTCGGTGGTTCCGTCACTATCCACACACCTACTTGCGTACACCTTAGAATGATTCAATGTGTTGGGATCGAGAAAAATATGTTCTTATTTGAACTTATTTTTTATAAAGAAATATATATATGTGTGTGTATTTTAAATTTAATTTAAATATATACTAATATAAACACCGGCACTGGCATAATGAGAGATTCAAAAGTTAGGGAGAATTACACAATGCTTTGGTAGGGAGATGAAAATAAGTGAGAGAGGATAGAGTAGTGAGCTTCCATTGTCTCACTCTTTGGACAAGAGCTTTGGATATGCAAAGAATATTGGGGTGAAGTTTGAGCTGGGAAAAGAAGTAGGTTGAGGACATTTCATGAAATAGCCTATTTAGAACTTACTTTCTTCACTTCCATTTGGAACTTTTGATCAAATAACCCTCTGTTTTGAGTTTTAATGAGTGGAGCCAATAAAAAATCAGTACTCTGTTTGCCCCTATTTCTTAATAAAGTAACAGAGCAATAACCATGAGATACCCACCAGTTGCTTGTGGTTAAAAATAATTGAATGAACAACTTTAACCACATGTATGTGATAGGTGGCTCATGGTTATCTAAGTTCACTCTCAACTGTTGCGCACCCACTTACCACATCTGGTTTAGACCGCTTCCCTTGTATGCAATATCTAGATATAACCATGTTCATGACATGGGTATTTCATGGTCAGGCTGTAGTCAATCAATATTTCTCCCAGTAATGGAGTGCACACCACCTCCAGCTGCAACGAAGGAGAAGAAGGAACCCACCTGTTCATCGTCGGGAAATGTGCAAAAGCCGTGTTGTTGCTGAAAAATTGCCACTCATCATCGGAGTAGTTCCCTCCTTGCCTCTGTTCTTCAGCTCCTTCACTTTTCCAAAGCTCCCACACTCCTCACTCTCCTCCAAAAGCCCTCACCTTTATATACTCTCATCGTCACATATAAGAGGCATAACAGACTTTCGCCAAATTTCCTGGGCGCCCAGAAAATGGTGTCCTCACCATTTTTTGTGGGAACCCATTCTCATTTAAACGAGTGAAAATGGAGTGGGGTGGGAAAATGATTTCCGGCGGGTCCTTCAAACCAAAAGCCTGCCGCCAGAAGGAAAATGACCATTTTCCTTTCCATTCCCTCCATTTGCATCGAACCAAACGGTAGTGATCCACATTTTCAATAATCCTGTTAATTAGGTGATGAATATTGAATTATTAACCCTTAATTTACTTAGTTAAAATGTGAGGTGTTACTTAAAACTATGAATAGTACTATTCATTTGGGTTCCATGCATGATCCATCTATCGTAATTGAAGTTATATGAGCTTGGCTTATCATAATCAAAATCTAAATTGAACCGAACATCCAATGTAATTGATGGTTCATGCAAATGAGTTGTCAAGTCCAGAGTCCTTTTTTAGGCCTAAAAGTTAAAAGTCCAAAAACTATTATAACATACTTTATATTTGCCTATACCAATAAAAAATCATGATGCTCTAATTAATTAATACTATCTCTTCCTCTAAATATCATATTCAGTTTTTTTAGAGAGAATAAAGAAATTAATTAAATTAAATTAAAGTATTTATATTTATCATTTGTCTTCAAACTAATTAATTTTTTTAACTTATAAACTAATATAAAATATAATAATATATAACATATGATATGATTGAGTAACTTATTAAACTTCTTTATTCTTTCTTTAAAAAAAAGTGAATTGAATTGAAGCTTATATTTAGCATAATACTAAGGACAGACTAAATTATGTGTGTGCAGGCTGCATCCATACATTATTATATAGAAAGGAGTGAATTGCGAGGGGAAAATAAAAATGGATGAGAGGATCGGATTGAGCATGGTGAAATAGGTATAGCATAAGACTTGCCACGGTAGACTTTAATTTCAACGCTCACTCCATCTAAAGCAATCTAGTTATTTTGATATGAAATACTCCCTCACGACTTTTTTGTACGACACAGTAATTGCTTTACAAAAGTTATGAAAATTAGTTAACATGAGTTTTTTTTAAAAAAATATTACAATTACTCTAAATAAAAGTTATCAATTAAAGGAATCCAGTTAATTAGTTAAAAAATGTTATAACTAGTTAGTAGTATCAAGTAAACAACTTTATAACGGTTAACAAAATTATATATTATAAGTCTTTTGTGATAACAACGAGAAAATTGGACAAACCAATGTTTGAATCCCGATTAAAAGAAGTATTATTGCAGAATGGGGAAAGGGGAAAGGAGAGGATAGAACAGGAGAGAAGAACCAAAAGGAGATGAGAGTGAACAGAGGAGAGAGAGAGAAGAGGGGAGGGTGGACATTAAGGGCTTGTTTGGATCAAATAAGAGGTAGAAATGGAAAGGAAGGGATGATATTTTGCTACCGACACATTTGGTTCGCACTGGAAAAGCAAATGAGTTTATAAGAAAATTTTTGTTTGGTTGGAAGAAAATGAGATAGGAAAATGACCAAAAGACCATTTTGCCCCTATATTTAAAACATTATTTTAAAGGCTAAGACCCACGCACTTCTACACTGTTACTCACCCACTATATTTTCTAACCATTGTGCACCCATCAAACACATATGGGCAAGCTCGCTTCCCTTACATGCAATATCATAATTAACCCGCATTCACCACATGAGTACTTCATAGTTAGTGTTCACTCAACCAAGTTGTCTCCTAGCCATGGAGTTCCCACCACCGCCAGTTGCTCCGGCTCAGCTCCAGCGGCCAATGGCATCCTCACTTAACTCGACACAAAAAACTAGGGATGCTTGGCCATCACATTTAAAGTAAACAACAAGAGAACAACTAAAAAGATAGAGAAGATGCAACTCACCTATTCTTCGGGATGCAGTGTCGTTGGCGGAAAAATTGAGTCTCGCAATATTGGGGTGTTTAAGCTTTCGGATCACATCCATGTATCGTTTGAACTCTTCTGGGCATATGGGTTTGCATTTTTGAATCTCTTTAACCGTGACGGTACATCCATCGTCGAGCACTACCTTGTACATTGTTCCCAAGCTTCCTTTTCCTAGCATCTCTGCCGATGCTCACAGCAAATCTTCCAACTCGAATTGGATCTTTCTATCAAACAATAAAAGCCTGCTTCGATTAGTTTTGGTACTTCCGTCACTGTCCACACACCCACTTGCGTACACCTTAGAATGATTCAATGTGTTGGGATCGAGAAAAATATGTTCTTGTTTGAACTTATTTTTTATGAAGAAATATATGTATATGTATGTATTTTAAATTTAATTTAAATATGTACTAATATAAACACTAGCACAGGCACAGTGAGAGATTCAAAAGTTAGGCAGAATTACGCAATGCTTTGGTAGGGAGATAAAAATAAATGAGGGAGGATAAAGTAGTGAGCTTCCATTATCTCACTCTTTGGACAAGAGCTTTGGATATGCGAAGAATATTGGGGCGAAGTATGAGCTGGGAAAAGAAGTAGGTCGAGGGCATTTCATGAAATAGCATATTTGGAACTTAATTTCTTCACTTCCATTTGGAACTTTTGATCAAATAACCCTTTATTTCGAGTTTTAATGAGTGGAGCCAATAAGAAATCAGTACTCTGTTTGCCCCTATTTCTTAATAAAGTAACAGAGCAATAACCATGAGATACCCACCAGTCACTTGTGGTTATATATGAATGAATGAATAACTTTAACCACATGTATGTGATGGGTGGCTCATGATTATCTAACTTCACTCTCAACCGTTGCGCACCCACCAACCGCATCTGGTCAAGACCGCTTTCCTTATATGGAATATCACAAATTTAACGACGTTCACCACATGGGTATTTTATGGTCAGGTTGCAGTCAATCAATATTTCTCCTAGCAACGAAGTATAGACCATTTACACTTGCTCCGAATAAGCTCTGGCGAGCAAGGGCCTCTTCACTTAGCTCAACACAAACAACCAGGGATCGTGGGTGCATCACATTCAATGCAAACAAGAATACAACAACCACATCAATGGAAAAGAAGGAACCCACATGTTCGTAGAATTTGATAAGATGTTCCATTGTCGAGAAAAAGCCACCCGCCCTCTCTATTCTTCAGCTCCCTCCGTTTTCTCCAAGTCCAATGTGTGAATTGCCCTCAACACCTTCACCACTTTATAACAAATCTACCATCACATCAAGGGCATTTGGGTGTTTGGCAATTTTCCTCAGGCGTTGGAAAATGGCTTCCCACCATTTTTTGTAGGAGCCCATCTTCATTCATCTGCTTGAAATTGGCAAAGGTGGGAAAATGTTTTCAGACGAAAATTTGATCCAAATGCCCGCCGCTAGTTGGAAAGTCCCTATTTTCCTATTCCATCGCACCATTTTCTGCGATCCGAATGAGCTCTAAGAATAGAGGGAGAAGAGAAATATAAGAAGAGGAAGAAACTCAATAATTCATATTATTCAATTATAAAATATCTATAAAATGAGATGTGTTGCAAGTTATTTATAAGTCTGACTCTAACCTTAAGAATTAAAAAAGAGAACACTATAAAATAATATAATTAAATGCAAGTAACATTAATAATAAAAGATGACAACTAAATCACATTAAAACAAAATATTCCCTAATCATTTTTTTAATATATACACTCCTAATCGTCTTATTAATCATTAGGATTTCTGGTTTCTTTAAATCTTATAGAATCTTCAATTATTATTTTCATCTTCCTTGTTTTTTATCTCCAATCAGGTACACATCAACGCCTAGCCGGCTGACACTTAACAGTGTCTTGAATGTTTGCTTCAATTAGTAACAACCTGTGCTCTATAAAAAGCAAGGAAGTTTGAGAGGTATACTTCTTCTTTTTTTTTTTTTTCCGCTTAAAAGCCCTTGGTGTCCAGCTTTTCTGAGAATTGACTAGTCCAGAATCGTTCTTGAGATTAAGGAGACTTTCTAGGGATCAAGCTCGGGTCCTTATAGGCAAATAGCGGGAAGATGCCTTACCAACCCCCTTTCTGACCATCCGAGGCATGCCCCTGGACGAGAGGGATACTGTTTTAAACACACGAACCGATAGAGAGAGGGATCATTGGCGTACCGGTTTTTGGATTTGAGGGTTGCGAGGGTTGGCGATGCGTCATTTCTATCCATGGAGGATGACAGCTTTTCCGATGTAATCAAGTTGAATTAAGTAGTTATATGCATGACTAGCAACTTGATTAAATTATTTGGACCACTTCCACCTTTCAATTTTCCTTTTCCAACTAGTCCATTCTCTCTGCATTGAGATTATTATTGTCTTTCTCATTTGGATTTTTCATCTTGGGCCCCTTAATTTTGTTATTAGCAGTATTAAACTAATTCTTGTCTTATCCCACAATTAATTCCGTATTAGTCACACAACCACAAAACTCTGAACTAACATTCACAAAACCACATTACTTTCGTTTGACGATTCGGACCTGCAGGATTGACTCACACCACGTCCTCATCATGCGTCAAGATCATGGCTATCTTTATATTATTTTTTTCCGAAGTCCTTCGTTTTACAATTACCAGCATAATTTGCAGAATTTGGCATACTAACTAATGCAGAGACAGCAGAGTTTTCAAATTGGAGCTCTTGGCTATAGTATATTTTTCTCAGTATTAAATTAACTAACCTGTATGGACCACCTAAACCACAATCTCAATATTGCCCACAAATGAATATGATTTTAAGCGGTTTTCATATTTCTTCATGGGTCCTCCACTCCCCAAATCTCCTACCCACTGAAAGAAAGAAGACCGCAGCTCTGGCAGTGGTGTTTTCTTTTCTTTCTTTCTTGTTTTTTTTTTTTCCGGATTGGCCGAAGCACATACCCACATAGGTTGAAATATTGAACTTTCATCTGTCTAAATTATTAATTTTGCAAGCTCTGAACTTGTATATACTTTCATGCCCACAGTGGTTTTGGCTTTTGTATATACTCCGTCTTGTTCAAAATATAAAAGCTAAATTTATAAGGAGTGTGGTTTTTTTTATAAGATCTACTTCACTTTTGTCTATATAGTTAATTTTTTTTTCTTAAAAAAATCATTGTCTCTACATTCCCTCTCTTTTGCTAAACACTCTCTCATCATTTTTATCTTTCCACCCTTTCCTTTGCCACAATCTCTCTCATAATTTTTATTAGAGTTGGGAATAAGGACCCTTAACAAGCTTTTAAATATGCCGGCCCTTTTAGGCCCGACTTTCGTAAAACTCCCAATTTATGAAGCATGGCCCTTATACTATTAGGCTAGGGTCAGGTGTCACGCCCTTATTTTAATTTCACCTTTATCGGAATATTTGCGAAAAACGATATGCGGTTAGGTGGGTAACACAGAAATAGCATAATTATACTGATAATATGTGCATGATTACAGAAAATTCCTATAAGGGTTCATACATGATAATTACCATCAACGTAGCCGCACAGGGCTACTAGGGTGTCTAAACCTGTTTGAGCGAAATGGAGACATTTTCTCGTCTTCGTTCCACCATAGCAATCCCCTTGTACGGTTCTTTTCTTTATTCTCAATGTATCTTCTATCTTCTCTTGACTAAATTATTGGTAAAGAATGGTGAGATTTGAGAGAATCTCAGTAGAAAAACAGTACCAATATGTATGCAAGATAAGTGCTTAATGCATGACATGCTTGCATTACATAAACTCATGCTAACACAATGGCATATCTGCGTGCTCAATGTTTCGTGCAACAAAACTATGGCAATAGTATAAACAGAAACAGAGCTTCAATCATTCATATATGTTTCACATAATCAAGCAAAACAATAACATGCATCAATACACCAGCACAAATATCAAATACATATAGGAGAGGTAAGTTCCCTACTTTAGACCTTTTTTATCTCAAACTGTGTGCTTCGATTTGCGTGTCAATCCCTCAGACTTTCAACTTGGTCCTAAAACATCAAATGTACCAGTTTAGACACTTCCATAATGTTTCTGGTGGTTATACGAGTCTATTGTAAAAATTTACCAAAATGCCCCTGGGGACCCGGGCCGGCTCGGCCTTACCCAGTCTGACTGTACTTTTCTCAAAATTTTGACATAGGCTATTCTTACATATTTTCACCCAAAAAATCCATTTTTGGACTTGGAATTATCAAATTCAGTTTCAAATTACAAAAATACCCTTGACAACCCTTATTTCAAGGTTTCAGGGGCGTTTTCATAATTATGCTTTTTCG
This sequence comes from Inga oerstediana, assembly GCA_963210345.1. Classification (NCBI taxonomy): domain Eukaryota; kingdom Viridiplantae; phylum Streptophyta; class Magnoliopsida; order Fabales; family Fabaceae; genus Inga; species Inga oerstediana. Next base: position 14,033,661 of record OY723403.1, on the reverse strand, counting down.
GGTTTTTCCGAAAAAGTGACCAACTGTAACCCCACCTAATTTTCCCTCCCGAACTCAATGGAACTATCAAATCATTAAAAATCCAACTCTAAGCTCATTTTCTAGTACTAGCCGAAATCTGAGAAATTCCAGGAAAAATTGGGGTTTTTCAAATTCGACTCTATAGACGTGTTCCTTTCTACTCCTAACCACTTTATTAACTATTTAATTAGGTTGCAACTACCATTTAGACCCAATTTTGGTAGCATAACCCCTAGGCCATGTCATTTCCAAAATTTCAAACCAAAGACAATCCGGCAAAATTTCATGGATTAAATTGTCCACAGCAGCCATAATAGTTAGTATATGAAGGTTTAGAAGTTATCCCAAGCTCCCTCTAGCTTTTCTCAAAATGGCTGTAAACCCTAGCCTTAGAACACCCAAATTTGTGCTTCCAACACCTTGCAATACATGAAAGAGAAGCTTAGGAACAATGTTATACGCGTTAGGTACGAATTCACTAAAGAAATTGACTTACCTCGCGAGATTTCTTCTCTCTCTCTCTCTAAAAGCTCTCAACTCTTTCTCTCTCTTGTTGCAGCACCAGGCATGGTTTTGGCGCTGATGGAGGAGGTGGATAATGATTTAATATGATATAATATTATTTTCTAATTATTTACTAAATTTCCAACAATTTCGGATTTTTACAAAATTTTGGCAGATTTATGTCCAAACTTGAAAAATCATAACTAATTCTAGAAAAATTGAAATGAGGTGATTCCAAAGCCAATAGAAATATATTTAAGTCCTCTTTATTGAAAAAATATGGATCAATGCAGTTTATAACCACAAAAAAACATAATTGCACAAAATTCCATACTGCTCAAAAACATATTCTAGTTTCAATCCCAAACTTTGGAAAATCATAACTCTTAGCTCACAAATTGAAATGACACCAATTATATGTCCATTTTGAAGCTTGACATGAGAAATTTAAGACTGGAAAGGTTCAAAAGTTTTAGACCCCATTTGCCCATCTAAAATATCCATAAAAACCGACTGCCTTGTACAGAGTTTCAATGGACAGAATTTTCAACTTTTGCACAATTGTTTCCAATAGTTCCAATTTTACAACAAACACTCTCCCCACACAAATTTTCACAAGGAAGCCATTGGAATCATTAAAACAACCAAATTCTCATCACATCCACTTTTGAAGTCATTAACCCTTAATCGAAATTTGAGATATTACATCAGGCCTGCAGGTTTTAGCATATTTAACTAAAAATACTATTTTTTATCTTTTTAAAGAAATAAAGTTGGAATAATAAATTCCTAATTTAAGACATAAATATTATGAAAATTAAATTATAAAGAAATAAGGTTAAAATAACAAGGTACTATAGATGAAAATTTCAACACTTTACACATACAAGCTTGCACTATCACACATGAAATCTTTTACCGGTAGTCACATGGTAGTAGGCTTATATATTTTTACGAAAAAATCATCTTTATAAGTACATACATCTAAGAATTTATCTAAGTGATAAGTGAAGCTACAAAGTAATAATTTAAGCAAAACTTAACTCTTCTTAGGGGGCTTGTATTCATAATACATGGTCATTTATGTTTTGCAAATTGAAATATTCATTTTAATTCAAATAAAATTTGCTTTCAAATTTTACAATCTAGTTATTATTTTGCTTTAGATTGAGATACATTATTATTAAAACTCATAAATTTCTAGTTAAAATTATTATCTAATGTCCACATTAGTTAATTTTTTAAAAGCTTAGATGAATAAACCCTTATAGAAAACCAAATAAATCAACCATTTTATAAAATTCAATATAAAAAACATAATAAGAACTAAATATTTGTAACATCATTAATAATATAAAAATTTTAATATTATGAACAATTTATAAAAAATAAAAATAAAATATCCTACACGGGCTGGCCTTTTTAGATCCTTGGCCAATTAGGGCCAAACCTTTTGGATCAAATTGCAATTTGAGGGGTAAATTTTCAAGCCCGACCCTCGCCATAAAAGGACCTAAACAGGCCGGCCCGACAGGCTTGACCCATTTTTTCGGCTCTAATTTTTATCACCAACCTGCTCTTTCTTCCTCTTTTTTTTTCATTTATTATCTCTCTCATTTATCCCCTTCATGAATATAGGTATAGTTGGCATATTTATTATTTTTAACTGCTTTTAACTAATTTCCTAATAAATGTAAAACAGTTACTATTTAACTGTTATATTTTGAACTAGAGGAATATATACTCCTTCCGGTCCACAATATAAGGCACATCAACTATATCACGGGAAATAAGAAATAACAATTAAGTCATTTAATATATCCTAAAATGTAAATATTTTCCACTTTTACCCTTCTTGAAAATATATTTAATTATATTGAGAATATTATTTTAAAGAAAGAGGGGATATAATGAGTGGGCAAAGTTAATAAGTGAATATTAATGACAAGAAAAAAATAGAAAAAAATTAGTTAAATTGAAGATAGTTTATATTTTGTATCATGCCTTCCTTTTAAGATTACCATCGATTATGGTGGGGAGGGAGTAAAACAAATGGAAGTCGTTTAAAGTGGCGGTTCTAAATGATAACGTGGATATGGCGGAGGAGGAAGATTGGTGGAGTAAAGATCGTTGGATGCAAAGAGTCTCGGTGGTGATGAAAGACCTGGGACTAAATGTAATATTTCCTCCGACGGAGAAAGAAAGGCTAGCGAAGCAGTGGAAGAACGCCCTGATTGTAAAAATTCTGGGCCGAATGGTGGACCTAGCTTATTTGACTCTAAGGTGCAGCAACTTTGGGCAAGAAACGGTGAAGTAGATCCGATAGACGTGGGAGCAGGATTTTTGGTGGTTCAGTTCACAGAGACGAGTGACTATGAATTAGCTTTGATTGGTGGTCCATGGCTACTATTTGACCATTATATTTTGGTGCAACCATTGAAAGAGGACTTTGATCCTAAGGGTGAAGTTGTCACGAAGATAGCAGCATGGATTCTTTTTGCCAAACTCTCGTTAGATTACTATGATAAAGGAGCCCCGTATGTACTAGGATCTCAAGTGGTAAGAGTTCTAAAAGTAGATACGGCTACCCAAAAACGCAAGAAAGGTCATTTTTCGAGAATTTTCTTGGAGCTAAATCTTTCGGCTCCTTTGAGACCTTTCATCCTTATCAATGGTCGGGTGACATAGATCCAGTATGAGGGTATATTTATCAAGTATGTTTTAGGTGTGGTAGATATGGTCATGATTTTCAACATTGCTCTCTTCGGAAGGAAGAAATAAAATGCAACCAAAAAGGAGAAAATACTTCTTGCAAGGAGACTGTAGTGCAAGAAGGAGCTGGCAGCACAACGGTGCTTGAGGAATGCAATGATGGAGTACAAGCAAAAGTGGCAGACATGGAAGTAGTAAAGGAAACACCAAAGTTTGATAGTTGGATACTAGTTCAACATTCACGGCATCCACACGGGAGGGAGAAGGTTGGTGGATCTGGTGGAGGGCGAGTTTTGAGGTGCAATAGTGGAAGGGAAGAAAGTGGTTCTCGCTTTCGTGCATTAGAAGTGAAGCAAATTGGTGGGTGTAATAATGATAGTCAAAATATGAATAGTAGAGCTCCATTAGTAGACATTTTGAATCAAGACTCAATGGGAAATGATAGAAATATGTCTAAAGGGCCAGTCATTGAACAATCAAAGGAAAAATGTGTCCTTCCCTCTCACTCCAAAGCTATGGGACCGAAACGCGTGGGTGGGGTGGGGACATCTGAAAAGAGGAGAATATGGAGGTTGGCCAACAAGGGACGGGCATGCAAGCTTGGCTTGAAGTGAAGACTAAATTGAGATTAAAAGATGAGGGCAATGTTAAACACGTTGGTGAAGGGCAAGCAGTGAATGGTTTGGGTGAAAACACAACGCTCCAGGTGGGTAGTAATAGTGATGTAGGTAATCATAAAACAAGGGTAATAGAAGATACAAGTGATAATGAAGAAAATACAACAAAGTCCTTTGCAGCAGACAATCCATGGGACCCTAAGGCTATCAAAGAAAATAGCTTGTATGTTCATTTTATTTCACATACACATGGGCAAATGGATGAAGATATGGAGGTCACAAAGACACCGTCCATGGTTGGTTAGTAGAATTTTATGGGCGATAATGATTATTGATTATTATTTTTTATGAATTTTAATATTATGATATGGAACACACGTGGTGTTAGAGGCAAGTTTTTTGCTGGTTTGTTAGTAGATCTTAGGCGAAGGTACCAATTTGATTTCTTAGTGATACTTGAACTTAGGCAAAAGAAGAAGAAGGCAATTTATATCGCTAGACGCTTGGGATTAAGAAATATGGATATGGTTAAGGCATAGGGATTTAGTGGTGGCATTTGGTGTTTTTGGGATGATAAGGTTAATTTTAAAGTTAAGCTCAAGGCATCTCAAGTTCTGCATGGTGTTTTAAATATTGGTCAAAATAATAGCTGGGATCTGTCGGTAGTATATAAGAATCCTAATCGAGCTCATCGCAGAGAACTGTGGCATTAGTTAGATAGTATAAGCAGCAGTGGCATGGAAAGATAGTGTGATGGGGGAGATTTCAACGCAACTGCTCGTGTAACAGAGAGAATATAGAACCATAGCTCCGCCTGATCCTGAGTTTGTGGGATGGTTAGAAAGAAGTGGTATGGAGAAAATGAGATTTCAAGGTCCTGAGTTCACATAGGTAAGCAAGGGATCAACAAGTCATATAGATCATTTTGTGGCTAATGCAGGCTGGTTAAAGCAGTTCCAAGAGGTAAGTTTACTCCATCTTCCTCATTCTAAATATGATCATTGCCCCCTCTTATTGAAAGGGAATGTAGTAAAAAGTAGTTACCGAGGGTGCTCTTTCAAATATGATCATTGCCCCCTCTTATTGAAAGGGAATGTAGTAAAAAGTAGTTACCGAGGGTGCTCTTTCAAGTTCTTTGCACCATGGATGACTCATGATGATTTCTCAAACATAGTTATAAATAAATGGCAATCATCAAGGATTTAGGAGGATAATGTAGAGGGTTTTAAGAAGGAAATCTTGCAGTAGAATCGTGATGTTTTTGGTAATATTAATCATCGGAAGAATGTTTTAATTTATCAACTTGAGAAGTTCAATAAGAGGGTGTTGCTATGTAAGAAAGAAGTAGAGGAGAGAAGGAAGGTATGGGATGAACTGGAGAAGTGCTTGGTACAGGAAGAGATAATGTGGTTGCGCAACATTCTCGATGTAACTGGCATACAAATAGGGATAAAAATACTAAGTACTTCCATATGGTTACAAATAGCAAAAGAAGGAGGAAGCATGTGCAAACTTTGCAAAGGGAAGATGGGAAATGGATGTATAGTGAGGAGGAATTAAATAGGAGAGTACACGTTTCTTTCATTCCTTGTATGTGACGGAGCAACAGCCAAGGGTGAATATCAATTTTAGAGGCACTTTTCCAATAATTCTGGATAATCTAATGGGTATGTTAAGCCATATATTTGCAGAACAAGAGGTAAAGCAAGTTGTATTTAGTATGGGGTCTTTGAAAGCTCCAGGTTTGGATGGTTTGAACCCGCTGTTCTATCAAAGCTAATGGGAAGTGGTCGGGAAGTCTATGGTGGATTTGGCTCAAACAATTTTTATGCGCCCGACGGAGATCAAGAGGCTGAATAGCACCAATATCATTTTGATTCCTAAAGATGATGTTCCCCAGACAATTATCTTTTTTGTTTTAGTAATGGAAAAACTTGCACACCTGATTCAGAACGAAGTCTCTTAAGGAAGCTGGAGTACGTTCCATTTAATGAAAACTGGTATCGCAGTCTCGCATTTGTTCTTCGCTGATGATTTAATATTATTTGCGGAAGCATCTTTGGATCAGGCGGCAACTATTAAAGCTAGTATGTATGACTTTTGTACTGCTTCTGGAGAAAAGGTGAATGTTGATAAATCCAGGATTTTTTTCTCAAATAATGTATGTCACACGAGAAAAAGCAAAGATTAGTTCTGTCATGGGATTTACACTGACAACGAACCTAAGGAAGTATCTTGGTATTCCTATGCATCATCAATGTGTTTCAAAGGGTACTTATCAGTTTATATTGAATAGGATACATGATAGATTTAAGGGTTGGAAAGCTAACTGCTTATCTATAGATGCTAGACATACTCTCGTTTCCTCTGTGTTGTTTGCTCTCCCAAATTATGTTATGCAATCTACGTGGCTTCTAAAAGCTACTTGTGATGACATTGATAAACAATGTCGTGGCTTCCTTTGGGGTAGTACAGAGACAAATAAAAAACCTCATTTGGTTGCTTAGGAGACTGTGTGTACTAAGAAGGATGCAGGTGGGTTAGGGTTATGGTACGCTCGTAAACAAAATGAGGCCTTTATGATGAAATTGGGATGGGGATTGGTGAAACGAAGGGATGCACTATGGGTGAAGTTTATGAGGGAGAAGTATCATTGTGGTGAAGATATTTTACCGAAGATCCAGGTACAGAGATAAGGGTCACAAGCATGGAAAGGTATTAGGAATGTATGGGAGAAAACAAAACAAGTTATTGGGTGGAAAATAGGAAACGACCAACATGTGAAATTTTGGTATGACAAATGGCTTCATCATTATTAAAGTCTTATTTCATACTGTGTACAAGGTCTTCCAAAGAACATGAAGGAAGATAGAGTATGCAAGTATATCACACAGTCTGGTGTTTGGGACTGGGAGAAATTTGAATCTTTTTTTCCTACACATGTTCTCCAAGCAATTAATCGGGTTGTTCCTAATATTCATCAGGACTTGGTGGACGTACCTACATGGTGGCCCTCGAATAATGGTGAGTTTACTATTAAATCAGCATATGATCTTGTGTGTGTAAAGCGTGTATCCCACCGTAGGAACCTTTGGCTGAAAAAATGGAAGATGGAAACGCCACAACGTTGTAAAACATATACGTGGCTTGCAGCTAGAGGATGACACATGACAAATTCTTTACGTGTAGCTAAGGGCCTGCAAGGTAGTGGAAGTTGCGAAGTGTGTCAAGGTAGCTGGGAGGATATCATACATGTCCTTTAGGATTGTAGGGTGGCCACAAATAGTTGGAGGTAGTTGGTGCCAGCTCGACTTTGTAATAGGTTCTTTGGCTCTAACGATGTCCAGGCTTGGTTTGAATGGAATTTATCTTTGAAAGAACAGAGCCTGGATGTAAGCTAGCCGACGTGCTTTACGTTGATGTGCCGCCAACTTTGGTTAAACCGGAACTCAGAGGTTTTCTAAAGGAAAACGGCAGGAGCAATGCAAATCTTAGCATAGGTTCATGCTCAAGGTCAATGGTCGAACTCTCAGTTATATAAGTTAGCGCTGGAAACTAGGAGAGCCTCTGGGTGGAAGCCACGTATGACAGTTAGGTAAAGATGAACGTAGATGGAGCTCACCGACATGATGGGAGTATAGCAGGTTGTGGGGGTATAGCAAGAAACTAATAAAGGTTGTGTCCTTGGGGGTTTCATGCTTAACTTGGGACGAGGAAATGGCCTACAAGCGGAGATATGGGGTATTCTTATAGGTTTAAAACATGCTTGGGATTTGAATTGGAAGAGAGTGGTAATAAAATTAGACTATGCAGAGGCTGTAGACCTTATTGCCTATGGGTGGGATGATAATCATCTACAGACTGATACATTAGTAGAGATTTCTCAATTTTTGAAACGGAACTGGGAGGTGTCTATAGAATGGTGTAATTGGGAAGCAAATTATGCGGCTGATAATCTTGCGAAGTGTTCTCTTGATTTGGTCTTGGGTGCTGTCTCGTTCTTCGCGCCTCCTAATCTCCTGACAGATGTTCTACGTAAAGATTTGAATGTTAACTAGTTTGTAGTTTTCCTTTCATCAGGAAAAAAAAACAATAAAGGGCCATCGTTGAGTTGGCGTATTGTAAATTGAACCAATCATGTAACCACAGCCCCCACCCAGCCCCACCACCCCCATCAGGTCAAATTGTCAACTTCTGAGCGGAATTGGGCTTCCCTTCACGTTTTCACATGTACGTATTTTCTAGAAGCAGGTTTTTGGGTTTTGGCCCTTTCCTTGTTTGTTTCATATTCTAGAAGCGGTAGCTCCCCTTCAATTCAATGACTTCACATCTACAAAAACAACGGTTTCACTTTTCCGGTGGTGCACTGCACATGGACTCGTTCGAAGGTTGTCATATTGATTGGTTTAACATTAAACATTTGTCACGCCAGGAAGTTCTGGTGATTGTGTTGTGCTTTTCTTCGTCTTCCTCCACGGTTACGTGTATCGTATATGACAATTAATGCAAGCCACATGCCGCATTTAATGTAAACTGAGTTGCGTTCAGAAGCTGATCCTTGGGAGGCACATGTTTCTGTCTTTACTCTTTGGCAAGTTTGTTCTGGCTGACTGCTCTTTATTTACTAGTTTCATTTTTCTTTCGTCCACGAACCACAGATCGTTCAATTTTAAAAAAAATGGTCCATTATAGATAATATATTTTATCATACGCAGATTTTAAAATATAACGATCATCCAACAAAACACGAAACGTCAAATTCCGATAAATCATTAAAAAAAATTACAAATCCCCCGAGTTTGCTGGAATGGTACGACTAGTTATAACATCCATCAGTTTACAGTTTACACAAATAGAAGGGTACTCAAAAGTCACAAGATGACACTCGAGTTGTTTCCAGAACCTTTGCATTAAAAAGCTAGCTAGCTATATAGCAAGCTTCGAGACACTCTATTCACCAAGCAAAGTTGCAATATCACACTCGTTGAGGTTTCTGAGACGAGGAAAATTCATGTTCGTTTTACACCTAAAAAAATAAGTTCTTTTGCGTCAAATCTGTGGCACTGGTGGTAGTATCTAACGTCACAGATTCACAGGCGCAGAAGAGCAGAATTTATTAATGGAATGGTCCCAGGCCATACAAGAAAATTGGAGAGTTACTTGTATTTACTTTTATACTTTTGGGTTTGCCATAACGGGACTCATGAGCATTGTCAGGTTTCTTCCCGCTCATTTACAATTATCCATTTATAGTATGGATGCCACTTGCATTGCCATGAACAAAACTCTGTAACAAATTAAAAAAATAAAAACATGTGAACCAGAAAATGTATGTATCCCATGCGCATTTACGGCCAATAGTTGTTACAGACTGCTATGAGAATGAGAGGATGAGGAAAAGGGGAATTAAAAAGGGGTCCAGATGGGAATCCAAGAGGATCTTGTGATGCAATACTTTCTTGCTGGATTGTTCATGACATATGATAGAAAGTTTTTTAAGGAAAAAAAAAAACTCTAACATTACTGGTGGAAACACAAAATTACTTAATTGAGATTAAATTGAGTTTGATAATCAGTTTTCGTGTTTTTGTTTGATACCTACTTTAATTTTGCAGGCTACCCTAGGTTGAAATATTTGTGAAACATAGCTTTAAAATCTTCCGCGAATTAATAATTGAAAGTCTTTTTGCTCGTTTGGAATAGCTTATTTTTTGGTAATAAATGCTTATAAATCGTGATTCACGGTATACGAGGTAAGTATGTGAGAGGAGTTTTATCTCGACTTACGTAATAAACACTTATATTCAAAAAATAAGTGTTCCCAAACATACACTTTCTCAACAGGAAACCATGGTTGTGATTGTTGTCACTGGTCATTTTCAAAATTAAATCAATTAGACAGACCCAAGACAAACTGATATATAAGTTCATAATAATTAAATAGTTATTTTTTAATAGTCACATATATATCGTACTGCTCTAGGAAAAAATCTTGTGAGATTACTGTTGTCACTAGCAACCCACATTTATTTTTAACATAATATTAGTGTTTAGATAGGGACTTGCTAGTCCTTTCAAGTCTTATAGGGTTGTCTTATTTCTCAAATGAGAGGTATGTTTGGGATCACGATTTCTTAAAAAATAAGTCCTTATTATACAAATCGAGATAAAATTCCTCTCACATACTTACCTCGTATATTGTGAATCATAATTTATAAGCACTTATTGCCTAAAAATAAACTATTACAAACGAGCACGAGTTATACTAATCAAAGTCGTGAAGAAATTTAATATGCATCTAATTTTTAAATTTTAATAAATTAATTAACATAAGACCCTATGTGTATGTTTAGATTAGTTTTTTTTAATAGTTTTTATAACTTACGAGATAAGTGTGTGAGAGAAGTTTTGTCTCGAGTTTCACAAACCATAATTTAAAACCATGGTTTGGAAGTTTACCAAATACACAGTAAAAAAGGATTGGGGGATCATTAATTCTCCAGGCAGGTCCTTTGTTTTCACCAAAGCAATCTAACGGTCAAGATTTTGGTGGTACTGTACATAAACAATGGGACCGATTCAACGGTGGGACTACAGCTTTTATAAGTAGATCTTCTCCCACCTCTACACAGCTTTTATAGATATGCGTGTCTACTTGATCTGTTTTTGTGAGTGACTCAGTTTTATTAGTAAATATTTTCCATTGAAATTTACCGCACAGAATAATTACTTGAAACTGGGCGAGAGAAATGCAAACTTTAACCCAAGACACGTATCATATATGCAACATATAGATCAATAGAATCATATGATACTCAATAGTTAGTGGTGATATCATATACACTTTGTAGCAGACTAAAGGATTGAAATTTCTGTCCCACATTCGATTTATGCAAAAGCAAGACTAGATGAGCTGATTGAGACCTATATATATAACCGAGTTTAACAAAAAGTCCAGAGTCCTATTCAGGCGACACAAAACTAACCAGCCTAAAATGATTTGGCATCTGCAACCACTGATGTGTAATGCTATATTGCATGCCACCACTAACTTATTCCCGGCAAAACAACTTCATCTAAAAGCCATTTCTCAAGAAAAGAAAATGGCAATTCTGCACCATTCTCCGGCTTGCTCTCATCTTGGAAAAGAGTAGTGCTTTTAGGCTCAGGGTCAGGAGACAGAGATTGGGAAAACTCAGAATTCGAAGAATCCAAAGACTCCAACCCAAGCAACGACTCAAACGTCTCGCATGTCTCCAAGCTGTTTCCTCTGTCTGGGGCTTCTTTGCTACAAGCAGCCAAGTTTCCGAGTGAGTTCTGAGTCATTGTGGAGTTAGAAGTGCGAGAAGGATTTTTCTTTGGTGGATTCTTCTTCCATTCCTTGAGCAAACGAGCTATGTTGTCAGCAGTAGACGCATAGCATACGGATTGGGTTGGTTTCGCTGAAGAAGTGGAAGAAAAGGAGCCTGTATTATTATTATTATTATTATTAGAGGTGTTGGATTGAAATGAAGCACCAGAAGGATTATGAGGTGACAGTGCATCTCGAAGAGCTCTCTTGGCCATTTGGATATCAGTTTGAAGCCTCCTTTCCCACTGGCCTCTAGGCATTGTACTGTTCGAACCCGAAAACCCATCCCTAATGCTATCTCCTTCCAGACCCGTCTGCATTTTCTTGAGCTTCTTCTTCAAGTGGGTGTTCCAATAATTTTTTATGTCGTTATCTGTTCTCTGTGGAAGGTACGAAGCTATCGCAGCCCATCTGTTCCAGAATCAATAATATTCTCCAGTTTAAAACCTGATCGTATTTGATATCTCTGTATCTAAGGTTTAGTTTATATAGATGGATTTACCTATTGCCCAAAAGAGCCTGAAGATGGATGATCATCTTCTCTTCTTGGTCAGTGAAGTTACCACGCTTGATTCCTGGCCTCAGGTAATTAGTCCATCTAAGTCGGCAACTCTTGCTGCAACGAGACAACCCTGAAAAACCAAAGAAATCAGAACCTAAATTTAGAGTAAGGCCATTAAATAAAATCAGTTTCATCATACAAAAGAAATTAAATAAACGTATGCCTGTATTGGTGGGAACAGCCTTCCAATTCCCTGGGCCATGTTGCTGTATGTATGACACCAGTAAGATATCTTCTTCAGGTGTCCAAGGTCCTTTCTTGACACCTTCTTTGTCACAACAAGGCGGCCTTCCCATCTCTGCTTGTGATCTAGTTCCTTGTTCCTCTCTCTTTGATCTGCAACTCTTGATGTGTGGATTTTATTTCCTCCTACTTTGATATGTGCTTTATATGCGGAGCCAAGCGTCCAAGGCAAAGTGAAAGAAATGGATGGCGTGAATATATAGACCCAAAAAAAAAAACCAGAGGAGCACGCTGACTTAAACAAATAGAAAAGAGGGGAAAGGGCAAAGAGTCAAAAGTCGACTGGCGAGAGCATTAAGTGTGAGGACAAAGTCAGCTTGTGGCTCTCCCAAAACCGCGTGGCATTCAATGACACACACTGCGCTGGGGAAAAAGCTCTTGCTATTGTCTGCTTTTAATGCCCTGTATGTAAAAAGTCTAATCCCCGGCGGCCATTAAGTGACCTATGTAAAGCTGTACTCCAGCAACAAAACCTCATATAGTTGCAGCTTCAGTACTTCACTTTATTGTTTACCTGCTATTTCCTTCTCAAACAGTCTAATTTGATCCCTCGGTTTCTGCTTTTGGAATGCGACGGTGATGGGAAATGTTAAGGAAGTTTAATTCGTCACCTTCAATATGGATGCAAATTAAATTAATAAGGAGGTTCATTAGATGGTAAAGGGAGCAAGCGTGTGAGTTGAGGAACAAGATCGAGGGTGGTGATGGAGAAATAAGAGAGGAGACAGAGAATAAATGCGAGGCAGGGGATAGATATTTTGAATAATGTGGGGAAACAAACGGAGATGAGAAGCGAGGTGAGCCAACTGGTTGGCTTTTGGTTTGAAAACAAAAATGAATAATAAATGCGTGAACGATATCTGCAACAGATTATTATATGAGCCCACCTCGCTCACTGCCCATTGTCCCTTCGCCTGTGCCTTTGACTTTCATATCTCTCTCTTACCTAATCTGTACCCCCTGGATCTTCACATAACATCCTCACTCATTCCCTTCATAATTCATTTTCTTTCAATGTTTTGAGGATGAGTTTAATGCATTTCTTCCTACACTCGAAAATGAATTTTATTATAAATTATAATTTGTTATGAATATATTAATTATATAGATATCCATTGACTATTGAACTTTCATATTCTAGTCATCATTCATGAATAGCAGTTGGAATACTAAAATGCAATTTAATGTACATTCAGATACATGAATAATATAAAATGTCATATAGCGTACATTCATTTATATTAATTGTACCATTTATTGTATCTTAGTGATGACTCTTGGAGGCCTGTAAATATAGGTCTTGCACAAAGCATTGTAATAATACAGGAAATTGAATGAGAATTGCTCCCAATTTTCTCTTCTATTATTTATTACTTTTTTATCCTAGATTTATCTTTATTTTCATAATACGTTATCAGCACGAAAGCTCCAACGAAAGTATGATCTTTTAATCGTTTTCTTGACAATTTCATCTTCCTACTTTTACTATAATTTATGTGATATCTCTCTGAGATAATCTGAACCACTATATGAATTTAAAAATATACTTTTATCTATTGGTTTAAACAGTGAGTTTCATGGCTAAGATTGGAGAGTGTTATTGTTTTTATATGTTATTTTCATCTTCTTTATGAGTTTTTTTATATTATTGATATTGTTATTTTAGTATGGTCAGAAGCTATTTACCATAGAATAAAAAACCGGACCGGACCGGCCGGTTCGACCGGTTGAACCGGGAACCGGTCCATGGTCCGGTCCGGTTTGCTGATAAACCGTCAAACCGGTTGAACCGGTCTAAAACCGGTTCGACCGGTCAGAACCGGTAAAACCGGTGGTCGAACCGGTTGAACCGGTTTCGTTTTTTTTATTTTTAAACATTTTTTTTTCTTTTTGAGGTGAAAATGGAAGGTTGAAGACTAAAATGAAAAGAAAAATATGTAAAAAAAGAACAAATCTAAAAAAACTGAAGAAGATAATGAAAAAAACTATGTAAAAAGATATAATAATTATTGGAAATGAGATATAATTGCATAAGTATAAGCATTATAACTAATACTAATAGATTTTAAGCTTTTTGTTTTTCTAAAAATCTTTATTTTTATATATAGAATTTTAAAAATATATTAATGTATATTATTACTAATAAATTATAATATTTTAATATGACCGGTTCAACTACCGGTTAGACCCCGGTTGACCCATTAACCCTTGAACCTGTGCTGTGACCGGTTCATTGACCGGTCCGGTTTTTCGTTCCTTACTATTTACCTCTTATTTATTATTTTAAAATTGTATGGCCAGAAGTCATATTGCTTTAAGTTTTTATTCTGAAATTATATGGCTAGAAACCATATTGCTTTAATTTTTTATTTTGAAATTATATGACCAGATTGATTTCTTATTTTGATATAATATGATCAAAAGCCATATATACCATTTTGTCTTTTATCTTAATGTATGGCCTGAAGTCATATACAGCTTTTATTTATCCTGAAGATAAAATGACCAAAAGCCATATAGATTTAATCTTTCATCTTGGGGTTAATTGGTCTGAAGCCATAAGAGATAATCGGCCTGAAGCCATCAAGTTTTCATTTTTGTTGTGATATCTTATTTAATGAATTATTCATTACCTTTACGAATTTTCTGTTATTATCGTTTGTGTTATTATATTTTGTTTTTATATTTCATATTTTATGATTTTCCTTTTATTGTATTAGTCTGAATTATATTAAATCTTATGAAATTTAAATTTGTGGCTTTTATCATTACTAAAAAAAATTATTTATCTCGAATGCCTAATCTAGTTATCTATGATTTTTCTACTCAATCATTTGCATAAAAGCTTCAAAATTAAATATTTGGGCGTAAAAGATCTATTTGTTCTTTAGAACAAAATAAAGGATATGAATGACCACCGTAAGATAACTATTCTTTCAAAAACTCGTTATAAATGAACGCATCTATTTTGCTCATGTAGTAGCAATATTGCAAAAAAGTTTTTAAGAAATATGCTAAATTAATTTATCGCCTCTATGTGATCAAACAAAACAATGAGCTATTGTTGCAAAAATCATGTAACACATCCAACTGGTTTATCTCTATCCCCAAGAGTGAATGTAATAACAAATGTATCTAATTTTGGTGATGGACGAGAGCATTGACGTGACTATAGCCGTGGGTATGACCGTAGTCGTAATCGTGGTGATTCAAATTTCCACCTAAGTTAAAATAAGTCACGTTGATCAAGATGGCATTTTTTTAGTATGATGGTATGGATATTACCTATATGGCATTATTAGGATTTCTCTGCTACTTTTATCTGATAAATTTTTTTTTTGGCCAATACTTTTATCTGATAAATTGGAGTATAAGGTAAAAGAAATATATATGTGTGTGTAGATATATATGTATATTTATGTTGAAATTATATTGGAAGTAGCTTATAATATATGAACAGGAGGGAGAAAGTCAATGAAAATCATCTTAATAGTGTTATTAAGACTAGAAATTAAGTATTACCTTCTCCTACTCTTTTTATAAGAAACAACCATTAAAATTATATAGTTTAAAATGTTAGTTATAAATAATAAATGTGTGATTTATACACCTTTCTTTACAATTATACAATTTATTGCAAAGAGATAATAAATGATATATATTTAATTAGGATAAAAATAGAAAAACAAGTATAAAATCTCAGATAAATAAGATATGTTCCTTATATTAAGGAATACTCTTAAAAGAGAGAATATTCCTAATAAGATATGTTCCTTCTGCCACAGCTTATTTAAATAGGCACTTAAAAGTGAGGTTGTCAAATACCAAATCAAAACTCAAAATAGCTTTTAACTCTTAAAACCGTGATTTGGTATAAGCTGCCTGAACACTCTCAAATTTTGCAAAACCATGATTTGACAAGAATATCATGGTTTGAGGATTGAAAACCATAGTTTCCAATAAGTTGTTTTTTTCAACCTTTTCAGAAGCTATTCTTTAAAATTTATTTTCTAAAATCACCTTTTTTTTCTTTTACTTTTTCTTTAAAAATTAATCCAACACAACACAGAGAGAAGGAAGAGATATAAAACGAATATAAGGGATATATAAGGAGGGAGTCCAATAATTCTTAGATAGTTTTTTTTTTTTTTGCCAACGATGGAGGCCGGCCCAGTGTACCATATGAATCTGTCTGGATTATGTTCTATATGCTCCATTTTATTTCACACATTCCTGCCTACGTAACTTACCTCTTCTTGATCCTGTCACTCGCTACCCAACCTTGCTTATGGCCCAACCCAACTATCCTACCCCCAACAATTTGATTCTTCATTTTTTTTTTAATTAATAGATAATCAATCATCAACGTATACCACTAAGGCCTAAGCTGTGCGAGTTTATTGAACCTTGCCCGCGTTTTGGTCTTGTATCACGCGGAGAAACCTAAACGAACCGTATTATATATTTTCTACTCACAAATAATATGATATCGATTACCGGAAAGTAGAGATTAAGAAAAATTTATAATGATACGGAGTATTTGATTGGATCTACAAATTTATAAAAAAATTGCCATATATACTCCTTTAATCCCAAATACAGAACCTATTTTGCTGCATTTGGGAACCGAGATAATGTTATTTTAAAGCTATCAACAATATAATAACTCATCCAGACTCCATTACATTCATAACAATACGGAGTACGTAGTAATTTGATTCGATGATTCGATCTATTACATTACATTGCCAAACCGCAAAAGCTACGTGCACGTACTGGTTTAATTTGCCAACACGTGTGCATGTCAAATAACCCCCATTTCTTAACACCTAATTAACGCCACTAATCAATTGGATTGGATGATTATGTTGAAAGCTGCTTCACCTTCGAATTTAACCGGCAACGTCTCAGTCCAAAAAAAAAAAAAAAAACCGGCAACGTCGTCTTCTTTAACAATTTCCGCCGCCGCAATTGCAGCGCTTTATATAGACTGAAGCCCCCACAAATTAAATGAAAAACAAGGCATCAGTCACCGAAATTATTTGCGTCTCTGTATTTTCTTAACTACTCTCATGTCTTCTGGACCACGCAATTAAAAAAATGCCTCACATAAATCATTTTTTCCTGGGACTCCTGTTGGGACGAGTATGGTGCCCAGTGGCTTGGTGCACTCATTCTAGCTCTACAAAAATTGTTCAACCCAACTCTAAAAAAATGATCCGAAAAAATTTTGGGCAGTTTTGGGCGGGTTAATAAATGGGCAGGGCCGAACATCGGGTAAGGGGTACTGCCCTGCCCATTTGGCCTTACTCGAAAAACTATTTTCATTTATTTAAAATATAAAAAGTTATATCAATTAAATATTATTTCATATATATATTTTTATTTAAAATATATATTATCTATTATATAATATTCTTCTGATCCTTTCTTTTTTACCCTGGCCACTAAATACTATTTACAAGTAGATTTCTTTGTTTTTTTTATTACTTTGTGATGTATTAAATTATAGTTGCTTTTTATTTTTTTTCCATATGCTTCATCATTTGATCAATTTTTGGGACATTGAATTGATGCAAACTACTTTGACTTCACAGCTTTAATTACAATCGTTTTGTTTCCTTATTTATAATGGATTATGAATGTTGTTTAATTTTTAAAGTATGGATATTTGTTAAGACATATAGTAGTTTTTAAATTTCAAAACTCAAGTTGTAAACTTATTTTGAAATATCTAAGATGTGGAATTATCAAATGTATTTGAAGTTTATATTCCTTAGGACGAAGTTAAGACATATGGTATTGGTAACTATAGGAATGTTCATAAAATTTATACGGAATTATTTTTTTTATATGTGGACAAGACAAAGTGTTATCACTTAGATAGGAAAACTCACCCTGCCCAACCCACCCTTACCCAATCCAAAATGATTAAGACTTTTAATGAACAGGACAGGATATCAAACTGTAAAATACAGTCCGTTCATATTTCAGGGTGGGCATCAAACAGGAGTCTCACCCTGCCCATCCTCACCTTAGACTCTTGTGCAGCATTACTATTCTATACGGCGCGTTCTGAGTCTGACATTAAGTCCCGCGTTCTGCGTCACTATCAAGGGAACCCTAATTACATTAACATGACCCATGCCCGTGTCATGCATGTATGGCACAATCACGATACAAGATATTAATTAATTATAATTATATAATGCCATATGAAAAGAAGATGAAGAAACACACAAGAAAGCGCCAAACTTTGTACAAAGCTTCTCCATGGCGAAGTGTTACGTCATTGGTCCTGAAAGGGACATGCTGTCTCCTCTTCGTGCTTTTTTTCAAGTAACTCAGGAAGGATGTCACTTTTTTCCAAAGAAAAAGAAGGATGTCACTTGATTGATTTTAGTCGATCATAAAAGATTTTGAAACTTTATTATACTCTTTATATCAAAATCAAATTATATTTTATTAGTGAAAAAATAACGATATTCTTTTTTATTTATATTTTGAATTATCTTATTCATTCTATAAATATTCATTTTTATCTTGTGAATAATTACTTATGTTCTTTTGAATTTTTTTATTTATTTTGTAAATGCTTTTTTTTTTGTAAATGTTCTTCTCAAAAAATAAAAGAAATACATCATTATCTTTTCATCCATAAAATTTAATTTCATTTTGATTCAAAATGTACAATAAAGTTTGAGGCTCTTTTAGAAATTGACTGAAATTAAGTTACAAAGTTAAATGTAACTCTCCTTTGTTTTTTTTTTAGTTAGAAACGTCCTATGAAGCCTAAGTGAGAGGAGGGGACATGGCTTCACATAGTTATTAGGCATAAAGATAAAAAATTATCACTTGAATTTTAAAATTTTAAATCAATGATTTTTTAAAAATATGAGTTGTCAATTGTTATTTTTTTTTCATTCTCATTATTTTTATTATCATTAAAATCAATTTAAAATTTTAAAATTTAAGTGATATTTTTTTTCATTGTTACAGACGTAAACGTAGCCTAAGGAGGATTTTGCTTTAGAAAAAGTTCACCCTAGCGAGATAGAACTTGGCGAAACCAAGAGAGCGACAAACGCATGACCCTTGAGAGGGAAATGTAGACGCGTGGAGTACGATACGTGAACAATTCACACCACTTATTTTGCTGAATGGCGCAAAAGCTCATTGTTTCTTATGAAAGTTTATTTTGTATCAAGCGGAATCCATTATTCCCGATGCGTGTGTATCTATATAACAAATAAGGGCGTGTTTGGTATGAGGGGAGGAGAGGGAAAGTGGACGGAGGGAAACTTTTTTTTAGTTGAATTTAAGAAAATTAGAGAAGTGGGGTTAAAAATTTTTAATTAGTTTTTCTTACTCTTTTATCTTACATATTCTCTTTATTAAAATTTTATTACCCCACTTATTCAATCTTTTAAAATTATACTTATAAAAATTTTCCCTCCCCTCCAAATCCCTCACACCAAACAGACCCTAATAGTTCAAATAAAAGCTGGTTCCGATATTTATATATTTTAAGGGACGGTTAGATATTCTGTGGCAAAAAAAAGGAACGGTTAGATGTTTTATAATCATCTTAATTATTATTGATTATATCTAGATATTTCCAACTTCTTGTTTGATCATAACAGAACATTCTAGACATTGTTTGTTTCCTATTTTTTATCTTGATTGGATATTCTAGATATTATTTATTTCCTAGATAAAGTTGGAAAGTCAGCTTTATCTTATATTTAGGGTCAAATGAAATATTTTAAATAAGACATGTCTT
The DNA here is from genome assembly GCA_963210345.1 of Inga oerstediana. NCBI lineage: Eukaryota > Viridiplantae > Streptophyta > Magnoliopsida > Fabales > Fabaceae > Inga > Inga oerstediana. Next base: position 14,013,868 of record OY723403.1, on the reverse strand, counting down.
GTATGACCCACATGTGAGTTGGACCAGGCTTAGGTTTAAGGTATGGTCAGTAAGCTATTACAAGCATCAATAGAAAATTGTAAATAACTTAGACTGAGTTAGAGTGATATACATTGAAAACTTAATTGGTTCATTTAAGGATTCTTTGACGAGTGACGGCTATTTTACCCAAACCATTACTATATCTTTCCTTTTGTTAGAATAATTCCTGACATCTGGAACTATTATGTATTACACTTTCAGATGATCTAGTATGTTGCTTGAATTTAGAATTTATCCTGCTGAAACATCATTCCAGGTTTTACCTTTTACCTGATAACATACATAATAAAGAATCTGAAGCCTGAGATCATTAGAATAATTCGTTCATAATATATGTAACCCATGATTCAACGAGTTCTTATATCTTTCTTTAAAAAAAATTATAGAAAAAAAAAACCCTCAGATAACCAAGCAATCAATAGAGAACAACATGCAAGTGTTTTTGTATACATGCTCTCTCTCTTGATCTCATTGGTGATAGATCTAGTATCACGATGATGTGTGCGGATTTATAGAATAATTTCGCATCACTTAAATTAGGTGAATAGGGAAAATATATAGAAGAAAACAGTAAGTGCTGGAAAAATAATAATAGGATGGCGTTGTTTCGATCCTATCCGGTTCTGTATGTGAACACTTATACTTTTACTTTCTCATTCTGACTCTACGGTTAATGATTGGTTCAATTGTTAAGTTAATGATTGGTTCAACTGTTAAGGATTTATTACATAGCTCTCAAAGTTGTGGAACTAATTTATAATAAGTACATTTGTAAGCATTTTTTAAATTAGGATCATCATAGTTTTTGTGAACTCCCATAACTCAACTCAAAGGGGACAAAATATTTGTGAATTAAGAAATACTTGTTTTGTCATGTTGATGCCCGCAGCAATTATTATTCAAATAACTATCTGTAATTAACAAATTTTGCAATAAATTTAAATAATAAAACTTGAACGTCACTAGTTCTTTTGTTGGACCCCTAATGCCACTTTCATTAATCATTAGCATATTTTCAACTTGAATGCATGGAATTAATGCGTTGATTACGAAAATTCACACATTAATATTTCTTTAAGATCCTAATAAATAAACATAATCATGGAATAAATACATTCTATGAACATTTATGGGGAAATGCTAATTTGCTACAACTAGCTAAGGGCAAGCATCGATTTTTCGGTAAAAACCGAAAAAACCAAACTACCGAAATAAAGGAAATTCTGAAAACGAACCGAAACCGAACAATTGAAATTACCGAACCGAAATAACTGAAATTATTCGGTTCGGTTTCGGTTTTGTAAGAAAAAATCGAAATTTTTTTAGCCTTCATTTTTTACTTCAAATATCTGAATTTTCAATTAGCAAAAATTAATACAAATTATAAAATTGAATAACCTCATCAAGATCCAAAGAAATATGATATAAAATAAAGTATAAGCAACATATTACATATATGATCGATGTAGTTTGGAGTACCCAATATTCTAATAATAGAACCAAAAATAGGAAGGTTTTTTAGAGATGCAGAATAATTGTATTCAACATTACTTAATCCAAAGAAAGCATAACAAAAATTAAAAAAAGATGAATATCCAATGATATATCATTCTTTGTGTTACATCCGGTTTTTCGTTGGTGACATACTCTTTTAATATTTTCGGTTTTTCGGTTTAAAGCGAATTTTTTTTTGAAAAAACCGAACCAAACTGAAAAACAGAAGAAAACCGAACATGCACTGAACACTGAAAAAACCGAACTGAAAAGACTGAAATTGATTCGATTCAATTCGGTCTTCGGTTTCGGTTTGGTTTTGCTCACCCCTGCAACTAGCATTCATAATTCAAAGAGTATTATTGATAAAGCCCATGAAAATTGATCCAATTAAAAAAGACATGACTCAAGTTTAAGAAGGGCGTGAACTCTTTTTCTTTTTTGCCAATTAAGAAGGGCGTGAGTTCAAATTTAATTTTCAATGTGATAATTTTATTAGTAAACAAATTATGAGAGTATTTGTAACTTGTAAGCACTTGCTTAACAAGGGTTGTTTTTCATCAAGTCTCTAGAACCAACTCATTTAATTTGTTTGTTGATAAAAAAAAATTTAAAGCATACACGACAGAATAATATTGTTATAATATATCTTAATTTCTTAATTTTAAGAAAAAAATATTTTTTTTAATGAAAAACACGATTTACCAGTGTCCTGGATCATACCATCATGGGGAATTAGTAGTTTGACAGATATTTTTAAAAAAGAAAATAGCAATAGAAAGGTCGGCTGATCCAAAACGACGGTTCGGCCTGGGAATTAAACGATAAAGGAAATGACAAATAAATATAAAACCCGAGCCGGCTAATTTTTAGAATATTTTGGTTTGACGCACAATTTTGATGGGGTTGAATATTTAAACCAACGAATCATGACCGAGAAGAGGTGTGAATAATGAACTTTCACCATCCACACACCTTACAGAAAAAACCTAAGCAAATTTCGCATGAAAATAACCAGAAATTGGAGGCGTAAACTTTCAATTTAACCCACAATGGATCATATAAAAGTCCCTTCTCTCGAATAACGGTTCTCAGAATCCCATGCCTCTCCAAGCAACCCCTTGTAAGATTAGTTTCAAACCCAAGTCGCTGACATGTACTTTTCTTCCCTAGTGTTTTCGCTCCCAAATCCCTTCTTATTAGGTCAGATTTCAACCTCCCCTTAATCCGATTCTACATGTGAACCTTCCCTTTTACTGGTACCAGGTCCCCTTCTCTTCCTCTTTTTTTTCAAACGCCGAATCAGCCTCCTTATGACCTCCTCTGTTTTGCTTCTATTGGAATGAACTTGGCTTCACCATGGATTTATTCCACCACCAGATTGCACTGGCTGACCCTTCTTTTTCACTATGAGCATGGGTTTTCTCACTGGGATTTTGCACCGAAAGATGGTTCTTTTTTCTGCTTATTTTGGGATCCTCCTCTCTTACCTCTGGCAAGCTCTGTTCTGGGTATTCGCCAGAATCTTCGTGAGGTTTTTAATTTTTCAGTTTCCACTTAACCCACGTTTCAATATATATGAATTCTCCAATTCATCGGTTTTTTTTTCTCTTTACGTTGGCAGGTATTTTAGTCCTGTAGTGGTTAAATCAGCTCCTTCTGCGACTCTTTCCTATGACTCAAATTTTTCTGGGCCAAAATCAGAGGCTGTAGTGGGGTATTCCAATTCTTCCAAAGATAAAGAGTTGAATTCTGAAAGCTTCCAGGAAGGTACTGGGTCCCTTCCGGTGGAAAGTGATTTAAATGATTCCAATGGTTCCCGGCCAGAAACAGAGCCCAAAATAGAGTGTTCTGAAATTATGGATGGCGCTGAAATTGTTGGTATTGAAGAACCAAAATTGGTTTTCAAGTTCGAATACCAGAATTGGAAACCTATTGAAGAATTCAACGAAAGCAATGATGAAAGTTTCCATTTTGTCAACAACGCAGATACGGCTTCTGCAAGCACCAGTAAATATGAGTTCATCTCAGGCAAGAGTGCCAGCCACTTCTTGGAGGAACCAGAGGTTTCGATTCTCACTATTAAGGAGTTATTTGTTCAATCGAATGATAGGTCCTTGGAAAACAATTCAATCAAGAATTTTGGGTCCCTGTTCGAGTGTGAGGGAGAAGACGTCCTTGAAGATAAGGCTGAGAAGCTCAAAGCTATGCCATCAATAAAAGAAACAGAACAACCTCAATTAGGGAAAAATCAAATGGAGAATCCCGATATTTCTACAAGCGATGTTTTTCCAAATTTAGGCCATGAATCAAGTTCTAAGAGTTCAAATATTAATTCTTTGGTCGATAGTCAGTTATCAGACTCCGACTTGGGAACCACTGTTGAGCTTGGCAAGTCAAGAAACCAGGACGATGAAAATGCAGGGTTAACAGAAGAACATATGGACTTAGTGGGAGATAGATGGTCAGATGATTTAGACTTTGGGTACGAGCCTGATGATTTTGATGAAGAAGATAAAGACTTTAAGGACGAGCTTCAAAAATTAGAAGAGGAGGCTCAGGCACAGAAGCCGTCGGGTAATAACAACGTTAATTGCAAAGCCCAAGAATTTGGCGACAAAGAAAAACGGCTCGTTGATTGTTCTGAGGAATCTGCGAAACTCAATTTGCAGAGCTCACTAGGTTCTTCGGATCTTGATGATTCCAACAGGTTTGACACACTGTGGGAACATCAAGATTTGATAGAGCAGCTGAAGATGGAGCTGAAGAAGGTGAAAGCGACGGGCCTTCCGACCATCCTCGAGGATTCTGAGTTTCCGAGGAAGATGGAAGACTTGAAGCCATGGAAAATCGAGGAGAAATTCCAGCCTGGTACTGGTACCACCAACGAGGTCCCAAAATTCTACAGGAGTTACAGAGAACGCATGCGAAAATTCGATATCTTGAATTACCAAAAAATGTGGGCTATAGGTAAGTAATTTCTCCCCATCACTCCATATATTTTGATTTAATTTTCAGTTTCCTCTTTTTGTTTCTGATTCTTTCTAAACACGCTTTTGGTATTTCATACGAAGTTTCTTCAATGAGTCAGCTTGATTGATGACCAATTCATTCGGTTCCCATGGTCATCGTTCATTAACAACACACCCCTCATCTAAGTCATTAAAATAATGTTATACTGTATTTGAGGTTAGTTGAACACAGAAAATTAACATGAACTCCCTAAATACCTAGAAGTGAGTCACGGGTAGATGCGTTTCCTAGCTCTTTTCCCCCACGGAACTCCCTAAAAAAGTCCCTAGTATTGGAGAGCTAGTATTTCTATGGTTCATGGCTTCATGCAACCCATTTTTATTTTGTTTGGTATTACAGAAAAGAGGGGGTAGATTGTCGTTTCGAAACATAAATGTTGGTCCTACTAGGACAGACACGACAAGCCCCACCACCAACTATGAATTTTAATTGCCTTCAATTGTACATGGACACCCACATGAGTTTTAGGTCTTGTTTTTATGACGAAATACCGAGTTTTTTACATTCATATTTATACCCACTCACGAAAATCAGCCCACCGTCTGTCTTTCTGTTTCTTGGTGTGTTTGTTTTGAAGGGAGTTTTTTTTTTGGAGGGGGGTTGTTTTGTTTTACCTTATTAAATTTGTTTGAAGAGTAGGAAAGAGGTCTTTTATAACAAGAGTCAGAAATAAAGAGAAAAAAAGAAGTGAGAGTTAAAATTTTAGTTTTTCTCCTATTCAAAAATACAAACCAAATAAGAGAATGAGAATCCTTCCTCTCTTCCTCAACCAAATACAACCTAAATGATCCCATATAAAGAATTTGTACCCATCAAATTTCTAGTAATCCTTAATGTTTTCTGCGTCATATCGTTTGGACCCTTCCTAAAAAGAAAACTAGTCTCTACAATGATCTAGCACCGATGTTAATGCTCCACCCAATCGTTTATGACCTTATAAAATATTCTTACTAAACAAGGCACTTTGAAATGTCATTTTTTTGTTTGTAAATTCCAAGTGGACTTCACATTTTTTGCTTAATGTTTAAGAATCCAAAATCGTTGTGTAGATTTTTTGCAGTCAAAGGAGCCATTTCAGTCATTTTCAAGCCACAAGACAAATGCTCCAAAGATAATATCGCAACTTTCACAAAGCTTCCACCTTTCTAGACGCAAGAAATCAGAATCAGACCCCACGAAGTTGTTCATCAGAGAACTGTACAGTGATCTGGAAACAATCTATGTGGGTCAGCTGAGCCTTTCCTGGGAATTCCTTCAGTGGGAATATGAGAAGGCGTTGGAGATATGGGAATCTGACCAGTACGGAGAACGAAGGTTCAACGAAGTGGCCGGAGAGTTTCAGCAATTCCAAGTCCTCCTTCAAAGATTTATTGAGAACGAACCTTTCCAGGGCCCACGAGTTGAGAATTACGTCAGAAATCGTCACGCCATGAAAAATCTCCTTCAGGTTCCAATAATAAGAGGTGAGTGACTTTATTCTTATTTGGATGGCGTCTTTCCGAGTTTGAGAAATGTGGGGGACTACAAAATTCCACGTGTAAGGCATACATGAACAGAGCCATTACTTGTGTGTGCAGAGGACAGCGCAAAGGATAAGAAGAAAATGAGAAAGAGAGATTCAGATGAGGATGCCATAACAAGTGGCATGTTAGTGGAAATCCTAGAAGAATCAATTAGGATGATATGGCGTTTCATTAGGGCGGATAAAGATGCATCTAACATGACACTAAAAGGTGTGAAAGAGAGTCAAACAGAGGTCCAAGACCCTGCAGATTCAGAGGTTCTAGCAGAAGTCCGAGCAGAACTTCAGAAGGTAATTTGAGTTCATTAATGTTAACTGCAATGATGTTGTTTGTTTTGGTGTGTGTGGTTTTGATGGAGGTAATTGGGGGGATGTTGCAGAAAGAGAAGAGGCTGAGGGAGATATTGAGGAGTGGAAGCTGCATATTGAAGAAATTGAAGAAGCAGAAAGAGGAAGGGACGGAGCAGTACTTGTACTTCTTTTCACAAGTGGATATGAAATTAGTGTGGAGAGTGGTGAACATGTCGAGGATAACGACGGATCAACTGGCTTGGTGTCGTAATAAACTGACCAAGATTCATTTTGTAAATCGAACACTTCATGTAGAACCAACGCTCTTACTTTTCCCCACCTAACTCACCTTTCATTCCTCCCTTCCCTTTCGACGACAATTCCCAGCTTTCTAATCTCACAGAGATCTGTGGAGGCATGGAGCATTTACTCCACATATGTATTTTTTTTTAAATTACAGAAAATAGGCAGCATCTCATTTTTTATAGAATGAGAAACCAAAAAAAAAAATTAAGTACATAGTTATTTGATTTTTCTTAAATTTCAATGGGACTAACGGATTCTCGACCTCCTAATCACCATTATGTCACCATGCTTTATCTTGTCCGTCCAGCCATAACTAATTAAGAATGATAATGTACACTATGAAATCAAATCTAAATCCCTCCTCCCAACGACTGCATCGCCTCGGCATGTTTTATATTTTATAAGCATGTTTGTACCTTATGCAATAAACTCGTTCTTATCATTTATTTATTTATTTTAAAAAAATCAGCGTACACTTTGCTTGCCCTCGGTAGTTTAAGAGCTTGAATAGACAGGAGATAGGTGCAACAATGGTACTAAGGAAACAAGATTAACGACTACTACTAGTATTAATTTCACCAACAACCATCGTTTTGGCAACCATTCATATAAAATAGATAAGGGGTTAGTCTAACCTAGTTTGAAATTTAATTCCAAAAAGCATCTCTTCATCATATACGGATATTGCCAATTGGTGATTCGATTTGATCGATTTTTTAGTTTACAAATGTTACAAAACACAAGTATAAAATGATAGGAAATAATAAAATATTATTTTTACATTATTTTCCAAATCAGATTATTTCAGCCAAATACAAATGTTGACCTGAATAAAAACGGCGGTTCTTAAATCAATAAAATATTATGCTTACTTTTTATATTACTGTTATTATATTCTATAATTAAATATAATTAGCGGAAAAACCGCTAATAATTGTTCTAAATAATTATATAATATTCAATTAGATATCTCTTCATTAATTCAATTTTGTCATTTATTATATTTTGATTAAAAAAGTTTGTAGTAAGATGCGGGGAATTTACTGCTTTGGGCTTTGCAAGAATGGTATGAATCAGACCAACTAACGGCCCATTAACATGCTTAATTGAAAGCGGGGGAGAGTCGAGAAGAGCCGCATGATCTAGGGTTTTGGTTTTGTCGACTCCTTAAAATTTATAGGTAATCCCTTCATTCAGAGTTTGGAGGCCGTTTCCCAGCAAGACGAAGACTTACTGAGGAGGAACTCGGAATCGCGACGAGAAGATGGTGCAGCGTCTCACGTACAGGAAGCGTCACAGCTACGCCACCAAATCCAACCAGCACAGGGTTGTGAAAACCCCTGGTATCGTCTCTTGTTTCTGCTTTTCATTCTCTCCCGATTTTTCTCGGAAGCGCTTCGTTCATTTTCTTCCCATTTTGTACCAATTATATGGCCTGAAGTAGATGTTCTTATCTCTTAGCCATGGATTTGAATTTTGTTTCTAACGCGTTTCTCTAACATCTGTAAATGATTTTTAGGTGGGAAGTTGGTTTATCAAAGCACAAAGAAGAGAGCTAGCGGTCCTAAGTGTCCTGTTACCGGAAAGAGGATCCAAGGGGTACGTTTGCCTTCCGAATTATGTAAAATTTATTAAGCACTCTGTATGCATTTGCTCTGCCATTCTGATGAGTTTGCTGCCACGCTTTAAAGCATAAGCCCAAGTTCTGCATTATATAGAATCGGCAGAATCAATTTTTTCTTATAATTTTTCTCTCGGCTGATTGCCGGATGCTTGGTATTTTCTCTCACTTAGATGAAGCAATCCGTAGTAAGATCAGATAATAATATATTGACTAGCTTGGTAATAAAAGGATTATGCACGTGGATAAATATAAAAAAAAGTTGACGCTTCATTAATCCTCGTTTGCTTGTTGATCTGATGACATATACAGTTTAGTGTAATTTGTTTTCTTTCTTGTTTATATGCATATCCTCTATTCCGTTTATATCTCTCCTTTCCAACTTTATAACCCTTTCGATGGTCTTTTTGAGACCTAGGCTTATCTAGTATGTATTTTATTGGTTATTACTTATTCAGCAGTCAGCAGTTGTGCATCCTAGGTTTCAGACAGTAGGGGATAGGTGAGTGAGGAGAAGGATTGGCGGGCAAGGATGGGTTGATGATATATCATATTGAAATAAATATGTTATGCCTGGGTAGAAGATCCAAATATGCGTGAAACCTATTCTTCTTTTTGTTGTTGTTTATCATAGAAGTAACTAATTTAGTCCTAGTAGTGTTGTAATGTTAAGGTGCATATTATGAATGCAAGAAATTTTCTTTTTCCACCCTTTGCGTTATCCCTTTTATTGATGGTCTCAAGCTTTGAAGTTTTCTCTCTCTCCACCGGTGTCCAGTAACAATGGATATTACTGTGCCATTTTCCTACCATAGTTTTTCTGATCCTGATTTAATTTGCAGATTCCACATTTGAGACCTGCTGAATACAAGAGGTCCAGATTGCCCAGGAACCGTCGAACAGTCAACAGGGCCTATGGAGGTGTGTTGTCTGGAGGAGCTGTAAGAGAAAGGTGTTTGCTGAAGAAATCATTATATTTTTCCTTTTTTTTATCATTCTTAATGAGAGTAATGAGGTTTTTATTTTCGTTGTATAGGATAATCCGAGCTTTTCTGGTTGAGGAGCAAAAGATTGTGAAGAAGGTGTTGAAGATTCAAAAGGCAAAAGAAAAGCAAGCATCAAGGAGTTAAGCTGAGGGGGACATGGATGAAATGTGCCAAAGAAATTTTGACTTTGGATGGAATTATGAATGATGATAAGCTTCATTTGAATTTTATTTTAAAGATACTGGTGTTTTGTAGTTTATGTTAGCATACATTACCATGCTTGCTGATTTTATGCAATCTTAATGATAATTCTAAATTTGACCAGTATCCGTTGAGTTATCAGCAGGTTAAAATTATTAAAAGTTTTCTCATGAAACGAAGTGACTGCTTGGTTTCATGAATTCAAACATCTATTAATTTCATGTTATTTATGTGGTAAAATATGAGGATTGGTTTTATTATTTCGGAGTAAGCCCTGGTTAATTTCTTAGCATATAACAGCCTGGCTTTTATACTTGGTAATTTGCCAAGAATTACTTTATGACGAGTTATCCTACAATAGTGCTTCTGCATGTTGGCGAATGCCACCTGTCTAAAGCCTTCATAGTGATTTCAACTTGATCTGCAACAACTGTTTCGTGAATTTTAGTGCATGTTTGAGTTAACATTAGAGAAGCATGTTTATGTAAGCAAAGACAAAACAAGTTGCTCTTACCGCTAATTCAAACTTTTTCTTAATAATTGATTGAGCTAATTTTAATATCTAGGCATGTCAAATGGCCAAATGTTTTGATGCTTTAGAACTTTTAAACTGTGGATTTCGATTAGAATATTACCCTGCTTCATTTTCTCCTCAAGGCTTGCAATCTCAGAAAGTGCCAGTACCAGTTAGTGAACACTTTCATTTCATGCATCAACGTGGGATAATTTTCTACTGGAAAAGATGGAGAACTGGAGGCTCTATGCTTTTAAAACTTATTGAGGGTTTAGCAATTTGCCAAACTTAGGTTTGCGCAAGCTAATTCAAACACACATTAACGTCAAAAACATCTTCATTGCTCGTCATATATGTGATGTCGAGATCTGAACCTTAGATTTCGGATGGACGTTTCTTTTGTTTTTCTTGCCATGGATTCGGATGGACGTTTCAGATGCTATTATGTTGTTTGACGAGTTCCGAGGATAATCCAGAAAAATCATGCGTAAGTGCAATCTTTAATATTTTGGTCACTAAATTTTCTAATAAAATTATGACACAGAATTTTAAAACAAATTCAATCATGCGATATTTACATGTAAAGGAACCAAAGCTTATGCGGGGCACCATACTTCACATGCAAATAAAGCTACTCAGATTAGCAAACCCACAAATCTTAATCTAGCTGCATTTTACAATATTGTCAGGGAAAAATGCTAAACATTTGTCAAGAATGGGATTCGAACCCATGCCCTTTCGGACCAGTACCTGAAACTGGCGCCTTAGACCAACTCGGCCATCTTGACTTGTTGATATAATTGTTCAAATACTTTGTAACATCAAATACAATTATTGCTGAACATATTAATTCAGTTGTTGTGCACAACATTTCCGAATTAATTGTAAAATATTTGGGTTATACTCGATCATGTATATTATATAAATCACTTCTCGAGTAATTAATGTTTTTTTTATCAATTTTGTTAATGTAACTAATGTTTAAATATGATTTTTTGTATGTTCTCTCTCATTTGAAACCTAATTAATACAAGTAAAGTTGATTTTTTTTTTTCAATTTAAAATATATTTAATGAATTAATTAGTATTTCTTAATTTTAATAAATTAGTTGAAATATAAGAGAGTATCTACAATTGCATTTCCAGTCTCCGCACAGGCGCACACTGATCTCCAAGTTGCGAAAAAAGTTTGTAAAAGGATTTTGATTCTAACCAGAATTTCTGTGCGAGATTTAAATGGGAAAAAAGTAAATAATTAAGCCAACATGAAAATAGTGCTTAAACAAACATATATAGAGGGATAAAATATATACAGGTAAACAAATCAAACCTCTTCGTTGGCCCAAAAGAGACATGAAAAAGGACATCTAACCTCTTGTTTGGTTTGGGACCATTACAACGCAGAGGTTCAACTGAAAAACTTGCAATGACAGTTCAAAATTAACATGATCACAACTACTGATCTGAACAAATCCAACGTATGAGATACCTATCATCGGTCAAATTACAAATATCTGTGAAGTCCCCAGCCTCTCATTGAGGAATATATGAACAACTTCCTCTGTGATGCTTGGCCAGGTCCAGCGTTAATATATGAGCATTGTTTATGTGACAGGAAATGTTAACACAACACCTGTGCACTTAATATTAAACAGAGCAGCACTAACCCCTGATGTATACTAATTACAAACATGAGAAAACCCTTCAATAGGCCCCAATTTAGCCAACTGTTGCATATGTATCAGTTGAACAAGGGGGTGTCCCATAGCAGAGGAGATTTCCAAACATCCCCAGAAGCAGGTGCAGTGAAAGAAAACCCTGTGGCTCTGTTTATACTCCCCTGCATGCCCTGACTAAACTGCTGGCTTGCCCCTTCAAATCCTTCCCAGTCTGAGTTCAAAATCATGGATCCTGGCGCTTCCTGTGTGGAGATGGCTTTGTAACAGGAAACATCTGAAGCTGAAAAATACGCGCCTGAGATATTTTCTGCAATGAAGTGGTTGACGGAGGCAGTGGCACCACCAACCTGAGTGAGTATATCACCCACCGGCAAGCACTCTGGGAACTGAGGGATGCAGGGGTGAGAATGAGATGAAGGTTTCTGTGAGGCGGTTTTCTGGAATATCCTACAAATTGCCCACGACTCCTGAAACCTCAACGGTCAGTCAAAGAATGAGAAAGAGAAATGATAAAAACAGAAGAATATAATATGCACAAGTAAGAGAAGCTTACGGTGGGAGGGAGGGTTTTGTGAGAGAGGTTTCTGGGAAGAGAAGAATCAGGAAGAGAAGGAAGGCGAAACTCATGCATCATCCATTCAGTTTTGATGCCTTTGGCGGCTCTGCCTCTGTAGAACACAAGAGACTTCTTTAAACCGATGCAATTTCCCTTTGAAGAGTATATAGGTCGATCAGTTCCAGTGGCCTTCCAGAACCCAGCTCTGGTCACTCTATTTGGGCGAGCACTGTTTCTGTATTTTCTATCTCTTTGACAGTAAAAATATAACTCTTTTTCACTACTACTGCTTGCCATCTCTTTTGTCAGCAACCAAAAAAAAAAAAAAGAGAGTTGGAATCACAACATGAATCAAAAAGAAAGCTTGGAAGATGTTAATTGATTTCAAGTGAAAATACAGGGCAGGTTATGATTAGAATTGATTCTTACTTGGAAGATCCCATGGGTCGTACTTGTAAATATCCACTTGCTTAATGATGTCAATAGGCAGGGTCTTTTGCTGTATTTTTTTCTTGAGGTAAAAGTCAACAAGCTCCTCGTCTGTCGGGTGAAACCGAAAACCAGGCAGCAGAATATCATCAAATATACCTATTTCGTTCTTCTCCTCCATCTCTACTTTCCCTCTCCTGGTGTTCCTGTAAAAGAAGCTAAGCCCTGAGTAACTGAACATTACTACATGAAAATATCTATGGAAATGAAAATTTGGGCACCAATGGCAGGGTAGAACATGAAAGAAATGAAGAAGTTTTAGAGTGTGCGGGAATTTACTTGGACCAGAGGCACAGGATCACACTTGTTGAGGATATTTTAATGGTGAGAAGTGTTGAAATCAAGCAAGCTTTTACGAGGAAATGAAGCGGGTCAAGTCAAGAAGAAAGTAGACCCGTTGTTCACTGAAGGTCTCACTAACCCACGTTTACGTTCACGTTCGAGTGTTCAACCCCTTCACAGGATCAGTTAGGTTTGTGGGTTTTTATAGACTCATAATTACTCCCTGTTCAGACTTGTTCATGAACCCACCCCCCCCCCCCCCCCCCCCCCGGGGTAATCTTCAACAAATCAAAGAGACAACAGAAAAACGACAAGGCAAGCTTCCAATGTAATTAGTTTTAATTAATAAATTAATAACAGATTCTATCTTGAATTTTTCTTTGTTTTACAACAGGATGGGCCCCTTTACTGATATAACAATATCGGAGTAGTATTCAATATTTCAATTTGATTGATTCTTTGCCTCATTCCTCTTCTCCAGAGACAAATGAAAGCGAGTGTCCCATATCGCAATATGCATTAAAAGTTGCATATAGTCATTGTTTTTGTAATAAGGTTCAAACAAGTTCTATATTCTCACATCACTGTAATGTACAAGTACACACACACATATATATATATACACACACACAAGCTATACTACACACACACATACAAGCTATACGTTTCATATTCAAAGATAACCGTTTATGTTTTCTAATTTTCGGATGGTGGGGGATTTTGTTTGACTATTATGGATTTGCTTTGACACTCCCCCTCAAGTTGGAACACATATATTTATCATACCCAACTTATTATAAAGATACTCGACATGTGTCCCATGTAAGGCTTTCATCAGTAGATCTACTAGTTGGTTGTCCGATAACGTATGCCCTGTAGATACAACATTTTTTTTATCTTATCATGAATAAAATGTCAGTCAATTTCAATATGTTTTGTACGTTCGTGAAACACATAGTTTGATGCTATATGAAATGTTGCCTTATTGTCACACCATAACTTAGCAGGTAATGTTGTAACAATATTAATTTCCTTTATAAGCTGAAAAACCCACACAATTTCCTGTACTAACTGGGACATGGCTCTGTATTCTGCTACTGCACTGGATTTTGATACAACCCCTTGCTTCTTAGTTCTCCAAGATATCAAATTTCTACCAACAAATACATAGTAGCCCGTAGTGGATTGTCTTATGGCCTTAGATCCTGCATGATCCGCATCACAGAAGCACTCGACTTTAGTATGCCCATAATTTGCATAGAGAATGCCACGACCAGGGGAACCTTTCAAATAATGCAAAATATGCTTTAAGGCTTCCCATTGTGCCACGGTTGGAGATGCCATGAATTGACTAAGTACACTGACTGAGAAGGTTATATTAGGACAAGTTACTGTTAGATAGTTCAGCTTCCCAATGGGTCTTCTATATCTCTCAGGAAATGCAAACGGCTTCAGTTTCTTTGGATCAATCTTCTTCTTTAAGTCATCAGGAAGCTCATCAAACATACTAGCATCAAGATCTAGGAAGAGATTCGAAATCATGGGAATACTGCTTGGTGAAACTCTAAGCTCTCCAGTCTCCTTTAAGAGATCGAGAATATACTTCCTCTGAGTTAAAAGAATACCTTTCTTGTTTCTCAAAACCTCAATAACAAGAAAGTATTTTAATAATCCCAAATCTTTTGTCTGGAAGTGAGAGTTAAGGAAGACTTTAAGTTCTGAGATTTCGAAAATGTTACTATCTGTAATTACAATATCATCAACATACACTACTAGAAGAATCATGCCTACATCAAATTGTTGGTAGAACACAAAGTGATTACACTTGCTTTGACTTAACCCAAACTCTTGACCACATCACAGAATCTATCAAACTAGGCACGAGAACTTTGCTTTAGACCATGCAACGACTTCCAGAGGTAGCACACTTTTCTATTCTCCCCCTGAGCAACAAACCCAAGTAGTTGCTCCATATAAACTTCTTCAAGGAGATCACCATTCAAAAAAGCATTTTTAACATCCAACTGATGCAAATCCCAATGATATGTGGCAACCAAAGAGATAAGAAGACGAATGGAGGTGAGCTTAGCCACAGGAGAGAAAGTCTCAGAATAATCAATACCATAAGTTTGGGCATACCCTTTTGCAATAAGTTGAGCTTTTAACCATTCCAATGAACCATCAGCCTTAGTCTTAACAAAAAACACCCATTTACATCCAATGACCTTCTTTCTAGGAGGGAGATTAACAAGAGTCTAGGTATCAGCTTTTTCAAGTGCCAAAATTTCATCTTCCATCGCGCCACACCAACCAAGGTGAGTCAGGGATTGGTGGAGGGTAGTAGGGGTGGAGATGGAATCAAAAGTGGCCATAAGAGAAGAGGAAACAAGGGACAAAGATGTCTAGGATACAAAAGATGAGATAGGATAGGCACAGTTAGCATATCTTTTTGGAAGATAATGAGGACGGGTACCTTTTCAGAGGACAATCGACAGTTCATCAGAGGTATCAACAGGAGAATCTGGAATAGGTGGTTCAATGATAGTAAGGGGAGGATATGTGGAAACAGAAGTAGGAACTATGGAGGCATCAACGAAATTAATAGGCGAAGGTAAAACATTGGCAACATCAATATTAGTGATGATAGCAGGTTCCAGAACAGTAGCCTGTACTGGTGAGATAGGGACGTGATAAACCAAGACATCATCAGGTTTATCCATGACAGAGGGAGACTCAAAGGAGGTCGAAGTCGTGAAGAAAAGAGAAGACTCATGAAAAATTACATCAATGGACACAAGGTAATGACGGAGATCAGGAGATTAACACCAATAACCTTTCTGAACACAAGAACAACCAAGAAAAACACATCTTAAGGACTTGGGATCGAGTTTACTAACACTTGGACGGACATCCTGAATAAAACAGACACAACCAAAGATTTTAGGATCAATAGGAAAGAGCTTAGTGGTGGGAAACAGAATGGAATACGGAATATCCCCACCAAGGACAGCCGAAGGCATTCGATTGATGAGAAAACAGGCTGTAGACACGACATCGGCCTAAAAAATTTTAGGGACACAAGAATGAAACATGAGAACTCGGACAGTTTCTAAGAGATGATGATTCTTTCTTTCAACAATACCATTTTGTACAGGGGTATCAACTTAAGAGGATTGATGAAGAATACCATGACTTTGCATGTAATTAATTAATGAGGCTGAAAAATATTCTTTTGCATTATCACTTCGTAGGATTTTCACAGGAGTGTTAAACTAGGTTTTAATTTCAACACAGAAATTATGAAAATGAGTAAATAATTTAGAACGCTGTTTCATTAAGTAAAGCCAAGTGGTTTGAGAAAAATCATCAACAAAAGTGACAAAATAATAATAACCAGTTTGAGATAGAACTAAACAAGGACCCTAAACAACAGAATGTACTAACTCAAAGGGGGGCTCAACCCGTTTATTGACTCGAGATGCCAATTGAGCATAATGGTATTTGGCAAAATGACATGATTCGCAATCTAAAGAAGACGCAAATGAGAATTGAGGATATAATCTTTTGAGGGATGAAAGGGACATATGACCTAGACGATAATGAACTTCAAATGGAGATGACCCACCAGGATAAGCAACAGAACATTACACTTGATCATCAAGGATGTAATACCTACCAGATTCACAGCCTCTACCAATAATCTGCTTCATCGAAAGATCCTGAATTAAACAATAGTCAGGGAATAGTGAGATAAAATAGTTTAAATAATGATTCAGTTTACTTGGAGATAAAAGATTAAAGGTGAGATCGGGAACATTAAGAATAGAAGACAGTGAAAGGGATGCAGTTGGTTTAACAGTGCCTGAGCCAAGAACACAGACGGGGGAACCATTGACGACGAATATGGAGGACGGGTTGGCATAGGGGCATATAATGAAAACAAATGATGATTACCTGTCATGTGGTCGGTAGCACCAGAATCAATGACCTACTTTGTTGAAGTAGTAGTAAGACTAGAAGACAGGGTACCTGTAGCTAGTGCCCCTGCAGATGCATATCCAGAATCAGATGGACCAGGTGTCTGAGCAATACGAGCAAGATCACGTTGTTGATCACGTTGGTGTTTATTTTGTAATTTTTGACAATTTTTTTAATGTGAACAGGTTCCTTGTAATAATTGCAGATAATACTGCCTAAATTCATTGGTGAAGAACTAGTGCTTGGTTTATACTTGTAATTCCTGTTTTCAAAGGGGCCATGCCCAGCTAGAGCACGTGCATTTGGATCAATAGAAGAATGAATCAAACTATCAATGAGAAGAACCCGTGAGAAAACATCTTCAAGAGAGGGAAGCTCCTGACTTTACAGAATTTGAGAATGAATAGTCTCATAAGATGGGTTAAGAGCTTCAAGGAAGAAATGAGTGCTTCAAGGAAGAAATTTGATCGATGATAGCCTGAAGTTCCGAATTCTTGATACGAGTCGAAAGTTCCGCTTGCGGAGACATGAGTACTTTCATTTCCTCATACATCTTCTTGAAGTCAAAGAAGAAATCTTTCAATGGACGACCCTGCTGTTGAGAGCGATAAAAACCTTTACATACCTCATGAACCCGAGTAATATTTCCTTTGCCAAAAAACATAAATTCAACATAACTCATAATTTCTTTTACGGTGTTACAATGGCTAACAGAAGATAGAATCCGTGGTTCAATAGAATTTCAAATTTAAAACAGAATTTAAGCATCTGCTCTTTACCAAGCCAAAAGTTTTGTTTCATCACCAGAAAGAGGATCCTCAGTTAAATGTGTTTCCATCTCTATGCCCAAAATATACACTCTAATAGTTTTATTCCAATCACTATAATTTGTCTAGTTTAACTGTGAATCAGTAATCTTAGCAGACATAGGCAATATATCAGAGTTTTTAGAGTCAGCCATGTAAAATCAAATCAAATAGAAGTCATAAAGTATCTTAAGGAAATAAGTACTAAATAGGAGCTAGTCACAAAATGCCAAACAAAAGTAACAGATATTGCCAAAGCTACAAACTCCACAAAAAACTGAATGCCAAATGTCACACTATGACCAAAATGGTAGAACCCTAACAAGAAGGAAGAAAAAATAGCACTGCATAAGCAATTGTTTCGAAGTACTCGACAATCTAAAGTCAAAAGTGGGTCACACAGCTACCGGAGAAGGAACGGGCTCGAAGAATCAATCAAGATGCACCTGAAATGTGACGGCAAATGTCGCCGAAAAAGTGCCCACGTATCGGCGTGTGTTCGGGATGGCGACGAAGATGGAGGCGTGTAAAGGTGCACGCGCCGTCGGATCTGGATGGGACCAATTGGGTTTTGCCAATCGGGGGCTGGAGAAGACAACTGAGCAGTGAGCGGCGCGTGTGGTCAGAGGAGATGCTAGCGAAGACAGATGTGAAACTAAACAGAAACACTTTAGCCGAAAAAAATGGAGATCTCGCCAGAAAATATAAACAATTTCTGAATTTACACTGGCTCTGGTATCATGTAATAAGGTTCAAACAAGTTCTATATTCTCACTTCACTGCAATGTGCAAGTACATATATGTATATACAAGCTATACGTTTCAGATTCAAAGATAACCGTTTACGTTTTCTAATTTCCAGACGATGGGAGATTTTGTTTGACTATTATGGATTTACTTTGATAGTTTTAGACAATTTAACCCTCTCTCCTAGGAGGGATGACCCACGCATACTCTTATTTTGGTCATTTGAGATATAGAACTCACAATCTCTTTTATGAGAGGAGGTGTGGGGGGTCATTTGAGTTATAAGTTACATTAGCCACCGATATGAATCTCAGCTTTGGCATCAAATGTAATATACCCATTCACTTCACTTTGATTTAGATGAGGTATTTCAAATTAGTGTAATCCATCAACCATTTAGTTTGTCATCTCATTAGTATCGTATGGAATAATTTAATAACTTGATTTTTTAATTTACTTTTTAAGCAATAATGTTTTTTTGATTTGGTTAAAGGTTTTCATTTTTTAGACTTACAGCATAAAGGATTTTCGTTTCTCCTATTAAGCGTGATTCCTAAAATTCAAACTTTTTTTTTTTTTTCTGAGGTGAGGCTGCTTACTAACCCTACCAATAGGCTATCGGTAAGAGGAAAATTCTCATGGCAGATTGTTTATTCGCAAAAGGTAAATTTTCTAAGCATTCTTAACTCTACATTCCACCTCCCCTTCAACGCACCGTATTGCATTCACGCCAAAACACAAGTTTTCATTTTATGCTCCTTCCTCGCACCTATAGATGGGAAGAAAAGACTTGCAACTTCTTAGAAGTAACTTCCTTTTTTTTTAAAAGAAAAAACACTTTCAAAATTAAATCTAAACATTTCATTTACTCTCCAGCAAAGTCGTCCGCCAAATTTAAAGACCATTATCATAAATATTTACCTGTGTTAAAACCTCATATTTCATTATACACAGTTGCCAAAATTACTCAGATCAAGGAGCTTGCAATTATCTGAATAACTTTTTTCTTCCTATCGGCCCTAATTAGTTAGGGGTGTTTTAAAAAAGATTATTTATTAAGAGTGGGGAGAAAAATAATTAACAATGGATATTTTTTAAAAAGTATTTTAAAATATCATATAATTTTATTTTAAACTATATTTTATAAAAAAGGACAAAGGTGAAAAAACTATATATTATATTTAGGGATGTACAGGGTGTATGAATTTATGTGCTGGCTCCATAATCAATATTCATTTTGACTGGCTCAAAATGTGTTAAACACATTAAGCATATGTTTGTATTGTAATGAATTGATGCATATTGAAGAATAAAACGTAAAAAATACTAACAGATGCTTAATTTTGACTGATCAATATTATATTCTTAATTGCAAACAATTTCGTTTTAACATGTTTTAAGTACAAGATAAAAGAAGCACAAGACTCAACTGCAAATGAATTTTTATCTTATTCTTAATTGCAATCAATCTCGTTTAAACATGTTTTAAGTACAAAAGTCCGCATCTTTTTCTTTTTGGAATCCGAAATGCATGGGAAGAGATGTTATCTTATTCTTTTGACGAAAACAAGAAGCTACTAGGATCTTATTTAGAAAAATAAAAAGAAATTTAGTACATCTCATTTTCATACAGATTGTTTCCCGTCTTTCCATCATACGCGGTTGGAAATGTAAAATTAAAAAAAAAAATTATAAATAGAATCTGTCTTTTATATTCTGAAAAAAAAAAACATTTAGTATAAATAATAATTATACAAACATTTGTTTTTGAGTTACAGGGACATGCGCTAACAGCCTGAGTTAGAAGCAAGATTGAACCTGTGACTTCCCACTTTTAAAAGAGCATCCGTATCACTAGGCTATTGAAATTTGCGCTTTGAAATTTGAACTTCTGAGTCTTTGACGAACCATGACTTTATGTCGCATAATATGTCAGCATGAAGGAATCTAAATTAATCATGTTTACACGTTTTGTAAAGCAAGTTTAATTCAATGTTCTGTTCCTTCTCATAGACGTAGGTCCAAACATTTTATGAATAAAATGAGATATTAAAAAATTTATATTATATGCTTGCCATTTAATACATTATCATAGTTCAAACCTTATCCGATGAAAATCAAATTTGACAAACCCAGTAGGCAGGGAATTAACATTAATTTACGTGTAATATTAAGTTTCAATAAATCATACGGCCATTCATACCATAGTCTCCTGAATTTAAATTTTAATTACTATTAAACATTCAGTGAATAGATTGAGGAAGCAAATGTATTATTAAAACAGATGTCAAAATTTCCATTGAACTGGCGCATTATTGATATATAAAAAAAAAAGGGAAAAGAAAAGAAAAGAAAGCAAGCGTCATATTCTGTAAATTATTCCCTCCCAAATTCTATTTTCTTATCTTTCAAGTTACTGTCATAATTCATATCACATCCGTTGTAAAAAGCAAATTTGATAGATTGAGGAGGCTGTCACTTGTTAATTACCGTGAATGATCAAGCTTCCATGAGTCATATTTACCAATAAAATAGAATCCTGATTAATTAAAATAATGAATATTTAGTCAGCAGATTGATGAAGCAAACGCATGGAAATTAACAGCGGGTGGCAAATCTTTCCATGCAAGATGCTTAATCAAGGTGCTTTGAGGGATGGAATGAAAAGATGAAAGATGAAAATAACACTAACATTTCAAAAACAATGGATTACGTGGGAATATATATAAATAATTCCGAAACAATTTCAAGAATTTTGGCTATGCAATTTCCCTCGCAACGAGGATGACTGGATTGCTAATAAGTGAAAGTACTATGATAATGAAGTATTCTGATTTGGTTGGCATAACCATAGTTACAATTTGGATAGGGTCAAGTTAACCAATTAAAATTGCTATGGATAGTTAACATTTTTCATATTTGTACAACAATTCGTGTTATGGTTGACTAACAAAAGAAAGACCATTGCCAAAAAAAATAGATCAAACTTACTTAGGTGATACTGTAAGAATAAAATGAGAAGCAAGTACAAATTTATACATCAAACCCTCCTTTAAAAAGGAAAGAACAAACCATTGGTACTTTGTCTCCCAGGGACTTCCAAATAAGTTTGAGCATATAGTATCTCAATTCTCTCACACATAATCATATCAAGCCATATAAAGAACTTGCTCTGGCAAATATATATATCTATATATAAAGAACTTGCTTCCTCTCTTAACAACAGACACTCGTACAGAACAAAAAACCAGCCTGCTTAATGGACTGTAAACTCGCAACATTTTATACATTGGTGACATGACAGGTCATCTCAAGATCTCTGTTCCTCTAGAACTACAGGCAGTTCCAACTTTTCACTTCCCCTCTGAATTCCTAGAATTACTTTATCTCCGACCTTGTAATCATCCAACGTTTTCAGCAGTTCTGCTTTGCTTTTGACCTGGTCATTTGACATATTTAAAAAACTCATATTTTGGCCTATGAAGAACATGATTTAGGTACAAAATGAATAAAACGGATTTTGCTAGAGGAGACTCACAGGCTTATTGTCAATTGCAACAATTATATCCCCAAGGACTATATTGCCCGCAAAGCCTCTAGTGGTGGGATTTAGCCCAGCCTTAGCAGCAAGGCTATTTCCGGGAACCTGAGAAATTATAAAGTGTTTGCATATCAGAGATTATTTAGAAGCAAATATGTTTTACCAAGTTTTAGTTAAGATCTCTTGGATTTACCTGAAGAATGAGGGCTCCATTTCGAACATTAAGTTGATTTGCAATCAGGTCTGGAGCAATATCCACATTTAAACCAGCTCTAACAACCTTATATTAGGAAACATGAACTTATTATATATTTCCTAAAGCGGTTACTGATAAAACACTAGAAGGGGCGACTTTTTGCACACGGTGAATACAAAAGGCCACAATCTATCCTCAAGAAGCAAGAATTATAAATTGCACATAATTATTTTCATGAGGAATAAGACTAGCCAGTGCCAGTCTCCATTAGCTACTTACTTTTCCAAATTGAATCAACTGAGGAGCAATTTGAAGTACAGTTGAAGATGGGATGGCAAATCCAACACCAGCTGATGTTCCTGAAAAACCAAAAAAGAAAAAAGGCAGTCAAAAGTCACTGACTCAGGCAGAACTTATGCAGGCATGTTTTTCAAGCGAGAAAATGTAAGATTATTCTATTTCCTTCCCTAAAAAGTGGGAAGGGGGGGGGGGGGGGGGGAGTAGTAAAGAAGAAAAACTTGCCTGTCTGAGTAAATATTGCAGTGTTGATTCCAATTAATCTTCCTTTGGAATCCAACAGAGGACCTCCACTATTACAGTCACAGGACAAGTAAGAAAGGAAGTGCTGTGATTTAGAGCCACTAGTTTATGACACTAATTAAGAAAAGCATTATGAACAAGGACAATCCAAGACACAGCCAGGGAGAAACTTGTAAAATAAATGGAAAAATGAGATTTCTAATTTAGATAAGGAAGGGAGCCCATTGCAACCTGTTCCCTGGATTTATGGCTGCGTCTGTTTGAATACCACCGCCAATTGTGACACCGGCTTGACTAAAAATGTCCCTGTTAAGTCCGCTAATAACCCCAACTGTGAGGGTGTGATCAAAGCCAAATGGATTTCCAATTGCCAAACATTGCTGCCCAACTTTTAGCGAAGATGACTCCCCAACCTTGACAGGCCTTAAAAGGTCTTTAGAGGCTTCTACCTATATTTACAAAAGTTATTACCTATTAATATCCCAGGACTTCAATGCCACATTCACATAGGAATAAAAAGATACATTCACCTGGTACCACATTTAAAATATGAATAAGATTAGTAGAGTCAAAACATGATTTATATAGCAACCTCATTGTATGAGGAATAATTATGAAAAATAAAAAAGAATGTGTACCTTCAAGACAGCAAGATCCTTTGCTCGGTCAGCTCCAATCAATTTGCCTTCAAAATTCTTTTGTACTCTTTATAACAAGTAAGAAGCCACGTTACCAGCAATGATAGAATATTTATGAAATTTGCAATGGTAGTATACAAAGAGATGTAAAGTCTCTGCACTCACCCTTCAGATGCTAGTATATTAACTCGTGCAACAACCTGACCCAGGCTTGGGTTTCTTGAAAGGGCATTACCAATTACTGAGCAAAACAAGTATACAACAGTCAGAAATGTTCTCATGGTTAAAGCTTAACTGATTAATTAACTAGGATACAGAAAAAAGATGCAAAAGCATTTAGCATATACATAGATCCATGAAAGCATAGCATGTAAACTAGACCAGTAAAAACAGGAAGCTGAAAGTTCCAAAGCATGGAGAAAAGACAAATCAAAAGATATTCCAAATGCGAGAACTTTCATCAACTCCAGATAAACAACATTAAAATTTATGTGATTATTAGCACTTGGGATGAAGGTTTGCTTTATGATTTGCAATGTTCTAAATTGGGATCTAAAATAAAAGCAAACCTCAGGATAATATCAAAATGAGTAAAAGGCCCAGTCAACATGTGCAAGACTTAGTGGTTGTGCAAGAGATAAATTGTCAAGTGCATATATCTACTGCTCTGGAACTACTAGAAAGTTAATCCACATTAAATAAGAAACTTCATTTTTCCGCAGTGGATCTCAGTTCTCACCATGGTAATTTGTAACAATGTGCCCCTCCTCATCCCAAACTACTCCAGAACCATTTCCTTCAGGAATCTGCCAGCATCAGTCCAAAGCAGTTACATTTATCTAATGCCAAAAAAACTGTACCAAGCTTTAAAGCAAAGAGACAACAGTGGCGTTCAATACTGATAGTAATACCTCAATCACACCAGTTACATTTAGTTGAGGACGCAATGTCACATCAAAGATGTTAACGACAGAGTATGTGTTCCCTTCAAACAGTTGGACAATTCGATCCTAAAAATCACAAGAAATGGAATAATCTGCCAGGACTGCCACACAAAGGGTAAACAAGCACCAGAATCACAAAAGATAATAAACAGATATAAAAATGAAAGCTGACCTCAGAGGGGAACAGAGGCCCAGAAGAAAACACAGGAGGCGTGACCTGTTCGAGTGTAACTGATGGATCCCCCAAGGCTTGAGCTATATTTACAATTTATCACAAGAGAATTTTAATCAGGTCAATATGAGATTTCAGCTATATTCTAAACTGAGTTCTTCATATATAGAACTTGACTTCTATGAATGTCCCAAGAAGAATTATAGATTTTGAGGAAACCTTAGGAGGATAAAATTGCTCTGGCAATTAGAGAGGCAAAGATTTTGTTTTTAGCTACTTCCTTTGCAACCTTGAATCTAAAAAGCTCTTGGTTAATGCCTAGCCAGAAATGCAAGGCAATAAACTTGTATATTTACAGATCCAAAATAAAGTTTTCGCATATTACAATATTTAATGAGCCAAAAACACAGCAATTTTTTACTATAATTATTCACTAACTTGCAAGGCAATTCTTAGCCTGCAGCACTTGAAAAATAGTACAGGGACTCGGATTTATGTTCTAGGTTCATGTTATATCAACATTGTCCATTATGAATGAACTTCTATTATTGTTGGTCTCACTTGGTTTAGGCGCGTAATTTAGTGAAAATTAAAGTTTACAAGATGAGTGAAGCTAACCCATCAACATTCCAGGATACATTTTCCATACTAAATGAAATTGCATCTAATAGTAAGTTTAAAAACAAACAAGCAAAACCGTGCGGACCTGACAAATACCTTGAAGGATGGAAACTGGAAAACATAGTCCAACTTGCCAACAAAACCCGTCGAGTTGGAGAAGCAATAATTTTGCTTAAAATTGTACCCAAATCCTGTCTTTGATCTTTAACAGTCCTATAAGCATAAAAAGGTTGTGACCCCAGAAAAATAAAAATTGAAACCGACAATGAAAATACAATGTTAGTGACAATGATAACACACAAAGCTTGCACTTTTTCCAGTAGAACCATTATAAGCATGAAACCATTGGCTTGGGAGATTATAATTTTAAGAAAGTGTAAGTATAATAATTGGAACCTTGAAGTTGAAATGGAGATGGGTTGGGAAGCAAATGCGTCGTTGGGCAACTCTTGGGAATCAGAGCAAAGAGAGGATAAGCCATCGAAGAAGAGCTCTCGTCGGCTAAGAACACAGCTTGCGGGAGTTCCAAGAGACAACAGATTGCAGGCGGGAACAAGCATTTCTCGAATTATTCTGAATAAAATTACTGAAGTGTGATGTAAAAAGCCAGAATTTACAACAAAAGCTAGAAATGAATGAAGAGAGTTTGAGAAAACACAGAAGAGGTCGAGAGGCAGATAAGGGCCACTCTATGCAGTGAGAAATATCAAATGACGAAAGGAGAGGACGAACGCGAATATGGCCTCGTTTGCTTTGCGGGATTATTTTTGCGTCATGAGAATGTGAATGAAATTTGAAAAATAAAACAATTATATTGTGGATTCAGCTCCAATTTGAGTTCGGCGAAAATAATAGTATAAACATAAAAGCAAATGTAATGAAATTTGAAAAATAAAACAATTATATTGTGGATTCAGCTCCAAATTTGAGTTCGGCAAGATGAAAATAATCGTATAAACATTAAAGCAAATATACAACTATTTATTGGAGAATTGACTTTTCTAAAGATATCAATAAAATTAAATAAATTATTTTAAGATATTTATATTTATTATTTTTCTTTAAATATGACTTATAAACTAATAAATATTCTAATGATATATATCACAGGTTATAATTTAATAAATTATTTAATTTTTTTAATCTTTTCAAAAAAATCAACTGAGTCTAATATTAAGAATTAGAATAAGCATTCAGATGGAAATACCAATCAAATGATCAAAGCACTATTTAATTGGTTCATAAAACAGCTTTCATATTAAAAAAATTAAATGAGTTGTATTTCAAAAGCTCGTTAAACTCGAGTCATGAAAATAGACAGGTGAAAAAAGTTGTAATATGATACAATAATTGCATTTGATATATTATAAATAAGTATTTTTGGTTAAATGATGCAAGGATAGATTAATTATTGAAAACTACTAAAAAAAATATCGATAAGAGACAAGTTTAAATCAGCTGATAAATGATTTGATGAGACCCCAATCGGGTTGATCAGACAGGCGGCAGAACAACAACACACAAAACATCATAGCAATGGCAAATCGAGCCTCCAGCATTAGATCAATCCATTACAAAGCTGTTATTGTTACAAATGTTTTGTATAAACAATCACTAAACACATGTACACTGAAGCTACGTCAAAATTCCTTCAAGCCCCACGCAAAATGGCTTGCACTTAAAAAATATAACTAGAATACAAATCCTACTCAACAAGAAAATAAGGATTGAAGCTCTCCCAGATAGAGTCAACACCAGACTCGAGGATGAAGGGGTTAGCAACATCGCCAGTCATTTTTTCATGTGATTTCAATACTAACAAATATAAGTTAGCAATTAAAGGGTTTCTAAGAAATGGCTTGATGGTTCTACCAAGCTCAACGACATCAGATAAGAATCGTACAGCCTCATTATCGCTAGACACATGGAACAAGCAGTTTGAGAGGGCATAAAAACCGAGTAAATTTGCATACAATGGCAGAAATGCATCTTTGTGATTACCCACGCCTCCTATCCAATCAATCCTATCCTGTTTCCAAACAGGGTCTTCAGCAAAGGAAACCAACTGACGGAAAAACTTCATTCTCCATCCATGAAAATAATTCCTGAACTTGTCCTTGTTCCCCATATAAACAGTCCAAGAATTTGAACTAGGCAGCTTTTCTAACTGGGAGCAACAAATTTGGCTAATCAACAGTTTCTCTTCATAATGATTGTCAATTTCCTTGTCAAAAACCCGCCGCACAAGATCTCCCTGGGATGCTACATAGCCTGCCGCATGTAATACCCATTGAGCAAGGTAACTGAAGTACTCAATCCAGTGACCAAAAACAGAGGATAGATGGTCAAAACAAAATCTTATCACTCTATCTACTTGGACTGGAACCAATTCAGGAGGAGGACTGCTCCTGGATCTTTCTGAAGTAAAACACTTTTGAACATCTGATGAAAGCTGAATTCTAATTAAATCATCTTCATCCTCCAGAAGCTTGATGCATGTGAACCATACATCAAGTATTTGATGAGCATACAAAGTCACAGCTTTCTGTTTTTTGGACGCTAAAGTGTCCAAGGAACTATGTTGATTGGACACAAGGAAACCCATGCGCCCAGCCTGTTGTAGCAAACCCGAAGCTGTCAAGGATTCTGCTGCCGCCTTCCGCATGCTTGCTGGCTCAGATGAGGAACTATGTTGCTTAATCAAGTTACTGAAAAAAACAATGCAGTCTTGTAGCGGACCAAGATTTTCTTCTTGGATAATTTCACCACATTCAGCAAACTTGCGTCTTTCTTCATCAGACAGAACAGAGCTTGTGAGCAAAATTGCAATTTGCTTAACACACATACCCAAACAAGAAACCACAGTTTCCCGAGTCTTCGCATGTCTCGTTTGCTGATACAAGGAAACTAATTCATTCCAAAACTGAAACAAAGAGTAAAAGTCCATCTCACCAACATAATTTGTTCTCGCACATTTGCCATGGCTGTGCTTTTCAAACTCTGTCAAATTCCAAACAAGCAGAATCCTCAAAATGTAATATTTACATCTATGGTTCTTTTCCGTAGCCAATATCTTCATTAATGTGGCCAGAAGGTTAGTTTTTGCCCAGGTCTGGATAACCCTGATGTCATTACTAGATAGATCAGGGGCCTGAACATCAGAGTTAGCTGCTTTCAGAAACTTCAACAACCACTTTAATGTTGCAAGTCGAACTTCGTATACTGAGTCTGACAAGCAGCGAACCAACCTGTCCAAAATTCCATCGAAGGCATTCTCTATTTCATGTGTTGGAGACAAGGTTGGATTGGAAAGATGATGCCTCAGCAGTGGCACATAGATGACCTCCTCATCCTTGGATGTTTGAAACAAGCAACCAAAATAAGATGTAACAGCTTGTTCACGAAGTTCAGCAATGGTTGGGTCGTAATATGATAGGCCATAAGAAGATTCCGAATCCACACATACTGCAGATAATTCTAAAAGCAAGTTTCGAATAGGGTACAAATGTTGACTACTTTTGCATGCTCTTGCAATATTAAGCATTTGATCCAGAACCCTTAAGAATGCAGCATTCAGGATAGGGCAAGGGCAATGAGTTGGCCTTGCAATCCATGACCGAAGTATAAGAATTTGAATCAATTCACCAATGATATAATCTTTCCTTGAGTCATCAGCAAGACTTCTACAATTAGTATCCAACAGTGAACTCATCTGCAATAGAATCCCATGAATTAAGTTGAACATACTACCAGAGCCTTGAATTCCGCTCGGCATGTTGGAAGAAGGAGTTGATATGACTAGGTTTTCCACACTGGGCAACCCAGAAGCAATTTCGTGAAGAACAGAAGATAATTTCTCATTTGATACTAGGCTGACTAGTGCTCTGGATGCAAGAACTCGAACTCGTAGATTGCTTCGGATAGAGCACCTTCTAATAAATGGCATTAAAAGAAAAGGGTCCAGCTCATCTCCTGTCTCACCAGTGACTGATGAAGGCTTGAGCCTAGACAAAAGAATCAGAATAGGGCACAAGCTTGGATGCAGATTATTTCCCAGGTTGAATTCTGAATTTGTTGAAGGTGCGGGCTGAAGCCACTCAGTTGCAACTTGGAGTTCATTGAACAGAAATGAATGCAGTGGTGGATACCTAGGAGAAACCCAAAATGTCAATAAATCAATAGCTTTTGATGTAAACTCCAAATAATTGCATGACAGGCGTCCAAAATAGTTACTCAAACTTTAAATGTGTCCCAAGAATTCTAGGAGCCAGAATAGCATAAAGAATTTCCAGAACAGGATTAGAATCCCGATCTGCAGAGATCAGATTTGAATACAATAGAGGCAAACAACATGAAAATAAATAAAAGGCGAACTTATTCAACCATGTCCTGATAATGCCCTACCGGGCATAATACCAATACAGGTATTTTACTTCTCCCTGCAATATTAAGATGGACAAAATGATGTCAAGCGAACCTTTCCATCACAGATCGGATCATGGATAACTTATCAACAGCCAATACATAGATTACAGAACAGTAACCAGTAATTGTTTGGTGTTACTTTAGTTTGCTATGGTTATATTTCAGAGAGGTGTCTCTGTTGGATAAGCAGAGGTAGTGGGAGGCTTTGTTGTTTTCTTCATGTTTTCCTTTTCATGATTTCAGCTTTTCAAGAATGATTTTTAAAAGCGTAGAGGTCAACTATAACGTTGCTTTTTCATGCATTGGCACCGACTGGTAGGTGTTTTTTGTAACATAGAGGTCTGGCAGTCTCAACGATGGTTCTTGAGCAGCCATCTAACCAGTAAAACCGTTAAAAAAATGTTTTCGGATAAAACACACTGAACAAAATAGGTGAACTCAAGAAAGCACATCTGATGGTCAAAATCATACCTATGAAAAAACTCAAGCCCAGTTATTGCACGCCGTGCTGATTCTCGCTTATGAACATTAAGAAATCCAATCATCCGACGAACCAATGCAGTATAGGCCAGACAAGCACTATTTCTAATCTCCCAATACGGGGAAGAGAAAGAGCGAATAGAGATAATTAAAGCCTCAGCGGAAAAACCAGATGTATCAGTGGCCAGGTTGGTGTCATTGAACGCAGCTCTAAGAATGTTAAATGCATGTACTGTAGGAATGACACCCTCGTCTCTGATCTTTGATGATTTCTGACTCTCATTCCTTTCACCTTCCTGTGAAGATATATCTTCTTGGCCACAACTTTTTGACACAAACTTGCATGTCTCGCCATTCTTGCTCTCAATTTCATTGTTTTTAAGCATAGACCCACTAGCTATATCTATAAGCCATCGTAATGCTTGTGGAAGGAGCTTCTTTGGTGTGCCTTCTGGCTCAGAGAGAAACAGAGCTATAAATGCTGCAGGTATTCCAGCACTTCTTCTCAACAGATCATCCACTGTTTGTGCTTTGGCCACAGTTCTATGCATAAGTTGTTCCATCCAGCACTCTGTCAACCTACATAGTCTGAAAAGGAAGACATGTTCATCATAGAAGACCAAGATACTATTTGTAATAATTAATATCATGCACAACAACCAAAATGATACATTAGACATGACCTTTCTCACTTGAGTCAAACACAAATCTTATTTTATTATGTACAGAAATAGCACGTGCACAACCCAAGTTCATTATTTGAACTCATGCAAGGGCAGAAACCTACATAGTATACAATAGTTCATTATAATGTAGTGCACCATGGCGCAAGCAGAGAAAATACAAGGCAGTAAAAACCCAATCTGCAGAAAAATTCATGATTGAGGGACCAAAAAAGCACTTACTTGAAGCATACATTATTTACAAAAACTAAAGAAAAAGGAGAGAGAAGATTTTATCATTTGATAAGTCAGATTTAATTCACGCTAGGCCGACAACAATTTTGGAACTTTTACAGATCATTTCTTTTATCAGAGCAAGAATGAAGATGGTTTTCAATTTCATATTCATTAGACATATGGGTAATAACATAATAAAACAATCATGTTATATACTAATTATAAACACTAAAGGTCCATTGCTTATCAAATACAAAAAAAAATGGGCATTATTAAGATACAGAAATGATTCAGCTTTCAGGAGAAACAAAGTAAGAGTAGCCATATTTTTACCTTGGGTCATTAGAGCAGAGCAAGCGGTTGCAAAGAGCTGTAAATCCTGCTCTTGTCTTGTCAATTGCACCATTGTGCTTCATTTTCAACAGAACTTCCAAAAAGTGGTTCCCAACTGTTTCGAGTTGTTTCAGATCAAGCACAGCATCAGATGGGAAACCAGCCATATCAACAGAAGAAGCTCCCTCTGGTAAATCAGAAAATGTACGACTTGGCAATGGTACCTTTCTTATTATAGTCCCCAAAAGAAGGCTCACCTAAAAAAGCAAATTTTTTTTTAAAGAAATATGATGGTTGAACAAAAAACTAATAAATTACACAGAAAAGGAGCTATTCTTACTTTAATATAAAATTAAAAAAAATGATGGCAATAATTAGTAAAAACAACACCTATGCATCATTTCTTTAAGGAACATAGCATCATCAATGAAATTGTTAATAATTAATGTGCTGTTTTGGAACCATGAGCTATTCTTTTCTTTAACAACCTTTAGTGTGTGTTTGGATTAACTTTTGCGATTTATGGGATAAGTATGTGAGAAGATTTTTGTCTCGATTTGCGGAAAAAGGCTTTTGAAATCACGGTTTGGGGCTTACCCAAACACACACTAGACAAGAATTTCTGGGTACCATAAATCAAAAAAAAATTATCAATTATATGCACAATGTTCAAGTTATGCACCTCTTTCATAGCAAGCCAGCAACCAACCATGACAATCTGTTCTGATGATCTGACATCCTTGGATGGCTTTGAATCATCGCTTTCATGTTCGGACGAAGGCATGTGTTCATGCTCCTGATTTGGCATCTCTGTTAAAAGATTATCATCATCAACCATCTCATCCATATCTTCAGGGAGAAACCAAGCATCCGCAGAAACCACCCATAATGCCAATGAAGTTATCCGCATGACAAGCTCCAAAAGCCTTTCCAACAAATATCTCAACTCTGAGATGCTAGATAATATGACATCAGCATTCCAATCCAATCCCTCAAAAGCATATCGCAAAGCAAGTAATATACCATGAACAAAGCTGTTTTGGCATGCTTTAGAAAGATCTCTTTCTCCATCTTTCACAGCAACACTCAACCAATCAATCATGGACTTCATATACAGTACCACAGGATTGATGAAACCAGACTGATTAGTGTCGTTTGTCAGTTCAGGCTTTGGGGTGAAATGAACAACATTAGATGAGACTTCAATCAGACAACCTAGCTCCAACACATACTTGCGAAAGATTAACCTCAAAGTTAGAGCTCCAGCATCACTCTCCCTTACACGTGGACTACAAACTAATTTCTTAGCCCAAGCAATTACTTTCATCAGCGAGTCATCACTTGAAATTCCAGGTAGTGGGGTTGGAAAATGGAGTAATATGCGAAAAGAACTCTCTCTCAACCTGTCCCAACTATCAATAATAGAACCCACTAAAAGTAGAGTTGAACTGGATGAAGTGATTCCTTTATTGTATGGATAAAGACTATTTTCTGGTGAAGAATAATCAAATTCCTGTCTCAACGATGGCATGATAGACCAAACATTTATCATTATCAACATGAGCTCCATGGCCATTATTTTTCTCTTATATGGGGCAGAAGGATAGCATGAGAAAAATAAGAAGCCACTCAACCACCTCATAAAGTGAAAGAGATCATCAGCCCTTTTAAGGACCATTTCCTCATTCCCTTTAGAGGGGTACATTTCATTACTTTTATAACACTCAAGAGGATGCCAACTTCCTTGTTTGAATTGCCTTTCCAAAGCTGTTCGAACCCTAGAGAAGAACTTACGAAACAAGCTGCCCCACTTCATCTGGAAAGCTGTGGAGCAACACCTCATATTCAAAGGCACAGCTTCCCTCATTAAAGTTAGCTCTAAATGGGAAGGTAGACTAGAAGTTTTGGGGTTTAAAAAGAGAGACTCGGCAGCATCTACACGAAGTGACTCATCCACATGGGTCAATGCCTTTACCAGCCACTGAACAGGGATTTCAACCTTTATTGCTTTAATGCAAACAAGAGCATGACTTTCTGTTCCCAGCCCCTCTTGTTCGTCAGCAACAGGATTTTCACACCAATCAATATCCCCTTCAATCAAAGCAAGTGACCGAGATACCTTGAGCAATGAAACTAGAACTGCAATTTTCTGTTCCAGATTGAGATCTATGTTTGCACAACCAAGTTCTGGATACAGAACCCTACTTTCATCGTAGCTAGGCCCAACTGAGATGAAAGAAAGCATCGGAGATATACTGTCCACATCCAACTCCAGCAAAACAGGCAGAGCATAAGTGTTCAAATTAGAGCGGAGCTTTGAGAATCCAGAAGCTAGCCCATACAGTATAGGGGGAAGGCAGTATCCTCTATAAAGAGAATACCCACCCTCAATGCCATCAGAGCCCCAGCACTCATCACGCAAATATTCAAGGAAACACTTGAGAAATGATGTGGCAGCACAACAGACATCATCATCAACATATGCCTGTATTGTTTCATATAGCAGGCTTGGGCTCATGTTTAACATAGTCTTAGCTCCCAGTCTCTTAGTTAGCAATGCTAAAGGAATATATCTTCCCTTACATCGAGACCCCAGGCAAAGAAGATCTGAACCAATCTTCTGCAAAAATGTCCTTATTGTCTTACCGCCATCTGACCAACAGAGCGACGATTGAATATCCAAGAAAAGATCAAAAATGAGATGAACTTGTTTCACTGTTTGACTCAAAGGATCTTCCAAGTTATTCCAAATAATTCTAAGTATTCGCATCCCCATTTTATCAGGAATAGGATCATAGTTTCCTAAAGGGTTGGTCAGATTAGACAACATTGATGTTTTTATCTGTTGTAAACAGATTTGCATCACAGTTAAGGCATGAAAATTGAAGTGGCTGTCAATAGGGTTCTCACAGTAGTTACATAGTTCAGGTAAAATTCCATCATATAATATAGTCATAATTGGGCGTCCAGTATCTTGATGAGCCTCATAACCATTCAAAGCACCGGTTGTCACATTGTAATGAGTATTAAGCAAGTCCCTTGACACTGCTGTAAGGATTCCTCTAATCAAACAGAGTCTACTCAGCACTGAAAGATTGCATATTTCTGTATAGACATCTCCTTGAAAAGGAATTTTTGCAATGGCGTTTTTAAACTCACTATTGCAATCAACATCTGAATTAGACGTACTTAAGTTAAATATACCTCGAATTATAACCAAGCCAAGCTCTTGAGAATTGATACAAACTTGCAGAGCCGCACAGACGGCCACCCCCGCAGCCACAAAGCAATCTCTTGAAAACGCGGGAGACTTCAATATGCTCAAAATGACAGTGACAATTCCCTCCATAACATTCGACTCTTCTTGAATCAAACCGTTCTCGTGGCTAGTCAATTCCTTGAACTTAGATGGGAAACGTTGAAGCAAGTAATACACGCAAGATAGAGCCTCTTGGCATTGTTCCATAACAATAGGCGACGGACGAGCCCGTTCACTTGTCTCAGAAATCACGCTGTTCAAACTAAAAACTATATCCCAAGCAACTAATATTGCACAATCCTCCACAACTTCAACCAGGTACCCCAACTTAGGCATACCCAAAACGGACAGGGCAGCCCGAGACACGCAGAAATGCTTACCCTTTCCCTGCCCACCGCTGACCTCATCGCAGAGCTTCCGAAAGCACTCACCAAGCTGAGAATGAAAAGTCCGACTCTTTGCCAAAACAGAGATCAGAGTTCTATGCAACGGCACAGAATTTTCGAAAAATAAAAGTTGCAAGTACAGCCGAGCAACGTCACAGACCGCAGCTTCGTCCCCACGAAGCAACAAATCCCCAAAAGCCGAAGCTACTTCTTTGACATGATTGACTTGAGCAAAAGTGGAATTCAGAGAGATCAATTCTTGCAACTTGGCGCGAAAGTTTGAACAAGAATCATGGGACAGCAGTTGATTGAAGGACTCGATGTATGAGTGAGGAAAAATTACGGCGCTGTAGGTGTATCGATGGCGGTGCTGCAGAGCCCGCCACTTCGCTGACATGCTTAAGCAAATGGCCGACTAAGAGCAATTTGGTCAGAGAGAAAAACCAGAAGCTCCAGAGTGCAAGAGAGTTGTGCAGAAAATAGAAGTACAAATAGCAAATGCTTTAGAAGAAAAACCACGGAGGTGGAGGCTCGCTATGGCTGGGCCTGGGAACCAAGGTGGAGAAGACACCACAGGAGGCTCGCTCTCGAAAGAGAGTGAGAAGTACAGAACGGAAATCGGGGACATAAAAAAGTCGGCTTTTTTTGGTTTAGCGAACGGCGGCGTTTTCGGGGACACTTTAGGGCAAGAGAGCATATTTGGGCTTTTGATGGGCCTCAAGCCCATGACTGCACAAAGTTCTTGCTTCGGTTCTCACCAAGAACAGACTCCCTACCAACGCATGGAGGAGTAAATGGTCCTCAACTTCATCTGTATGTCCTTGCTGTGATGCTGGTGATGAAGATGTTATGCATATCCTTAGGGATTGCTTTTATGCTAAAAATGTGTGGGAGAAACTGATTCACTTCAGGTACCATTCCCGATTCTTTGTTGCATCCTTGCGTGACTAGTTTGTTTTAGTCTTAAGCAAGATTTAGGTGTGAATAGTGATGGGAACTGGGATCTTATATGGGTGGTCACAATCTGGAAATTATGCCAATGGCAGAATAGCTCTGTTTTTTACGCCAATTTTCAGAAACCGAGGAATCTTGATATGTTAATCTTTCAGCTGTGGAAAAGTTTTGTGCTAGTACATGATATTTCTTCTCCCATGTCTCTCCTGTTTGCCGAGCTTTGCTAACCCCCACTTTTGGGATGGCTTAAGCTAAATATTGATGGTGCTGTTACATCTGCTTCTGGCAAAGCCGGTTGTGGAGGAGTGATTCATGATCATCATGCAAGATGAGTAGTGGGATTCACATATTTTCTTGGAGCTTATAATGCTCATGAGGCATAGGAATGGGTACTTCACAAGGGTCTTGAATTGGCTCAAAAGCATGGTGTCAAGTGTTGGCGTCAACCCCTTACATCAGACATGTTGTTGGCGGAAGCACATGTAGAAACACAATAATCATATAGTTCGAGTCGTACTCAAGACACTCTCTTTAAGAGTTATTCTGCAACTACTGGCAAAAGAAGTTGCAGCACTCCTCATAATCAAATAAACTCTTTCTGCAAGAACACATGGTGAATATAACTATGGAAGATAATAGAACTCAGTAGGTATAAAAATATGACAGAGGAGGAAAAGAGGTGCTCGAGAGTTCAAGAACGAAAGCATATGGACCTCTTGCAAACATCTTCTTATATAGGTAAAAGAATGAGAGACGTTGTGAAGCTGAATAAAATATGCAAATGCCAATTAAACCTTCATAAAACCATTTAATAGCCATTATATAAACGTTTCAAAACGTTGGGATGCAGTAAAGTTTTCCAAACAGTGTCTGATGATATAAATGTGTTGCAAAACCATTAACCTATGATAATGAAGTATCAATGAATGAATCAGTTTCCAAAAACAAAAAGCTTTGCAAAGTAGTTAATGTGCATATTTCACAAAATAATTTTAGTAAAAAACATTTTATCAGCACACCATTCATTTTTAAAAATAAACCTGAATTTTTCCATGAGGTCTTTCATAAAAACACATAGTCCATTTTACTCTCATGTATAGGAGAAATTGTCGGATTTCCATCTGACTTATTATTGTGTGAGTTCACTCCTCCTCTTAGCCCATTTAATACTCCAGGATCATTTACTAGTTGGACCCCCACAATCCCAAATAATGTAGGTTTTCTTCTTTGTAACACACCCACTCATTATTTCCATCATCAAGAAACTTGTTATTGAATCTGATGCTAAAAATCTGACAAGTTTGGTGCAAAGTGCAAAGTGGACATTCTAACAAAGTATGTAGCCTTGGTGATTTTGCAAATTCAGAATTTAATGAAACAGCCATGGGAGCTGAGTCTTTGACATGTATCAAGAGATCAAAACAAGCTAGCTGATGTTGGGGTATTTAAAGTATCCCGGTTCCGGTTGTCCCGGCCTGGTCCTGAACATTTTGATCATTGGGAATTTTCAGTCTTGGTCGGGATCGAGACATATTGGAACCGGGACCACCCTTGAGATCCTGGTCCCTTATTTTTATTTTATTTTATTTATTTTTTACCTTATAAATTAAGTTATCCTTTTACTTTTGTATTTTTTACTTTATAAATTAAATTATCATTTGATAAGATGTGTATCACATCTCTAGTTAGAGTTAAACCATATATATCCTAATACTAATTCAAACTATATAATGTATAAAGATAATAACAATGATGATGATGATGACGATGATGATAAAATGATTCTAAATCAATTTGTATGATTGTTGTAGTTTTGTTAAGCATTGAATGATTACTTTAAACACTAAATTATAAAAAAAAGATAACTAATATAATAATATATTTTAAATTTATTAAAAAAAAAGGATTTCTCAGTCCCAAGATTATCAGGATTGGGATTGGGATGCAATTTACATCCTGCCAAAGACATGATTGAACGTGAGAGGGATCGTAGTCCTGAAAGAATGGTTTCGGTGCCAATGATGAAGAAGAATGATGTCTTGGAGCGTAATTCAAAGAAAATTCGAGATGATGATGAAGAGTTCACAGGTAAGCAATCATTAGCCCCACGAGTTGAGGACTGGATGAGGGATGAGGATATTGAAGAGGAAACAATTATACCAGAAGCACCAAAAAGATCATATAAAGAGGCATGTGTCGAAGATCAGACAAGGGAGGAATGTTCAGATAAAGAAGAAGAATGGTGGAAAGGAGACAGATGGAAATCCAGAATTGAGGTGGAGATAACAAAGAAGGGTCCAAATATCATTGTGTCTCCGGAGTTTAGAATGAAGCTAGCACGGAAATTGTCTACGTCGTTGTTCGTTAGATTACTTGGCAGAATGGTGCGGGAGGATCAATTGGGTCGAAAACTGCAACAGTTATGGGGACATAGAGGGCAGGTTGAAACTATTGAGATAGGCTCTGGGTATTTTCTGGTTCGTATGAGCAATAAGGAGGACTATGATTTTGCGTTAACAGGAGGCCCTTGGTTATACATGGATCATTACCTAGTAGTGCAGTCATGGAAGTCAGAGTTTGATCCTGATTCTAGTGAGGTTTCCAAAATTGCAGTATGGGTAAGAATTCCTAAATTCCCTGTTGATTTTTATGATAAGGGTATTTTATATGTGGTAGGTAACCAAATTGGAAGGGTTCTAAAAGTGGATAATAATACCCTTAGGCAAACCAAAGGGCGTTTTGCCCGTATATGTGTTGAAATTGATTTGAATACACCTTTGCTTCCATCCATAATGATTAATGGGAAAGAAAAGAAAATTGTTTATGAGGGTCTACATTTGATTTGCTTCTCATGTGGGCGGTATGGTCATGATACTGAACATTGCCCAAATAATCAAGTAAAAAATACGTCAAAGTCAGCATGCACGGATAACACGTCGAATTCTACAGTTATAACACCATCGTCCACATCCTCCGAAATAACTGCTGGAATGTATGGGGAGTGGATGGTGGCGCCAAGTCGGAGAAGGGGGCAATGGAACTCGAATGCAAGGAATGGCAATTATAGTCATGAGCCTAGGCATGATTTACCTTATAGAAATATGGGAGAAGGATCTCGGTTTGAGGCTCTGAATGTTGAAGACATGACAATTATTGATGACGGTTCTGGTGATAACTCATATCAGGGGAAGATTCGTGTTAGTTCAAAGCCAGAAGATAGGTCGCTGGTTATGAAAGAAAAAACTGGTCATTTACCTGTTCTAAATAAAGGGAGCAAGGGTAATAATAGATCGGATATTTCAAATGTAAGAAAAAAGGAGATTAGTGGTGATGCTGTGAATAATGTTGGGCATTTTAATAAGTTGAATAAAACACGTAGGATCCAAGTAGCTAAAAAGAAAGGGATTGAGGAGGGAGCTTCCCAAGAAATATTGAGTATGGAGAAAACACAAGAAGCTGGAACGTCGTGTAATTTAAGTGGGGAAGTGGGGTCAGGAAGAAAGAAGAATGTTATAAAATTAGATTCCAATTCCTCCGCTATTCGTCTAGAAGCCTCCAATCCTATTGACCCAGGTGCAAAAGGAGAAGAGACCGTTGTACCTCGAATTAATCCACTTGGAGGTGTTGATGATGTGGTGATGCATGTGATTGAGGATGTTCAGGAGGGACATTTGTCTCAATAATTCCTGGGTTATTTGTGTTCTTCTATTATTTTATTAATTTTTTAATCATTATTATGACTTGGAATACTCGAGGTGCCGGTGGTGCCTCCTTTCGAAGGTTACTTAGTGATGTTGTTGCCAGACATGGAGTTAATTTATTTGCCCTGTTGGAGCCTAGACAGCTAGGGGTTAAAGCTAAGCTCATTGCTAGGAAGTTGGGATGGATGAATATGCACGTGGTTGAAGCTTGTGGTTTTAGTGGAGGTATGTGGTTGTTTTGGGATTCTACTGTAAATTTCTCTGTTACTTCTTCAAGGGATCAATTTGTTCATGGGGTGGTTAATAAAGGTACCAGGGATGAGTGATCTCTAACTGTGGTGTATGGGCACCCAAATATGGTTATTAGACGTCAACTGTGGCAGACTCTTGAAGGTATTCGGCAATTGACTATGGGAGGCTGGGTTGTGATTGGTGATTTTAATGTTGTTTCTCATCCCGATGATCGCTGGAGTAAGAATCACAGGAAGACTAATGGTATTGATAGGTCTTTTCAGAATTGGCTTTGGAGTAGCGAGTTACTTGATATTGGTTTTAATGGACCTCAATTTACTTGGGGGAATCTGAATAGCCAGAGCAGAATAGACAGAGCCTTGGTTAATAACTGCTGGTTTAGAAATAATCCTAATGCCACAGTGACACATTTGCCAAAATATAAATCCGATCATTGTCCGGTGTTGGTTGATACTGAATCTCATGTTCTTATGGCAAAGAATCGAAGGCCTTTTAGATTTTTCGCTCCCTGGGTGATGCATGATGATTTCAAAAATTTTGTTCATTCACACTGGGGGGTGGAGGATGACTGGTGCGGATCTGTTAAACAATTTACTGAGGATCTGAAGTTATGGAATAAAGAGGTTTTCGGCAATATATCCTATATGAAAGACAGATTATATCGAAGATTAGATGGGATTAATGCAAAGATGGCTTCGGTAGGTATCTCGGAGCACCTTGAGAAGTTACGAGGGGAGCTATGGGGAGAGCTTGAAAAACTTTTGGCACGGGAAGAAGTCATGTGGCTTCAATACTCTCGGGCTAATTGGTATGCGGATGGAGATCGTAATACTAGATACTTTCATTCTGTAGCTAATGGCAGACGAAGAAGGAATAAAATTGAAGCATTAAAGCTTGAATCTGGGGAATGGACATATAATGCAGCGAAAATTATGAGATTGGGAAGCCAATTCTTCGAAAGTTTGTATACAGAAACCCATAATTATAATGGATCTTTGGTATTCGGATGCACTTATCCTGAGATTGACGATGCAAATTTGCATATTCTGGGGAGATCGGTTGAAGAGCAAGAGATTAAAAGAGCTTTGTTTGATATGGGGCCGTTGAAAGCACCAGGGCCAGACGGTTTCAATCCGCTATTTTACCAAAGCCAATGGGAAACTGTAAGACCGTCAGTGATTGAATTAGTGAAAAGAGTTTTCAATGATCTGATGTGGATAAGACCAATCAATGGGACTCAGATTGTTCTCATTCCGAAGGTGGAACATCTAGAGACGTTTCGTGATTTTCGTCCTATAAGTCTTTGCAATGTTGTTTACAAGATTGTTACGAAGGTAATATCAAACAGACTCAAGGCAATTATGCCTTTGGTGATAGCCCCGAATCAGTGTAGTTTTGTTAAAGGGCGTCAGAGTTCAGATAATGTTATACTTGTGCAGGAGATCATTCACTCTATGAAGTCTTTAAAAAGAAAAAAGGGTTTCATGGCCATCAAGATTGATTTAGAGAAGGCTTATGATCGGGTGAGATGGAATTTTGTCTACGACTGTATTAAAGAACTCAAGATTCCTGAATATCTGAGCAAAGTTATTCAAGCTTGTATGTCGACGTCTCATTTGCAATTGCTTTGGAATGGAGAAGCTACTAATATGTTTTGCCCTTCCAGAGGGGTTAGACAAGGTGACCCAATATCACCATATCTTTTTGTTATCATGATGGAAAGATTGGGGCATCTTATACAAACGACAGTTAAAGAGGGTGTTTGGCAACCGTTTAGGCTCTCCAAACGAGGTACTCCTGTTTCTCATATTTTTTTTGCTGATGATCTCATTTTGTTTGCAGAAGCAGATCTAGATAACGCAGGGGTTATTAAGGCTATCTTGGATGACTTCTGTGACATTTCGGGACAGAAAGTAAATGCTGGAAAATCAAGAGTTTATTTCTCAAAGAATGTAAATCATATAAAAAGCAGAGAAATCAGTGAATTTCTAAATTTTACTCCAACGTCAAATCTGGGGAAATATCTGGGAATGCCAATTTTACATGAACGAGGATCAAAGACTTTGTGATGAAATTGACAAACGTTGTCGTAACTTCCTCTGGGTTAGTAGCTCAGCAAGCAGAAAACCTCATCTAGTCTCCTGGAATAGTGTGTGTGCACGTAAGGAGAATGGAGGCCTTGGTCTTAGGTTGGCTCGATACCAGAACCAGGCGTTCATAATGAAGCTTGGATGGAATATGATTAACAGAAGAGATTCGCTCTGGATTAGGATTTTGCGTGAAAAATATAAAGCCGGGAATGATATTATTCCTAAAGTTGAGAAGCGTCGGTCTGAGTCTAGTACGTGGAGGGGTATTCGTAACTGTTGGGACAAGATCAAAGATAGCTTAACATGGAGAGTTACCAATGGACAGAACACTTCTTTCTGGAATGACATTTGGGTCCCGCATTTTGATAAGCTTCAGAGTTTGGTAATCAGAGAATTGCCTAGAGATGATACTGAATGGAGAGTATCTGAGTGTATCACTTCATCCGGACAGTGGGATATGAGAAAGTTTCAGTACCTACTTCCAAGTCATGTATGTACAGCTATTGCACGTGTTAATATTAATCAGAGTAATGGGGAGGATTTTCCAGTATGGAGATGGTCTTCAGATAGAATGTTCAACATCAGATCCGCTTACAAATATCTAGTAGGTACCCCACAACCTCACAGTAATAACTGGAAGAGATGTGTTTGGAAATTGAAAGTCCCTCAAAGGTACCGTTTTTTCTTGTGGTTGTGTTTTCATGGTCGTCTAATGACAAACTTAATGCGTTATCAGCGAGGTAGTCATCCGACGGGTTTTTGTGATATATGCCATAACTCAAGCGAGTTTGTACTCCACGTTTTGCGGGATTGTCCTTTCACTTCTGAATTATGGAAAGGATTCTTACCTCTGGATTGGCGTGATCAATTCTTTGGCTCTTTTGAGAGAAATGACTGGCTTACATGGTGTGCGGGGAGAAAAGAAGTTATACAGGGATTCGAGTTTCGTCTTTGGTTTTCGGTACTATGCCGACATATCTGGTTAGCTCGAAATGATAGATGTTTTAATAACAACACTTGGAGTAGTCATGCCATATTAGCCCGTACTCGTGCCTGCTTAACATGGGGAAATACAAGTTTGATTCAAAATAAGAGTGCAGAAAGGAATCAACAACAGTGGATGCCACCACCGCTTGGGTGGGTGAAGATTAATACCGATGGATCTAGGAATGACAACGTAGGGACTTGCACGTGTGGAGGTGTGTTGAGAGATCACAATGGTAAATTTCTGATGGGGTTTATGTATCAGATTGGGCAAGGAACGGTAGTATCTGCGGAAGCTTGGGGTGTTTTATGGGGACTAAAAGTTGCATGGGATAGAGAATATAGAAAAATCATGATTGAGTCTGATTGTAGTGAAGTAATGGATATAATTCAGGGTAACGTTTCTCGGGAACACCCTGATTTTCAGCTTATTGTGGAGGTTCAAACGCTGCTAGATAGAGATTGGGACGTGAAAATTTCACATTGCATTCGGGAGTTTAATACGGTTGCAGACGCTATGGCAAAAGAAGCTTGGAAGATGGCGATTGATCTTCATATCACATTTTCGCCCCCTGATGCTATTACCGCCCTTTTAATTAATGATGTAAACAGGATGAATTTTCATGTTGACTCAGGAGGATAGCTTCTGATGTATTTGTAGAGTATCTTTTATTATCAAAAAAAAAAATTGGAACTAGAAACAGGGATTGGGGGTGAGGGATCCCAGTCCGTCCCCGGCTTTGAACTCCCCTAGGTGATGCGTTTGCAGAGGATAGGCTGTTCAATTCTGGCCTCTTAATTAGTGTCTAGCACAATTACAGACCTTAGCTACTAATGAGTGTTTGGATCCAATCCGCCATACACTAATTTCGTGAAGTAACTGGGCCTGGCCCTCATATGTACCCAAAAAAAAAAAAGTATCATCTATCTCCCTTTGAAAATGATATTTAATCTTATATTCTTATTTACAAGATAAATCCAATATGTTTTCCCAAAATTGAGAATACCCTTAAATTTATTCTGTCTTAAAATTTAATAGTCTCACATATGTATTCATATTCAATATGAATGTGTTGGTGAGATTTGAAAAGTAATGTTGTATATTCGTATAATAAATTTAATGAAGTAATTTATAGTGAGGAAAAAAAATAATTTATATTCATTTGTCCTATTTAGGAATGGAGTAGTACTACATCTGTTCTTAATATGAGATCCACTCAATAAAAAAAAATTATGATATAAAGTAGATCTTATATTAAGAGTATAATGGAGTATTTATTAAGTGGCGTTAATGTTTTCGGATTAAACTTAATCCATATAAAAAAGTATGATAAGTGAAATATTTTAAGGCCACCGTAATGGAATACAAATCTTTAAAGTCGTGAATTAGATGGTTGTATAAGAAATAATACTATGTGTTTTTAGTGTTTGAACCATTTTAAAATGTCTAAAAATAATGGGA
Organism: Inga oerstediana; assembly: GCA_963210345.1. Taxonomy (NCBI): domain Eukaryota; kingdom Viridiplantae; phylum Streptophyta; class Magnoliopsida; order Fabales; family Fabaceae; genus Inga; species Inga oerstediana. The sequence continues at coordinate 13,969,444 of OY723403.1, read as the reverse complement.
AAAAAGATAACTTGGATCCTGATTAAAAAACTGAAATGATTGAGAATTGCACAATTATACTATTTATAACTTACGAGTGATGCAGGTTTCTAGTAACCTTATATTGATTATTATACTAACTTTATATTGATTATTATACTGGTGACTTTTACTTCAAAGAAAAACATGTTTATAAATCAGGTGCAAGTAAAGGTATTATTACAAAACTGGCGCATCTCAGTATATATTATCTGTTAGATCAATACCAATGTCCCATCGTTCTCGGCAAGATTATTGCGGGTCCAAGAGTGGGCTGCCTTCGACTCTTGTGGTCGGAAAAAAGTATATGTGAAAGAATAAACCTTAGATGTTGTCTCTGGGTTTTAATGGGCTAATATAATATTCCATTTCTCAATTTTACTATCATTTTGGGTCTGACTCTAAAGGAAAAAAATAATCCAGGATTTTATTTAATTATAGTGATCATTGTTTTAAATAAAATGAAACTTAAGTGACCAAAACCTCTAATTTAAACCTTAAAGAATCAAAATGAAAATGAAAATGAAGCAAACTTAAGAGATTAATAAAACTAGCATCTAGCATTTCAACGATTTCACCGTGATTTGGGCTCACATGCATGACAATAAAGGGCAGGGCTACTTGGGCCAGATATTGAGCTAACGATCACGAAGCCCACTGGGCCCTATAATCCAGTAAAAATGCCTGAAAAACTGTCGCTTTCTGTCAACAGAAAATGGATACTTAAGATTTATAATTTACAGTTTTAACAGTTTAATTTCTAAATTCAGAATTGCCGTAAAAGACACAGATATCAGGAATTAACTATTTGAAAGGTTATAACCTATACTTCATGAAGTTATAATATTGCGCTTTTAACGTCACAGACATGTTTCTATTATGCAGCCGTGCATGCTTAGGTGAGAAAGACAGGGTCATAGCGTTGGGGTGTGGAAAGCGTCCGAAATTCAATTTCAATCCACAAAAAAAATATTTGCAGATATGCTATATTACATGGTAGCCATGATTGTCTTTAGACTTGATTTTTCCCTTAGCTGAGAAATGGATATTTTCATAAACAGATGTGTTTGAAGATTATTGTGATTGTGAAGAGGCAGGCGTATGTGGTGTGGCTCGAGGAGCTCATGATCACTCATGAGAAGAATTCCACATGTCAAAAGCAGCCTACTTTGTTTTGCATCATTGTTCGCACTTCGCAGTCATGGCTGCACAGTAGCTAGTTTCTTTTTTGGCTCTGGCTCCCACAAAATCGCAGGCTTACTTGTATATATTATAAAGTAGGATCACAGGAAGGTGCGTGTTTGTGTGAATCATTAGGACAATGATGGTCTCATGGTCCCATTAAAGGCTGAGCTACCCCACCTTTGCCCAATGCCATGCTGCTGCATTATGGAGCTTTTTGTCTATGGCTCAGATAACGCCCAGTGCGATCTTCATGAACATACTATCGCTTTTACAGTTCAAAAGCTTCATTTATAACTGATATATCGGAAAATTGGTATCCTTGTCTTGTAAAGAAGATGGAAGCACCGGTTCTATGTTGTTGTGAAGCAACTGTTTATAAAAGAAAATAAAAATAGTGCGTTAGGTGGGATGCGAGCTCAGAAGCGATTTGGGCTATGAAATGTGTACGAGTTGCTGGTTAAAATAGGCACAGCCAGCCTAAGAAGTAGGAGTCAACAGTCTTAAAACGTGGTCCGTCACTTTGTCAGTAAATCATTCGTTTAGCATATTCATCCATCATAAAGGATATGAGGGGGCAATTAAATAGTGGTTAGGTCGTATTGGTGGATAATAAATTAAGCTCTAAGACAGAAGTGATCGTGCCAATTGGAAGCACGTCACATGCTGCGTTATTCGTGGTGCTTGTACGTAATATACACACACCAGCTCCATTGGTTTACCAAAATGGATCCCTTGTCCCCAAAAGCCCCTACAACGCAGCCCCTGCCAGCCACTCACCTTCATCGCTTTCTTCGTATTTTCCTTTGGCTTTTTCCATAACCCTGTATTGTTTTCACCCCTTATCGTATTAAGTTATTCACTAAATCATGCGTATTATTATAAGCATGCATCTAAACTATATATATCACTCTGCAGGTTCAGGGTGCAATGAACTCATGAACATGAAGGGTCCTTCCTTTCGAAGACCCCGGAAAGTATACTTGACTGCTGAAGGATTAGCCGACAAGTTTCCCATTCACTGTAAAGCGGATTGCTAATTATGGATTATTTCATGATCACTTTTGTTTAAGATTAATTAAGTAATTAGTTGATAATTGAGCGCCCATAGCTTGCCGGCGCAATGACGCGCTCACTTTCTGCTTTTGCATCGGCAGCTTTAACCTCACCCAACCCCTTCCTAGTTTCGTAGGCTTAATTATGACTGGCGGGAAAAAACCACGAAGGAATATTCCTTTCCACTTCATATATTAAAAAATGTATGATTTCCAAATCCAGGTTATTGAATAATGAATTCAGCAATAGGCATTTTTTTTTGGCTGGAAGAAATAAGCAATTAAGCATACATAAGTACTATCATGATTTGGTTGCTCCAATAAAAAACTATATATAATTTTTCGGTTTTTTTTTTTTGATACAGATAAGTTTAGGTAGGTTCTGCACTTGTCCCCTACCAAGGTCAGGGCACAACCTCAGGGCTCTTCGAACGTTTACAGGAGACTTACGAGATCGCCTATCAACAAGGTCTCTCTATTGATCAGAGGGTTCGAATACACTCTCTTATGATTGGGATAATAAGACCTTAACCAACTCTACCAAACCTCATTAGCTATATATAATTTTTCGTTGAGAAGAGCCAGCGTAGGCCTAAAAGAAATGGATCGCTAAACATGTGGAACTCCCCAGGAAGGAAGTATTTGTTGGGTCTATTGGGCCCAGGCCCAATAAATGGACAACAAGACCAGGTCATCGATGGCCTTAAAGACAAGGGTGTGTGGTTTATGTTCTTGGGAGGAAAATATACAAGAAGTGTGGGTGATCTAAGAGAGGGGAAGAGAAGTGATGTGACCGGAAAATAAGAGTGTTTTGGGGAGGAGGGAAGAGGACAAATGGCGAGGTTCCAAGGGGGGTGACGGGGACAGAGAGGACATTTACTTTTAATGTGAAGTGTTGTGTTATAGATTTAGGATCATAGGATCAAATTCAAAGCGTGTCACTTGATGTTGCCTCCTTAACTACTCCTAACATGAGACACCTAACATGCCTACTCCCCAGCTCTTCTTGTAGTAAGCTTTTATATATTCCTCTATTATTATTATTTTTAGTTTAAGCTAGCTTCCGCTTCACGATGCAGGTCAATTCAGTAAATAAAATCAGCTCATTCTATCACCCTTCCCCCATCGTTTTCACTTAACTATGATATAATGTCCTCGTGTACTGCGCTAAAATAATTTTGGGAAAATGACGCGCAGTTGCTAAAAACATACAATAATTACAGCGAAATCTCATATCAATAAAAAGTAACTCAACATATTTTAAAAATAATTTCTGATTTTTATGATTTTATTATAATTATTTTCAGTCCTTAGACCTGCGTGTCATTTTTTCAATAATATTTTAGGGCACTCACATAATAAAACTGAATTCCGTTGGCCAAAAAGAAATGGCGGGCAGTAACCAAACGGGATTTTCCACAAGGAGCGAAGTGTATATAACGGAAACCGGGGCGGAAAAGACATTAAGCATGTTTGTTTGAGCTTATAAAAATTTATAAGTTGTTTTTTACGTAAATCGAGACACAACTCCTCTCACATACTTACTTCGTATACCGTAAATCACTATTAAAAAGTAACTTATAAGCAATCGAATCGTTAAAACAAACATACCCATTTTTAACTGCTTAACAATGGGATCGCAAGTCAGGACACAACAGTGATGAAACCGCCACCACCACATTATTTGTACGGATTCACGCGTAAGTAAAGTGGCCAAGAGTTTTTTTTTTTTTGCCAAAGTAACCAAAAGTAAATGCCACTTCCAGCCGGGGGGAAAATGACAGGAATAGACGAAATAGTTATTAAAATTTCTGATTTTTTTTTTGCCAACTATTAAAATTGTTGATTTGGTGACACGATGATGTCCCTGTAGTATTTGGGCTTTGGAAATTGAGTTTTTTTTGTTGTTGTTGGATTGAGCAGAATTTTTGTTGTCATATAGTTTATTTTTAATTTATAAGTGTTTATAATTGTGATTTACAATATACGAGATAAGTATGTAAGAGAAATTTTATTTCTACTTATGCAATAAGTGCTTATTTCCTAAAAATATAAACTATTCCAAACACTCATTAATATTATCAAGCAACTTATTTGCTGTTATTATTAGTACAACCTAGATTATGAAACCCGGACTGGCTGGTTTGGCTCGAAAATCAATGAACTGGTCAGTAAATCAGTTTAGTCTTGTACTCAAACCGGTTTGTTTTCAAAAAAAAAAAAACATTTTTTAATGTTCTTTATAATTTCATATTAATAACCCTGAAATCTTCACTTGTTCTCCGATTTGGTCCCGGGTTAGTTCCGGTTTGACTCCGGTCTAACCCACTAACCCTGACCCAATACCCTAACCGGTTCAAAAGCCGGTCCGGATTTAATTACCTTGAGTCCAACTAATATACATATCATATAAAAATTTTAATACTCACTGTTTGTAAGTCTTAGAGAATATGACTATTCTTTAAATCTAGTTACTGTTCACATCCTTGCAAGTTTTAAACAAAAGATTTTGCGTTGGACGATTGGGTTGTGAGGAAAAAAAAGTTAATTTCTATTGATGGGTACTCAAAAACAAGCAGTTGGTTTGGGGGAAAATGATTGTTTTGCTCTTATGAATGGCTGTGATAATCATTTATGGAAAGCAGCATCAGTTTGTATTTCCGCTACTGGGACCACCCCAAAGCTATATGCTTATTATTTTTCTTAAGGAATTTTAAGAACTTATTATTGAAATTTGAAATTCTGTACTGTCAACAGACGAACTGCTGTGCTGAGAAGAAGAAATGAGGAGAACTCATCAACATTTGATGGATGTGGCAGGCAGGTTTATAAGTAAACGCCACAAAATGCATGCACCAAAGTCATCGATAACGGAAAAGTTATTCACATAAGTGTGTTTTCTGGTTTCTGTTTGTTCGCATGTGATTAAATATATGGTCCATTTTGTAATCCATGGCATGGTTGGAATACATCTTAATCAGAGTTAGAGAATTCCAATTGGGAACCTCCTTTGAAAAAATACAAAAAAAAAAGAGTAGCGACTGTTATTGGATAAGGTCAGCCTAAGAGACTAATAAACCCGTAGTTTCAATAATTTATGTTCTGAAAGGGAAGTTATGGGTTTCCCAGAGACGACTAAAAAGAAATTCTGGCAAAAACACGAACGGAAGGAAATTAATATGTGTTTGCGCCATAAATTAAAGCAGCGATCATTGGTGGGTGAGGGGTTCCCCTTTTCCCTTCTATTTTTTTATTCTTGCCATTAGATTAATCTTAAATGATTGAAATTCAATATTCTATAAAAAAATTATTATAATATTAAATAATAAAATAAATAAATTTAATCATTAAAATTTGATATAACTAATTCATATCTTTATACTTTTATTAAAGTATTATATGTATGTTTTTTAATTTTTATAAGATATTAAATATCAACCGTTTAGGGTTAATATAACGATAATAAAAAAGAAGTGGAGGGAAGTAGATGATAATAAAAAATGAAGGGTTTGTTTGGTGTGAGGGATTTGGAGGGGATGGGAGGGGAAGGAAAATTTTTATGAGTTGAATTTTAAAAGATTGAAGAAGTAGGGTAATAAAATTTTAGTAAAGAGAATATTTAAGATAAAAGAGTTAGAAAAATTAATTAAAAATTTTTAACCCCACTTCTCTATTTTTTTTTTACTTCAACTCAAATTTTTTTTCCCTCCACCCACTTTCCCTCCCCGGACCAAACAAGCCCGAAAAGACCCCTCTCCCTGATCAACATTTGGTGTACACAGCCATCAATCAGCGTTCAAAACCATGATTACATGCATAATCATAGACACTGCACTTCAGCTACGTACCCCACATCCTTCAATTTTTTTAACCATGTAAGGTAAATAGAACCAGGGGAAAAAAATTTCATGAATGTGATTATTAACCTCGCCAGGATATCAAAATCACAAAGCAAAATATTACTACCGCATCATTTGATAAGATCAGGGTATTTGTATTTTTTTTTTATGAAAACAGTAATAGTAATAACGGGAAAAAATAATGGCAACCAAAACTTAATTAAATCATGATTTTTTGAACTTTCAATACAAACAAATAGATGAAAACTCGTGACTGATGGTACATGATATGAATTTGGTTCAGTACATTGAGTGACAATAAACGACAGTTGAATAATTTAGGGATAATATTCTTATCGTTAGGATTGAAGGATAGACGAACACCACAAAATTATATGCATGATAGTTGGTTGATATGTCGTGTCCTGATAAGTTGCAATACAAATCACATGCAATTGCATCTCAGTTACAATCAACGCCAATTCTATTGCTACCCTCCTCATCAGTACTTCAGACCAATAATTAATAAAGCAGCGTGTTATTTTCATTAAACAAATGTCCTGAATGCTTAAAAGCAGTTTTTTAATCGTAATTTATGTTATATAATGTAAGTATGTGAGAGGAGTTGTATATCGATCTACGTGAAAAACAACTTATAAACAATCTGATCACTAAAACAAATATGTCCTTCTTTTCAGTTATAGCCTCCTATGAAGAAATTTACCTTTCTACCTCAATACAGATGGCGGACGCCATAAGGGCATGCGCATCGCTTAAAAAAAAAAAAAACCGCTTTCTGTTTTGCGCTCTTTTTTTCCTGAACTTGTAACAAAAGAAATAATCTCACAGTCACCACCATGAACGTCTTTCCGAGAGCAACACCATTCCCCAGTGATTTCCCCAAAGCCATTGACTGCCTTGTCATTTCCTTATTCTGATCCTCTCTTCCTTGGATTTCAAATCCTAACATGCAATATACAATTGAAGAATTATGTAGAGGTTCTAAAAACCAAATAAAAACATAATAAAATTCTTCCAAAAAGAAATAATAATTTGTTAAATGTGTTTTTATAATATTTTAAGTTATTTTTTCATATTTTAATTTTTCTTAGGGATTTTACTGTGCTTCTGTTGGATCTTTAAGACCTTTGAGTCATTGTCTCTAATAATAATAATAATAATGCAATAAATAATCAATAGTACAGTACATTTTCAGCAGCACAAAGCCCCATAACCCTGTAAACCAGATTCCTTTTTTTTTTCCCCCCAACCGACCTTGAGGCCGATCAGAAGCTGTAATTTACACCCACAGTTGGGCATTACTATATAAAATCACACCTATCTGGCCATCTCTTTCAGAATTCATGCTTCTTCTCAGTTCTCACTTCCTTTGACCACTGGTCCAACAACACACTCTCCTCTCTTCTCTATATATGCTCTCAGCTCTGTCTCTCTGCTTTGATATCCCGCAAAGGAAGTTGCTTGTTAGTGGAGTCTTGGGCTTAAAAGACATCGACAGTTCCTCCAAACATAGGAAAGAGAAAAGGGCTTCTTCAGATCTCTTTCTTCAATGCCCAGAAAAAGTTATTGACCCCTTATTGACTTCCCCGCTTTGCCCAGATCTCTTTGTTAATGGCATTGAGCCACTAGTTGGAGTTTACAGACCCTTTACTACTCACTTTGGAAGCTTGTATTTGTGAGGTTGGTGATGGCTGAAGCTACAGAGTCTAAAGCATTGCCGGAGGCTGAGAAGAAGAAGGAGCAGAGTTTGCCATTTTACCAGCTCTTATCTTTTGCAGACAAGTATGACTGGCTCCTTATGATCTCTGGGAGCTTAGGAGCAGTTGTTCATGGCTCATCCATGCCTGTTTTCTTCCTTCTTTTTGGTGAGATGGTCAATGGGTTTGGCAAAAACCAGATGGATTTGAAGAAAATGACTGAAGAAGTATCAAAGGTTCGAAATTTATTATGCTTCAATCTTTATAATCATGTTTCTCTCATATCTTGGATCTGATAATTTCTTTACTTTCTTTCTTCTGATCAGTATGCTCTGTATTTTGTGTACCTGGGCCTCGTTGTGTGCATATCATCCTACGCAGGTATGCCATGTCCTTTTTCTCTTTCACTTGTTAATCTCAAGACATCGATTTTTCCTGCTTAACCTGCACATTTATCATTCTATTGTGATTAATGGCCGTGGTGGTGCGCATAGTTTTGTCCTAAATGAATTGCCCTGCTCTCAAATTATGGAAAAAGTTTGGACCTTTTTTATAATATCCCAGTAATGAATTATCTCCTAACAAATTTACCAGAAATTGCGTGCTGGATGTATACCGGGGAGAGACAAGTGGGCACTCTGAGAAAGAAGTACTTGGAGGCGGTGCTTAAACAGGACGTTGGGTTCTTTGACACAGATGCAAGAACAGGGGATATCGTTTTTAGTGTATCCACTGACACTCTGCTCGTCCAAGATGCCATTAGTGAGAAGGTTCCATAAATTTACCATCTTTCTCTCCATAGATTTTTTTTCCTGTTTCAGCTTTCACCAACCATTTGGGTTAAAAGTCAGAACCCAAAATCAAAATATGCTCTCTCCTGGGTAGTTAGTTACCCATAAAAAGAGGGACCGGTATTATGCACTTCCACTTGCCTTCATGCTAATGTGCGCCGGGGATGTAAATTGTAGCTAGAGGTTACAGATGACTGAATTGTTTCATAGTTCTGTGATACTCTTTTATTTTTATTTCATTTTTTTTTGGGTTTAATATGTTTAAGTGGGAATGTGCAGGTGGGAAACTTCATACATTATTTGTCAACGTTCCTGGCGGGTCTGGTGGTTGGTTTTGTTTCAGCATGGAGGCTAGCTCTTTTAAGTGTTGCAGTGATTCCGGGGATTGCTTTTGCTGGTGGGTTGTATGCTTACACACTCACAGGCCTCACCTCCAAGAGTCGCGAATCCTATGCGAATGCTGGAATAATCGCTGAGCAGGTCAGGACTCTGTTCCTTTTATCCAACAAACTCGTTGGAAAAGCCTTTTCGAGACCTAGGAAACTATGGCCTTTTATTGTTACTCTAGGATGCAGGTTTTATATAGGTTTGATAAATCTCTATTTCTGTCAATCTGAACATGTGCAGGCGATTGCTCAAGTTCGAACTGTGTACTCGTATGTTGGTGAGAGTAAGGCCTTGAATTCTTATTCTGATTTGATACAAAACACATTGAAGCTCGGATACAAGGCGGGAATGGCTAAAGGTTTAGGCTTGGGATGTACGTATGGGATAGCTTGCATGTCATGGGCGTTAGTGTTTTGGTATGCTGGAGTTTTCATCAGGAATGGCCAAACTGATGGAGGAAAGGCATTCACTGCTATTTTCTCTGCAATTGTCGGTGGCATGTAAGACCTCACATCACTGATTTTAATGACTTTTAAATTTCTTTGGAAGCCTTGATTTAATGATTTTAATTTACAAAATATTTGCCTCGAACAGGAGTTTGGGGCAGTCATTTTCAAATTTAGGGGCATTTAGTAAAGGCAAAGCAGCAGGATACAAACTGATGGAAATCATTAAGCAGAAACCCACCATAGTGGAAGACCTATCTGAGGGGAAGTGCTTGTCAGAGATTAATGGAAATATTGAGCTTAAGGATGTTAGTTTCAGCTATCCATCAAGGCCAGATGTACTCATCTTCCGTAATTTCTCAATCTTTTTTCCTGCTGGCAAAACTGTTGCGGTTGTTGGCGGTAGTGGTTCGGGGAAAAGCACCGTTGTTTCCTTGATAGAAAGGTTCTACGATCCTAATGAAGGTAAACCAGACATGCTTGTTCTTCTTGCTAAAAGATTGCAACTTTTGCTCCTGAATGAATTTACTGCTGACATGTTTCTTTTCATGGTCATGCAGGGCAAGTTTTATTGGATAACGTAGACATCAAGACACTACAATTAAAATGGTTACGTGACCAAATTGGGCTGGTGAATCAAGAACCTGCTCTATTTGCAACCACCATACTTGAGAATATACTCTATGGCAAACCTGATGCAACCATGGCTGAAGTAGAAGCGGCCGCCTCTGCTGCAAATGCTCATAGCTTTATTACCTTGCTTCCTAATGGCTATAACACTCAGGTTGGTATATAATTATAAACCATTATCATTACTCAGTCTGAGCATTGAGTTCTTGTCAAGAGTATAAATCAATTCTGTTTTATATATAAACAACAGGTGGGAGAGCGAGGGGTCCAGTTATCTGGAGGTCAAAAACAGAGAATAGCCATTGCTAGAGCTATGCTGAAAAACCCCAAGATCCTTCTTTTAGATGAAGCAACCAGTGCTCTTGATGCTGGTTCAGAAAGCATTGTTCAAGAAGCACTAGATCGCCTTATGGTCGGTCGTACAACTGTAGTTGTAGCCCATCGTTTATCCACCATAAGGAATGTTGACAGCATCGCAGTTATACAGCAAGGGCAAGTTGTGGAGACAGGAACTCATGAAGAGCTTATTGCCAAGGCAGGGACCTATGCTTCACTAATAAGGTTCCAAGAAATGGTTGGAAATAGGGACTTCTCCAACCCATCAACTCGCCGGACACGTTCATCGCGACTCAGCCATTCGCTTTCGACCAAGTCTTTAAGCCTCAGGTCTGGAAGCCTGAGGAACCTCAGTTACCAGTACAGCACTGGGGCGGATGGTCGCATTGAGATGATATCAAATGCTGAAACAGACAAGAAGAATCCTGCTCCTGATGGATACTTCTTCCGTTTACTCAAGTTGAATGCCCCTGAATGGCCTTACTCCATAATGGGAGCTGTAGGATCTATTCTCTCTGGTTTTATTGGCCCAACTTTTGCCATTGTTATGAGCAATATGATTGAGGTGTTTTACTTTAGAAATTTTGCATCCATGGAGAGGAAGACTAAAGAGTACGTCTTCATCTACATTGGAGCAGGTCTTTATGCCGTTGGTGCATATTTGATACAGCATTACTTCTTCAGTATTATGGGTGAAAATCTCACCACAAGGGTTCGAAGAATGATGCTTGCCGGTATGATTTATAACTTAATCTCCTTGCTACTCTGGTTTGAAATCTTAAAAGTGCATGACAATTTGTGTTAATTTTGTTTTGTTTTTTTGGGTCAGCAATTTTAAGGAATGAAGTAGGATGGTTCGATGAAGAAGAGCACAACTCAAGCCTAGTCGCAGCTCGCCTTGCCACTGATGCTGCTGATGTGAAATCTGCTATTGCTGAGAGGATCTCAGTGATTTTGCAGAACATGACATCTCTTCTCACTTCTTTCATTGTTGCTTTCATTGTGGAATGGAGAGTTTCCTTGCTTATCCTGGGAACCTTCCCTCTTCTTGTTCTAGCTAACTTTGCTCAGGTAAAATAAAACTCAATCCCAAATCTCTTTTACCGCTAGAGTTTTCTCCCACTTGTTAACGGTAAAATAAAACTCAATCCCAAATGTGTTGGCCAAGAATAAAACTTGGGAGTTGGGATAACCCTCTGGCCTCTGGGTTATTTTTTTACTAGTGTCAGATCCCTACACTTGCTTTTCCTCTTAGAATACAACTTTATGAATAATCTGGCATTAAACGACAAACAAATAAGGTCTAACTGAACAGCGCACATGCTTCCCTCTAGTAAAGTCACCAGTGCATTAACTCCTAGGAAATTCCTCATTATATTATAATTACAAGTTGATAAAGAAAATAAATAATAACGGAAGTTTATTATATACGACCCCGATCCTAAATATAGGATAAAATTTGTCCTATATAGAACTGGAGGGAGTATCATATGTTCACCGCTATCCATCAATTACAAATCAACTGATACTAGTGTTTCTGAATTCTGATAACCCAGTGCCCCTTGATCACAATAGAAATCTAAGCCAAACCAAATTCACACATTATTTTTTTTTGGACAAAATTTCACACATTATTTCACCCATGACATTTTATAATCTTTTTTGCCGTGGCTGTCTGGGCTGGATGTGCAGCACACCCTTACGCCTTTCTTTGTTTATATTCTTCTGGGCATGTCCTTCTTTTACCCTTGTGGCTCTTGATTTGAAATCCACTCGTGGATTGCTGAGAATGGGGTTCGTTTCACAAGCACAGTACTACAAAGCATTCAAGCAAATTCCAAAACCATTATGATTTGTTCTGCAACGGACAGTGTTCTAGATTTGCGCATGCCTCAACAACAGTGCATGAACTAGATTGATTGGTCAAGGTTGTCCCTTTGCCAATTTCCATCCATCATTGCCATCTTTTTCCAAAAAAAAAATATTCTTGTAAATGTTGTGAGTTGCAAATTATTCTGCTTCATTTTTTGTGGGTCCGCTTTTCCGGGATTCTTTTTCACCATATTATTGTGTCCAACAGTGCTATAATTGTTGGTGCATCACCAAATTTTTCCCCTCTACGTGTCAAAAGCTTATTCCCCAAATTAACAAGTTACCGTTATAGGAGTACTTGCAGTTATTACGCCCACCCAATCCACTCAATTGGAAGACGATCCTCTTATAATCTTTTGTCTTTTTTTATTTTTTTAAATCTCATCTAGATGATTCATATTTAATATTTTTTAAAATTATGATTATAATATTTTATAAAATAATTTTTTAATTAATTTTATTTATATTGTAATTATGAGTCGTGTAGATCATATTTTAACAGTTTAAGCTTATTTATTTATGTTTAAAATAATAATTTTATAAAATATGAAATCTGACTCATCTATTTTTTTAAAATTGAGGGTGAAGATGAGGATTTAAAAAGAGAAAGAGAAAAAGGATTATAAGAAAACCAAAGCGCCACCCAATCTACATCCCTGCCTCCTGCCAACGAAAATTTTCTTTTACTGCCCGATTATATTTAGTGATTTAGATAGGTGAAAATTAAATATATATATTAATTTCCTTCGTGGGGTACTAATTCTCTGTCATCTTTAGTCTGGCAAAAAAAACAGTTATCTTTAGTTAGAGTAACTTAATTACATCTTTTTCTTTTTTTAAGTTAATTGTGGAGTGCTAGCAATGAATGTTTCTATGGTTGAATACTACAGCAACTCTCACTAAAAGGGTTTGCCGGAGACACAGCCAAGGCTCATGCAAAGACAAGTATGATTGCCGGAGAGGGAGTCAGCAACATAAGGACGGTCGCTGCGTTCAATGCCCAAAACAAGATCATATCTTTATTCTGCCACGAGCTTCGTGTCCCACAACGCCGGAGTTTACGCCGGAGCCAAACCGCTGGCCTCCTATTTGGTATCTCCCAGCTTGCCCTTTATGCCTCCGAAGCTCTCATCCTGTGGTACGGCTCGCATCTTGTAAGCAAAAGCATGTCGACCTTCTCTAAGGTCATAAAAGTTTTCGTCGTCCTAGTCATCACAGCCAACTCCGTCGCAGAAACCGTCAGCCTCGCCCCTGAAATAATCAGAGGCGGTGAAGCTGTTGGTTCTGTCTTCTCCATTCTCGATCGTCAAACTAGGATCGACCCAGACGATCTTGATGCTGAGCCAGTTGAGTCCATTCGCGGGGAGATTGAACTAAGACATGTCGATTTTGCCTACCCATCACGACCAGACGTGATGGTGTTTAGAGATCTTAATCTCAGAATCCGTGCAGGGCAGAGCCAGGCTCTGGTGGGGGCCAGTGGGTCAGGAAAAAGTTCTGTCGTTGCATTGATCGAGCGTTTCTATGATCCCGTAGCCGGAAAAGTCATGATTGACGGAAAAGACATTAAAAGATTGAACTTGAAGTCCCTGAGGCTAAAGATTGGTTTAGTGCAACAAGAGCCTGCTCTGTTTGCAGCAAGCATTTTCGACAACATAGCTTATGGCAAAGATGGAGCAACAGAAGCAGAAGTAATCGAAGCTGCTCGTTCAGCAAATGTTCATTCATTTGTTAGTGGTTTGCCTGAGGGATACAAGACACCAGTTGGTGAAAGAGGGGTTCAATTATCTGGTGGGCAAAAACAGAGGATAGCTATTGCCAGAGCTGTTCTTAAGGACCCAACAATACTTCTTCTAGACGAGGCCACAAGTGCTCTTGATGCTGAATCAGAGTGTGTCCTACAAGAAGCACTAGAGAGGCTAATGAGGGGTCGAACCACCGTGCTTGTGGCTCATCGCTTATCGACCATTAGAGGGGTGGACAGTATCGGAGTGGTGCAGGATGGGCGAATTGTGGAGCAGGGGAGTCATGCAGAACTTGTGAGCAGACCAGAGGGTGCATATTCTAGACTCTTGCAGCTACAAAATCATCACATGTGAGCAGAGTTTTGGGTCCCCAACAAATGTCTTATTATTAACCCTTGTGCTTTCATTTTGTTTTAGATGTAGATATTATGTGAGATATTGGGGTTTGTACTATGTACCTAAAGGACGAGTGTTCTATCCAATGCAGTAGCAACCAGCAAGTATTATATAATCATTTGTTTTTTTGCCAGCAAGTATTATATAATCATAGAGCATAGAAGTTATCAAATTTTCTAGCTGTTTGAGTCATTCTTATGCCCCACTTTTGCTTGCCATGATGCGTTCCTGTGGAGTCGGGGCTGCCTTTTTTGCCTTCTGCATGTGAATTCGTTTTTCTTAGCATTTTCTGTCAAAAGATACAACTCAGAAGATAGCTTGGTAAGTAAGGCTGATTTATTCTTGGATTGTTCTGATAGAAAGATTTTAATTCAATTTACTTCACCCACATGTTATGTAGACTAGTTGGCCGCATGATTAACATAAGTTTTTTTTTTTTATATAATTTCACCTAGATGAACCCCACATTAACCAATGAATTTTGGGTTATTAACCAAGGGGCTCGTCTCTTTTTCAACTACTGATCTTGTAGTTATCATTGGGGTCGATTTATTTTTTTTTTTTCAAGTAACAAGATAAGCATCAAAGATGTTTTTAATGAGCGTGTAAGAAGTACCAAGTATGTTGACCAGAACAAAAAAAAAAAAAAACCAGGTATGGCAAATATGGGCACAAGAATTTCAGTATCTCGAGCAAAAAGTTTAATGTTTTGTGGCGGGTTTCTTCACATTTTCAATTCAAAGTTTGGTGGGTTTAGGCAAATCTTAGTAGGAGAAAACAATAAAAATGGATATGGGTAGAGACTTCTTGGGAACTTTTTGCACCAACTGATGCTTTGCACTTTCCTCATAAGGGGGACTAATAATCAAGAACAGTTCCCTCTTCTTTTTGAGTTAAAAACTTAAAATACATAAACTGTTTTGATTGAAATGGCGAATTAAATTTAAAATACCAACCCATTAAGCAGTTTATTTAATTCGTAACCCATAATTTCCTATAAATTCAATATAAGCACAGATTTTTTGTGGAGGGCCCCTCAGAGGGCAGAGGCTCCTTTTAACAGTGAGGAGGAGATGGTCGGAATTATTGTGAAAAGCAAGGGATGGACATAACCTTATTTTATATGTTCTTTGAAGGCTTTGGAGTTTGGAATGACCCACTTGATGCGGCCTAGAAGGTTTTTCTCTCTCCTCTGCCCTCCTTTTCTTGAGCCTTATTTTATATGGGGCAACCTTTTTAATAATCACAATTAACAGATCTCACATAACCCTATCTCTTTCCACACTGTTTTTGTGGGGAATATAAGTATAGTCCATTTCTTACACAAGCACGGAATAAACTTTATCAGATTGATCAGATTTTCTTGTCAACTTTGCTGAAATGGATGCTACCATATCCATGTGTTTTCTTCCTCTGCCCCAAAAGAAAACGGAGAAAGCTCCATGAGGACTTGGGCCCTCTGGGTTTTTTTGCATTTCCAATGTAAAAATTGCTAGTGTCTCAAGGGGAAATGAAACAATAATACAAATACCAAGACATAGCAAAGATTAATCATTAAAGGTAATAAAGATAGGTGAGGAAATAGAGAGTTGAAGCATCATATCAGAGTCTTAAATGCCGAACCAAAAAATCGTGGATGCCTGCATGTTAGGTACTGATACTTTGCTGCATAATGCAGGAGGGTAATTTACAGAGACACTCCATGAGCGAAGACTATTATGTATGCGAACAAAAGCAAAAGGTTCTCTCAAGTAAATGAATGTGCAACAAACAGGTAAATTCTGAGGTGGCACGTGAACAACGTAAAGCGAATGAGAAGTTTTTGCTTGGCTTTTGGCCATTCAAAAGAACATCCTCCCACTAAATTAGGTGGGAAAAAAAAGGAAACTTTACGCAGAATTGATGACATGAATCTAGTCCTTCCTCTGATATGTTTCGAGGGATTGGAATCTACCTGGGTTAAATACTGTGGGTGAGGAAATGAGTAAATCGCCAGTCTGTGTCATGAAACGTACAGTTTTGTTTTCTGCCTCTTGTCTCTCTCTTGGAGGGCAGATATTCAGCTGCTTCCCACAATCTCAGGTTCATAAATCCTAAGGCATAGTTACAATGCTAATCTTCTTGTAAGAATTTCAGTTGAAAATGGAATTCAACTCACTCGCTGAAATACTTACAAAATTGGAGTATTGATATAGAATCTGATCACATTACACAGTAAATATATCATAGATGGAAGAAGAATAAAAGAATACTCCATCTGATCTTTTTTATAAACAACTTTTATTCTTATTGAGTAAAACGAATTGACGGTTAAGATTAGTTAAAAACAATAAATGTGTCAAAAATATTATGTTTCTTCCAAATATGCCCCTATTTATGAAAAGAGCATACGAGACAGAATGAGTAACAAATATGAGAGAGAATGTGTAATAAATAAGTAAATAAAAGAGAATTAGTGGTAAATGGGGGATAATTAATATAAAAATGTGTATTTAATAAAGGTACAAAAGGAAAAGGTAGTTTAAATTTTAAGATACAAGGATAAAATTGCTTATAAAAAGGATCAACTCCAAAAGGAAAAAAAATTGTTTATAAAAAGGAGCGGAGGGAGTAAGATTTTAGAGGAAGAGAATAGACAGTGTCTCATGTTATATTAAGGAACGAAAAACCGGACCGGACAATGAATCGGTCACAGTACGGGTCTAAGGGTTAATGGGTCAACCGGGATATAACCGGTAATTGAACTGGTCATATTAAAATATTATAATTTATTAGTGGCAATATATATTAATATATTTTTAAATTTCTATAGATGAAAATGAAGATTTTTAGAAAAAAATGCTTAAAATATATTAGTATTAGTTATAATGCCTATACTTATGCAATGATATCTCCTTTTCTATAATTATTATATTTTTTAAATAATTTTTTTCATTATTTTTTTCATTTTTTTTAGATTTGTTCTTTCTTTACTTATTTTTTCTTTATTTTGGTCTTCAACCTTTTATTTTTTCCTACAAAAGTACAAAATAAAAATTAAAAAAAACTGAAACCGGTTGTTTCATATCAGTTCAACCGATCTGACGGTTTAATTATCAAATCAAACCAGATCACTGATCAGTTCTCGATTCAACCGATCGAATCAGTCAATCCGATCCGATTTTTTATTCTGAGTATTATATAACCTGAACCCTTACGGCAATCACACCTGCATATATAGGGTTTCACGTGTCTCTTCTGCAATTAATGCACCTCACATATTCTATTTGGTTTAATCATTCCAATTAGAATGATTGGGGAATATCACAACTATCTACCCATACTTTTCTATTATTTATACTTTAACTTCAATGTAATTGGGTTTAGGCTCTAATCTATCAAACATGAACTAGTTATATTTCAACACTTTCAAATAGGGAAAGAACAGTGGAGAACAAAATAAGCTTAAGTGACAAATGTAATCGCCAAATGATAGTTATAAAGCCCATTATATATGAACATTGTTAATGCAGGAGTAAAAAGGGCATGATATGGCTTAGCTGTTGTACTGGAAGTTGCAGTCCGCGTGGGTCCTCTACGTATTCAAGTTAGATTCTCAGAGGGTACATGTACAGTACTTAACACAGCTTTTTATGAGGGTAGTAGTGACAACTGAGTCTACTATTTTTGACCATTAGTCTCGGTAAGGTCTGACTCTGAAGACTCCAGCAAGCCATTGTCTCATGCATGTCTGAAGCGCCTTGGCTACAAAGGAAAATAATAGTAGTAATAAAAGAAATGAAGGTCTGCCATTGCACTGCAGGCTGAAGAAAACTTTAATTCACAACAAATAATTACTGTTCTGCCTTGCTGAAGCACTGGGGTCACCGGTTTCACCTCAGTTTGGATTTTCTCATTATCCAGTCACAGTAAGGGACCCATGATAATTTCTTATGACGTGAAGCGCCAGCTTCATTTCCTGACCCTTCTGCTCTCACTCAGACACTTTCTTGTGAGTAATAAAGCTTGCTTTAAATCTCTGCTTAGCACCCATTATTTCAGTAGGTAAATTTAGTAGAAATTTTGAATTTGACCATATCATAGATTGTCTGTATGAACACAGAAACCCTAAGCTAAAGGAACAAACTGGGATGCGAGAAAATCTTTTGCCTTTTTAACGTACTGGTATAGTGGTATTCGAAGTGTTGTTTCATGGACAAATGAAATGTGAGCAGTTTTATGTCACCATGATAGAGGAACTGATGAATTGGGCGGTGGAACCAATGTGTTTTCTCTATTATTAGCGAATGACCAATAATTGTACTAAACAGGGCCTCAATATAGGATTTATAGATAAGATTTTTAGGATTCATAAAATGACACACACATGAGAATAAGCAGAACCTCGTGTTGAGTCGGTGAAATCTTGTGTAAAGATTGCGTGTAGTTTCGATTTTGTTCAAAGTTGTCTGGTTGCTGGAATGAACAGCTTATCGATAATATATGCTGTCTCCACATATATGGAGTTTTCCAAATTCGATGTAACAATATGACCGAACGATACTATACCATCGATCGTAATATTTATTCAACAGTTCCCTTCCATTAAACCTCCTAGTTCTCTTCTCTGCATGTAACTGTGCTCAGTTCTCTCAAGCATGAGGAATATTGCAAAGACTAGCCCAAGAGTATATGGATGCTTGATTTCATGGAAGCCCAATAGGCATCATTGGGCCTGTAATACCATTGGGCCTGATGGACCTATCTGATTCTTAAGGAACACGTAAGGTCCAGGCAGAAACCCTTGTAGTGCAACACACATGAACTCGCCCGAAAGTTGGACAAATTCGCAAGGGCTTGCCATTTTAATTTCAAGTGATGTGTATATAGAGAGAGAGGACAATATAAACCTTTTTAAGTACCGCGCTGATTGAGGAACTAACAAAACAGTTTATAATCTACGTAACCATCGATTAGTGAGCATTATGAGAAAAGTAAGCAGGGACAGTTTAATATGTGTCCCAAAACAGTAATATACGTGAAAAAAAAAAGTGCTAGGTCTAAAAAATCAGCGTGGATCGATGCTTTCCTTATCAGACAGCATGGCTTTGGAAAATGAGAACACGGCAAAAGACTTTGAAAGGTGGGAAGTTTGAACTCAGCCTTAAAACTCAAAATTCAACTTAACGTGAACGGTGAGATGGAGAAATCTATAGGTCAGGCCAATACAGAGACAATGATATGTGTGTCGACATAAGTATCTTGTCTTGTGGAGCTCAAGGGCAGCTTTAGTTCCACGAAATCCGTTCAATCCTTTTAGGTTCTCCCAAGAGTCACTTTGGCCGGTTGGGTCATCATCAATAGTTGTGTGTTCCCAAAGAATATATATATATATATATATATATATATATAAAGTGCGTTAATAATAATTTGGCTTCGACAACTTTGACGCATGTGTTTAAGACAAAATTTAGCTGAATGTCGGAGATTCAAAAGAAGTACTCCTTAATCTCCTAGTTTTACTCATGATAAAGTGAATATAAATGTACTTATTATTAGGTCGCAAAATCATCAAAAAAAGGTATTTAAGCGTGGAGCCAATTAATTACCTTTTTTTTTTTGCAATGGATTTAGATTTGGAAAAGGATGTGTAAAGATTGGGAGTGAGTTTCTTCAGATTGAAGTAAGTAAAGTAGGAACTACGCATGCATTGTGAAGAGGAGGCAAAGGCTATGTGCTTATAAAGTGCTTTTGAACTTTCCGTTTGTTCTTTCTGAATCTTTGATCGTTCATCATGCATTCCAACAGATTTCTAACTTCCAACTTCTTGTCGGGTTTGGGTATGTGAGTCTACAGGATCATGTGCATGCCCCTTTTTGACTTTAAAAAGTAATAATAAATAATACGAATATTTTGGTGTAAACCATTTTATGCTTGGAAATTGCTGGTGGGACCGGACTATGTTTCTAGAATAAAAATTACAATCCATGTGCATCAAGTCGTACGTAGATTTTATTTGTTCGTGGTTTTTCTAAACGGTAATTCTTTTATTTTCACAAAATTTTGCAGGAGTCCATGTGCATCACTTTGGATATTTTCCTTTGCTTAAATGACAAAGATTGCTTGTTAAAGATTAATTAATGAGAAACAAAACAAAGGATATGTGCTTTCCATGTCATATAAGTATATATGGACGAGTTCAATCTTTAGTTTTTAAACCCTTATTGGAGTCATCTTGGGATTATTAATGATGCAAAATAATATTATTAAAAAAATATTCTAAACAAGATTTTATTAATCTATATTTTTAGGAAGCCACCAGGTGTGTGTGTGTGTGTATTACATGAAAATGTAATGCATAAAAATAAGACAAAACCCACAATGCAACATAACCGGGTTAATTAGTTGTGCCAAAACCGAGGAATTTATTTAGGCACAATTACTGTGAGATCCCAAATAAAATAATTAATTATACCAAGAATCTTAGACCTATTTGGTAAGCGGGATTTGGAGGAGAGGGAAAATTTGTATAAGTTAAATTTAAAACATTTAAAGAAATGGGGTTGTAAAATTTTAACAAATGGAAGATGTAAGATTCAAAAGTAAAAAAATTAAATAAAAATTTTCAACCCCATTTCTTTAATTTCTCTAAACCTGACCCAAAAATCTTTACCTTCCGCTTATTTTTTCTCTCCTTCCCTCATACCAAACAGACACTTAATGATAAATGAGGAATATAAACATGTTGTCATTTTTAGCATTAGAATTTGTTATTACATTCTCTTGAGTTGTTACTAGATTTTTTGGTGATTAAATCCATTCTTTAAAACCTTTCCTTGATTCCCTTTGCTGTTGTTAAGAAGAATAAGTTATGGACGGACCGGACGCTGGTTGTAAGGGCACCGCACTAACCTAACGCTGGCTTTCTGTAACTAATTAAGGAAACAAAAAGATTTTGACGATCTTATCATATCTTAGAGGCAGTTAGAACTAATTCTAGCTATAGCATTTTTGCAACTTTTCTGAGAAGTTGATGTCAATCAGGGACTAATCCACGGAGGAGACCATTGCCATCGATTAATTCTTAGTTTTGGGATTTTTCACTCAGAATCTTGTTTACTGTCGATTAAAAATCTCTGTCTTCGATCGCTAGCTATCAGGTGACTGGAGACTGAACGGGCAGAACATTGAAAAACCAAAATGCAAAGCCTTTGAACTACGATTCCCTTTAGAAGGCATGACGTGTGAGTTTTTCAACCTCAGTCATCTTAAAATTAAAAGGGCAGACAATAATGACTCAAGGTTACAGGGATGATCAAATATCACTGAGCTTTCATGCCACTAGTTTATAAAATCACTGACAACACTGATTGTTATAGTTGTAGGCTGCAACCTAGATTGACTAAGAGTGAAGCCTATGCTTATTTTACGTTAGAGACTAGTAAAACTATACAATTTTTGTGAACGTAGTGGTTTTCAATCTAAGGCCAAACGCATATTAAGAACACACAGCACAGCACGAGTTTCAATCACGTTTTTACCAATTTCTGCCTGCAGTATGATTTGGCTCAATTTGGCTAGGCTGGATCGATCAATTATGTGAGACTTTATCAGTTTATATATACACATCCCTACACACACATAAGTACTGTTCGGCTTAGGCAGTTTTCAAGTCATATCCAAAAATCATTGACGCAAGAAGCATAAATTATTAGAGGAGGTCCACAAATATACTTTTTATAGGTAGTAGGTATCATAATAAAGTTTGAGGCCCAAGGGCATGTGCATGATTAGATGACACAACTCATTTATATGCTTGGCATACATTAAAATTGATGGGTTGATTGGTTGGAGATGAGAAATGTAGAAAGTTCGATCAAATATATATATATATATATATTTGAAATTGTTACCGCATGCACCTGAACACGTTAAAAAATGAATGGATATAGATAAGACTCCTAGACTCGCATTAACGAATGCTTCCTAAATTTCGAGATATGTATTTGATTAGTGATCGTACCTTGATTAGTTCATTAGCGTACAACAATGGTGTTCACTGTTCATTTAACTTGTTTATAATCCCACCTATTAACCTTGATAAATTTCCCATATTTAATGATCGTTTTGAAATGCCCTGATGAACAATTAATTAATATAAGATCGTTATTATATACTAGAATGAAATTTCTGCGGTTGCAATAGTAAAACCCTAGCTAGTCATAAATGAAATGGGCCACGGGGCATCTAATTAATGTGTACGTTTCTTGCCGCATTAAAGAACCTTACGCCATTGCAACAACTGAGAGTTTCCATCACGAACCCGTATCATTGCACTAACATCCATATATATCTATATATACTCCAATCGCCCTGTCGAATCAAGTACTTCATGTCTCAGCTCTCCATTAATATCTCATGGGAATATACTGTCGCAACGCCGATTAATTCTTTTTTTTTTATTAAAGGCCATTTTTGCCCAACAAATATTTACTTGGGGTCAATTTTGCCCCGAAAGTTTTTTGAGGAGCAAATTTACTCTTAGCTGAAAACTTTCAGAGTAAATTTGCACCTTAATAAAAATGACATGGACGACAAAATATTCTGGAAGTTTTAACTTGGGAGCAAATTTGCCCGAAAATTGGTCAACTTACGGTGAGGGCAAAATTGCTTCAAATTTGACACTTCTAGGACAAAATTGCTCATCGAAAAACTTTCAGGGCAAAATTGACCTTAAGTAAATACTCCCGGGACAAAAATGGCCTTTAATCTTTTTTATTTTGCGGTAAAGAACGCCAATTAATTAACTCTCATCATGCACCAATCTGTCAATGATCTGTTGACACAGTATATACCCTAGCTCCCCCACTATTGGAAAAATCACTTTTAAGACTGGTTAAAAAAGGCATTTTAGACCGACTCTTGATCCGGTCTTGATACAACCGGTCTAAAAAGTCTGCTATTTTTTAGACCGGTTATAGAACCGGTCTTTAAAAAAATGTTTAAGACCGGTTATTATAAAACCGGTCTAAAAATAAATATTTTTAGACTGGTTATCAGAGGAACCGGTCTAACAGGTTCAAATTTTAGACCGTTTTCTGAAAAACCGATCTAAAATTGCAACTTTTTAGATTGGTTCTCTCCAAAATCGGTCTTAAATATACTTTTCAGACCGGTTTTGGAGAGAACGGTATTAAAAGATGATTTTTTTTATTTTCATTTAAAAAATATACCCAGCAAGCCATTTCCCTTATTAAAACATTTCACTCAGCAAGCAATAGCCAGTTCAATGACATTCAAATAAATCTTCTTCTCTTACAGATTATATAACTAACATCTTAATGACATATGAGAGACTCAAAACTCATTGGAATATATTAAAACTCAACTCCCTCGTGCTTAAACAGTGCTGGCCGAAACAGAAGCAAGGAAAACAATCATGAATAATAAACTCACAATCATAGACAGAATTATAATGCAAGGAAATCATACAATCATGACAATGCTGTTTTGACCAAGTTCCTTATCTTTTCACTTACATACATACATTAAAGATTAAATTACATTAATGACAATGCTGTTATTCATTATGGCCAAAATACTTTATACACACTCTTCTCAGGCTGATGATCACTAGCGGGCTTGGCTTCGGAGAATCTACACTAAGACGTACACCTCATATCCTTCATTTCCTGTGACGACAACAAAAAAAGTAGTTATATATATAGACCAATAATAATATATATAATTCAAATATAGTTTATGATAATTATTTTAGCTAACTAACCTTCAATGTAGTTTTATAAAGGGATATTCTCCCATATCCCTTCATGATGATCATTTCTTGTGCTGTGTTCATTGTCTGCTTCATCTTCTTCGTTCGATTCTGGTAAACCCTTAGAAAAAGAAGGAGTCTCAAGCAAATCATTCATTGAATGACTTTCCTGATTAATATCAACGACCATTTTTCCATGGAGAGCTACATACCATATTTTATTTGCCTGATCAGTAACATAGAACACTTGTTTCACTTGATATGCCATAATAAAAGGTTCATCTCTAAAACTTCTACTATTCAAATCAACCAATGTAAATCCCAACTGATCAATCATCACACCATTGTTGACATTAACCCACTTGGATTTGAAAATAGGAAGTTTAACTTTAATATAATCAACCACCCAAATCTCTTCAATTACCCCATAATAAGATATTGCTGCCAATATAGGATTCTTATCTTTTGAACTAGAGAAGTGCATAGATTCAACCACTAATATAATCCCACTATTCTGGACGATGCTCCTATCATCAAGGGATTTCATGTAAAACGTAAAACCATTGATCACAAATGAAGTCCAACTTATGACATCAGCTTCATGACCATGTGCTAACCATTAAATTGTATCAGAAACACATTCTTCGCCATCAACCTTTTGTTTGAACCAATGTGCAAAAGTTTTATTATGCTCCCTAATTAACCTTTATTCAGTCATTCGACTATTTCCTTTCCGTACAATTTCTTTATGAGCATTAATGCAATCTTGAACTTCATTAACATTATTCAAGATGTACAAGTGGACTTGTTGCAATTTATCAGGATCCATACTCTTTACTAAAGCCCCGTGTCTATCGCCTTCTTCGTCATGACGTTCAGGAAGTCCAATGTGTCCTACATTTGACAAATAATCTTGACAAAACTCCATGGCTTCTTCAGAAACATATTTCTGAACAATAGATGCTTCAGGCAGGTTAGAGTTCTTCACATACTTTTTTAGTATTTTTATAGTTCTTTCAATTGGGCACATCCATCGTAAATAGATAGGGCCACATAACTTGATTTCCTCGACTAGATGAACAATTAGATGTACCATGATGTCAAAAAAAAGGAAGAAAAAACTTTTCAAGCTGGCACAAGATCAGATATCCTTCATTTTCCAGTTCATCCAATTTTTCTGTCTCAATGACTTTACTACAAATAGTAGTGAAGAAGAAACAAAGTCTAGTCAAAATATGTTGAAGATCATATTCGGTAATGCCTCGAATAGCTACTGGGAGCAGTTGTTGCATTAAGACATGACAATCATGAGACTTTAGCCCTACTAACTTCAAGTCTTTCATCGACACAAGCTTCCTAACATTTGAAGAATACCCTGAAGGAACTTTGATGCCATATAAATAGTCACAAAAGCTTCTTTTTTCATCCTTAGACAAAGTATGAGCAGCTGGAAGATAAAAAGTTCTCTTACCATATGGCTTTGGATTCAGGTCTTCTCGTATCGCCATTTCTTGCAAATCTAATTTTGCCTTCACGCTATCCTTAGAACTACCTTGTATGTTAAGCAGTGTCCCAACAGTACTATCACAAACGTTTTTCTCTACATGCATGAAATCAATACAGTGTCTCACATCAAGCTTCAGCCAATATGGAAGATTAAAGAAGACAGACCTCTTTTTCCATTTACTTTTCTCATTACTATTCTTTGTAGTCTTACCAAATATAACATTCATATTTTTCACCTTTTCATAAACTTGCTCCCCAGTTAATGCCTTCGGAGCATCTTCAAACTCTTGTCCACCAAAAAAAGCTTTCTTTAATCTGCGATACGGGTGGCATCGTCTAAGAAATCTCCTATGGCCAAGATAAACTGTCTTTCTTCCATGTTGAAGTTGATGGTAGTATGTTCCTTCTTCATAAATCGGACATGCTTTATGGCCTTTAACACTATAGTCTGACAAGTTTCCATATGTAGGAAAGTCATTTATAGTACAAAAGATCATAGCTCGCATTTTAAAAACCTCCTTCTTGTTCGAATAAAAAACATCAACACCTTCGTCCCACAACTCTTTCAAGTCTTCGATCAAGGGTTCCAGGTAAACATCTATGTCATTTTCGGGTTGTTTTGGTCCTGAAATCAACATAGATAACATGATGTACTTTCGTTTCATGCATAACAGAGGAGATAAGTTGTAAATTACCAACAGAACATGCCATGAACTATGTATACTGCTCAGGCTACCAAAAGGATTCATGGCATCCGTGCTAAGCCCAAGCCTAAAGTTCCTAGGCTCTTCACCGAAGGCAAGAAATAATTGATCGATTTTCTTCCATTGAGAAGAATCAGCCGGATGTCGAAGCTTTCCATCGAATATCCTTTCATCCACATGCCATCTCAAATTTCTTGCATCGTTTTCATTAGCAAACAAGTGCTTGAACCTTGGTATGATTGGAAGGTACCACAATACTTTTGCAGGAGCGTTATTTGATTTGTACCTCAAGATTTCACATATCGGACACTGTTGTTCCTCTTCATGCTCTTTTCTATATAATATACAATTATTAGGGCATGCATGGATCTTTTTATACTTCATCTCTAGTGGCACAATATTTTCTTAGCATCATAGTATCGAGAAGGCAACACATTATCATATAGAAGTATGTCCTTAAAAGCCTCAAGCGTTTCTGAAAAACTCTTGTTGCTCCATTCATGTCGTACTTTCAAGCTTACCAATTTCAATACTGCTATCAATAATTGGTACTTTTTACACCCTGAGTACAATGGCGTCTCAGCATCACTACACATATACCATATGAATGTGATTGCTCAAAAGTCTCTTCTCCTACATCATGAATAATATCATCTATTCGATCATCCGTATCCGTGTCATTATCGTCAAAGTTCACTCCCCCTGTTGAGATGAACTTAGCATTTCTAATTCTTCACCATGTCATACCCACACTGTATAACTCTTATAAAATCCTTCACAAATAAAATGTGTATATATATCTGCAATACTTAGTCGCTTCTCATTCAAACATACTACATAAAGGTAATAAAACTTCCCACTACCATCATCGGCATTTCTATTAGCGAAGTCTAAAAAACCCCTCACCCCATTATCATATTCAACACTCGTTCGTTTAGCGTTTATCCAACTATGATCCATATATATCTCAACACTTCTAGCACCATATATCCAACAACAAAAGGATAGACAAAAAACAACAACAATAGAGTTTTAAATATTTCAACAAAATTAACAGGCACCATTTGAAACTAGTATTGTTTTAACAAACCGATAACACTGACAATAATCAAACAACTGCACTAAATTAAAACAGAATATAGAGTGGTATTAATCCAAGCCAAATATCACAGGGATGTATTTAAAAGTCAGAGTATATATCTAACAAGAATGTGCGGATTTAATTTTTTTTCAGATTACGTTTAAGTGCTCAAAGCAATAACAAAAACCATTTTTTCATAGAACATTATTAATTATTGAACAACGTACAACTAAATAACAGATCGAACACTAACTTGATTGAAGACCAAGGAGTGAGCTTCAACCCAAAGTCACGGTGGCGTCGACTAAGGTTAAAATGAAGTCCTCAAATTCACGGCACTGATAAAGGGAAGTCCAGTCAGAGGAGAATGGTCACTGCGGAGAATAGAGGTGGCGGCGGAGAAGACTGACGATAATCAAATGAGAAGAGTTGAGCAAATGAGGGACGGGACGCCATGGACGAGTTCAGAACAAGCATGGACAGATCGAGCTTACAGAAAAATGGCAAAAAGAGAAGAAAGGGTTCATAGAGCACGCGATCTGGGTGCGGGAGTAAAAATACAGACAAAAAATCTTACCTTTAAAACCGGTTATTAATAATAACCGGTCTTAAAAGAGTGAAATTTCACATTTAAGACTAGTTTGTATAAAAACGGTCTTAAATGTAATTTAAGACCGGTTTATATAAAAATCGGTGGTTTTTGTACAAACCGGTCTTAAAATGTTAAAATTTTTAAGATTAAAAATGTTTTAACATTTAAGACTGATTTACATAAAAATCGGTCTTAAATGTTAAAGATTTAAGACCGGTTTTAACATAAAACCGGTTTTAAGTATTTTACATTTAACACCGGTTTTTATGTAAACCGGTCTTAAACATTAAAACATTTTAAATTCATAAAAATTTTGACATTTTAAAACCGGTTTAAATAAATTTTTTAAGACCAGTTTTTTTAAGAACCGGTCTTAGAAGTTCAATATAATTATAAAATTGCTATCATGCAAATTTTTAAGACCTTATCCGCCAAAACTGGTCTAAATATGACAGTCTAAATTAAAAAGGGTTTTTTCCAATAATACCCCATATGATAACATTACGGAATGTGCATTGGAAATCCGTTTGCAAAAACCGAAGTTTACAAATATTCAACTCCAAGTGGTTTAAGCTTCTGAGTTGAAATCAAGCATGCACGTATGTATGCATGTATATGCTGATACGTGACACGTCCACTTCTTGCAAGTTAATTATATATATCCGCTTCTTAATGTGGTGGTGAAAACGTAACAGTAAAATTTTTTGAAACTAGCTCATGAAGGTGATGTGATGTAGGAAACAATGGCGACAGGCATGTTTTAGAGGATGAAGGCTATAACCTAGTAGCATGAAGGCTCGCCTATAAGTACTGTTTGTAACATCATCCCGTCAAGTGTCTTTCTGTAATATTCGAAATTTCAGGGCCAGAAGCTTGAGATTAAGCCTAACCCAAACAGACAGCTATATAAACCCTAGTTAGTAAGAGTCTCAAGAATGTTTGAGAGACATAATGAATTTTAAGAACTAATTTGAAAAAGCAAAGTATGGAATTTGGTTCCAAATAGTTAAAGGATAATACTCAATTCCTTTATCTAAAAGAAAAATTGATATAAAGCTTAATTTGGACCCAAAAAGAGAGGGAATGGCGTATGAAAGAAAGAAAGAAGAGAATTAAATGAAAGAAAACTCAATGGCAACTTAGTTAATATTGTCATAATCAAGAGCAAAAAAGACAATTGCTTTGTGATCTTGAGGTTAAAATTGGAATTAAAGGTTAAGGGCTAGGATTTTCTTTTGAAAAGAGGAGTAATTATGAGGCTCAAAAAGAAAAATTAATTCCCTCAAAATGGCCAAGAATTTTGGCCAAAAGAGAAGAAAAATAAAAAACAAGAAATTCAACCAAGGAAGAAAAATAAAAAACAAGAAATTCTACCAAGGAACCAATGGATAATAAGTTTTTTTGTGTACAAAAAGCTAAAAACGCTTGGGTAAAGCATTTCTTCCTCTCTCTTCCTTCAATTTTCAGTCAAGAAGGCCCATGGAAGAGGAAATAATTGTGTTTGGTCCAACCAAAACTCGTTTGGTTAGGCCAATTAAATTAAATTTCAAGAAAGAATCAACTAAGGACACATCATCATTTCTTTTTTCTCTCTCTTGGAATTTCGATCAACAGCCTTAACCTTAAGAGGGATTTAAGTGACTTTAAAACATATCATTACCTTCATTCTTCATCACTTTGTTCATCTAAGACGAGAAGGAAGAGAGAGGAAGACAAGCTGGAATTTTCAAGAACTCAAGAAAAGTAAGGAACTTCTTTCTAGATTTACACTCTCCTACTCACCTTTCTAGCTAAAAGTGTATTTATGAACATTGTTCCTCTTGATCTAAGCTTCATTCCTATGGTTTTAGTTTTTTAAGAGAAGGTGTTTTGAGTCATTTATCAAGGTCCAAAGTTGTGGAATCAAAAAACAAAGGTTAGAAGAAGCAAGAGGGCCATGAGATGACAAGGAAAAAGAATAGAAGAATTTCCAAATAATTGCAACGATTAGAAGAAAAGGTACAGAAGAGGATACAAGTCTAAAAGGTAATATAACTTTCTTGATGACTTGCATTCACTATAAGTCTGCTTATGCATTTATGTGTTTAATTGCTTTGATGAATCATGTATGAATAATTAAAGCTCTGTTTTTACTTATGCTATGTCCATAGGTGTAATGTGGTAAGTATTGAGCATTCAAGTATGTCATTATACTAGTATGAATTTATGTAAGCAAGCATGTCATGTATTAAACTTAAATCTTGTATGCCTGGTTAGCAAAATTTGCTATTGAGATTCTCTCGAATCTCACTCTCCATCACCCAACCCTATAGGTATGATGAGTAAAGGAGAAGAATACATAAAGATATGCAAGGGGAAAGTACGAGAGAGAATCGAAGATTGAAATGCAACGCACGCACTGTTTATATATTTTGACTGGAATTTGTGTGTGTGTGTGTGAGAATGACTTAAGAATGAGCAGAAAATCACTTTGATTGAATTAAAATAAAATATAAGAATTAATGAGTAATAACAAGGTTACGAACCATTAAAAGACACTTCCATAGATTTTGAAATTTTAAGAAAAATTTATTCAACTACATGTTCCAATCCTACCTTGAGGTTGGGAATAGAAAGAGTTTTGTAAAAAAATATTATTTAATGATTTGAATTCGCGGCATAAAACTCATCCGAATACATTATGGAAGTAATGTGTCACACTTCCCCTGTAATTTTAAAAAAAAAAAAACAAAGAGGAAGATGATAATGGAAGGGGAATGCCGGTGGTTAGCGAAAATGTGAAAAAGGAAGAGAGAAGATCGTGAAGGATGTGGAGAGACAAGGAAGAAAGGAGGAGGGTCCCCGAAAGGTGTGAGAGGGGTCGTCCATAGAAAGTCGCACGTGACGGTGCTTGAGAAAAGCATGGAAATTTCCGATCCCTGCCTCGTTCGGGAAACCTCTTCCCCCTTCATTATATAATAATGTGTGTGCGCACATGCCACGTGGCGTGTCTTCTGCTTCAGGGAAATTGCATGTGACCCCTCAGCCCCTCTTTCCCCACTAAGATTAGGCCTCCTCACGTACCCCTGTCCCTAGCTCATGTCCCTCTTCTCTCCTTGGATTTTTTATACACCACTAATATCCACATGAATATTCCAGGGAGATTTTTGCTCCCTCCCTAATGCAATCAAACACATAAATGTTGATTTGTTCTTTATTATAACACTAGATCAGGTATCTTGTTTCTTGCTTTTCGTAATAATTAATAATGAGAGAAAAAGATTATGGTAACGACATCTGAGGGAGGCATCATTAATTAAGGAAGCGCGAGGGTTACGGCAGTTCAGATCCAATAGTCAAATGAAGGGCTCGGGTTTGGACCAATCATTGGCTGCCATGTCAGTTAAGCAATGTTCTTTGACTCTCACAAGGCCTGAAAAATGGGAGTCAAGGCTCGTGAAGCCACTGGCGTTCTGCTAGTGTAGGATGAGAATAGTGGCGTGGGGTTGTGTGATTAGTGGGGAGAAATTATAAACACTCACAGTCACTGAGAGAGAGAGAGAGAGAGTTTTGGTATGATGGATCACATGGTGGTGCTTTGAGGGACATGTACAGGAAGGCCCACTTTGTTAGCTTAAAAACAAACATATTCTTATAAATCCACTTGAGTATCAATGACCAACTGGGAACACAGGCATAGAAAGGAAAAGCCCTTTGCTACCCTTTTAATTTCTCTCTCTCCATTAAAAAAAAAAAACACTAAGCCTACTACCGCTGCTTTCTCCAACGCACTTGTTTTCCTCTCATCCAACATCGCTGTCTTTGTTATTGTACTCCCCCCCCCCCCCCTCTTTTTGTGGTCCTTCCCCTCTCTTTAAATCTCTCTTATCACTTTCTTCATTTCTGCATACCTAAGCTTACATCTAACTCACACCACCTACTCCTTTCTCTCTTCTCCTTCTTCTTCTTCTTCTCTGCTACCTATACCTTTTTAATTTTTTCCTTTTCCCTGCTCTTTCTTGCTTCTATCTCTGCTTGCTTTGTTTTTAAACTCAAGGCAAGCAACTGGCTAGAAGTAGCTAGCCTCTCTCCCTCGCGCTTTAGAAATTAATTTAGCTCAAATACCCCCACAAACAAGCTCTAGCTCACAGTCATGTCTAGCAGAAGGTCCAGGCAGCAATCAAGTTCTACAAGAATCTCCGATGACCAAATCATCGAGCTTGTTTCCAAGTTGCGTCAACTTGTTCCTGAGATTCGTGATAGACGCTCCAGCAAGGTATGCCTATTGCCTTCTTCTTCTATACATACACTCATTATTAAACTACTTTTGCGGGTTTTTCCGCCTTCACCTAACTGCTTAAATTTTTCCCTTATAAAGAGTCACATACTTAGGCTAGGACCATAGCCTACCTTGTATAAAAATATTCAAAAAAAAAAAAGGGTTCCCTTGTCTCACGAAGATATAGCTAGCTAGCTTAAGGGATTCACATGCTGTTGCTTGTTCCTCCCAACAATCTAATTAACTTAATCGGGGGTGGCTCGCGAACCACATGAAAACTATATTATCTATAATAAAAAAATAAGATCGACCTCCCGACAGTCCGAGATTGACCCAGGTATTAAGGACGTAGTTTCCATACAATTCCAAAATATATGCATATCTCTAGAGACGTCAGAGCATTTACATTTTGACCGGTCTACTCAAACGGATTTTAAGTTACAGAAAAAGTAACGTAGAGCCCAAAAAAGAAAAAAAAAGGAAAATATTAAACTGACTACGTGGGTTAAAGTAGCTACGAGCCTACGACTTAAGCCATCCCAATATATGTTTTGTGAGAGAACGAGTCTGGACCCTGAAACTTCTTGTTAGGCACACACACACAGGAGGGCACAATATAAGTAGAAGAAAGTGACTGGTAAGTAATTAAGAGTACTTATTAGCCTTATTTGTTGCGCAGGTATCAGCGTCCAAGGTCCTACAGGAAACCTGCAACTACATCAGGAACTTGCACAGAGAAGTGGACGACTTAAGCGAGCGACTCTCTCAGTTACTGTCCACCATTGATGCTGATAGTGCCGAGGCTTCCATCATTAGGAGCCTAATTAACCAATAAGCAATTATATTAAGTGTGCGGTTTTAATTCCT
Source organism: Inga oerstediana (assembly GCA_963210345.1). Lineage (NCBI taxonomy): Eukaryota > Viridiplantae > Streptophyta > Magnoliopsida > Fabales > Fabaceae > Inga > Inga oerstediana. The sequence goes on along the minus strand of OY723403.1, from coordinate 13,936,267 downwards.
TCTTCAACAAGATTATCTAAGAGTGTACTTTTCCCCCCCTCCCTTTCATTTAATTAGGGCGGGCTAGCTTTTTCCAAGCAAGCAAGAGTGCAGTTCGAGGTGTACGCTTTGTACGGCACCCCTTATGGTAGGTAGGGCACTTGCAAGGAGGCTTTGGATTAAAATTAAGAAATTGTACTAGCTAGGCCTCTCTCTATATATATCCCACGGGAGCCCAAATTGTAGTGCTTGTTAATTAATTCGTTAAGCCGTTTTTTAGATCAAGCGCTGTACTTTAATGACTTGGGTTATATAATACATATAGGTTTGATATGTCATATTTGGCGGAGAAGATATCCGTTTTTTTAAAGGGTTTGCTCATGTGTAGATGTGTTCAATAGTTGACGGAGGCTATAATATAATATAAGAAGAATATGTAGACGTGTTTTGCTCGGAGATATATTGTCGGTGAAGTTGGGTTCAAGTTTCTACAATGTGGATATTAAAAAATATAAAAGCCCCGACTCGAAAGTGTATGACATGAACGTGATTTGATCAAATGTTGGGTGGTTCTTTTTAGTGGAGAAACCATCGTTTTTTAGTATTAAGAAAGAGACCACTAACTATAAAAGATACCCACAGAAAAGCTTCTTTCTTTTATCGGTTACACGGTGAAAAAAAGGATTTGGAATGTAGTGGTTGTTCCAGGAATTGAGCTTTTAGTTTCCTTTGTATTACTACCTGGCTTTCAATATTTATAATGTCTTCATCATCTTTTGTTATATATATATATATATATATATTATTTATTATCATAATAATTCAGACATATCCCACCTCCAACACACACCAACGTACGTGACCCCTAATGTCAATTGTCGAGTGATGACTTTATTAATTGACAATATTGCTAGAAAATGCCATTCTAGTCAGTCATCTTGATGCGATCGCGTCATTGGTCGATTGTGTTCTTCTGCCATCATTGTGGACTTTTTGTAGTGCTATGTTTTTCCTTTTTTTTTTTTTTTTGTGAACTGTTTTTATATTTTGAATACCATATATATATGTGAAGTATCAACTCTCGTTCGCTCATCTACCATCTTCCTGTTTGCTATGTGACACTATCTTTTAAAATGTCACTGTTTCCTTCTATGTTTGCTGTTACGTACGTACCTCATCTTCGTTTTTAAGGAGATGCCACTAATTATATATACCATCTTTACATACCATTGGCAGTTGGGACCATTGCCTTTTTCTTCCTTATTTTTTCTTTCCATCCTAGTGTTACGTTGGTCCTTATCCCCCTCTCCTTCATTAAAATGTCTACAGGCACTGATACCGAAAAGATCGATATTTGTTCTTATCATCAGGAAAGAGACTATAGCTAGTTTATATACCAAAAGTTATTTGTATATGAAAGTTATTATTTTATATTTCATTAAAATATATCATTGTTAAAACAAATCTCTAGCATATGCCTCGTACATATAGTGATGTCTATATTTTATGTAAAGTATTTTTAATAAAATACTAGTGTATTTTGTTATATGCTGTCTTATAACACTACTACAAAAAAGTAAAGATGTGGCGCTTATAATTGCATTAACTGTGGCGCTAGAGAAGTGCCACATATCTAGATGCCACTAAAAAAAGCTGTGGCGCTTGGAAGCGCCACAACATTTTAAAATTTTTTTTAAAAAAAATACCCTCCTGTGGCGCTTGTTTGAGGAAGTGCCACAGGAGGGGGGCCTCCTGTGGCGCTTGCTCAAGCAAGCGCCACAGTAGGGGGCCCTACTGTGGCGCTTTCTTGAGCAAGCGCCACAATAGGCTCCTTTTTTTTTTTCTTTTTTCTTCTTCTTCTTCTTTTTTTTCCTGTGGCTCTTTTTGATGCTTCCTGATTGTGAAATTTTATATAAAATGAGTGGATTTCGTGTTTATCATCTCCACAAATTGTCAATCTTTCTATTTTATATTTCAACCTATTATATATATATATATATATAATTTTCATATTTAAAATTCAAGTTCCCCAACAATAATGTTCTTACATTAATACTCTCCAAAGCTAACATAAAAAATATCACAATACAAGAACTTGATATGTGAACACAGTACATCAACAACTAATTAAGTAAATTAAAAGATTACTAAAAAACGCAAGCTTGTCGGCAAAAAAATTTAAACAAAGCAAAAAGGCAAACGAAACAAGCTAGGTTTTCATTCTTTCCTATTAAATTAGGAACAAAAAGGCAAACGTTATATTACGGTTTATCTTGACTAAAAAAAAAATTTAAACAAAGCAAGCTAGAATGAAATAGTCTTCTTCTTACAAATCTATTAATTGACCAGCGCAGGGAGTGGGAGACCACGTTGGTGATGCTAGCTTGAGTGACGAGTGAGCGTGTGGGTGTGTTTTTTAGTGTGAAGATGATAGGAAATGGAGGGAGGGGGTCGACGGATCCACTAAGAAGATGAGAAAGGGAAAGTAGTTTAATGGAGAAGAGAGTAGTTAAATAATTAAAGTGGAGTAGTAGTCAAAAAGAGAAGGAATGGGGGGCGGACACAGAACCACTACGCGGGAAATGAAATAATTGTGGTAAAAAAGAGAAGTTGAATTTTTTTTTTTTTTTTTTAAAAAGTGGGCAATTGTGGCGCCTAAATAATTAGGTGCCACAATTGCCTCTCTTCAGCTGTGGTGCCTAAGCATTAGGCGCCACAGCTGATCAACACATTAGCATGTGTGGCGCCTATTTAATTAGGCGCCACACATGCCCACATTTAAAAAAAAAAAAAAAAAATTTCAATGCTGCAGCTATGGCGCTTGGTGGGTTAGGCGCCACAGCTGCTTTCATGGCCCCAAGTGTGGCGCCTGCGTAGGCAGGCGCCACACTAGGCCTCCTCAATTGTGGCATTTAATCTATTAGGCGCCACAGCTGGTACCGAAAATTAAAAAAAAATTATAGAGGTAAAAAAAAAAAGAGAGAGAAGCTGTGGCACTTGTTTAAAGAAGTGCCACAAAATGTGCGCCACCTTTTACCCTTTTTGTAGTAGTGTAACTTGTGTCTCATAATCAATGCAGTGTTGTTATTCCAATGAATATATGGGTATGCAAATCATCTAATTACTTGGATGGTAATGGAGTGTTAGCTTTGACTGTCCTAATTATCTTTCTCCTGAATATATGCATGTAGGAGGGTCTGCAAGTCTCATTTCACCATTGCTTACTGTGATGAGAAGTTTTAAAATAGCAAGTACGTACTTTACAATTACCACTACAAAAAAACATGGAATTTGTTATGGAATTGAATTCCGTCGGAAAACCGTCAAAAATTCGGTCAGAAAATTTTCCGACGTAATTTTTTCTGTGGCAAAATTTGCCACGAAAAATATTCTATTGGAAATTCTGACTTTTGCCACTAAATTTCCGACAGAAAATTCTGTCGGAATTTGATTTCGTCGGAAATTGTGAGGGAATTTCCGATGGAATTGAATTCCCTCACAATTTCCGACAGAATTCAATTCCGTGGAAAAATTTAAAAATTATTTTTTTAATGATTTAATATTTTAAAATTTAATTTAATTTTAAAAAATTACTCTTATAAGATTTATTATTTTTAATTTAATTTTTATTATTATTTTCAAATTTCTAAAATATTTTTAATTTTCAATCATAGGTTTTGGTCCTTGTAGGGGCAAAATAGTCATATAAAAAATAAAATTTATTAGTTATTCATTAATATTAGTAAATAAAATATTAGTTAATAATTATTTATTAGTTATTAATTAATGTTAACAAAAATTTAATTTTGGCAATAAAAAAAATATACTCATATGATTATCTATATAATTGTGTGTAATAATAGAACACCAAAGCAGTCGAGCTCATCCAGTAAGGCATTGCGCGTGTACGGATGAGGTCGTGGGTTCAAACCAAAAGAGGGGCAAGTTGAGTTACATTTCCAGGAAATATGAGGTTGGACACGTGGGGGAGGGAGGTTGCGACACTTGGTGGATTTAGGGGCGACGACAAGGTGGACACTGCCAGAGCTACCATGCACCGCTGTTGGCGATGAGGGGGCGGTTGGACGGTTGCCGGAGTTGCCACATGGATTTTTAAAATTTTTTTAAAAAAATTTGAGACGGAATTTCTTACGGAATTCAATTCCGTCGGAAGTTGAGTCCGTCGGAATCTGAATTCTGTCAGAAATTTGTTTGTGACGTTATTATTGCCGACGGAATCCATTCTGTCGAAAATCAATTCCATCGCAAATTCCATTGGAAACTCTAATTCCATCGCAAATTCAGTGTTTTTTTGTAATGTACAGTGTTCATGCCCCCTCAACATGAATGTGGTTATATATTGTATATCATATACTCCTCCGGTCCTTAATTAATATAGCTCATATTTGAAGAGTTAATCTTAATTTTAAATAGGGCGAATGGGCAAATTTAGCAGTAAACAATTTTTTTATGAGCACTCATAAGACTTAACTATTTTCGGGTGCAAAAATAGATATAAACAATTTATTTGGGAGCATATATAACAATGGGTGTGTTTGGATTGACAATTGGATAAGTAGCTTATTTTTACTTAGACTTATAGAATCTTAAAATTGAAAAAAAGTTAGATTGGGTAAAATGATGAGTGTTTGGATTGTCGATTGGATAAGTTTCTTATGTAAAAGTGAATGCTATTTGGTTTAGCTTTTACATAAGTGACTTTTGTATTATTTAAGAGAAAAAATTGTAAAAATTATGAAAAATGAAAAAATGAAGGGATAATTGTGAAAAAAGCCCTTATTGGCAACTTAATTGCCAAATGGGACCTGAGAAGATATCTACATACGAAGGGATTTTTTCACAATTTTCTCAAAAATTAAATTTGAAAATTTGGCAATGGTACAATTTTAAATAAAATTATATCAAACTCTAATTTAAATTGATACACTCCAAAAATCTTTTCTATTGTGCACCTCAAGCTTAAATTTTATAAATTATATCAAACTCTAATTTAAATATTAAATCATAACTCATATTTTCACATAACTCAAATTCTAACAAAATAAACTGATTAAAACATCAATAATACCTCCAATAATCCAAATAAATTATTTAAACTAAATTTAATGGGTAAAAACGCTATATAGAAATTAATTTATGACATGTTTATAAAAAATTGATTATAACATCATAAAACAACTAAATAATAAATCTAAACTAATTAAAATTGATTATTAATTATTTTCTACATTTCTACAGTTATATATTAACAAAACTCAAAACTTAACTAAATTTTTATCCCAAAGTATTCCCTAATTAGCAGAAGATTACTATCTAAAGAAAGAGAAAATTATTTAGAACATTTTTTATAAAAGAAGTTTTGTGATTAGAAGTGATTTTGAGTACCTCATGATCCCCAAAAATATGAAAATACTCCTATCAATATTATTTCACACACACACGCACATAGCTCCAATAAGCTCCATTTTGAGGCTTATGACTTTTTCCAACTTATGACTTTTTTATCTTAAACCTTATCGCTGAAACAAACACCCATATTGTCCAAATCACTGTTTAAGTCCATTCGGTGCACTGTTGAAGGCCGATTTTTATCCCAAACGTTGAAACAGACACACACAATGCCGTTAAGGAGATTTAACTTCTGTTACCTTTTGCTCTATGGGTCTCACCGGTCTTCTCTCTCTTTTTTATTTTAATATATTTAATGAGAAAATATCACTTAAATCCCATGGAAACAATTTTATTTCAGTTAACCCCCAAAAGATTTTGAAATTTCGCTACACATTTTGGGCCAAAATGAAATTAAGTTTTGTCAGTAAAAAGAAAATAACACCTTGTTTTATTTTTTTATATGAGCATTTATAAGACAAATGTCAGCATTTTCAAGACAAAAGTAAGGACATTATTTTCTTTTCACTATAAAAATTAATTTTATTTTGACCCAAGGGAGCATAGTGAAATTTTAGAATCTTTCGTAGGTTAACTGAAATGAAATTGTTTTCATGGGGTTTAAGTGATATTTTCCTATTACAAAAATATTACAATAATAGAGAGAGAAGACTAGTTGGGATCCACAGTACAAAAAGTTTACGAAAGTTAAATCATCTTAACGGTATTGCTATATTTGTTTCCAAATAAATTGTTTATGTCTACCTTTACACCTAAAAATAGTTAAGCTTTTCTAGTGCACATAGCGAAATTGTTCTGATTGGGGAAAAATATAGAGCCAAAAACTCCACAAGTGTACGGTTCATATCAAGTAATAAAGAGTGAGTAAGAAATTGTTCCCACGAAGAATCAGTATCAACAATGCAGTTGAACAATAACTTTACACTTTTGCTTAAATTGAGTCAACACAAATTGAATTATGAATAAAAGCTAACTAGAGAAAAGAAGAAAATAAATCTAGCTATTGTGAAAGCTAAGGGTGATTCTAGATCTTAAGCGACAACTTGGATTATCATAGCCTTGATTACTTTTTAATGTCTAATTTCTACATTAATTGCATTTAAAGTTATATTTGTTAGTCTAAGACTCTTATTTATTGAAGAGTATCTTCTGATTCACTAAAAGACATTCCATTTATGTTAATCTCTAATTTCTGAGGTGATTGATATTTAATTGGATTAATTTAAGTGTAAACCTAATAAAATTATGTAGGGCCGTTAGGTGTATATTTACCCTACAAGCAAATTAGGTCCAAAAGTTTAATCCTACACGATTTAATTGAAAATCTATTCTAAATTCTATATGTCTAAGCTTCTTAAAAACACCGAAATAATCTCCTAATAAGATGTCTCTTGTTTTAGGATAATTAAGTATACAATTAAATCAACAAATATAATATTAAAGCAATTAACAACAAAAAATTATCATCCACTAATTCATAGTCAAACTAAATAATCCAAAACTAAAGTTTAGCTATATAAACTAAGTATTCTCATGACCAAAATAATACCTAACCAAAGAAAAGATAAAAAGAAAAAGAAAGAAGAGAAGAGAAGAGAAAGGAAAAACAAAAGCTCAACATCGAATTTCCAATCGTGCTATCACTCTTCTGCATCTCAAAACTTTAATCTCCTTCCATTAAAGCTCTTGCCCCGCCGTCACCAAGTAGGAAAATAGAATACACCTCCCCCTTGCTATGCCTATCATATATATAGGTATATATTGCCTCTCAGCATGCGTTTCTATCATAATATCTTGGTTTATCTATATTTTTTTTATCAATTATCATATAATATTTATATTTTGTTCTCACTTGAATCTTATAATATCTCTTGCAAAATAAATTAGGATATGAGTAGATTTTATATCAAAATATCCTTTTATCCTATACTTAATTAAAAGATAGAAAAATATATAAAAAATAATTAAATAAATATAAAATATTAATAAATTTAATCAAATATATTTCAGAATCTACACTTATTTAATTATAAATTATATACTTTTCATGTTCATTGCTAAATTTGCACATTCACCCTTTTAAGTACAAGACATGTATAATTCTCATAATTATCATTTTTTTCCTAATTTACCTCTATTGATGCACCCTTAATAATAATCAACGAGGAGAGTGAATGAGGGAATTAAGGAAAATGACTAGAGGATTTTAAAAACTACATGTCATACAAACTATAACTCAACCAATTTCCTTAATATAATCAAATTAGGTAAATATATTTTATATTAAGCACAATAAGAAGTATATGAGAGAATAGAATTAAGGATTAAGATAGCAAATTTACTTGGAAGTTATTGCTTGTAGCAGCAACGTTGTTTTGGAAGTTTTTTGTTTCTTTGTTCAATGTTGTCATAAAAGTTTCAAAATGTAGCGAAATGTTACACCATTAAAAAACTAACATTGACTATTAAAAAATTGACGTTGAAAATTAACATTTTTAATAATATGGGATAACTTTACTCTATTCTAACACTTTAGGAGCAGCATTACTCCTAAGTAAAAACTTCTAGAGGCAGTCAATGTTTCTTGTTTTTTCCCTTCCTTGATAAGTCAGAATACACTCAAGTACCGATGTCACAATTTGAATTATGGGAACTTGTTTTTGAATGTAGTAATGTCTATATAACTAAGTGTTTTGGGAAAAAATCAATCTGTGATTTCAGAAATCCTGTTCTATAAGATAAGATAAAATTTCTCTCACATATTTATCTCATAAATCGTAAAATCACTTATGAAGAGCAAAAACAAACAGGCACTAAACATAAATAGCCAATATCCTAACAATGCTCGAGTTATAGTTAGTGTTGTGTACAGAGTGTGTGGTTACGCACATTGAATGAGCATTGGCCATTTTAGCAGAATGGCCTGCCAAGTAACAATAACTAAACAAGCAAAAGCTGAATCGAGAAAAAGCGATACATTGACCAAGAAACGTGGCAGCTAGTGTGGCCATGATTTAATTTATAAGGAGGAGCTGAAGCAGCAAGCAAGCTATGAACATAGCTAGGTGATGGATAAATGATGAGGGAAACAGCCGGGGGGGGGGGGGGATATATATATATATATACACACAAGTAGCTAACAAAGTTTGACTTTACAGAGCAAGTTGAGAGGAAAGAATTAACAACTCCAGCAGATTAATGCTTGTAACCGACAACAGCGGAAAGGGACATAACATAACGTAGTAACCCGACCCATTTCATCATATCCATACGTTCCTCGCCCTTGCCTGCAATTGGAAAGTGAAAACGATGCATGAGCTTTAGGGGTCACTCACCCTGTACATCATATCCTCCACCACAAATCTCTGGACCTTCACTAAACAACACTCCTCCCTCCAACTTATATACCAATATATATAATCAACTTATATAGCAAACAATGATGCAATATAATATGCCAATCTTGTGTGTGTAAATGCCAAAGCAAATGACAATACTGCCCTACAATTGCAATTCTCTATCTTCTTGTTTTTTTAGGGCGAACACAACCCACTCTATCTTCTTCATATGAATGAATTTTTTGCAGTTACTCTTTATGTGATTTTTTTTTGGCGGTGCAAGGATTTCAATATTCAGTTTAGAAATAAAAAAGCTGTTTCTGTACGTTTTTTAATTTCTGAAAGACAGTCGCTGAAATTTGTATTCTGAAAGCATACGTACAGCTTTGTGGTTTTTTTTCCCTAAGCACTTGTATCTTCTTATTATAGGCAATTAAGTTTAAAACGGTGTCAGACATTAAATATGGACACATCTTCCAACATGGATTTAAATCTCAGTCTACCATATTATGAGAAACTATACCTTTTTATTAGACCTAACCATCGTTGGTAAGTTGGCTGGGTTTGAGTCAAAATGAGAGGGCTCATAACAAACTAAATGTGATTTGGGTTCTTGGCCCTGTCCATTTTAACCCAACTCCTACTTCCCATATGGACTATTTATTTCTCGTTCAGCCAAAAATACAGCCCAACAAAAAAAATGATATAATACAGTAATTACAATGCCCTTAGAGCACGATTGAGGGAACGATTTTGTGAATATAAGATGCTGCGAAATCAAAAAAAGAAAAAGAAATGAAATTGATGAAAGACTTTTTTGAATATAATACTGGAATACATTAATCCTTCAAAAGATTAATAAAAAACATTGGCTTTAAAACCAATTATTCACCCCTCATCATCATCCACCTCCAGTTAGGAATGTGATGAGTGATCAAGGAGAACAATATTCTTTATAATATTATGAGCTAATTAAGCTAAATGGTCTGCTAAGCCATTTTGCTCTCTAAGTTAGCTAACAAGAACCTATCAGTTTTTAGCCATCCAAAATCTTGCATCCTCAATAATTTCTCTAAAAGGGTGATTATTAGCACAATCCTTAGCGAGTAAAGAAACTGTCTCAAGACAATCAGTGCAAATAATGATAAGTACATATTTTATAATTAAATAGGTATATATTTTGGATATATTCACTAGATTTATTAATATTTTATACCTATTTAATTATAGTTTATATACTTTTCTATCTTTTCATTAATGATAGGATAATAAGAAATTTTAACAAAAAAAATACTCACATCCTATTTTATTTTGTAGGAGATAATATGAGCTTGATGATAGAAGAAAAATAAGAAAAGAATATGTATATATATATATATATAATGATGCGGACCCACACATGGATTAAAGAATGAAAGCAATATCCCGAGGATTCACGTCACAACTCAACAAATTTAGTCACCGGGAAGAATTCAATATGTGTGTGTATTAATTATTATATTGGAAGAGAGATGGAAATCTTTCTTAAGAGCTCATGCCAAAAACATGGGCCCACGTGAGAAAAAGAGTACGAAGATGCGGATCTAAACATATATTATATATCATATTTTCAAATGTTGAATAGAAATTCGTGGAGCCGCAGAGAGACCCAAAATTAGAGTCTAGAAAACGGGCCGGGTCCGTCGGGTCGGCCCTTTTAGGCCCTAGTCCTTTAAGGGCCGGGCTTGTAAATTGTAACCTCAAAAGGAAGTCGGGTTTAAAAGGGTCGGCCCTATAGGGCCTCAAGCTTAAAAGGGCCAGCTCTGGAGGGTCTCGGGCCGGCCCTTTAAGCCCGTTTATTTTTTATTTTTTCTGCTTGGAGAGGAACCATGTTACATTTTTGAATTGTCTTATTGAATCTATATGTCACTCTATCTTCATATTGTATAAAGTATGATTTTTGAGTATATTGTTTTGTCTAATTGAATCGTATTGTGATTTTTGAGTATGATTTTTGAGTATATTGTTCTTCCTATTTAGAATAAAATCATATTATATACTATTCTGCCTGATAGAGTATGATTTTTGATAGAGGTTGTGATTATTTAACTACTTGAACCTACTGCTCAAAGTGAAACACAATCAAATGTCATTGAAATTGATGATAGTGGCGAAGAAGGTAAAAATGATAATCGTCATACTCATGTTGTTTAGAGCTTAGAGTATTGAGCTTCTTGCCTTCTTATACTTTGGCCTTTGTGTGAGTTATGTATGGACATGATTTTACCTTTGACTATACATTAGTAACTGTGTTTGTTTGTTGCAAGAGACGTGTTATTTAAACCTTAATGTTAACAACATTTATGTATTAAATTAGAACTTTAATCATTGTTATTTATTAATTATATCTCTATGGGGAAAATACATAGGAAAAATAGTTAAATATTGTGAAAAGGACTTTCTGACCCTGCGGGCCGGCCCTGGCCCTGATGCTCTCGGGCCGGGCTTTGAAAAACTGTAATTTTCCTGACTCCGAGCCCTTTAGGGCCGGCCCCGTTAGGCCCTTCCGTCAAGGGCTGGCCCTGATTCCCAGCTCTACCCAAAATACATCTATTAAAGGGAATTCGGAGAGCAACGCGAGACAGAACGCTAAGACGGTGAGAGCCGAAGGGAAGCGAGAGAGCAACGCGGAGCAGAGTTCGGACGGCAGAGGCGAGACGCAGAGTCAGACGAGAACGTGCTGGAGAATGAGACGGGATCAGGGAAGCCAAGGAGAGCTGGAAATTGAAGATAAATTGTATCAGCACTCTGTTCCTTAACATTCTTCTTTTCTTTCTAAATCTGAACTCTATAATGTTTTATTGTTATTTTTGTGATTTGATTATAATGAACAAGAGTAGCTAATTTTCTCATTTTAGGATTTTCTTAAATCTATTTATGGATTGAATTATTTATTTACTCTTTTTTTTTTTTTGCATTGAATGAAGTTTTTGTATTGATTTTATCTCGCTCTTAATGCTTCTAAATGCCTGATCACCATTTAGTTGTCTTATTTATTTAAATTACTCTCGAGGAAGATAATTTAAGTATAAAACTTAGGTAAAATCATGTTAGACTTGAAATTTAGGTATTAAATGAATGGTTTGTTAGTACCATAGAGATATAGTTACTAACCTAGCATTGTCAGATTAAGATTGGTGTTTAAAGTTAATTCTTATAAATTAATATAAGAGATTGATTAGTTTATTAGGATAAATATTTGGTCTTAATTTGAGAGAGCATTATCGAATACTTTTGAATCTTAGACAAATACATAACTTTGTTTGATTGCTTATTGAGGGTAATTTAATTAGTTTATGAAATAGATAGGGGATAGATAATCCTATGTTACTCCGATCTTGAAGAAAAAAATCTTAACATTAGAATTCTTAAATAAATCCTTTCTTAAACAAATTAAATCTCAAAATATTCTCACTCAACCTAATTGAGAACTTAATTGAGATAATTAATTCATTTTTGTCATAGTCCTCGTGGGAACGATATATTACTTGTGACCCGTACGCTTGCTGTAAAGCTAGACGGCTAACAAATAATAACACATTTAAAATTTCTACTCCAGCATATCTGAAGACCCTGTATGATAGCAATGATTTTGCCTACCACAAGAGGAACTTGAGTAAGTTTGCACATGTAGCCATGTAACCAAAGTCCATCCTCTCCCGTAATAGCTCCTGCATAGGCGCTCCGACCTAAATCCAAAACAGATTCGTCTGTCTCCAAAGCAATGAATCCAGGCTTCCTTATGATCTCATCTTCTCATCGGTTGTCCGGCCGCCCATAGAATTGACACTAGGAAGTTAAATCTATGTCCTAACTGGCTTTGAACATACTAGAATTGGCATTATGACATTCATCCTCTGAAACTTCCCTAAACACTTTTTTTACAGCGATCTACCCAAGGGCTTGTTTGGTCTGAGGGGAAGGGAGGGAAAGTGTGTGAAGGGAAATTTTTTTTGAGTTGAATTTAAAAAAATTAGAGAAGCGGGTTTAAAATTTTTTAATTAATTTTTCAGACTATTTTATCTTATATATTCTTTTTATTAAAATTTTATTACCCCACTTCTTCAATCTTTTAAAATTCAACTCATAAAAATTTTCCCTCCCCTCTCTCCCCCTCCAAATCCCTCACACCAAACAGTGTGCAAATGTCTTAGGAAACATAACCGAATAAGGCTGTCTAGCTGATTTTCTTTGTGAAGTTTCTGCCCTTAAATTGATGAAAGACTTTGAGAATTTAAGATGTTTATTAAGCCCTTAAATTTAAAAAAGTAATAAGAATTAGTAAGTATTGTTGAGTTATTATGAAAAAAATATATAACAGGAAAAAGGATTTATTTTCCATTAACTCTACAAATGAGGTAACAGTTTTTTAGGTTAAGGTGAATCGAGCATCATGAAGTATTATATTAGTTATATCTAGTATTCTAAAGTATTTTGTAATATACCCAGCACTATAAGATATTTTTTTAGTACACTCAGCATTCTAAAATATTTTTTTCAAGTACGTCCAATGCCACAAACTATTTTTTGGTGCATCTAATACTTTGAAATATTTTTTCAGGTATATTCAATATTCTAAATTATCTAAATTGTTAAGTGCATTGTAAAAAAAAGTACTTTAGGTGACAGACGCACGTTAAAAAAATATTCCAAGTGTTGCATGAATCATGAAATATTTTAAAATACTGAATGAACCTGAAAAAATACTTATGATACTGGTTGCGCCTTAACCTTAGTTTTTCTTCTAGTAACTTGCTAAGGACTACAAAGTTTGCAGAAATTTTATATTCTAAAAAAGCAACAGAAATATAATTATATAAATCCTTTTTATAAGCAATTTTCTCTCTTTTGGGTTGGTTTTTTTTATAAGCAACTTTCTTCTTATGTCTCAAAATTTAAATTAATTTTTTATTTTGTACCATATTAAATACACATCTTTATATTAATTATCTCCCACTCACTATTAATTCTATTTCGTTTACTCATTTATTATATATTATTTCTCATATTTTATACTCATACTCTCTCATAATTATCACTCATTCTCTCTTCTATGCTCTTTTTTTTAAAATAGAGGCATATTTAAGAAAAACATAACATTTTTTACTATTGGTTTTGCTCGTATCACAACAAGAAACAACTCTCGCCGCATTGCGAGAGAGCATCATCCACAATACTTTAAGTATCATTTTTGGAGCATATACATGGTTTATGAATGCAATGAAAGTGAATGCATGTAAGGTCTACACATACAATACTTAAAGCACAAATCGCGCATTCCATTGCATTCATAAACCACTCCTCAGCACACATACAACAATCCTTCACATATTAGTGTTATTATCAATATCTTTGATCATTGAACACTTCCTCCCTGCCATTGACCTAAATGAATCAGTTCACTAAATCAACATACACCAAACTGCTCAATATTGAGAAAACCTAAAACCAAATCTGGCTTATACAGAAGAACCCGATCCACAACATACATCCACTTGATCACACCCACATTATTCTGATATTCCATTTAAGCATCAAACATTAGGCATTAGGTAGTAGGCATTTAAAAGAGAGTATTTTCTCAATATACTACATGGTTATAAAAGATATTATGACCATCAGGCATTATCGAGTAGGCATTTAAAAAATGATAACAAATATTTGGAACTGTACCATGGCAGGTCCCTGTTCATACTTACTCAAGTATGGAGCTGCTATGTCACTTACTTCATTAGCCATCATAAGTCAGAAACTACACCTAATGGATAAATCATATACATTATGACGCATTTACAATAGATCAGTGAAAAAGTCTTACATATGAGACATTGATTGACAGGTATATTTAAGTTGTACTCAGAGACATTACAGATAATTACAAATCCCGTCGAGATTTTAGGGATTGCAATACCTTGAAAATGGCTTATTCATATAAAATGACCGCCCTTCATTGAATTTACTTTTTCTTTAGTTCATTCTAAGAAAATAGAAACAACAAATTAGTTTGAATGCCCTTAGATGGCAACCCATCTAATCCAAAATTGACAGCAGAAAACTTTCATTTAGTTATTGATCAGTTTAATCAAATGCAATATGATTAATGCCATATTTTAAACTCATTGTATATCTACCTACTGTAATCACATCTCTCTTTTTTTTTTTTCATGGCCATTAATCAAATGCCCTTTACCACTTTCGTTGTGAGTGTGCTAAGTACTAACCAAAAACAAATACCAATAAGTGACATCCTTAAAACCAATTAATAATGATTAACTAAGAAGACTACTCAGAAGTTATAAACCTACATAATAGACAAAAAGCAGCATGGTTCTAACTTTGATTCTGCAATATGCATAATTGATTATTGACTTAATAACAACTCATGAGCTGAAATGCCTTTTTTTAGTACCATATTTTAACATCACTGAAAATCTCCTCATTGAAATTACAATTCATTTTTTTTCCAATGACCATTAATTAAACGCCCTTCACCTCTTTCATTGTGATTGTATAGGTTACTAACTAAAATCAAATACCAATAAGTGACACCCTTACAACTAATTAATTAATAATTAATAACATTACTTAGAAGTAGTGGGCCTCCATCATAGACAAAAAACAACATTGTTCTAAGTTTGATTCTAGAATATACATAACTCTTCAAAATAATAAGGTCATGCAAGACCATATATCTACTTATATAAAACAACCTTCGACCATACAGATCCAACTCCTACTCTTCAAAATAAGGTCATGCAAGACGATATTTCTACACATTAATCTGATACACCTCTTTGACAGAAGCAAAGCCCTCAATGAAAGAAACTCATTGAATCTTGGGTTCCAAACCAAAAACTATAAGTAGGCAATAGACTAACGATTCCCCCTACCACCAAAAACAATGAGCATCAAATGGAACAATAAATGACATTGAGAAAGTCGACGTGAAAAAAGCCTCAGAAACCTGCACCTATGACCATGGAAGGATAACGCCACTACTCTTGAAAATCAACTACATTCCAAACCTAGTAACAGTGCTTAGGCAACGAAGCTGGACAGAACACAACCTTTGATGCCAGCATCAGTTTGATTAGGAACTTGTCATTCCACTACCTTCACCAAAACTGTGATCTCAGTCTTGTGAGGAGCCACAACAGCAAGTCTTCGATCATGCAAAAGCCTTTAGGTAAGAACAAATAGAATAAGAGGAAAAAGGCAACAAAAAGTTAACTGGTTGCAAGATCGATAGCAAGGAAAAAAATTTAAACGAAATCGTTGTTCTTTCTTCATTACCCAAATGATGGCTTGGTCTTCCGGCCATAACATATTCGAAGCTCCTGAAAGAAAGACATCACGATGGGCCAATAATTTTTTTTCCCCAAGCTAAGACTTTCTAAAGCACAGACTAAACAAAGACTAAGGAAAGGCGATATATTTGGAAAAAAAGAGCTTCACCCACTCCAAGGAATTTAGTCCAAATCTCAGACAAACTGAATACTAACTAAAAGGTTGTGCTTTGAAACAGTAAGGCCCTGTTTGGTACGTGGTATTGAATTTTGATGGATTGGGATTGGGATTGGGATTGGGATTGGGATTGGGTTTGGGATTTGGAGTGGGATTGATGTTTTAAAAATATGTTTGGTACGAAGTAATAACTGGAGGGAATAATTTTTTTTATCTTATTTAATAAATATTCACTAATAATAAAAAGACCGAACTGCCCTAGGCAGAGAAACATAAGCTGTTCTGCACTTCTGCGTATCCTTATCCTTGTTATCGTACTTGCGATCCAGAGAGGCAAAGGAAGGAGAGAGTGGCGAGCACAGAGAGAGAAATCTGAATAGGAATGTGAAAGGGCCGAGTAAGATCGGAATCGCAATCGGAGCACAGAAGAAGGAAGTGCGATAGAAGAGGAATATCGAATGCGACGACGAAGAACATGGACCAGGAGAGAGCTGCTCGGCAAAAATTGGTTTCTCTTGTTCAGGTTTTGTGTTTTATGACCCATCGAGCACCAAGGAAGCAAGGAGCAGGTGACTTTACTGTTCAAATCATGTTAGGGTTGGACCAATGGCTTCTTGTGTTATTACATTATAGATATATGGGTAAAAGTGCAAAAATAATTATGAATATGTATTTAACGGTTTTGCCCCATTTTACATAGTTCATAATTACTTTTACTACCAAAAATAGTTTAGGATTAGTTTTACACTTTTTAAACAAAATTTATGACTATTTTTACACTTTTACCTTAGATATATTGATGATAAGAACAAAAGTAGGGGTGTTCATCAATTTTCCGTCCCGACCTTCCCGTCCTGATCCCGAGCAAATCGGGACGGGATTTTCCCGTCCCGAAAATTTCGGGATCGGGAATGTGATTTCGGGATCGGGATCGGGAATGGGATTTCCCGATCCCGAAAATATATCTATACACATATATATTTTTTAAAATATTTAAGAAAATAAGACTAAATGTAAAATAAAATGTGAAAATCCCTAACACCCTTAAGATAATATCTATTCTTTTAGTTTATTTAGTTAATTTAATTTATTATTTATTAAATAGTTCTAATTTTTTGTTCTTGTTTTTATTCTTTTTACAACTGAATCGACAACTTTAAGCATGTATTGGACTAATTATATATTTATATTAGACTTATTTGATACAATATAATATTAAACAAATTATATATTTATATTAGACTAAAGGAAATACAACAAAAAATTTAATATAGAGATTTTTTTTTAAAAAAATAGCAAATTCAGGATCGGAAATTTCCCGATCCCGATCCCAAAATTTCCTGATTTTCGGGATCGAGAATGAAAATCATTCCCGAACCCTTCTCGGGATCGGGATCGGGAATGGCATTTCCCGATCCCGAACACCCCTAAACAAAAGTGCTTATAAAAACCCCGCACGAATATTGATTTTTATTTGGGGAAGCATCCGTTGCCCATTTTGCTTTTCCCGGAATCCCATCGACGCTTCTTGAAGGACAGTGGGCATCACGCTCCCTGTAATGATTAGTAAGTTATCAATTACTACAGCCCAATGTTCCAGAGAGACGAAAAGGGGGTGCGCGTGGGATCAGAATCACCATTGCTTGCTCCAAATTTTGGATTGGTTAAGCGCTATACTTTGTCAGATGCTCTGCTTCGTCTCAATTTTCTATTTGCTCAAAGATACACTCGGATCTTCAGCCCCTCCTTTTTTCTAAGTTTCAATTCTGTTACAACTTTCAATCATCTTTTGGTTTTCTGCTACAGCCTTCAGGTGATTTTACTTCATTACTCCGTTCTCTATGCTTTTCTTTTTGTTCGGTATGTATTTCAAATCAGTTTTCTATCTGTTTTGTCGGTTGAATATGAGCTTGCCGTCCTTGAAATTGAAACCCGGTATTTAAAAAAAGAAAAAAATCCGTTTCTCTTGTCTTTTTCTATGAAGCAGGCGTGAGCTTTTCTCATCTAAAACAGTGGTTGTTTTAACTATGAAATCCACTCTTCATCCTTCTTATTCTATTCTTTCCTTATGGGGAACAAAAAGATATACTTTTTCTGAAGCATCGGACGAGTACCAAAGAAAAATAAATAAGATACTTGTAATTTGGCACGTAATGTCCTGTGTGTCAACGCCGATACGTATTGAATGTTTTGGAATGGATTTGATATGGGCGAAGGAAGTAAGCATACTCTGGATTGATAGATAATGCCTTGGTACCTTGAACGGCGTGGTTATTATATTCATTTTTTATCCTAATTACACATGGGCTTATGAATAGAGTAATGAAAGGAAATAGGGTGGCTTCGCTCTGCCTTCTGATTAGCGATTTCTGGAGTGACTTAAAGAGTTCCTACAGGGTCGTCATCTTTTCTTCGGTGGAATTTGATTTCCGCTGCTTTCCATTGGTTTATACATTCCAGATTTCCCAGTTGAGGCTTCAGTCACTGCTCGGTAATGAGCTCCGGTGGTTTCACTGCTGTAGTCACCAAATTATCCCCTAAAGCAACAGAGAAGGATGTGCACAATTTTTTTGCCTACTCTGGTGTCATTGAGTATATTGAAATCATCAGGTAATTTTGTGCTATCTTATTTACTGTTTGCAATTTTTAATCCTGTAGTTAAAGTAAGCTGAGTATATGTTCAACATATGATTTTAATTTATGGTGACATTTTGATGCAATGCTTATTTGGTCTTTACTTCTTGAAGACAAGACATGGCAAATATGGGAGATTTTTAGTAGCCAACCTTGTTTAATATCCCAATTGCATGTCAATTTATTTTAATGGATATCCCTCTGTCAAATCCATAGACTTTAATAGTAATGTAATGACATGCAGAAAGGATATATGTATATATATAATGATCATTTCCCTCTTAATAATTTTACTTCAACAAAACTAAATTAAAAACGATAAGATGACAAAGATAAGGAATTGGGAATCCTATAGATATTCTCATCATAGATTGCTATAGTACCATCCCATGTTTTATATTTATCTCTACGTCCTTAAACTTGTGCCAGTTAATGAAGTTATGATGTTCTCTTCTTAAAATGCTTGTACCAGAACAAATATTGATTAAAATGCTGATATATTAGTGCTTTTTCAATGCTACTGAGTATTGATAGTTTCATTTAATACTTTTATTTCATGTTGCTGTTATATAGAAATTTCATATGCTTGCAAGGCTTGGGCTGACAGACGCTTGTTTATATAATCTCTCTTTGTCATGATGCAGATCTGATGAAGATGCGAATATAGCATATGTGACTTTTAGGGATGCTTATGCTCTGGAAACTGCCTTGTTGCTGAATGTATGTTGATGCTAATCCATCTTGCCTCCTTGTTTTCTAAATGTTGGATATCATAGATTGATGTCATCTACATTTGTCTTCTTAAAGAAGTTTATCTTTCTTTGCTTAATTGCACGCTAGATAAATATCAATGCTCGTCAGTAGTCCCTTTTCAATTTTTAATCTATGATGGATTCTACTCCAGAATAATATTGTTTATGCATAAAGATCCTGCTAGAGTTTAAGTCTCATAGGATTGGCTAAAACAGTTGGAAAAAGCAAGAAGAAAACAAAGAAAAAAAACCCAGGTTCATAGGCATTAGAGAGGTATAGGCTCTCCAACAAAATTCTGCTCACAATCCACTTGCTTCTACCCTTCCTGTCCTCCCATTATATTCGCTGTTCTATCTCTTCTGACGGCCAAAGGTTTACAATTCCTCCTTTACCATCTGAAAACTCACACACCCTCTTCTTTCTTACTCTTACTTTTCCTAGTACAGTGCGTGCTTGTTTTAGCTTTTTAGAAGTGCTATTACTGGTGTTCAAGGTAAGTATATGAGAGGAGCTTTGTCTCAGTTTGCGGAAAAGGGTTTCTGAAACCACGGTTTCCCAAATAGGTAAGTCAAAAAAAGGCCCATCTCTCACCCTCTTTCTCCCAGATTATGTCAACAATTGAGGCCTGGGGGCCAAGTCCATCCCCATCGGCATACAGGAAACCTATGAAAATCCTTTTATATGAATACAAGAAACTCGAGTAATTTCATCTGAACATCTACATTGATGGTTAAATTCGCCTGTGTGAGGAATAAGTATTTCATGAAGAGGATAAGGACACAGAATAATAAAGCTGGAAGGAAAAATACTATTTAGTAATGCTGTCCACCAGCGGAACATTTAGAACAGGAGACACGAGAACTTTCTTTTACAATAGAAATATGACAAGATACCCTTGTATGATTGCAATATTTACTCCTTCATCAGTCTGTTTTTGAATAGCTCGTGTTTTGTTGTTGACCATTAGCTATCCAATATTCTGGTATTGATCATTATTATATTTCTCTATCTTAATATTGTGTTTCAATCCAACCTATCTCAGGGATCTGTGATTGTAGATGAACCAATATGCATTTCTCGCTGGGAAGGTTCAGTAGATGACTCTGATAACAGGAGTAGCCTTGCTTCAAGGCCTGAAGATAGTACAAGTTCATCAGTATGCCTGAAACTCTTCCTTAGAAAGCTTATTTGCTTTAATTGAACAAAGTAATATAATAACCTTTCATAAAACGAACTGATGTTTTGTGGTGTTTTAAAAATAAGCATGTTATTGTTTATGAAGAAACTAAAAATCCGTTCAAATTTGATGAATATTCCTTTTTTTCTTTTTATAATATCATAGTTTACAATTTTAGAACGTTATGAATTAATGTTTTAGAAGGCTGGATACTTTGAATAAACTA
The DNA here is from genome assembly GCA_963210345.1 of Inga oerstediana. NCBI lineage: Eukaryota > Viridiplantae > Streptophyta > Magnoliopsida > Fabales > Fabaceae > Inga > Inga oerstediana. Next base: position 13,915,227 of record OY723403.1, on the reverse strand, counting down.
CCCGTATTTCTTGTCTGTTGGAGACCTTCTATTCTATGGGCACAACCTTGTCCTTAGTGGAAAAACATCTGAAAGACATGAATGTAAATCAAAGCTGTGAAGGCACAGATCATTGTTATTGAATCGTGGAAACAAAACTCAGTTTAACACGAGATTTTTCATTACTTTTTCCTGTTGAAAAAATGTAATTAACACTACTTGTTCAAGTCTGTTTCTGTCTATTATTGAATAAAGGAACATCATTTTCTTTTACAGGATATTCATGTGCAGAAATTTGCTTCCACCCCGGGGGAGGCGGTAACTATGGCACAGGAGGTTGTGAAAACAATGGTAGCAAAGGGATATGTGCTGGGAAAAGATGCATGGATCAAGGCAAAAGATCTGGATGAGTCTTACCAAGTATCATCCACAGCAGCAGCCAGAGTTGCAGAGCTCAGCAAAAAAATTGGGTTGACTGATACAATTAATTCCAGCCGGGAAACTTTCAAATCAGTGGACGAGAAGTATCATGTAACTGATATCACCAAATCAGCTACTACAGTCACAGGGACAGCAGCCATAGCATTGGCTACAGTTACAGGGAGGGCAGCAATGGCAGCTGGTAATGCCCTCGTCAACAGCAGTTACTTTGCAAAGGGAGCTCTCTGGGTTTCAGATATGTTGTCTCACGCCGGAAAAGCTGCCGCTGACTTGGGTCAGCGCAACAACAAATGATACTCCAAACTGAAATTGTTGTATTCTAAGGTTGGTTTTGGTATATAGTAAATGAATTTCTCTGGAACCTTGTACATTTGTCAAGTGTGTCAGTCGATCTGCATAAGTAGTCAAGTGTTGATGATGGGATGATGATTGGGCGGCATGAAGTGCCATTTACCTGGTGTACATGTTCACATATTAAATTAAAAACATTGGAATGTCTGCCAATTTTGGGAACATCAGATTTTGAGGATCCCCGATCCGCAGCTAACTTGTAAGTACTCAATCTTCCTGTTGTCAACAGAACAATAATATTGTTATCTTCATATATTCTGGTTTTGTATTACATAAATAATTCTGTATAATATTCGGACATAACCTTGAGTGTCTAAACTTGAACTGATGTCTGACTTTTGACACGCGTTGAGGCAAAATATGTAAGGTGACGCCCGTGACCAGACTTCTCACGGAATTGCATTGTGAAACAAGAAGCAGTCAAACACGACGCTGCTGACACAATAATAAGAAGAAGAAAAATGAGAATATTGTTTCCTTGGGGTGCTTGTTGCGAAATATTTAGAAATCTATGCTATGTTTGGATGGGAAGAAAAGTGAAGAGAAAATAGGGGGAAGAGAATACTAGATTTGAAAACTTTCATAAATGATAAAAAAAAATTGCTATTTTTTGGAGTTTTCTCCCTTAGTTTTCTTTCCCCCTAATTTTTTCTCCATCTAAACATAAGGGTAGTGTCAATTAAATAATGGATGATGACGTCTATCAGACGAATGTTGCCTACAAATATGAGGGAACATAAATAGCATGTGAATTACTTTGTAATAGTTTAGTGCGAGTGTTACTTGCTAAGGGTATGTTTGTTTTAGCGATTCGATTACTTATAAGTTATTTTTTAATAGTGATTTACGGTATACGAAGTAAGTATGTGAGAGGAGTTGTGTCTCGATTTACGTAAAAAGCAACTTATAAGCAAATTTAAGCTCAAACAAACATGCTTTAAGTTTATTCGATTCCAACCGGATGATGTCAACACTTTACAGGCATCCCACTCAACCAATCTCGGAGAAAACTATTTATAATGATGTTGAAAAGCTAGAGGCTGCGGTCCCTGCCTTAGCCGGCCTAGTATTATAGAATTACGTGAGTGTTTGAAAATTTCCCAAATCTAGGTTTGCGTAAATTAAGATAAAATTCCTCCCACACATTTATCTCATAAATCATAAAAGCTATTCTTAAAAACTAATCTAAATACACAGTACAAATAAATGAGAAGCCTCTATTTGTATGATTATTTGACAATTGGTAGGGTGTGCTTGATAAATGGGAATGAAGCAGAAATGGTTTAAAACTTTAAATAGGAAAAGGGAGTGAGTGAGGTAGATAGATACCTTGCTTGGCGCGCACTTTCACAGACAGACATCCACCTGCTTGGTTTGCTGTATGGCTTCCTCTTTTTCTTTCTGAAATGCATCTTTCATGCAATCTCTTTAATTTCTACTTAATCCATGTTCATGTTGTTTTAGTTCTGGTTGGATTTTTTTTCCCTCAAGCATTTTTATTAAGCGCGTCTCTTGTCAGAAACAGCCTTGACCACTGTAGCCACCTTGACTTTTTTTCTTTTCTTTTGTAGGCTGACTGCCAACAAGATTTTCATTCAAATGTGGTGGGTGGTGCTGCAGAGACAACTTAGGGTCTGTTTGGCAAAGCGGCACAGCCAAGCTACCATGCGTTCCACTAAAAAAAAGCTCATTGGCCACAATTCAACTGTTTGGAAAAGCTTTTTTTTTTCGTTGGACTTATTTCATCAATGTTGCTTTTTTTGGAAGCTCATTCGAGTAGCTTTTCGAACCACTGCACTTCTCTCTCTTCCCATCAATGTTGGTGCAGAAAACCGTTGCAAGATAAATGCTAACCACAGTCGACCGTTGGAGCCATTATTAACGCATGGAAGAGGCGATCTCTGAGCTTGTGGTTTTCTTTCGATTCTGAGGTTTCGGCGGTGCATTTTCGAGCAAGAGGCGATCGAATCCGTGTCTAAGTGTCGCCGTCTTGGGTCATCGGAGCGAGCAGATCTCAGCGTGTGAAGCGCCGTTCAGGTGTGAGCTTTAACCTTCAGATTGTTTTCATTATAATTATCACTGAGCTTATGGCTTGGCTTTGGTAGTTCATTGTTTCTTCTGGATCTGAGGTTCCGTCGCGTCAGCCCTCACGGTGGTCGGTGAAGCTGCGTGCTTGTTTTGAAATTTTTGGCTCAACTCTGCTTGTCTTGTGGCGATCTATGGGAGCGAGAGTCAGGAGGTCTAGATCGGTGACTTGGGACAGAGAACAGAGGTCGTCGGAGCTGCTGCAAATGGCCGGAACAGTGTGAGTGCGGTGGTTCTTCTCTCTTCAGCTCCTCACCGTGTCTGTCATATCAATGCTCATTTCTTTTTCTAATTGTCTGGCTTGTTTTGAGGTAATGCATACGGGCTTCGTTGATTGCAATGCTCATTTATTTGCGACAAATTATTTTGATTCCAATCGACAATGGCTGCAGTATATAATGCAGAACCGACGACCTCTGTTCTCAGGATGATTTATGTTGATTGCAATGCAGAACAGAGGTCGTCGGACTTCTCTCTTCAACAAGTAATGCAGTATATCATGCAGAACAGAGGTCGTCGAACACATGTATATAATGCATTATTCACATGAGTTGCAAACTAAGTAACATAACTTTTGTTTCGTCCAACACATTATTCATTTTAACCAAACAAAGTCGGCTGTGCATTATTAACCAAACAATTCATTTTCCTGGTATGATCATTGTTTATTTGTCCCTTCTCTGTCATTAATTTCGCATGGTTAATCGGACCCTCTGCTTCATTAATTCGACAGATGCCCAACCTTGGAACTGTTGTTTGTAAAATGTGGTCTAACTGAGATGAAAGGAATGTTGAAACTTGTGGTTTATTAATAAATTGTTGGTTATATTATTGAAGAATTTAGAGGTCATTTATTGATGCCTGCGTATTGGCTGGGAAAAAGATTCTTGTGCTGGGGAGCTTATTCCATGATATGTTTAATTTGTGCGTCACTCAATCTTCATGTTAGTATTTAAGTGTTAAGGATGTGGTCTTTAAACTCTATGATAATTTTTGGAAAAGATCATGCTATTTGAATTAGATTGAGTATGTTAATGAATGGTTGTAAGTATTGAAATAAGAAAAATTAGTACACAAGAGTTATGTTTAGGTTGCATGATTGGCTTGTTTGTAATGTTCCATACTTTATAATATGAAAGAGAATTTAAGTGGAATTCTGAGCATAAGTTGAGGTTTGGATTGATTAAGAAAGGAATTCTTTTCTCTTTTAATGCATGGTTAAACCAGTGTTTTAGAAAACTAGATATGCTAGTTTCTTTATTCTTGGTTTACTGTTTCTCTTTTATGGAAATTCAAGGTCAACCATATATGTTACAAGTAATGGATAAATTTTGCATTAAGCACTATAATGTTAATTCAAAATGGGGTTAATTAGTAGAAATTACTAAACCATTAACACGAAGTCAATTGGGTTATTACAATTTTGCATGACTTCATAGATGGAAGAATAATATTCTTTTCATTTTGGATATGTAGGAAGCTATAGGGGTTTGTGTCAATTTGTGATCAAAGGACTCATCCTTTACTTTATCAGTAAGTTGTATTATGGGATATTATTTACTTATTAAATTATTTGATATTTCCGATAGTAGAGTTAACCCATCACTTCTCCTGCATCGTAAAGTAGTACCTTGCTACCTGGTGAGCATTGTATAGTTCGTGCAAGCAAATTTTCTTTGGTGTATTTTGATTCATCATGCCATAATCTTATATGCAGCTCCATATTACTCATGCGCGAGATTCCTACCCCTTTTGTTTGTTATATGCATATCGAATGAGAGTGGATCTCTCTTATTTTGTTTGACCATAATTTATTCTCATATGTTATGTGTTGAATTTAAATGCAGGTTTTAATATATTTTGTGCTGGTTATCTGGTTTTGGGGGACCCGTGTGGCTACTATATCACAGCAACTTGTGCAACGTTTCGGTAATGCATATTTGATTTCAATTTTTTCGGTCCAATAGTTTTCATTTTATGTGAAATATCTCACATGGTCTAATGAAATTTTTACTTGGTTATTTGGTTTTGGGGAGCTCGTGTGAATATATGTTTGTGTTAACTTCTATATAGTTCACATACAAGTATGAATAAGGACAGATGTAAAGCAACGTGGGATGTAAGTTCCACAAGAATTTTCATCCATGAATGCATTGATCAAATCTACAAGAAAGAACATCAAGGATCTTCATTCACGAAGGACGGGTGGAAATACATTAGGTGTGCATTTAATGAGAAATCTGGACGATCATATGACAAGAAGCAACTTAAAAATAGATTTGATAATTTGAGGAAAGAATGGAAAGCATGGGAGAAGTTATTCTTGAGAGAGACTGGTATAGCTTTTAATGCAGCGAGGAATATGGTTATTGTGGAAGATGAGTGGTGGGAGAGGAAAATTCAGGTGAAAACTTGTTATTGTTACTGTTGTTGTTATTATTTTCATTATTATATATGGTTGAATTTTTGTGTCATATGATGATGATGATTATTATTATTAAATGTATTGTCATATTATTATATCCATGCAGGAGAATAGAGAGTATGCAAAGTATAGGTATAGAGGCCTACAGTATGCCAAAGAATTGGAGATTATATTTAAGGATGTTATGGCATCGGGCAGTACCATGTTCACACCATCTTCTGCACAGCAACAGATGTCAGTGGGTGCACAGCAACAGACGTCAGTGGGTGATGATGAAGACGATGTCTACCGACCTACAATGGACCTAGAAGAAGGATCGGGAGATAGTGAGGAAGATCTTGAAGGTCCTGCTGCAGGAGGAAGTGTGGGAGTGACTAGTGATTTTGAAGGAATCACGTTGACAACGAACACTACACCTAGTGCACCTAGTGGTTCTGATAGCAGTGGGAAGAGGAAGAGGTTAGTAGAATAGCTGATGCATCTACGGATAGATTACAGGAGATAAGAAAGATGTCCGCAGGTGATGCACTACCGAGTGATGTTGTATCAGAGTTACTCACAATTCCAGAAGTTGTTAGTAATAGGGACTTTCGTCGCCGGTGTTGTAATATGATGATGCACCAGATGCCGCGCAACATGTTTTGTGGGTTGAAAGGAAACAAAGAAGCCTTACTAGAGTGGTTGCAGGAACATGCTTACAATAGCCCACACCTTCAGATTGCCCCTAAGCCCTGAACTCCATTATGTGTTACTTTTGAAAACTTTGTCATGTGTTGTTATATCGATATCCAGACCTTATGTGTGTTATGATAGTACTTATGTTAGGCGACGCATGTTATGTATGTTATGATAGTACCTGGATTAGACAACGCATGTTATGTATGTTATGATAGTACCTGGATTAGACAACGCATGTTATGTATGTTATGATATAACCTTATGCCCCTGAAACCTATGTTTTGTGCTAGTTATGAATGCTACTAACTTCTGCTATGTTATGATGTTGTACTTCCACAGCCTTCTAATTGTATTTGATTTCGAACAATGTTGGAAAAAACACAGGTTACATCGTCTATAGCAGGTTCAAGCAATGAAGATATTTCAGAGCGTACGGAGGAAGTACGACCGTCTCGTGCAGAAAGAAGGAGACGACTCATCTCTTTTAGACGAAGAGATGATTGAGTATGAACACGTAGGTGCCTTGATGGCTCAATATCTCGTGCCTTATATTTGTAAAGAGCCATGCAGAACTAGTCAACAAACAGGTGCAAAGTGGGTACAAGAGGTATTGGAAGGGCATGATGGAATTTGTCATCAAAATTTCAGAGTGGAAAAACATGTGTTTTTTCTCTTGTGCTCTAAATTGGTAGAACATGGGTTACGGAAAATAAGGTACATTGGAATTGAACAAATGGTTGCCATATTCTTAAATACCATTGGACATGCACAAGGAAATAGGATCCTACATTAACGATTTCAACATTCAGGAGAAACTATTAGTAGGATTTTCTATATATTTTTAAATGCTTGTGTCAATCTAACGACAGAAATTATTAAACCGCTTGATCCTGAGTTCCGTCATTGTCACCCAAAAATATGCACTGATCGGCGATATTACCCATATTTCCAAGATGCAATAGGAGCAATTGATGGAACTCACATCAAGTGTGTGGTTAGTCAGTCAGAGTAAGAGAGATTTATCGGGAGAAAGGGATATCCAACACAGAATATCATGACAGTATGTGATTGGGATATGTGCTTCACTTTTGTGCTGGCAGGGTGGGAAGGAACTACACATGATGCTCGTATTTTTCAAACAGCTATCTCTACTCCATCTATGAATTTCCCCCATCCACCTGAAGGTATATCTTCAACACCTGCACCTACATAGTGTCTTTGTATTTCTTCCCTCACGTTTGCTATAATTTTACAGTCACCGGTAATTTCCTTCTATTTGTTAGGGAAATATTATTTAGTCGACACTGGCTATCCAACACCAGTTGGATATCTTGGTCCATATAGACGTGAGCGTTATCACCTTCCAGACTTCAGGCGACGCGAGAGATTTGCAAATCCCAACGAGATGTTCAATTATTATCATTCCAGTTTGAGGACCACTATAGAAAGGACGTTTGGAGTCTGGAAGAATAGGTTTCAGCTATTGGGGGAAATGAAGTCATATAGCTTTGAAACACAAATCCGCATAGTTTGTGCAACAATGGCCATACATAACTTTATCCGAAGAAATTTCCAAACAGATGTGCCTTTTCAAGATGCTGAACGAGGAAATATACGTGGTGAAGGTAACAATGATATAGTTGATGCAGCATCCACATCAACTATTCGTAGATTATCTTCAACACAAATGAATCATATTCGTGACACAATCAGAGACCAACTTGTTAGTGGTAGATGATTCTATCATGATCCACTTCATGTATGCATTGTAGTATTAATTTCAATTAATCCATTTTTAGTGAAATACTTTGGTGTATATTTTTTTAAATTATAATTTCAGTTATTTTAATTAAATTTTGTTTATTTTCCTCACTTCAAGTATATATATACAGACCTGGGCAGCAAGTAATTTTCTTGCAGACAATAATTTAAAAAGACACAGACACACTTGCAAAAATCAAAATATTTACTAAAAAAGAATGAAGAAAACCAGAATGATTTTCATTAATTTCTTTGCAGACAATAATTTAAAAAAACACAGACACACTTGCAAAAATCAAAATATTCTTATATCATATGTATGTAATATTTAATAGTATCCATGCCCCTTTTAGTCATTTTGTATCTAAACGGGCTTTTCAAATTCTAATCCAAACAGATTTAACGTTAGGAAAAAAAAAGTCACTTCTACCACCGCTAATCCAAACGGGCACTTATTGTACAAGAATTTCATGCGTGATTAGGATTGTGATTAGAAGAAAGCATTTGAGTGAAGAATAAATCATAGACCGGCAAATTGGGACTTCAACCATCACCCGACTGGAGTGGGGAAATGCCATCTACCATTGACAATTCCCACCGATAAGCCTTTGATTGTGATAAAACATGGGCGTTGGGATTTTCATGGCTCTATACGAACACGTGAACACGATTAAAAGGGCGATGAGTGGGCTACCAGCAGAAATAAAGGTCCAAGCACATCATCTGCATAATTTATCGTAGGGGAGATTGATGGACAATGGAATTCCCAATCATTTTCTTTTTTTACATAATAATTAGGTGGCTTTACCTCCTACCAAATAATGGGATCTGGCTTCTCTCTCCTACCCCTTCTTATATTTTTCCCCTTTTTTTTCCTTTTTTTACTGTTAGATTAATATATCTCAATAGTCCAGATTTATCATATTATAAAAATTATTATTATAATTTTAACAATTCAAATTTATTTTGCATCTAGTATAAAAAAAATTATTTTTGTATTTTAAGATAAAATTATAATAATATTTTTATAATATAATAAATCTAAATTATTAAGTTATTTATCTAACAGTAACAGGAGGGGGGGGGGGGGAAGGATGGAAGGAGTGGGGAAGATAAGCCAAATCCAAAGCCACCGCTGTCCTCCCTCATCATTACAAATAATTCTCTTGAAAGAACCTTCTTATCTATTTTCAAATTTCAAAGTTTCTTGCCCTTTTTAAAAGATAGCATTCCTCAAAGTCAAGATTGCTGCTTTTTCTTGTCCCAGCCACGCACCATCTCTCAAGAGCGTCCCAAAATTCATTGTCACCCAAAAACCATAAGGAAGGGCAACACAAATAAACTTCAGTGGCGTCATATGATTGGACCATGAACAATTGTCGCTGCTGCCAAATGGTCTACAAGGTTGAAATATGATTGGACCAGGTCACTAGCCCTCTGTCGCCGACGTTTACCCAGCTTATCATTATTTAATGTTCTGTTTTGTGTTTGTATTCAAATCTTCTTGCCTATTATTGTAATGGCAGATGGATCTCAATACATGAAAAAGTCACACTCGAATAATCAACTCCACAAAGTATATGTGTTTTTATATTTGTGCTTTTTTTTAAAAAAATTTCTACTTTGTTTTTAAATACATTTCATGCATGACCTCATCTATATCTTTCTGTCTTTCACAACGCGTTAACTAAAGACCTCAAATCATTCATTCATTCATTCAATATATGGATGCGGATTTCCTGCAATTTGGGCTTATTTAATGACATATATATTAAACAATTGTTTTCCTTTTTAAAAGAATTCTATAATTCTTCCTTCACTAACCAATTAAATAATAAATACCTAACTAATTCAACCCATAATCTGGGGCTGTGGAAACAGCCGTGCGACTCCTAATCATCATGGCAGGCATGATGCCTTACGTTGAGCTCATAAATAATATATTTTTATAGATAGTGGAATTTATGCTCCATAGAAAACATTCAATTCCACCATATATTAGTTAATTGTGTGACTATACATTCTCTTCTTTCGTGGTGAAAAATTATTGTTGCTTTGAATTAATTAAAATTATCTGTTTAGTTAATTTAGATTGTCCATATGCATATATGTTGCTTTAAATCTTTTTTTTTTGTTTTTTTTTTTGCCCAACGAGAGGATTCAAATCAGTCATCACTGAACATTAAAACTGTAATACTAGTATACTACAATCAATCATTAATTAAACATTTCAGATTGGGAAGTAAGTGAAGCAAAATCAATTATAAATTATACAATGTAATACTACAATCATTCTTTATATATGTGTATGTATATATACTTTTCACAAAAATTAATATTGATAAATTTTGTTTCGTTTCTTGAAGGAAAAAATGAAAGAAGAACCAAAAAATATACATTATAAACTGTATTTGTTGTACAGAAAGAGTGAAAGACTATTTATTCACTCGTGCCCCTTTCTCAATATCTATGGCACCAAAATTTCACTTTATAATAAGAACCCACAAATTACAAAACAAACACCCAAAAGAATGAAAATTTACCTCTGTTAAAATGCAAATGGAAAGTGAAATCTATGGGCAACACAACGGGCAGCGGATTAACCCATTTTCATTACAGTCAGGGCACCGTTGGAACCCATAGTCACCACCTAGTTCACCATCTTCATCTTCTTCTTCATCAGCTCCCAAATAAATTTTACAGCTCCCAGAACATGTTTCACAGGGCACAAATCGAATATCCCCACAAGCTTCACATATATCACTATTAATTGATCCATGCTCATCATTAACTCTTTCACAACAATTAAGCAATTTTTCTAGCTTACCATCTTCATGCGATCTTTGAATTTCCTCAGCTCCACCAATGAAATTACTCCCAATGAACACTGCTGGCAATCCAATACCAGTAAGCCTATCACCCAAAAGCTCTTTGAGCTCATCCTTAAACCCCGAATGCATCGACATGTCTCGTTCATCGACACGGACACCCAATCCTTTCAGAATGAGCCTCACATGGCAACAATCCTCATAAGTCTTCCTTACACCACGTAAGGAGGTGAAGTACAAAACTACCTTATCTTTCTTGTATGGAAGAGTCTTCAAATCCGCATCATCGCCTTCATTTATCTTCTCTTTGGTGACATCAAAAAAGAAGTTATCTGCAGTAACGGTTTGTTGTTTCACTGGGGAGAGCTCTTGTAACGATTTTCTGAATGAGGAGATGACATCAGGATCAAAATCTGTTATTGCAGGGGCAATCCTGGGATTTAATTCATCTTCCGTCATTTGAAGCCAGAGAGGTTTGGGTGGATCGGCCGGAGAAGAAACCGGTTGATCGAAAGATAAACTCCTGAAGTGATTGGGTGATCGGTAGGGGCTGATATCTTCAAGACCTTCCATTAATTCCCACAAATTGATTGTCTCTGGCTCACCTGGAGGAGTTCTGATTGGAGTCCTGGGAATCGATTTTGGTAGCTTCTGCTCGATCATATTGGACCATGTTTTGGCCTCGATTAGCCCCATTGAGAATTCCTTGTTCTTTCTCTCACTTTCTGATAACGCCTCATTCTTCTTCTTACGGTCTTCAATTGAATTGTCGCCGTCGCCAAAACTGAAACCATCACTGTCGCTGACTTTACTGTTGGAAAACTTGAAACCATTCTGGCTTCCAATTTCAGAAAGACTCTGTGTTTTCTGGTAATTTGAGAGAGGATAATCGAGCTTGAGGGAACCCAATGTGGTGGAGGTGAGAGCCACGACATGGTAGCTGTCTCCCTCTTTCTGGGGTGGGTGTTGGACGTGCATTGAGTAACTTCTGGGCACAGGGGAACATGGAGCGTTGCAATGCCGACATCGCTTTTGCTTCGAACTCACACAACCCATGATCATAAAATTCTAAAACACGAAAGGACAAGCACAAGATAAATCAAATTCAGAAGAAACCCACCGAAGAGTTAGGATCAATTTGTTTCCAGGATACAGGTTTTGCGACTGTTGAAAATCCAAGGCCAAAATTGATGACAGAGCTCATTCATCATTGCTCTGAATTTTTGGTATTAAGGAGGCTGGCAAAGGAAAAAGACGACCTATTCAGGACAAGAGAAGCACAAGGGGAAGATTATTGAACTGGTCTTTGAGGAATTGGTGAGGAAATGATATAAGAGAGGAACCAAAGGGGTAAGAGAATTGGTCTCTGAAATTGAAAAGGGAATAAAACGCAAAGTCAAACAACGGGGGCGAGAGATGAATCGGTAACCATAATGGTGGTACAGCACTCTGAAGCGTGATCCCACACGGGCTGGTTTGGCTTATTATCTCTTTCAAAACATGAGCGAGAAACCAAAAAAAAAAAAACAGAATAACTTTGTTAATTACAGACCAACATTTGCCTCCCAAGTTTTGTACCAAGAATTTGACGTGACTGGGATTTTAATAAAACAACAAAATATGGGTTCAGACAAGAAAATAAAATCAATAAGGCAAGAATGCGAAAATGATTGCTTGAATGACTCCTCCACAAACAAACCTATAGTCGGAATACCCTGTTTCTTCCTTCACGTCCTATATGAGTCATGTGAGAGATCTCTGTTTTTGTTCTCTTTTATTAAAACAGGGTATTGTTACTATCACTGTGAGGTTGTTATGTCACCCCCACTCGGACTTTTTGGCGCGTATGGTGCCCCCCACATCATTGAGGGGAAAAGCCCTCTCCAGAAGCCTGACGTGCTGCGCTCAACTGGATCCCATTTGCTTTCACAGAACTTTCTCAAAAGCGCGTCCAACAACTCCTGCATCGTATTTACCGTTATGCCCTTCCTCTTAATTGGGAATTTCAGAATTTGGGATTCATAGCCCAGACAGCCAAAACCATTTGCAACATTTTGTTTTTCTTTAGGGTACGTTTGTTACAATGAAATTGATTTTGATGAAAATGAAAATAGAAATGAGATTTAAAAATATGTTCTGTATGTTATGGAAATGAGTCCTAATTTTTATATAAAAAGACCAAAATGTCTTTATAATTAAAAAATAAAAAATCATATCCATGGGAGCCACCCCTCACATCCCTCTTGATAGTTATCTCCCGGGAGCCACCAAACCACTATAATCAAAACAACTACAAATTATAAATGTTTCATTTTAGAAATATGAAACCAAGTCAAAAAACTCATCCCTTTCATTTTGCTCCCATTGGTTAATGAGAAAGAGATCAGACATGCAACATCGTGAGGCTTGCAATTTCTATAGATTTAATGCCATTGTTGTACATGTAGCAAGGTTTTGAATGTTTGAAAGTGAAATCGAAAACCCAGATTCACAAATAAGAAGTTTGCGATTTCTACAAGTCTAATAAAGGTTTGTTGTCACTGTTTTCAGCGGTTGCAGAAGAAGCTTTGCAAAGGCCATTTATTTACCTTCGTTGTCATCACCGATACTAGATGCCACCGTCGTTGGCGTCACCGGTGGAAGGGGAGAGCTACCGTCACCGGTGAGGGAAAAGAAGTCGCCATCGTCCCCGTGAGTGAGTAGAATCGCCGATGAGTGAGGAGGCTGAAGGAAGAGGAGGGTAACGATGGAAATGGGGGGTTGGAATTACAAGTCTTGACTTTTTTTATAGAATTGATCTTAGTGGAATTGGTCTTAATTGGGTTCCATGTGGAAATAGAATTTTTCCAAATTCCACCATACCAAACATCCTTAAGACATGGAATTGATTTCCATTTTCATGGGACCAATTTCTGTGTAACAAATGGGCCCTTAAAGATCAGTGTTAGTTGTTACTTTTTTTTTGGCCAACTTGTGTTTGTTGTTACTTGTTTCGTCAGGTACGCAAACTACTATTCTACTAACTGCTTGTCACATAATTATTACGCTTTGTAACCGCGTCATTATCTTAGTGTAGAAAACTGGTCATATTTTTGCTATTTTAATTATTAATTCCTTCTGTACTATAGGAAAAAATTAAATTATTTGTGTTGTGTTAGCCATTGATGATGATAGTTATCTAACAAAAACATGCGCAATATTGAAATTCACGAAACACCAAATATAAGATATTTACATCTCTTAATTTAGGTGATAAAAATGAATTCTTTTGTTGGATTAGTGACTAATCCCTTTCAAAACTTATATGTAAGGATGTTCACCTCTATCAATTAGTGTGTTCTTCAGAATTCAAACCCAATGTCATTCTTTTTATAAGTCATTTACTATCTTAATCAATCGTTTGTGATATATACGTTTGATTTCTTTAGCTAAACATTGGAATCATCTAAGTTTTGTTTAGCCCACCACCAAATTTGTAGCTGACAGTATCATGCATTAGTTAATTTCCCATTCAAAAAATAATCGAGCTATATCAGTTGCCATAATAATGTCCTCCCAGTCTTTCTTTTCTTTCTTGGTTTTTTGAGAGCAGCGTTGGAGCCCAAACAATAGAATATAACGATTACATGAGGGTTTCAACTTCCGTCACCCACTGCATCTCTGCTAATTTGGATTTTATAAATTTTATTTACATTACATATATATATATATATATATGAATATCTAGATATATATGCATAAAAAGCTTACGAGCATAAAATACGGTTGAGATCATTTAACGGCATCTACTAACTAACTAATGCGCTACTGATAAGTATGGTAGTTGATAGAGATATACATGAAAGGCTACTTTTACATTAATGCTCAGATTTATTTTTTGACCAAATGTGATCAATATCGTGTTAAATAAAAATCAGGGGATAAAGCATTGACTAAATAGTTATAAACATAGAACACACAACAACATTAATTAGCAAAACCTTTGAAGACAAAAGAGAGTGCCAATCAACAATAATAGGACCGGACAAAAAAGAGAGAGTTTTAATTAATGGGGAAAATTTGCTACAAAGTACAATACCATACCAGTACAAAACATTTCTGGTGGGTTATATGATAGCGTGCCTAATTATTTTTTGAATTAACTGAAATAATATTAACTATGGTGGATAAAAAGCAGCAGCGAAATATGTTAATGGTATTGTACGGAGATGGTGGGTTTTAAGCAATTGAAAGATGAACACCACACCAAACGGAATTAATTAGTAGCTTCAGACGCACAGATTTGTGAATTATTAAATATATTTTCAAAGGTGAATAAATCGAGAGATTCTCAATATTTAATTAATATTTTTATTAAGTTAATATAGTAACTAACACGTATGTAGTACTGATGAAACTCTTCTGATATTGGTAACAAAAGGGTGAGGACGTAGGTGGAGGTTGGAAAAATGGGCGTTATATATCAGAAGCCGTTCGTTGCTTTGCATTTAGTTGGGATATGTAGCTAGGATGAATCTTTTATAAAGTTGAAAAATGATAAATTTATTTCTTAACTTGAGATGAATATATAATTTAGTTGGGACATGTAAATGTGCATGTCAAAAAGAATACACTCACAAATATGAAAAGGACTATGATTTAGGAGCCGTAAATAGTAACAATCTTATTTTTAATTGCAGGTTCAATGCACGGGACTATTGCGATATGGAAATTTATCTAGAATCATATCCTAAGGAGATCCTATCAAACTAATTCGTGAGGGTGAGTAGAAGAGCAAAACCGCATGCTTCCATTGAATATGGAAAAAATGGTTTTGGTCTCCGTACTTTTTGTTTTAAAAAGAAAGAAAGAAAGCAATTGAAAAGAAATGAATTGTCAATTGTATGAAAGGGAAGAAGTCAATGTCAAGGAAATGATGGTGCAACCGACTTATTCAATAAAAGTCATTTTAATTTCCTGAAAAATAAGGGTTTTTTATTAGAAATGTTGGTGAGACACAGGGATGCGATTTTTCGTGAAATAGGAATAAGAAGGAAGGCTTCAAACTGAACTGGGGAACGGATCTTGAAGAGAAATATAGAAAGAACGATGGAAGTGGGTATGAAATTTTTCACATACATACACTTGAGTTAGGTATGTTCTAACTTAAGTCCCCAATCAATAATAAAAATAATTAAAAAATTTATTTAAAAAAAAGATTAATTAACTTATTTAGTTTTCTTCATATATTTAAAAAAAAACCATTCTTATATTAAAAAGCAGAGGTGGCGTATGAGAATAAAGCCAACACAGATAGATATGATAGGGAGATATGTGGGGGTGGGGGGAAGTGGGCCAACACAATTATCCAGATGAGATCACAGGTGGAACAGGGAATGCATGGGGATTGGTCCAGCTCATCATTACCCAACCCCTGAGAGCCACGTGATGCCACGTGCTCCTTTTGATTATTTCCAAGTTACGTTGTCCTGTGCTTATTGGATCTTGTACTGTTTCTTTCCCCTCATCTCCCATGCCCATTACCTCATTATTCTCTCATCCCTTTATTTCCAACTAGCTGTTCTTATATTACAATGCCACACGCTACGTTTTCATGATCTCATAAACTCACCACCTCGGGGCATGTTTGAAACAGTGTTATAAGAGAAGGACAAAATTTCTTTTATATATTTATCTCGTACAATGTAAATCACCTTAAAGAAGTAATTTCAAATGTTAATTCAAACAGCCCCTTAATACTTAATAGTTGGTATGTAACTGATTATATTACAACATAATCAACATTCAAGCATGTGTTTTAACCCAATCTTGGGCTGCAAAGTTCTGATTTTAACAAACCCCTAATATTATTCCAAAACCACTATACAGACAACTCATGAAGGCCCGCCAAGCCTTCATTTTCGCCCACGTCCTGAAATTTCATTTTTTTGTTTTGGTGTCAACTTAACAAGTTCACTTTTGCTTGTCGCCTTGCTAATAATTCCCAATTTTTTGCAGTTCAATTGAGGAGGGTGACCGAAAAGGCTAAAACGCCTCGATTAAAGCCCAACTTGCAAATATTTTCAAAAGCAAAAACTCTTAAATCCGAAGGAGTTAAAACGTTGTGAGCCCAAACAATGCATGACAAAAAACAAAGTCCAGATGGATGGTTGGGAAGTACTGCGTCCACTGCCTCAGCACTATCATACGTACAACTCTGGTTCCTTTTTTTCCCTCAGGGAATGGGGCTCCCTTTGCAGACCAAGGGCCACATATACATTATTCTCATCCACTCCTTGTCCCGTAAAGACGTAAACACTCTTTTGTTTTTTTGAATGGAATGGATATTTCATTGATCTAGGAAACTGTAAAGGTGTAAATTATACGAATGACTAAGTGCGTGTTTGGATGAGTGGCGGAGAAGGAGTTTTTTTTAGATGGTCATTTGGAAAAATCAGATAGAAAAAAAATTAGATTTTAGATGTGATTTGTGTTTGGATTAGCGGTGGCAAAAATGATTTTTTTTCTAACTTGAAACCTGTTTGGATTAGCGTTTGAAAAGCTCGTTTAGATGAAAAATGATAGAAAAGTGCATGAATTTTATTAAATACTATATATATATATATATATTAGTTGTATATATTGTGATAATTGAAATGAAATTTTTTTTAAAAACTAGATAAAATAAAAAAGGTGCAATTATTATTAAATACTACTAACATATATATGTTAGTTGTATATATTATGATAATTGAAGTAAAAAAATATTTAAAAAATTTAATAAAATAAAAAAATTAAAATTATTATTGAAAAAAAAAATACATGAAGATGCAGCTTTAAAGAAAAAAACTTTGCGTTTAATGTTTCCAACGGTAGTAGAGGACTGATGCAGCTTTAATTTTTTTTTTCCCCTTCATGGTCTGACGCACTGGAGAAGCTCTCTTGCTCAGCTTCTAATATAAGGAGCATTTCGAATAAAAGCCCATCACGTTACATCACTGTCCCAAACACTTCCTCATCACCCAACTGAACTTTTAGGTCTCAAATGGGTTTTTTTTTGTGGCAGCCGTGATCCCAAACAGACCCTAAGTCTCAAAACTAACTATGAACGAGTTACAAAAATGATCTGTAAACAGAAAAGCTTTTCTGTGTGCTGCTACTATTGCTTTTATCTGTGCACGAATCCCGTCAGTGGCGAAAACTTCATTTGCAAAAATTCTGTGATTTCTGACTTGCCACAATTTCCAAAGTAATGCATAGACCCGCCTTCCATGAAGTGTCAACTTTTGGATGAACGGTCTTCTGAGACGTAAACACTCTTTGATCAAACGGTTCAAGAGGGTGGGTGATTTTTGGGGACACACATAATTTCTGGGTTCTCTTTTATCTGGATTAAGACAATTTAACCAAAAAAAAAACACCACTCACCGGATGGGGGATGGGACCCATCTGCCCCGTGAGAGAAGGTAGCGTGTTGAGAGAAAATATATGGTAGAAGAGGAGATGTGCTCACATTTATCTTATATTTGGAATGAGAGATAATTAGTGGGAGAGAAAATTTTTAAAAAAGTAAATTATTTTACTATTTATGAAAGTTTCTAGACCTAATATTTCCTTTCATTTATTTTCTCTTCGCTTTTCTCTCAATCCAAACATGATATTAGTGTTTGGTAATATCTCAAATAGAATTAAAAATATATATGTGCCTAGAAAAAAAACTTATTGTTTACGATTAAAGATGGAAATAGGTTAGACAGCGGACCTGTGTTTAACCTGACGTGTTTCCTCCTCTGTATGGGATTTCCCACTCAACTTGTTCGCACTTCACCCTACACTTTGATTATGTTGTTTGGATCTGCGCGAAAATGTAATCAGGACATTTCGTAAACCTTCATAATTAATTAATTATCAGTGAATCCCTTTCATGTCAAAATCCCCGAAATAGCAAAAATGTTTAAGCACATGAAAGAGCGCTAGCTGAGAATGATCGTGTGATGGGACATGCGACGTCAAATGAAAGGATCTGTCCTCCACCTGTCTTACACGCACACGCCTCATTATCTCCACATGATTCCCTTTCTGTCAAAGGGATGGATACACTAACCCAACATATGAAATAGTCGAATGTTAAGCCGAAAATGAAGTCATTAGGTCGCAGGACCACACACATATATAATTTTTAGGAATTGATGCAAATGCAGAAAGCAGAAATCAAAATAGAAAAAAATGTGGCTGAAAATCCAACAGTGTGGGATGGGGTCGCTCGCACAGTGTGGTTTGGCAGATAGTACGATGTGGGGGCGGCAGGAAACACTGATATTTGATTCTTTGAATTGGTTGCCCATGAAGTGCGCCTCTATAACTATTTCGAGATCCCTACCCTCTAACTCTACTCTACCCTATTCACCCTACTTTTTCCTAATCTCTCTCTCTCTCTCTCTATATATATATAGGCATTGTCATTCACGACAGAGACCCCCACTCACTCACATAATATTACATTTCAATAATAATAATGCTCCAATATTAGTGTTTCAAAGAATGTTTCGATTATCCTATATAATATCACTTTTGTTTCTTCATTTCGCCTGTTTTATCATTCCCATTCCATTGTCGTCCGTCAAAGTATGTGTAGCTAGTTACTTCCAGATTTTTTTTGTTTTTCTTTAAAAAAAAATGTTGAACAGCTAGCTTTTATTCATAAGATCTATGATTTTATTCCACCCCATTTCCTTATATCCAGCTCGGTCTCGAAGATAAGCCAGGCGTGTGTGTGTGTGTGTATCATCAGCATTCAAATAAATTTTTTTGGGTGCGCTCATATTTAAGTTACATTCCTAATCATTTTCTTCTTTAATTATTTAACTCTTCACGGACAAAAGTCATTATCAATTCAGTTCTTTACTATTTTTTTCCCTAATCAAAATAAATCAAACATTATGCAATATTCCAGTCATAATATAGTACGTTGTCATCTAGAACACACGTGATTATATTCAAGGAGGGCTTAAACTTGCCTGGCTAAATAGCTGCACTCCATCATTATCATATTATACAACACGCGGCTATAGCTTGATTTGTCAACATTACCTGCTACGTCCAAATAAGACCATAAACAACATACTCTGTGTGGAGAAAATTTTCAAGAGATCAAACTAGCTAGCTAAAAGACGAGGAAAAAAAATAAAGAAAGAAGTGATTGATTAACGTTAGAGATGAGTAAAAAGAGGAGGTAATTAAAGAAAAATAGGATATGATGGGGCAGCTGGATGATTTTCTTATGGGGAAGGGCGTTGAATAAAGTAGGAGTATCTGGGAAACAGGGCACGAGGGATCGGAGTAGGACATCAGATCCCAGATTGAACCATCGAGAAGATGCAATCAACTTAGCATGAACAATAAAATATAACGTATGGTTAGGGGAATAGAAGAACTAGGTGGCAATGATAAAGAATAATCCTCCCAAGATTTATTATTTAGAAGAAAACAGTATATATGAAGATGAAGCAAGAGAGCTAGTGCTTAAATAAATATAAATGAGAGGAGAAGAGAAAATATCTTGGAGGAGGGAAGGCAAAGGCACATGGGGGAGACGGAAAGAGAGAGCAAGGTAGTTAGATGGAGCAGAATAGGCTACCTTCTGGTTTTCAAAAAGTTATATGACCATCAATTAATAAATCACTAATATTTTTTAATAATATGGTGCAAAATATTATACTATAAGATAACTACCATTACCTGTCCTAAATATAAGATTTATTTTATAATGTAATCTGTACTACAAACTGAGTCCAGCATTCATGACCAGAGGGGTAGTTTTTAGTACTACCTTAAATCTTAAATATAATACCTAGTTGATATTTTTTGAAAAAATTAAGGAAGCTAAATGAGTTAATTATATAATATGTTGTGTGTGGTTAAATTATACATCATTTTATAAATCAGACAAATTAATTTAAAAAAAATATAAATATAAATACTCCCCCATCGTTAATATAAGACATATTTGAGGAATTGATCTTAGTTCTAAATATAAGATATAATTTTTATTTTTATCAATATTTTCATAATTTATCCCTATTGTTCTACCTCAACAATAATCAAGGAAGAGAGGAAATGTGAGAATTAAGGAAGATGATTAGGGTATTTTAAAAAATTCATGTTATATTAACCAACTCAACTAAATTTAATCAAATTAATTAAATATATTTTATATTAAGAACCGATGAATACTTTAAATGAATTAAATAAAGGGTTAAGGTGCAAAAATGCACATGAACTTTTGTCAAAAGTACATCCAACACCAAATGCTTTTTTTTGGTGCAAAAGTAACCATGTGGTTATAAAAAAGGTGCAAAAGTCACAGTTGGGAAACGCTGACCGTTAAAAGAAACTTTGTTGACTAACTTTGCTGACTGGGCTCCATTAATGACCAGGGAAAAAATGGAAAAAAAACCAAGTGAACACGTCACCCATCACCGCCGCGAGCGACCAGCTTCTACCGGCGATTAGAAACAGAGGCGGACGAACGGTCGAAGCAGATCTGCAACAGAAATTTGCGACGGTGCCCAAAATCCAAGGGCGAGCTACAGTCGTCAACGAATCGGAGTGAGTGGGTTCCGAAATCAGTTCCAACGGCGAAACTAAAGGGAATTGAATTTTTCGGCATATCCCAAGCCAGACATTTTGCCTGAAACTAAATCTTCTCAAACAATCATTGTTCCTAAAGGGAATTGAATTTTCTGGAAAAACAATCCAGGGCAATAATTATTGACCCTAGCCATGGAATGGAAGACTTGGAAAAAACAGAATGACAGAAGGGGATCAAGTTTCTTGCGATGTAAACTGACAAAGACGAAAGCACTACAATCTGATAAAAAGAAAAATATCAGTGAAGGTAAAATGGTGGGGCCGGTTTCTTGAGCCGATGAGTCCTCGGGTCCACTTCCGGTGCTCCCTCTGGCTTCACCGCCGTGATAGACTGCAGGCTTCGCCGGCTGTTGAAGTCGTCTTGCACGGAACGTGGCACCAAGAGGCGCTCAATCCCGTGGATGACGGCATCGGGTCGGGTCACCGCGTCAGGTTGGACAATCATGGCGCGATCCACTGTCCATTCCGTAGTCCCATTGTTCTCAAGATGCAGATGGTCATTGGAAAGCGTATCATGACGGGTCAACCCGTTCCGAGTCAGAAGCTGCTCCGATCTGATTCTGGTCGGAATGATATGGAACATGAGTAAGGTCTGGAGAGACTTGAGATTGCCGGGTTCGAGAAGGAAGCGCTTGAACTCCGGGTCGAGATCGCGTTCGAGAGCTTCATTTCTGGGCGCGAAGATGGTGATATTGTGGCTGCCGACAGTATCCTGATACAAAGACAATCAAAAATCTGATACAAAGACAATAAAAAATCAGGAATGTTTAAGAATGCGGGTCGCTGAATAATTACCATATTGTAGAAGCTGGTCGCTCGCGGCGGTGATGGGTGACGTGTTCACTTGGTTTTTTTTCTTTTTTTTCACTGGTCATTAATGGAGCCCAGTCAGCAGCCCAGTCAGCAAAGTTAGTCAACAAAGTTTCTTTTAACGGTCAGCGTTTCCCAACTGTGACTTTTGCACCTTTTTTATAACCACATGGTTACTTTTGCATCAAAAAAAAGCATTTGGTGTTGGATGCACTTTTGACAAAAGTTCATGTGCATTTTTGCACCTTAACCCTTAAATAAACTTCATTAATCTTTAAAAAAAATAAACGGAGTCTTTATGTCTACGAATAAAAGTAGAAGTAGAAAAGAGGGAGTTTTCATTATATATATGTCCAGGTCTCTTGAGGAATAACAAAAAGAGAAGAGGTTTGGATTAGGGTAGGGGTTAAAGTAGAGTAGGGGTTGAAGGTGGAGAAAGCAAAGTGGGCAGGAGTTCCCATAGATACGGCAGTGAGCATTCGAAAAGGAAGGAGCCATTGACATGTCCTTGCCTGGTTAAAAGTAAGCTATTAAAACTCGGTCACATTGAATCGGTCGAAGTACTGAGTTAAGGGTCAGTGGGTTAAACCGGGACCAAACCGAATCTAAACCGAGATCAAACCGGTGAGAAATTAAAAATTTTAGATTTATAGTATGAAATTCTAAAGAAAAAATTAATTTTTTTTTTTAAAATGTGAACCCGAACCGGTTTACCGGCTGGTTTGCTGGTTTCCGGGCCGGACCGGCCGGTCCGGTCCAGGTTCAGGAACATTGGTTAAAAGACACCCCTATCCCATACATTATATTTCATCTTTCTTTCGTTTATTCGTTCATCACTCTGCTCAACCCCTTCTAAAATATGCACCTATATACCTCCCTCCCACCTTCTCTCACACACACAACACAAATATGTAGTCCTTTTTATCTTAAATATAAAATAGAATGGACATTTTTTTAAGAGATTTAAAAAATTAAATAAATTATTTAATCATGTCATATGCTATGTATTATTAGATTATATATCAGTTTATAAGTTATGTAAAATAGTTTAGAGAAAAAATAATAAATATAAATACTTTAAAATAATTTAATTAGCATTTTTAATATATCCAAAAAAATCAACTTTATCTTATATTTAGGACCGGAGGAAATATAATTATGTCATTATGCTATTTCTCATGCTACTACGTTATCAAATTTAATGAGACATGAATGAGAGTTTCATGTAAATAAATGACCAGATATATATTACCAAAAAAATAAGGAGGGAAATGAAGCATATTATTTATATACAAACTTATATTCCATCTCTCCATCTCGTGTTAAATTTTAAATACTAATTAATGCACGCATTTTTAGCCTTTAAATATAATCCTACACTCTATAATTTTATCATTATCATGTGTGTGTTTCCCTCTCATTTTATAACTCTGATTTTCATTTGTCATTTTTCCCTCTCTTTAAGCTAGCTTGCATTCCTTGTATATATGTGTGCATGCCTTTTCAATTTCTTAACATCAGTGTATATTATTCTTTAATTTGGTACCTGTATACTCGTCTATACTTTTTTCACTCTCAAGTCTAATTATTCTTACAATTAATACACATATGACCGATCTTCGTCAGTTTTCATATTCAATTTTAGAAAATTCAGTTTATTATTTTGTTTCATCCATTCCTTATTATGTTGATTTTGTTTCTTTTCATTCTATAATTTGCAAATTGTAAATTAGAACTCCTAAAATAAAAACACTTCAGGCATGGATCATACATTAATAATATCACATTTAATTAGCTCACCACAAAACTTGACTGCATGCCTGCCTGAATCCTGCTTTTTTCTCAAAAGTCTATTTTTTAAAAGGGTTTTGTACTTAAATCACACTAAGAATATTAAAATGATGATCAATGAGGGGAACAAAGTGGGGGGCGACTTTAATTAATCAGCAGGCTGTCGCTGGTTCCAGGATGAGGCTAGCTTATGCATCTTTCTGGGCTCTAATATTAAGTTTATATCTATTAGCAGCCAATAATAATAGAAATAAAGCAAACATGTTTGCACAAGGAGTTAATATAGTATAGTATATACTATTTGAAAATCCCAATGAGAGTATGATCTGCAATACAAAATAGCCAAATATATATATATATATATATGTATGTATGTATATGTATATGGAGGTGACGCCAGAGATCTCATGAAGCAGTTTAATAAATTAAAATTTGCAAGTGCAAGTTTCCACCACTGATATGACAATAATATAATAAGCATATACATCTCCTTGGATTCTGGATTTTCATGTTCAGAATGGCAGTGTTTCCTCGTCACACATGACCTAACAACTTACCCCTCTGAGCACATAAAAAATCAAGTGGCTATTGTTTGGCATCTGCAACATATGCAAGATTCCACCAAAAGTTGTCAATGTTGGCATCTTTTGTCCTTCTCTATCTCCCCCTTCCCTTCATCTCACTTCTCTAGTTCTCTCCATTATATATATAAACCATTCAACTTTGTTACCGCTCCAGGATATATTATGTACACACATATATATACCCAACTAAGTAACTTTTAGATTTCTCCCCACCTACTATTAATGATAATAAGGAAGCTCGCTTGGTTTTTTTCCTTCTTATTTATTTAATTTTTGTTGTGGTCAGGGATCAACGTAAATATGCATAAATAAGAATGGTTTTGTTTGGACCAGAAGTTAATTCTGGGATTATTGATTTATTGCGAGGTCGATTTGTTACACACTTACCACTAATTATACTGGAGCAAAACAAAGAGAGAGAAGATCCATTTATATGAGAGAGGGGGTGGGGTCCAGGGAAGCTCCAAACTTTGATTATTCTTTCAACAAAAATTACACCTTTCGCTTTCTCTCTCTCATAGCCTGTCTGAGTCTGTGGGTATCCATTAACATTTTCCTCCCTTTCTCTGAATCTGGAAACTCTGCCACCATCAGAGTGAGAGCCAAACCCTGTGATCATCGCCACCCCCCTTAGATTGTTATACAAAAAAGCCTCACCATAATAAACCCCCACGTCTCCTTTTCATTATATTCCTTCTGATCAATTCCCAGTTTTTTGTAACTATGTCCTTCCCTCCTTCCCACACTTTCATGTTTCACACTAATCACTCCCATGAAGATCATCACCATCATCACGACCCCCACCTCTCTTCATCACCATCTCTCAAATCTTTCCCTCCGTTGCCACCCCAACACTTTCAAACTCGTACGCGATCCTCTCTTTTTTCTCCCACTTAAAGGAGGTTCATCATTTAATTTACTAAATCCCACTTGTTTTAAAGAAAAAAAAGTAATCTTTCTTTTTTGTGAAAACGCAGGGAATAGTGCACCCTTCATGGTGAAGAGATCGATGTCGTTTTCAGGGATAGACAGCAAGTGCGACATGGAGGCCGTGAACGGAGGCGATGACGATTTGTCGGACGATGGGTCGGTGCAGATAGGGGAGAAGAAGAAGAGGCTGAGCATGGAACAGGTGAAGGCACTTGAGAAGAGCTTTGAGGTTGGGAACAAGCTTGAGCCAGAGAGGAAACTGGAGCTGGCTAAGGCTTTGGGGCTGCAGCCAC
The DNA here is from genome assembly GCA_963210345.1 of Inga oerstediana. NCBI lineage: Eukaryota > Viridiplantae > Streptophyta > Magnoliopsida > Fabales > Fabaceae > Inga > Inga oerstediana. The sequence continues at coordinate 13,889,642 of OY723403.1, read as the reverse complement.
GTCAGATCGCCATTTGGTTTCAGAACAGGAGAGCCCGATGGAAGACCAAGAACCTCGAGAAAGAATATGAGTCCCTCAAGAAACAGTTTGAAGCTCTCAAGGCTGATAACGATGCTCTTAACCTTCAGAACCGGAAACTTCATGCTGAGGTATCGCCTTTTTCAATTTCCCTCCCATCTCTAACCTCAATTCTATGGCATGGTCATGATTTTCATTCTTTTAACCAAGTGGGAACTTGGATCTCTTCCCCAGACACAACTACATGTTCTTCTTCACTGATCTTGGGATCGGTACTAGGATTTTGAGTTCTTAGTCTTTGATCTTTTTCTTCCTAACTTGCTGGACTCAGTTTTTCTCAGTTCTATAGGTATACATATCAATGTGGATAAAGCTTTTCTACCCAAAAATTTGGATGTTGAATTGTTGATGTATATCTTCGTGTTTAGAAGTGTAGAACCGACCAGTATCATCATTGAACGGGTTGTTGTTTTTTGTAAAAGGAAGTGCTTTTTCTTGTTTGAACTTTGGCGCTTTCACATTTGCTGCGAAACCTCCATTATTTCATTGACTTAAGTTATCAGTCCCACATGTATCAGTGACTTTTTAAGTCATCGATTCCCTCATTAACTTTATTTTTTTTCTTGATTAATCAGTCTGATCATTCTTGTGAAGTGTCAGTATGACAGAATAGAACTAAAAACATAAAAAATCTAAACTCCATCTTTCAAATAATAATATATTGTTATTCTTTTTCCCATTTTTTGTGGGCTTTTGGGTCTCTGCGATGATACATACCCACATAGAAGAAAACATGACAAGTGTTTGGATTTTGATTACTGTGAGGTGTTAGCAGTTACAAGCGCTGAAAGGAAGAGATCATCAGAGTGAAGGCGGAACAGTAGTGAGGCTGGTGAAGAAAGAAACGGAGGGTTCATGGAGCAATAATAATGGAAGTGACAACAGTTCAGACATCAATTTGGACCTTTCAAGAACACCACATAGAGACAGTCCTGTTGGTAAAAGCAATCAGCTCGTAGCAGGCTCTAATAATAATCTAAAGCCCACCAGCATAACACAACTCCTCCAGTTCTCAACAAGATCAGACCTCCAAGACGAAACCTTCTCCAACATGTTCAACGCCACCAACACTACTAATACTATCAATGATGATCAAAATCAGCAGCACAACTTCTGGACCTGGCCTCACGATCACCACCACCATTTTCATTGAACCTTCAAATGATTCTGTTGGAAAAAAAAAGGTAAGTTTTTTTTTCTCAGTCTGGGTTTGAATTTACGTTTCTCAAGTAGTAGATCTTCGTAATGTTGTATACAATTTGAACATATATCTATCTACTTTTATCATCGTCATGTGAGGAATTGGTGGACTTTTGAGTAGTCAGTGCAACTTCTTTCCCATACCATATGCTAGAAAATTAAGACACGCACACATGCTTATACTAGAAATATAATTAAAAAAAAACACAAAGAAGTTGAGCCTTGGCTCCACAGTAAGGTTACTGTCATGTGATTTATAGGTCACGGATTCAAATCTTGGAAACAATCTCTTCACCTGTGACAGTAAGATTGGGTACATCTATCACTCCTTAGACTCCACCTACTAAGAGAATCTTGTATACTGGGCGCTCTTTTTATTTTTACTAGAAATATAAAAAAATGAAAAGTTCAAGTCAAGCGAAGGCACATGTGGCCCTTGGTGGATTTCCAGGTCTGGCATCAAGTATGGGGGCATAATTAGAAATGGGATTCAGTGCTAGCAATGTTAGAGTACAAAAACATATAAATAATAGTTTTTTTTAATACATATATAAATAATAGTTTTCGTGCTGGTGCTTTGGAATCATGATCAGATGATATCAGGTTGAAGAAAGATGAGGTAAGATGAGGGAGAGGAAGCATGTCGTTATTCGAGGAAGAGCCAAATGAGGGTGAGACTTTATAAAAGAGAAAGGAGGGTGGTGGGGTTGGGACGAGCGTGAAGTGAACAGTACAAAAAAATTCGTTGATTCAGTAATAATAAAAAAGGAAGTGGAATGATAATGGCGCTGGTGAGAAATGAAGGCGACGTTTGCCAATATGAGTCTGACAAGGGAAACTACTTAACTCTGAAACCTGAAGAAGATGCCATGTGAGCCACTGCCAAAGCAAAAACTCTCTCTCTCTCTCTCTCTCACAGAGTTAAGTTACTCTGTAAAGTGTGTTTGTAGGTATCTGCCAGAAAGTTGAAACAGGATACGGTTTAAATGGCTAGACTTCCCTTCCCTTACAATCAATTAACCACTATTCAGCTAGCGACGCGAACTTCATTATTTCACATGCTTCACCAACCTTTCTATATATATATATATGTGCGCGCGCGCGCGCGCGCATAAATGTATAATACCCTTCTCAGTTCCCAGCATCATTAATTAATCCCAACCAAACTATATCATGATATTCGATGAGACTCGTAACTTTTTCGGTCACAGTAAGATTTACTCGCTAATTATTGATTACTGATTACATGCATGCATGTTAGTATGTTACTACCCGTTTGTCTTTTTGGAGTGAAATCTATGGCTGACATTGTGTGTGGATGTTTTGGTTGGCTAGCTGGTGCCTAGCTACTAGCTAGGGAGTCTGCCAACTTATCCTGTTATATGACTAAAATTACATATGTTTTCCATTTTAACTTGTAAAATGTTATATTTATCATGATTTGTGAATAATTATAAATTTTATATTATGTATGTGTATATATGATAATTAACATAAGGCATTTAATTTCAAATAATTAATCAGTAAAGATTGATATCTGGAGGAATATTTCTACGTAAATTTAGTTCATTAATAATTAAAAAATTAATTTAATACAACATTTATATGTGCTTAATTTTTTTAAATGTTGCTACATGTATATATTATCTGTATTGCTTTTCCAAATATGAGTACGTCAATTTAACTAGCTTACAATATTTTGGTTGAAATTCGATATCCGTAAGTGTGAATAGAACAGCAAAATGGAGTGAAAATACAAACCCAAGTATCCTCAAATCGAAACGAAGTATTCGTTGTACGTAACTATAAGCTATTTAGAACGGTATTTCTTTGGAGGAGGAAAAATTCAACACAGTACAACAAGGACTGCATTGTTAATTTGATTTACAGTTTTCTAAGGAAAAAATCTCTCCATATACAAAAATAGGCCCTCTACGTTTGGTAATGTCCATGTAAAGGCAAATATGCCCGGCCATATATTCGTACGTAAGCCACAGTGTCACACACACACACACATATTGGATATAGTTAACTAGTAGCACTGTCAATAACTCAATGAACAGGGGGAAAAAGCTTGTGACAGTCTTTTAATTCAAATCTTTTCGCTATTAGATGCAACATATCAATCCTATATATATATATATATAAGCGACTTTTGTTTCACTTTGGCCGATTTATAATTTATTTATACATCACTTCAGCCGGTGTATGGTGTGTAAGTAAGTTTTGATTTCTCAATATATATGTGATTTGAATGAAGGGGAAGATATTCGGGAGAATTATTTGGAAGCAGTGAACAGTTGGTGTATGGTGAAGTCTTGTCTTGCTTCCTGCGATAAGAAAAGTCAAAGGGAGATTGAAAGCGTAACACAAACAACAGTTGAGGATAGAGTGACAAGGGTGAGGACAGGATCAAGTGGCCATGTATATCAAACAGAAGAATCGGATGTTGACGCTCTTTTCAATAATTGCATATTAAAGGGAATGAATGACATGACATGATTGAGCTCATCCACATTAACGTACTTTATTATATTTTTAATAAAATCCTATCCTCAATCATTTGTGTATCTTCACAATGGACACGCAATGCTTTAAAATATTATATTTAATTAACTTGGAAACGTGATCATGTTGTGTGTGTGTTTTCTTTTTCCACGTAGCCCATAACCTTAGATGAATGGTCAGAATGGGGATTTACAGGCCACGACACAAGTTGGGATTTGATTCTATTGCTATATTTGTTGTCGGTATCGTTTTTTGTTCTTGTGTTTTTCATCAGCTGTCATTTTTAAGATTAATCTTCTGACATATATTTAACGTTCATGCCGAAATCAAGGAATCATGTGTTCAATGACTTCGCAGGAAAGCCTTGGCATGCTAGGTTCCTGCTGTCCGGATTTAGTTAAGAGGTAGCTGAGATTAAAATACATATGTAATGCAAAATTTACCCAAATTTTGGGATGTTGTAAGAGCTCTTGACGCATGTCATCTAAAATAAGTTACATAATTTTGAAGCTGATTTTACTAATAGCACATCACGCACTATGCGAACCTATGTCAGCTTGGTCAAATTCGGTAATTCACTTTCACTATTCAATTTACTCTCCCGGTTTTATTTATAAACAACTTTCTTCTTGATTGTGTAAAATGAATTGGTAGTTAAAAACAATAAATGTGTAAAAAATGTCATGCTTTTTCCATATATACCCCTATTTATGAAAAAAGTATAGAAGAGATGATAGATAAAAAGTATAAACGATAATGAATATAAGATATAAGAGATAATAAATATTTAATAAGAGTAAAAAAAAAACTTATATTTTCAGACAAAAAGTAAAATTTGCTTATAGAAGGAATTTATAAATATGAATGGAGAGAGTAACATGTAAAGCCCATGCCCAAGAGGATATGTGCACTCGTTGAGGGCTTTGGCTTCTGACTTCAACGCATCCGCCAAATTACAGCAAATCCCACACGATTTGCTTCTCCCCTGTGGCTTTCCTTCTCTGCAACCTCACACGAAGTAGATTTTCCAGTTACAATTACTATTTCTCATACGGGCATGCATCAAAGTCTCGTATTAATTGCTTCTTACTTTGAGTTTTTACTTTTTATGCAGCTTTGAAATTGGGAAATTGCCAAGTTGGTTGACTCTTGGATTGGGAGAAAAAGTGTGAAACTTTTTCGGGAGACAAAAAATTGAGAAGGTTGAAATTCTAGAAAGGACTAGATTGAAAGTTTTGCAATATTTTTAGAAATAAAAACGAATATTTATTTATATTTTTAACATATAAACATGCAGTATTATCTAACTCAAACTGGACCGGCCGAACTGGACCGAAAACCGACGACCCGGCCTCTAAATCAATCCGGTCCGGGTCAAATTTTTTAATTTTTTTTTAAAAATCTTTTTTTTTTTTTAAATTTTTTCTTTAGAATTTCATACTATAAGCTTAAAATATTCCATTTCTCATCGGTTTGGTCCTGTTTTAGTTCCGATCTAACCCACTAACCCTTAACCCAATACCCCAATCGATTTACTTACCGATCTGGATTTAATTACCTTGGTTATCAGTTCAGTTCTCAACAATAAATTCTTGAATTTCAATCCCTGTGTGGCGAGCCCCACCTTGTACTCTCAACAAAACTTCATCTCCGACTTTAAGAGAGGTCACAGGAACAGCAATTTTCGATTTTGTATTTCCTGAAAAACAATTAACAATTAAGGAATCAAGCAGAAATAACTCAAACTTGCAGGAAATAGTAAATGTAAAATTTATCACCTTCGGAGGGACCAACTAGGGCCACTGTTTCTGCATTCTGCAGAAAGATACTGTAGATAGTCTCATCATCAGAATGGCTCTGCAAAAGGAACAACATTACTTGCAGAAGTTCTTGTCTACTCATTTGCAGAAACAGTTTTATCAAACAGTATTTCCATCTTCACATGCACAAACCTTGGCCTCCACAAGGATTAATTGTCTTGTCTCAATCTTCACTCGCCCAACAATTGCAATTCGTGGTTGACCCTGCTGATTCACCACTATCACTTCTTTCCCCGCTTTTAATTCTGACAGGTAGCATGTTTTTCCTCCTGGAACAGCAACATAGGCATGCACAGGCCCCTATTACAAAACGTGCTTGGTCAATCCGGTTTGTATAGTTGTTGGAGAAATTACCAAGTGGGGTAACCAAACAGTAATTTGCTAAAAAATTTTCCCAACCATAATGGCAAGGGCTTATTTGAGTTGCTATTCAAAAATTACGTTTATGTCAGTCGAGACAAAATATCTTTTATATATTTACTTCATATATCATAAATTATACTGAAAAAGTAACTTCTACCGTTAATCCAAACAGATATTAACTTATAGATTTTGGATTCCAAAATATATGAATACAGGACAGAAAGAGAAAGATTTAATACACACACATCCCTAGCTAGTGGATGGGCCTACAAATAAAGGAGCAGAGTTGGGACATCTGACTATGAAAATACATATTTTAAGCAGTTTTGAGTTTAGACAACACTCAGAGTGTAGAACTTACTGCATTCAACCGGAAAGGCCTGCTTGCAATGTAATTTGACTCCAAACATTCTGAGTGGACAAGAAATAGTCCTCTAGCGAAAGACCCAACCTGTGAAAAGCATTTGCATATAAAAATGGCATTTCACTAAATTAGCTGAGGGATAATTTTAAAGGAGGAATTGGGCGCATACCAAAAGTCCTTCACCAGGTCTCATAAGGCTACAGAGATCAACACAAACACGATCACCCATTCCAGCCACATGGACATGAGTGACACTGGCTTTGGTCAGGTTCAGTAGATTACTCTCTTCTTTTCTTCTGTCAAAATATTCCTGAAAGTTCCATAGTTAAATAAGAGGCCAGGCCTCATTACTAAAGAGGTTTCACCCAGCTACAGATTTACCTTTAACTCAAGAAGAGGTTCAACGTCTTCTACTTTCAGAACTATGCCACCTAGCCCATGTTCCAGTGCCTACAAAATCCGACAGGAGCAATCGCAACACACAAGTTAAATGTGAAAGAGGACTACAAATTACTATGTCCAGCTTACAGAGCTTCAACTAGTTGAAAGTTTTACATTTTTATTAGTCCAATCATATACCTCAAGAAAAATTTGAGCTTCAGATGGATTATTGGAGATAGCAAACACCGTCTTTTGGCTGCTTTGAAATGCGGCAATTATATTTTCTGCTGGTATCACCTAACCAAAGCCATACAAAGAGAATTAGAATTTATATATATTACTCAAGATTATAAATGCCAATTATCTAACAAAGGATTATTATACCTTTAAAAGACAGACCTAACTTTTGTGATAACAAATTGAAGTCAGCCAATGTGAAGAGAGGAAAAAAACAGTTCATAAAGGTGATGAGGGTAACTTGATTTGGAAAACAGATCATGCTACAGTTGAAGTCAATGAGATTTACAAAAGGCGATCAGAGTCTAAACATAATTTTACACAAGACAAATATATGCCCATATGATGACTGGGAAACTCAATAGCTCCAAGTATCCAACACCAAGTATAGAAGTTATAACAATACCCCAATCCCAATAGATTAATCGTAGAACTAAGCATATCTAAGAATCAACCAACCACAAAAATTCAAAGCAAATCGAAATCGCCAGAGTTATAAAACGCATCAACAAATTATTGATTGCAAATGACGATTCATAACCTAGATCTCACAGCTAAATAAAACCATGAGCCAGAACTAGAATGACGTAACAAAATCTCCCAAGTTAACGACACTTCATCGTAATGATAGACAAGTTAATCATAACGCAAAGCAAACACCTCATCTCCCGTGAAAGGTTAGTGCACTGAGCAATGGGCATACCTGCCAATCTAATAAGTTAACAACAATATTTTCTGCATGCTCGTCCTCAGGTCTAAGTCGCTCTAACTCGTCAGGAGTTGAAACGTCAAAAATCGTAGCAACCCTGTTACTCTGGCCATCCAAAATCTCTCCCTCGCCAATGAAGAGAGGGCATATTACCGCAATAGCTGTACCCGTCATGAACAAACTTTTGGTATTCAACACACTATATTCAGCTTCACTGACATGGTGATTCATATTTCAAGAGACCCAATATAACAAATGGGGTAAAAGGAGTTTGCTCTTCTAGATAACGAAACGAAAGATTAAGAACGCAGAGTACATACATGACCAATCAGTGGCAAGCTGTCGATGTTGTGGCGAGAAAATGAAAGTATCCCATCCTCTTTCGACGGCAGCCGTCATGACCTGCTTGTTTTTCGTCCATATCCATACTCTCTTCGATTTTTGTCCGGTGCCCAACGAAGACGTCTCGGAGGAGGAAGCCATTGACAAACAACGAGCATACCGCAGCTGGGTTTTCTCGGAACGAATAGAACTCAGAGAATTGAAGTTGTGCCAAGGGTTTCTTCCACTTAAGCTCCAAATTTTTGCTGATAACCATCAATGTGAACAAAACAGATTATGCCCTTGCAATAATAAAAAATCGTAGAAGCATGAGAGTTGCAGGGAGCGAACCTGAGCTTGAAGTGAAGCAAGGCAGCTCGCTCTGGGAGTTAATGACTGGATTCCAGAGCGGCGACATCCCCTGTGGTAGTAGTGTTGTTCACCGAAGAGGGAATCGGTAAATCGATTCGCGCATTTTTCCTTTGTCAATAGCCAGTGATAGGCTTCCACATCAGCAACAGAAAACAGGGCCGCACTATAGCTCATCAAGGTGGTTTTCACATCTATAGGGTTTTCCTTTTTATTTTCTAGGAAACATCAATATGTTGGAGTATATTTTACCATCTACCGTGTATCAATGTTCCCGATTCGTAAAAGTGATAGAGACTGAGTAAGTAATACAGACTTTGTTGCAGTGAGTTGAAGTACAGAAAAAAAATTAAGTTACAATTAATTCAAAATTATAGGAATCAAAAGATTAAGTTTTTCAAAATAATAATTAGCAGAAAAAATTCGCCATTGAAGAACCTTGTATAAAGTTAGAAATTGAGGTTGTCTCCTCTTAGCGTCTTTATTTGAAGCAAGATGTAGTTGATGCAGCAACTTGAAGCAGATGAAACCAGTTCTGAAGGAATGCCCGCAATACCACAGCGTAGTTATATCATTCATTTTAAAGAACGAACCACAAAGTAGGATCTTATTATTCATTTGAATTTTGAAAGGACCACAATTTCTGTGAACTAATCAAGAGTTGAATGCTTAAGCAAACAGATTAAGAAAGTTACATAGATGGAAAGAGAGAATCTTGAAATTCTGAAAAGCCTGGTCATGTGGAGACACCTGATGAACAAGGCTTGGTGGAAAACTTGAAAATCGTGTGATGATAATAAGGCTTTTCAGGGGTCACAATTGTTGAAGGGAAATTAGGATGATTCACGGAGTCAGGAAAGGCTTGACTCTCCACACTCAGTGCATCATGAGCTTGATACAAAACCCCTCCTTTCCCTTTCACATCCTTGAGGCTATTTGCAGTATAAAACTGCATGCCGGGAGCATTTGTAAACACCTTCATCACCCTCCCTGACTTGTTATCATGCACTTTAGCTGCCAATTTCATCTTCCCCTTTTCACCATCAAGCACATAATTTATGTCATAGCCTGTTGCCAACTGGCTGATCCTGCTCCCAACACTGCGTGGTTCCAGGAAATCATATGGTGTTCCTTTCACTGGTGTGAATTCTCCTGTGGGAATGTTTTCGCTATCAACGGCTGTGACTTGGGACCCAAATATCTGTACTTCTTCGCCCAGAATATCTCCACTGTTATGATTCCCCAGGTTCCAATACGCGTGGTTCACCAGGTTCACTGGTGTGGCTTTGTTTAAAGCTCTTGCTTTCATGGTTAAACCCAACTGGTTTTTCCCAAGTAGTGTGTAGGTTGCTGTTGCTACGAGGTCACCGGGAAATCCTGCAACACATACCATTCATGTATATACAAATCACATGGATTTTTCATTTGAGTTACAAAGAATTAATCTTCATAGTGTATACTAGTGCCTGACAACTGATATGAATACTTCAACTGCTCTACCATTTATTCTAGAATCAGACTTTATTGTCAGATCAATTCCTTGAATTCAAGTCACACGCATTGTTCACAGTTGTATACCTTGATAGTGACAGAGGTTTCAGAGTGCAGCTGAAATTACCTTGTTCACCGTCAAAACTGTGGTAGCTGAAGGTGATGCTTGGCCTGTTACCTTCTCTTTGATACCTTTCCAAGTTCCAGATGACATCAGCAAAACCTCTGGCTCCACCTAATCAATAAGGCATGTCTCTTCATATATGAGATATGGGGGACTGATAAAATATGTACTTCGTGAGGAGGAAGAACAATCTACAGACATACCATGAATTGTACTATTTTTTACTGTTTTCCCATAATTAGGAACTAGTTTGTAAACTGTTCCATTAAGCGTGAACTGAGCTCCCCTGATTCTGTTAGCAACCCGACCAACGGTGGCACCAAAGTTTGTTGTGTTTGTCTGCATAATTTTGGTGTTTGCACTCACGATGTTATTAGTAAAACGAAATGAATGCTCGTGATGGGAATGAAAACAGGAATCAATTCACAAATGTCGCATCAGTATCTTGATCTTGTAGGAATCAATGCAAGAAGAATTTGCGAAACAGAAGAAAATGGCAAAGAAGGAATAAGTAGAGAAAACATACAGTGTAATCCTTGATTGAATAATATTCAAGAACAATATCGCCCAGCTTTCCTGAAGAAAAATGACAGTGACAGAGGAAGAAACAAAATTAGACGGAAAACGCAGGCTTAGAGGTTGGGATATTTGAACCTTTGAGAATTGAATAGAGGGAGTACCGCTCTTATCAGGAAGTAGGAGAGACAAAAGGGAAGCACCCCAGTTAGTGACCTTCATGGAAATATCACCTTTCTTGAGCTCATAAATTCGAATCTTCTTCTCTTCAGATCCATTAACAAACCCACAAGAAGTCAAGAAGAGGAGACATAGGAGGACAGAGATCTTGGACATTTTCATATGAAAGACAAAACCAGACAGAAAGAAAGAGATAGTGTTCGAAGACTCGCAAGTCAGAAGGGCTTGAGGGGTTATAAAAGCAGAGTGCCGCTCAACTCGGCACATTATTGGGAGAAGTCATCGGTGTATTCCGCACGCCATGGCCACGCGATCCCAACTTGCTAATGAAATGATTTTTTGTTTAACCCCAAAAGGTGGTGAAATGATTAGAACGCTCGGATTTGACAACGAGGTGAGGTTCTCGCGGGATAGGGGGCTTTGTTTTCACCGTGGTTTGATGCTTCTTGAATATTCTTTAATGCATTGGCCCTTGAGGAGGACTTTCTCCTACTATTGAAAACCTAGCTTTTACGTCAAAATTTAGTTTAGTTCGCGAACACTCAAATTTTTTATTTTAAATTTAAATTTAAATTTTAAAATTTAGGTTTTGGAAAAATTTATTTTTTATTGTTTTTTCTCTTATGTGGGTCACATCATCTCTCTCTCATGGTCTTTTTTCCTTATGTGGATCTCATCCCCTCTCTCATTAGTCCTTTCTCATTATGTGGGCCCCACATTATGAAAAAAAAGCTATTCTAATCACAATATCCAAATATTCTGAGTATGTGTTTAGAGCCTCAATTGGAGGGGGCAATCAGACTTAAATCAGCCTTAAGCCCAATAGGTGGTTGGGAAAAAACATCTCGTATTTGGAGCCCCAAATTACCAATTGAGCTTGTGTGGAAAAAAAAATAGTTTATGTGATAGGCTCAACATTGGAGCTTTTATTGATTTAACGTTTGGGGAGAATGAGAATGATTAAAATATTTTTTTTCAGTTGTGTCTAATGTGCTATCAGACTTATTGCAATTTTATCCTTAATATACTTTTTTTGTTACAAAAATTAATTTCAACTATTTTTTGGTGTTTTTAACCCTTACAATATTTTTTCAACTTTACCCAGTGTGTTATCAGACTGATTATAATTTTATCCTTAATGTATTTTTTCAATTCCAAAAATTATTTTAAACTATTTTTTGGTGTTTTTAACCCTTTAAAATATTTTTTCACTCACTCTCTCTTACTATTATCACAAAAGTCACGTATACTTAAGTCAATTCAAACAAGTTTTACTTTTGTAAAAGTCATTTATACAATTGTTGTTCCAAACATAAATTACATTACACAATCGGGCTTTTACCAAAAATAAAATTACCAAAAGCTAAATTGAGAAACTCTATTTTTCCGACCGCTGTTTCAAACACACTCATTTTATCAAAATCACTTTTTCCCATAATCTATTATCCTCAGAATCTATTTCCAGAAGCTATTTTCCAAAAGCGAATCTGAACACATGTGTGTTTGGAATATTGGCAAAGTCACTTTTTTTAATCTGACTTTTTATAATCTTATTTTTAGGTAAAAGTCAGGTTGTATAATATGATTTAGTGACTGTTTGGATTAGTGGTGGAGAATGAGCTTTTTTTGCAGATGGGCTTTTTAAAAAATCATATAGAAAAAAAAAAGGACCTTTGTAGATGTGATTTGTGTTTGGATTGACGGTATCAGAAGTGACTTTTTTTTCATAAAAGTTTAGAGAAGTAACTTAGATGAACTTCTCATAAAAGCTCCATTTGCTTCACAAGCTCGGCCATCCCAAAAGCTTTCACAAACACATCAAATAAGCTTTTGGAGCTTTTAACCCCCATATGGACTTTTTTTGGACTCAAACGGGTTTTCAAACAGACCCTTATATTTGGATTGGCGGTTGTATAAATGACTTTTGTAAAAATTGAACTTGTTTGGATTAACTTTAGCATAAATGGCTTTTGTGATAATAGTAAGAGATAAATTAAATTAAAAATTAAAAAATTTAAAGTTAGGAAATTTGGCAATAAAAAAATACATAATTTAATGAAATAATATTACATAATTAATTGGATCACATGTCCCATACAATTTAGTCTCTAATTGAGTCATGAATATGATTCCTTTAAGAGAAAGCTCGCCTACCAAAATTTATCGCTGAAAGTTGTTCATCTACACTATTATTGAAGATTAATCCCATATGAATTGCAAAAATTAAAACATAATGGTACAATAAGGCTTGGGGGTGAGCAATCCCTAACCTTCTAAAGGATATAGGTGGCATAATCTTATGGATAAAAGAAGGAAAGAAGAATTTGAGTCATTTGATCTTTGATAGCCGTTAAATTAATATTTTTAGAGGAAATGGAATTGAAACAATTTTCCAATTATGTTAAATTGCGTGTGTTTGTCTGGGTGATTGGGAGGTGGAATCGTGCAATTAGGTCCCATAAATAGCGATTGAAATATGTTTAAAATTAAAGATATGTCTGGTTCAACGTTTTATAAATTGGGCCTCTGGATTTTAAGCAGCTTATTTCAATAGCCACGTGGTGTAGTTTATCCATCGCAGCTTTTCAAAAAAGTGACACTCACAGTAATCCCCTCAAGCTGGGCCCCACACCTAACCTTCAGACACAACACTGTGTACAACATCCACTACCTCTCCTTCTGACACGTCACCCTCATGCAACTTGCTCTTTCTCCCCTCCTCTCTTAGCTGTCTTCCACCCTCTCTGCTGGACACATGTCCCACAACAATCCTGTTGTAGATAATAGTAGTTTATATGAATAGTTTTCCGTCATAAATTTTGATAGTTGAGTTTTCTTCTAAATAAATTATATTTATGATTTAATTAGAGATCAAATTATATATAATATATGATCTAATTAGTTATATAATATTATTTCATCAAATTATATATTTTTTTATTATTGAATTTCCTAACTTTAACTTTTATAATTTTTTTATGATTTTTAATTTAATTTTTCTCTTTAACATTATCATAAAAGCCACTTATGCTAAATTCAATCCAAACATATTTTACTTTTGCAAAAATCACTTTATAAAACCATCAATCCAAACATAAATTAGATCGTACGATCTGACTTTTACATGAAAGTAAAATTATAAAAAATCATATTAAAAAAAGTCACTTTTACGATCATTATTCCAATTTCCAAACACACACTAACATATACTGAATTAAAACTTGGAAGGATAATATTTTCTTCTAGGGAAATAATTAAATAATTATTTTTTAAAAGTTAATGTTTTTAAAACTAAATCAATGAGAAGGTCCTGTCTACTGATTTTTATTTAAAAAATCTGAATAAGAAACTAGCAGGAGGGTGATCTCCATCACACTATATCTATATTATAATTTTATAATTAATAAAATTACTTAATGAGATTTTTTGTCTTAAAATTATTAATTACAATAATTACTTCTAAGAAACGTCTACAGACATGATACTCTTTTATAACATTAATTAACCGGCCGTGAATTAGTGCCTTGTTAAAAATTTGTGAAAAGGCCTACCATAGTATATTATTTATAAATAATAAATAGAATCAATCGCCTGAGACTCATTGGTTCATTAGGGTGTGTTTGGTTTGAGGGTAGGGGATATCGGTAATATAGGCTCAACCTGTGCGTCCGCGGGTTTTGACGGGTTTCCCAACCCGTAAAAATACGGGTCGCATAGGCCCGTATTGCATAGTCCGCGGGTTGGCCCGAATTTTTTTTTTACATATAATAATTTTACAAAATTTATAAGTTTTTCATTCCTATCTTGGTACCTTCCAATTCAAAAAGAAAAAATCTTAGCCTCTTCCCTTCTTCTTTAAACAAAATTATTATATCTTGATTGCTTGAGGATGGATTTATGTTTTGTTTATAAACTTTGACAAATTTGATAACTTTATCTCTTGAATTATATATTATGTTTTTAAATTTTTATAAGAGAAATGATTGATGCTAGGAAGGTAAATTTAAGGGAGAATTACATTCAGGTACCAAGGAAGAGGAGAAATGAAGAAATGGTTCCTATAGATTGTAAAATGAAAAAATGGTCCCATGGAGTTGTCAATACATGCTCATGGAGTTGTTAATGAGTTGTTAATGCAGGCTCATGAAGTTGTTAATGGGATCATTTTTTCATTTTGCAATCTACAGGGACCATTTCTTCATTTTTTTCTCTTCCATAGGACCAAAATGTAATTCTCCCTAAATTTAATTACTTATATATATGTGTCTCATATTTTCAATCCTCTTTAAAAAATAGGAATTTTTTAAAAAAAAAAAGCGGGCTCGCTGGTTGGCTTGCAACCCACACACTGCGGGTTAGAGTTGGCATTTTGCCAGCCCGCAAAAGTGCAGGCCGTGGGTTGGTGCGGGCCAGCCGTTGCAGGCTGGCCCGTATTCCCAGCTTTAGGGGGAGGGGTGGTAAATTACCTTTTGTGGTGGAGGAATCCAAAATTTACCCTCTCATTCCCTTTAATGAGACGATAAATTTTGGGTTCCTCCCACCTAAAAAGATAATTTAGCCCCATCCCCTCCCTTCCTCTCCCCTCAAACCAAACACACCCTAAAATAAAATTATTCTGAGGCTTCGCTAGGGACCACAAGATTTCGCCGGTGCTTAACTCCATCGCCGTCCACCCACCTCCTCTCGTCGTCTTGTTTGATGGCAACAAACTGAAGTTCTTGCCTTCTGAGTTCACTATGTTGGTGTAAACCCTTGCTCCGTCCGTCACTAAACCCCCCACTCCTCCCCCCACTACACCACCAGGTCCTGCTTGCTGCATGCACATCAACATATATACATATAGCTCACTCCTTAATAATTACTACCTCTAGTCATTAATTTTGCCCCCCCATCCTTAACCAATGTTAATCGACGTGTGTGATGTGTACGAAGTTAGTTGAATTATTTTAGAGTATTTATATTTATCTTTTTTTATTAAATTAATTAGTAATTTATTTAATTTATAAACTGATATATAATCAAATAATACACAATAAATGTTATGATTAACTAATTTATTTAGATTTCTTAATCTCTTAAAAAAAAAATCAAGTGGATCTTACGTTAAGGATAAGAATAAGTATAAGATATATTTGAGGAGTTAATCTTGGTCATAAATATAAGACATATTTTTCATATTTGTTAATCTTTTTCAAATTTATCCTTATTGATGATTGAGATGTTTTAGAAAATACATGTTATATTAGCTAACCTAACTAACTTCTTTGATATAATAAAATTAGGTGAATATGTCTTATATAAAAAAGAAAAAGAGTGTACTTATTTAAGGCTATAATCAGTTAGGGCCCATTTAATTAGATTAGCGGTGGTAGAAGTGACTTTTTTTCAATCTGACTTTTACAAACTTAAGATAAGATAAAAGTCAGACTGCAAATGTGATTTATGTTTGGATTAACGGTAGTAGAAGTAGTTTTTTTTCAAACTGAAACTTGTTTGGATGATTATTTAAAAAGCAAATTTAGATGTAAAATGACTGAAAATTACATGCATTTTATTAAATAATACATATATACTATAAACATATATTGTGATAATTTAAGAGAAAAATTAAAATTAACACTATAATTATAATTATAAAATAAAAATATTTGATATATTATTGAAAAATTTTCTGTAGATATTAAAAAATATTTTGTTAGATTTATTCAATGAATAAAAAAATTAAAATTTAAAAATAATATGAAATTAACTGACAGTTATTGCTCAGGATGGAAGTGCACCAATTTATAAATGAATAAAAATATGGCTTCATATTATAACAAAAACAATTATAAATAAATGTAAAGGAAAATAAGATACAAGGGCCAAAAGGGGAAAAAATTCTCATCGCACTTGGCCTCTGCAGAAGCACATGGGTGCTGCTTTTTCAAAAAAGCCACTTTTGTGGTGAGAGTGCAGTCAGTTAAACGCTTTTCCAAACATATCTGCATTGTGCTTTCTCTCATCTACCGTAGCTTTTACCCTCCTCGCCGCGTTCCCAAACAGAACCCAAATGAGATCTCCATTGTCGCGGTCCGGAGCCCATGCAATACCACTCTTTTGGACTGCCACAACAAGGTATTGTGTGGTTCCGTTTGCATGAGAAATACTGAGAACAATGGGAGCCTCACCAAAATCAGCATCTGGTTGATCACCGAGCGGAGGACAGGAAGGAGAAGCAGTGGAAGGATTGGCACATGCAAGGATCCCAACATCATATCGTAGCCTCGCGATTGACGGTTCCACGTGATATTGTCGGAATCCAAGTCAAGGGCCAACATTGAGTCAGAATGATTCTCTGCCTCAATACATGGGTCTGAAGGTTCAACGGGCACGGTTTGATTTATTTGCCTTTTTCTACACTGAATGACCCGATCAGGGGCCGAGAATAAGTTTCCGGTGGCGATAAAGACATGGTTTCGAAGTGGATCAATGGAGGGGCTGCTTCCCCAAATAGCAGCTCCTGCATAGTCCCCTCTCTTGTTATGGCTATCAGGAAGCATATAGGTCTGCCACAAGACATGGCCACTTGGAGGATCTAGCTTCGCAAGGATCCCACGAAATACAAGACAATTGTTCAAGCTGAAAGACCCTCCCACTGAAGATACACGGCAGCATAGAAACTCCTGTTTTGATTACAGATGAAATGAACAAGTATGTATATTTCGATCAGAGTCATAGATTGGTCAAATAGTAATTAATTGACTAACCCTTTGTAGCAAGTTCCGGACATCGTGATGACAGCCGCAGGGTGATTATCCAAGCGAGTCAACCAGATTTGTTGACCAATTGTTCTTCTGAGAGCCAGGAAGACAGCAGGGCCGTTGACTCCAACAGTAATTGAATCAGAATGAGGGACTATAGTGGGTGTTGACCTACAAAAGGTCCAATTAATTTCAGGCAAAAACCCAGTAGCATTGAATCCTGCCAAGTCTCCCACGTTTTGCTTCCAAACAAGAGACTCATCGGCCTCTTTCACTGCGTAGATGTTACCATTCCAGCTTGGAAAATAAAGTATTCCTTTTGAAGTTGGCTGGGGTTGCAGAATCCTAATGGCTGGGGAGGCAAATCTTCAGTTGAACAGATGGCCACCACATGATTCAACCACGCCTGCAACAAAGTGAACATATAGCAACTATTTCACACCCTAACATATATATCTTCCAAAAGTTTTTATTTTGCTACCAAGTTTTTGTTTAAACTTCAACAGTGAGATTAAAATACCGTGATAATTAAAAAGGCATGATCATACATGAGAGAAGGCAGCAAGAGCACAAAGTAAGAGCGAACAAAGAAATAGATGAATGGAGTTTTTAGAAGCTAGGTGCCATGGGGATGGGTGGTCGCTCTTGCAAGCTCAGAATATAAGGGGCTCAGGGATTCCAAATAATTCAATTTGTATTGACCTTGAATAACGAATTAGATATTAGAAATCACCATCTATAAATTTTCTTAAGGTATATTAATTGGCGGAGTTTCTTACTTTCGTACACTAGCTAGCAATTCTTAATATTGAATTTTGGTTAATCATCCTTATCTTCACGCCAGTGCCGACAGAACAAATTATTTTTCATGTTACCCTAAACAGAAGCACTCTTTTATGTGCGTGAATGTGACGGAGGCCGATGCCAATCTATCTTATGACCTCTGGTCCATTGAATAAAGAGTGCCGTTTCACTCTCATGAGCCTGTAACAATTCTTCTTCTTCCTCCTTGTTTTTGTTTTTGCCTGTTTTCGTAGAAATATCTCCAAATCACTATTCGTCATGTATCTGGAAATTCTGTAATACTAATTCCAAAGATTCAGTTACCTTTTCATCAGCAAAAAATGATTCAGCTGCTTTTTCCGAAGAGATTAATAAAGTTAATTAAATTATTTTAAAATATTTATATTTATCATTTTTTCAAAATTAATTTGACTGATTTATAAATGATATATAATTTAATCATACATAATATATGATATGATTAAGTAACTTATTTAATATTTTAGATTTTTCTAAAAAAATTAACTAGATTTTATACTTATGATAGGATGTACTATGTTTTAGAGCCCCTTCACCTCTTTTTTCCCTTTGGAAGGATCCACAAACAACACATATACAATATATATATATATATATATATATATATATTTGTGATTGCCAATTGAAATTATTTTTTTCGACAATAAATTGGCAAACCTGATTTTTCCCCTCCTGCGACAATAAAGCCCAAGTGAAAAAATTATTAGGGAAAATTGCACCTTAGTCCGAAGCAAAAGAAATACAACAGAGAAATCTCTTAAAATATCAAATTTGTAGTGAAGTCCCGTGAGACATTTTTATAATATATTCTAAATGTGAAAAGTCCAAAATACCCTTAAAACACACAATCATCCATTTCATCACTCTATTTAATTAATAGGATTGTTTTGAACTTTTCACATTTAAAATATATTATAAAAATATCCCGTGAGACCTTACTGCAAACTTAATATTTCAAGAAATGTTTCTGTTGTATTTTCTTTTACTTGGGACTTAGGTACAATTTTTCCAAATTATTATTTAATCCCAGGGCCCATCAGGAAGAGGCACTACAAAAAAAAGGTATTTTGTAGTGGTACAATTGTAGCGGTTATATTAAACCGCTACAAATTATAGTATTTGTAGCGGTTTTTACATAAACCGCTACAAATTTGTAGCGACAAGGTTTTTTGTAGCGGTTTCCTACAAAAAACCGCTACAAATTTGGCGCGAAATTCCCGCCAAAACTTGTAGCGGTGATTTTGTAGCGGTTAATGCACAGAAAATCGCTACAATATTCCCGCCAGTTGGCACGCCAACAGTGTAGCGGTTATTTGTAGCGGTTACAACAACAGAACCGCTACAAAATACCAAAGGTCATAATTTTGTAGCGGTTATGCCCCTATAACCGCTACAGAATTTCAAGAGTCTCGACATTTGTAGCGGTTCTGGGCAATAACCGCTACAGAATTTTAAACGTTGTTATCTTTTGTAAGGGTTATTGAGGAACCGCTACAAATTTAATTATTTGTAGCGGTTAGAGTAGCGGTTATTTTAATAACCGCTACTAATATCTGGCCTATTTAAACCCCCGCGTCCTTCATTTCTCCTTTTGCTCATTTTGTTTCCTGAGGTTTCTCTGAGTGATTTCTTCGAGATTTGAGCGTTCAGACGTCTCTATAGGAGTTTTTGCTCAGTATTTCTCAGTATTTGCAATTGAGGTACGTATATAACACGTATTTTATTTATATTTGTATTTTTATTATATTTTTGCATAATAATGTGACTAATTTCTTTTTTTTAATTTTTACAGTTGATATGGCTTCAGGACAGGATAAGGGGAAGGCCCCTGAGGTCCCCAGACCGATTTTACGGGGTGGCAGCAGCCGGGCAGGGGGCAGAGGGAGGGGGCAGCGCGCAGGCAGGGCTATCGCGGCATCTCAGTCCATCCCCCCACAAGCATCGCAGACAATCCCACAGGCGACGACCGCACCAGAGGTGCCTGAGGTGGAGAGGCCAGATATTAGCGTTGAGGACTTCCTCAACGAGGAGGAATTCGAGATCCCGATTGAGTTCAGGGAGATGGAGTAGTTCCTCGATGAGGAGGACGCTCGGGAGCAGAACAACCCACAAGGGTCGTCGTCGCGGTCCACTGGGTTTGAGGTGCAGGTCGAAGGTAAATTAATTTTTTAATTTAGTAAATTATTTATATAAATTAGAAATGTTAACTTTGAATTATAATTTATCTAACGTGCGGTCAACTGTGCAGATGAGCAGGGGACGTGTCGAAGAGGAGGCTGGATGTGGCCGATCTGAACAACATAGACCGGACCCTGCGAGTTATACTGCCGTGGAATGAGGGCACTGACCAGCCGATCCACAATGGGGGTCACCTGCCCAATCGCTTTCTGAACGACCTGGGAGCGAATTGGATGCAGTTCCCCCTTCACTTCCCGACGTAGAGGCACGTTCCGAGGGGGCCGAAGGACTAGGCTTGAGAGGAGGTGGTTCAGGTAATTAAAACTATTAATTAATATTTTTTGAATTAATTCTATTTAATTAATTTTTTTTAAATTATGGTTTTTATAATTATTGATATTTAAATAATTTTTTTTCAGCTGCGGTTTGCCGTCCGGGCCAACCGGAAGAGGTACGCCCTCGTGAAGATGGGCGACGCCTGGAGGAACAGGAGGAACCATCTCTTCCATAGGGTGGATAAGGACGGGACGATGCCTCTGGAGCAGCTGATCGAGAGCGTCCCGGACGGCGTGCCACCGAACGACTGGGCGCGTTTCGTCCAGTTCAGGAGGAGCCCTGAGGCGTAGGTAATGTATTTATTAGATTTTTGATATATAACTTTGTAATTGTTAAATATTAAATTATAATTTCAATTTAATTTATATTTAATTTTAAATTATAATACATTTAATATTTTTTTCCAGGAGCTTTCTCAGAGGAACACCGAGATCCGGGCGCAGCAGACGATCCACCACACAGCAGGATCGAAGACCTTTGCTGTGACCTACAGCGAGCTGGTAACTTTTCAAAATATCACTTACTTTTAGCTGATTATTTCATAATACTAATTATTGTTTTGTAATTGTTTCAGGAGACGAAGGCACAGCAGGAGAACCGTCAGACGGACTATGCGGAGCTGTACGCCATCACATATAGACACCGTGATGGGACTGCGACCTCTCAGCAGGCAGAGGCGGCCATTGTAAGTAATTTTATTATTATATTTTTTATAAAACCAAGTTAATAATGAAAAATGCTAATTAGTAATTGTTTCATAAAATGGCAGGAGCGGATGCAGCAGTCGCAGGCTGAGCTGCGACAGACCCAGCCTGAGGAGTCACAGGGGTCAGTGGACCCGACGGCTCCTTTGAAGGCGGGTCTGGCTCAGCCTGAGCACCCCGGACGCGTGCGGGGGATGGGGATAGGCGCCAGACCCAGCATGGTCTACGGCAGGAGCGCCGCCTCTGAGGCTGGCAGCTCTAGAGGGGTCAGACGTCGGAGGGACGAGTCTATTGACCAGCTGTGGTCATATTTGGAGCAGCAGATGGCGCAGTAGCAGCAGCAGATGCAGGTGCAGCAGCAGCAGCACCTGCAGATGCACGCTGATATGCTGTACGCTCAGCAGACGCAGTGGCGTGAGATCGCGAACAACATGCTTGATGGAGCATGGAGTCGCCTGTTCCCGAACGAGCAGCATCCAGCGATTCCCCCTGTCCCTCACTACATCGTCCCGAGTACTACTCCTCCTGCTACTGCTCCTCCTCCTCCTGATGACGATGATGCGGTTCACTCTGCGCAGCGGCCCGATCCAGCGGCATCTGAGGGAGCCCCACCTGAGGGAGCACCAGAGGATCAGCCCCCAGCTCCTTAGTTTAGGATCAGTCCCCAGCTCCTTAGTTTAGGACATTTTTTTTGTTTAAACATTTGTAAATATATATATATGAGTTTTTATTTCAGAACTTTCTTATTGTGTTTTATATAATTATATTTATATTATTAGATCGCGTTGTTTAATTTATGAATTATTTATATCTAAATTTTAAAAAAATAAAGTATATATATATTTGTAGCGGTTTTAACTTAAAACCGCTACAAATATATAGATTTGTAGCGGTTTTAACTTACAACCGCTACAAATATATAGATTTGTAGCGGTTCTACACTAATAACCGCTACAAATGTATATATATAATTGTAGCGGTTTCTCAACAGAAACCGCTACAACTATATATATGTTTGTAGCGGTTATACACTAATAACCGCTACAACTATATATATGTTAGTAGCGGTGTTAAAATAATAATTGCTATAAATACTCATTATTTGAATTTTAAAATTTGCCGCCTTTGTGCACATTTGTAACGGTTATGTTATGTATAACCGCTACAAATTAAAAATTATTTTTAAATTTAATGTCCAACGGCTTTAATATTAGTAGCGGTTTTATATATATAACCGCTACTAATACGCAACAAGTAAATTTTGAATTTCCCACCAATGTGTAACGGCTTGAATATTAGTAGCGGTTTTATATATATAACCGCTACTAATATTTTATAACTGTAGCGGTTAGTGTAGCGGTTTGAGAACCGCTACAAAATTATAAACGTTGGAATTTTAGAATATAAGGTTCTAGGCATTCGTCATTCTCTTCTCACTCATCTTCTTCTCTATACTTTCTTCTCTCTCACTTGTAGCTATGGATAAATCATGGATAAGGTTGCCGCACAATTCTCCTGAATATTTGTACGGATTAAACAGTTTCTTGGATTTCGCATTCACTCACGCCAGCTGTAACAGCAAGATCGTCTGTCCGTGTCGGAAATGCAAGTTCAAGAAGTGGCATGCACGAAATGTTGTGAAGGAACATTTGCTTGTGAAGCCTTTCCCTGAGGACTATACGTTCTGGGCAGTTCATGGTGAGAAGGCCGGCATTAGATATGACGATACTCTTCCTCAAAATTCTCAAGTAGGCGTTCAAGTAGATGCGTTTGGATTTCAAGGTGACAACTTCAACGAAGAAATGCACGGCTCTGAGCCGGCTTTTATGGGGAATGAAGCAGCTCGGGATTTTTTCAGCTTGATGGATGAAGCAGATTGTCCTTTATATCAAGGTTGTCACAAATATTCTAAATTATCTTTCTTGATCAAATTGTATCATATCAAGTGCTTGTGTGGGATCACAGATAAGGGAATTTCAATGTTGCTCGACTTATTACAAGATGCATTCCCCGACGTCGAGATTCCCACAACATTCTATGAGGCCAAGAAGATTATCAACAGGTTGGGGTTGAATTATCAAAAGATTGATGCGTGCCCAAATGATTGTATGCTGTATTGGGGAGACGATTCCAACAGGGAGACGTGTAAGAGATGTCACACATCGAGGTACAAGACAATTCGGAAGGGGAAAAAGCAGAAGAAGAAACCTGCAAAGATTCTCAGGTACTTCCCTTTAAAACCTCGTCTACAAAGATTATTTATGTCGTCTAAAATTGCTAAGCACATGAGGTGGCATGCCATTAATAAAAACGAAGACGGTAAATTAAGACTTCCGCGGGATGCAGCTGCTTGGAAAACGTTTGACAACGACTTTCCAGATTTTGCGACTGACCCCAGAAATGTTCGGCTTGCGTTGGCGACCGACGGTTTCAATCCTTTCGGGAATATTAGCACAAGTTACAGTATTTGGCCGGTAGTCTTAGTTCTCTACAACTTACCCCCTGGATGTGTATGAAACAAAGCTCTTTCATTATGTCTATGATCATTCCAGGCAAAAAGGCACCGGGCAATGACATTGATGTGTATCTCCAACCGCTTATTGCAGAATTGCTTGACCTGTGAAATGTCGGCTTGGAGACGTACGACGCTTACAGCAAGACTTTGTTCAACATGCGTGCAGCCTTGATGTGGACGATTAGTGACTTTCCTGGCCTTGGCACATTATCTGGTTGGAATGTGCATACTGGGTCGGCGTGTCCAGCTTGCAATTTTGACTCTGACGCATTGCGCCTTCCCCACAGCCGAAAGTGGTGCTTTATGGGGTATCGAAGGTTTCTCGATGGAACGCATAAGTTCAGATTGCAACGGAATCGTTTCAATGGGAAACCAGAGAAAAGAGGACCACCTCAGACTTTGTCCGGTACAGATATCTTACAGCAGCTTGAGCATGTTGACTTCGAGTTTGGAAAAAGCGACGATTCAGCACAAACTCGCCAAAAAACGCGCAGGACTTCGGCGCCTAAGCAGTGGAAGAAGATAAGTATTTTCTTCACGCTTCCATATTGAAAATCTAATTTACTTCGCCACAGTCTTGATGTAATGCACATTGAAAAGAATGTTTGCGACAATGTGCTGTATACGCTGCTTAACGAACCCGGCAAGACAAAAGATCACCTTCAAGCGAGGAAAGATTTACGCGACATGGGAGTTTGTGAAGACGCTTGGCCAGATGAGCATAACAGATTTACACCGGCAAAGTTTACCCTCACAAAACCGAACAAGGATGTGTTCCTCGCGACGTTGAAGAAATTAAAAGTTCCTAATGGGTATTCAAGCAACATTTCTCGATGTGTCGACTTGCAGGCTCGAAAGGTTGCTGGCCTGAAGAGTCACGACTCACATGTTCTTATGCAGCAGTTACTCCCTTTGGCTATAAAGAATACACTTCCTCCCGATGTTTCCATCGTTTTGGTGGAACTTTGTTCTTTCTTTCGGAAGTTGTGTTCTAAGGTTTTGATCGTTGAGGAGTTCGATCAGCTGCAGTCGAAAATCATTCTTACGCTTTGTCATTTGGAGATGATCTTTCCTCTGTCCTTTTTTACTGTGATGGTTCACCTCACAGTCCACCTCGTTCATGAAACAAAACTCGCTGGACCAGTACAATATCGTTGGATGTATCCGATTGAGAGGTACTCATTTTAAATATGTGCTTTAATTTATTGTCCGTATTTAATGTTTGCTAGTCGTCCTTTTCATCATTTTATATCAATTTTCTCTTCTGTACTTCGTAGGTTCCTTGGGAAATTAAAATCTTACGTGAAAAATAAGGCGTGGCCAGAAGGTTCTATAGCTGAAGGCTATATAGGGGATGAGGTGCTATATTTTTGCTCAAGGTATTTTGATGATCTTGAGACGGCTTTCAACCGCCCGCCTCGTGTTGACGATTGTCCGGAACCTGCGCCGACATCAGGAGAATTTATCCCTCGTGTTGGTAAACCAGTTGGAGGAACTGAGAACTTCAAACTAACGGCAACTGAGAAGCTCCAAGCACATAGACATGTCTTGATTAATTGCACTCAAGTTAAACCTTTCATACGGTAAGAATTGTACACTCATATGTTATTCGATCTATATCTTTTATAACATTTCTCACTTTCATTTCACTAACGCCTTTCCATTATTAATTGCAGGGAATTCAGTAGTCATGTGAAGCGTCAACTCAGGATCCGTACACAGACATCCTCGGAAGTTGATAGGAGGGTCCACAGAGAATTCCCGAGCTGGTTTGCGCGCAAAATACTAAATGACCACAACCCACACTCACCAGATTTCAGAGCTTTCGCAATCGGCCCTCTTGATCATGCAAAACGGTTTACAGCATACAATGTCAATGGTTTTAAGTTTTGCACGGTTTCACGGGATCAAGGATTGCAAACACAGAATTCGGGTGTTTATGGAACATTTGGGACAAGGAGTTATGCGAGCAGCAGTGACGCCAACATGCAGTTCGGAGGCGTCCCTTACTATGGCAAGCTTCTTGATGTGGTCGAGCTTAATTATCAAGGCCGTTTCACCGTGACGCTGTTCAAGTGTTTATGGGCAAATACCACTACTTCTCGGGGACTGACAACTGACGACCTAGGGATCACATCAGTCAATTTCTCACGGCCGATTCATATTGGTATTTCTCAAGATGATGAGCCGTATATTCTAGCTTCAGAGGCACATCAGGTTTATTATGTCGAGGACGAGAGGCATAGGGATTGGCACATGGTCGTTCATTTAAAGCCAATAGACCTTTACGACATGGGTGAAGGCGATAAAATCGTCTACGAGAGTGAACCATTTCAGCCAGCTGATTTTGAAAACTACTTCCCTGAAGGCAATAACAATTTACCTCTACTGCGGTGACTTTTTTTAAGTCCACGTCATTTGAATTAAATTTTTTAAATTTAATAATACATCAACAACAATAATTTTTCTACAAAATTTCTGTAGGGATGGCGACGATGAGTGATCAAATTCAAATTATGCTTTTGTCTTTAAAAAAAATGCAAAAATTTTTTAAAAATAAAATGTAAAAAAATTAAAATAATATTTGTAGCGGTTATTGAACCGCTACAAAAATATAAATAACCGCTACATTAACCGCTACAAATAACACTATGAATATTAAACCGCTACAAAAATATAAATAACCGCTACTAATTAATAACTGCTACATTAACCGCTACAAATAGTATGTGGATCCCTATAAATACCCTTACCATAACTCATTTTAAACACTCCCCAATTTCTTTTCACCTTACCTTTCTTTCATTTCCTCTCATTTACAACTTCTTTCGTATGAGTAGAGGAGTTGAATAATACGATCAAATATGGTAACAAGATTTTCAATTTTTTTAGAATACTTCTTTCCTTTCTATAAAATTTATTCTAATCATTTTTTTTTCTAGATATATCATAACTGCATCTCATTTTCATCTATTTTTCATACACAATTACATTATATTAGAAAACATAATAATTCCTTATTACCTACCTATCCTTAATAATATTATTAATATAAATTTTATACTAATCCTATTCAATTACATTTTTCCTTTTTATTTATTAATAAGTTAAACTATTGAATAATAATCTAATTGAAATAGATAAAATAATAACAAAATAAACTATTTAATATAATATTGAAAAAACAGAAAAAAATCTTTGTATATTTTTTAAAAAAATTTTAAATATTTGTAGCAGTTATTAAACCGCTACTAAATAACGCGCCTTTTTTACGACTCAATTTAAATTTTTTGGCGCCAATTTTGAATTTCATGAAATTAGTAGCGGTTTTAAAAACCGCTAATTTCATGAAATTCAAAATTAGTAGCGGTTCGTTAACCGCTACAAAATAAAAAAATGTCATTTTTTTTTCGCCAACAAATTTTCAATTTTTTATATTTGTAGCGGTTTATTAACCGCTACAAAATAAAAAATTCTTTTTTTTAGCTTTCAATATAATTTTTTATATTTGTAGCGGTTATATAACCGCTACAAATATCTCTGGGTGTTGTAGCCGTTAAGCTGAACCGCTACAAAGTATGTAGCGGTTATTTTTTATTGAGTAGCGGTTTTATAAAACCGCTACAAAACTGCTTGCAACGTACGATTTAGTAGCGGTTTGAGTAACCGCTACTAATCTAGTTTGTAGCGGTTAGAACCGCTACTAATACCCATTTTTAACCGCTACTAAATCACGTTTTTTTTGTAGCGAGGGGTGTCTTCGTGGATCACTCTTCTCATTCTCCCTCAATTTTGCATATCCACCATTAAATTAAGTCTTATGATTGAGATTTAATATCATATAAAAATATTATTATAATATTAAATTTAATAAAAATCTACCCTAATAAATAAAATAAATTGATCTAATAGTTAATACGCTCAATAAATAGAGAGAACAATAAATAGAGAGAAAACGGTAAAAAAAAACCATAGTTATTAAATCCGGACCGGACCGGCTGGTCCGGCCCAGGAATATGCGACCCGGTGAGAAAACCGGTCCGGTTCATGAACCGGAACGGTTCAGTATTTTTTTAATTTTTTTTAAAAAAAATCTTTTTATAATTTCATATTAATAAACCTAAAATTTTCACTCTCTCATCGGTTTGGTCCCGGGTTAACTTTAGCTTGACTCAGATTTGATCCACTGACCCTTAACCCAGTATCCCCACCGGTTCTGATTTAATAACCTTAAAAAAAAAAAAAAAAAAAACCCCACACCCGCCGTGCTTCTCATTTTCGCATTTTTATCTTACCTTGTACGAGCCTTTCCAATCATTTCATTTCCTTTTGAGGTCAAACAAAAATCATTAATTTCCTTAGCAAGGTTTTGGACCGCGTAGGCACGGCGGGCGGAATAGACCAATGACTTCTCCCCATAATCTGGCGAATTGAACGGCACTATGCTTTAACCACTTCTCACTACGTCTGACTTGTGAGTCTTGGAACAGTGTCTCTTTCTTTCTGTCTCGTTTTTCATACGAAAATGTCCAAGATCTCTGTGCTCCTATGCCTCCTCTTCTTGACTGCTTCTGGGTTTGTTAATGGATCGGTCGAGAACAAGATTCGGATTTATGAACTCAAGAAAGGTGATGTTTCTTTGAAGGTCACTAACTGGGGTGCTTCCATTTTGTCTCTCCTACTTCCTGATGAGAACGGTACTCCTTCTATTCAATCCTCAAATGTTCAAATATCCCAACTTCTAAGCTTGCGTTTTCTTTCTAATTTTGTTTCCTCCTCTCTGATTCGTCTTCAGGAAAGCTGGGCGATATTGTTCTTGAGTATTATTCAATCACGGATTACACTGTATGTTTTCTCTACTTATTTCTTCTCTGTCATTTTCTTCCACATATGCTTCTTGGCTTGATTCCTACGAGAGATCTAAATCAAGATACAAACTAAAAACATTGTGCGTGCAAACACCAAAATTATGCAGACAAATACAACAAACTTTGGTGCCACCGTTGGTCGGGTTGCTAATAGAATTAGAGGAGCTCAGTTCACGCTTAATGGAACAGTTTACAAACTAGTTCCTAACAATGGAAACAATTCAATTCATGGTATGTGTAGAACGCTTTTCCTCCTCACACAGTGCATATTTTCCCCTGATAATTGTTTGGTAATTTATTCAGTCCCCCATATCTCATATATGAAGAGACATGCCTAAATGATTAGGTGGAGCCAGAGGCTTTGCTGATGTTATCTGGAATGTGGAAAGGTATCAAAGAGAGGGTAACGGTCCAAGCATCACCTTCAGCTACCACAGTGTTGATGGTGAACAAGGTAAATTCAGCTGCACTATGAAACTTCTGTTACTGTCAATATATAGAACTGTGAACAATGCATGGGATTTGAATCCGAAAAATTGGTCTAGCAATAAAGGCCAAAGCACAGAATGAATCCTCTAATTCTAGTATAGATGGTCCGTATGTAACTCATCTGAGAGGTAGATTAGTTGAAGTATTCATATCAGTTTACAGATTAACACACGGGTAGAAGAGTACTAGTATATACTATGAAGATGATTTTTTCTGAAACTCAAGTGAAGTATCCATGTGATCTGTATATTTGAATGGTTACGTGTTTTAGGATTTCCTGGTGACCTCATAGCAACAGCAAGCTACACTCTACTTGGGGAAAACCAGTTGAGGATAACCATGAAAGCAAGAGCCTTAAACAAGGCTACACCAGTGAACCTGGTGAACCACGCGTTTTGGAACCTGGGGAATCATGACAGTGGAGATATCCTGGGCGAAGTAGTGCAGATATTTGGGTCCAAAATCACAGCTGTTGATAGCGAAAACATTCCCACAGGAGAATTCACAGCAGTGAAAGGAACCCCATATGATTTCCTGGAACCACGCACTGTTGGAAGCAGGATCAACCAGTTGCCCAAAGGTTATGACATAAATTATGTGCTTGATGGTGAGAAGGGGAAAATGAAATTGGCAGCTACGGTACATGATAACAAGTCAGGGAGAGTGATGAAGGTGTTCACAAATGCTCCTGGTGTGCAGTTTTTTACAGCAAATAGCCTCAAGGATGTGAAAGGGAAAGGTGGATTTGTGTATCAAGCTCATGCAGGGCTGTGTTTGGAGACTCAAGCCTTCCCTGACTCAGTGAATCATCCTAATTTCCCTTCAACAATTGTGACCCCTGAAAAGCCTTACCAGCATTATATGCATTTCAAGTTTTCCACCAAGTCTCTCCATCATCAGCTGTCTCCACATGACTAGGCTCTTCAAGATTCTCTCTTTCCATATGTACGTAACTCGTTATTCAGCGTACTTAAAGCATTCAGCTCTTGATTGGTTCACCTAAACTGTGGTTCTTTAAAATGAATAGTAAGAACCTACTTTGTGGTTTGTTCTTTAAAATGAATAATAAAACTATGTTGTGCTCTTGGGTACATTCCTTCACAACTGTTGGCGCTTCATCAGCTTCAAGTTACTGCATTAACAAAGAGGCCTAAGAGACCTGCAGTCTCAGTTGTGTGTAGTGCCCCACTTGGTTATGGAGTATTTTCATCAACATAGATCAAATATATTTTTAACCCATCAAAATCACGACTCTATTCTACTTGTTAATAATGTGTATATATTGTGATCTTTCATATGACATCATAATCATTTGTCATGAAATAATCAGGTGAAAATCACGTCCGTCAAGTATTTTGAAGTATATTTTAAAGTTAAAAACCATATTAGAATAAACCTTGTTTAATGAAATATATTTTAAAATTTTGAATTATAATATATTAATGTAAGTCTATCAAAATCATATCATTTTATAATTTAATGATTGATTGTAAAATACTTTACACAATTTATGTATTTAAAAGATTACATCATTAGAAAGTTTCAATAAATAAATGAGATTAAAAATTTAGATTTATTAAAAAATTAAAATTTATGATTATAAAATCAATTAACTTTGTAATATAGTAATCAAATTAACAGTATGAAAAAATTTGAAAATATACATTATAATTATTTTTTAAATTTCAGATAAACATGCATAATTAAATGATTATTAAGTAATATGTATGTTAAGGAGGGACATTTTGATCAAAATGACTAGTCAACACTGTAATTTAATAGTCCCCTATTGGTTAGATGGATGTAGGTTGAATATTACAACTAAAAAGAGGTTTATGGAAGATTCTTAAATACTAATACATGCAATACACTTGACATTAAGATGCATATTCTCTCAAATCAATGAATTTTGAAGTATGTGATATATGTGATGTGAATGTTTCAGTACTTAATACTAATAGGCTAATTCATGAATGAAGGAGGACCTGAGGTTTTTTTTTTTTTTGGCCAGAAAAAGGAGGACCTCGATTGAATGATTAAATAGGTAATTAACTTTTTTCATAAAAATTGAACAAGTAATTAATATTCAGGAGTAGTAAATACAAAATTTTGTTAAATAAGATATGAAATCGGGCCTTTATTTATAAATCAAATAATATATTAAACGGATTTTTTGAATTGAGATATCTGTTTTGGTCGAATGAATGGAAAAATCTAACACCCTGTGCTGAAAGGTAAGTAAAATAATAACCAATTACGAGATGATTTATTACTAAAAGCATATGCTATAGCAAATAGCAAGTGTTTGGGCGAGCGATTGTGAGGCCTGTGAGGCCCTGCCAGCTTTTGGTACTCTCTGTTCCACAAGGGTCCCACTCGAGTCACAGTAAAGTTTCTTCAGAGTTCATACATTTTTTTTTACCACCTGATTTATCGGAGCTTTATCCTGACTACATCCGGATTCGATCCGTGTTATGTATCTGGCTATGATGGAAGAGTCTCTTAATAAAAATTTTCTACATACATAAGATTCGAATCCGAAATCTTACTTAAATAAAATAAAACCGCTTACCACTTAGATCAACTCCATCGATAGTTTTTGGACTTGTTGTTTTAGAAAATGGACCATCAGGCATAAATTTTTATGGGCCAGGCCAACCCATAGACTTTATTTTACATTGATATTTAATAACGTAAGATCATATAATTGAAGAAAAATTATTAAAGTTATTCTTGACTACAATGTGTCCAATAAGATAAAGGCAAAGTTTTCTCGCATTGTCATAAGATCAACAATTCTATATGATAGTAAATGTCAGATTTTAAAGAAACAATATAAACATAAAATGAGAATAGCTTAGGTGAGAATATTGAGATGGATATACAGTCATATAAGAAAAAAAAAAAGATTTATAATAACTTTATACGAGAATGAGTTGGAATGACACCTATTAAAAAAAAATAATAGAAAATCGTTTGAGGTGGCTTGAATACATTCAAAGAAGGTTATTGGGAACGCTAGAGAAAAGAGTCGATCAAGTAATGTGGAGTCCTTTAAAAATAGACAGAGGAAGACCGAAGTGAATACTTGATAAGGTTGTAGAAGAGCACGATCTATTAGTTAATAATATATTTACAGAGTTGGTTTCTGATAGAGCATAATGATGTCATGCTATCCCCATAATCAATCCCATCTAATGGGATACGATTTTGTTATTGTTACGGGAGTAGTATTCAATAACATAAATTCAGTATTAAAAAATAGAAAAAAAAAATCCTTACATAAGCATTATTTATTTATTTTATATCAAAGTCTCGGATATAACTTGAGAAATTTACAAAATGAGAAAGTAAATAGGGAAAATTCCAAAAAACTACACTTAAAATATACAAAGGACAATTCAGTACATCGAAATTCAAAAAAGACAAATCAGGCGGGTGTCAGAAAAAAGACCAATCTGTCATTTTGAAATTTCGGCCAAATTACCAAAATACCCTTCATGCACACTTCAGAATAACAACATGATCATCGGAATTAACACCTTCGGATTCGGTATTAACAACTGGAATTCTTCTTTGACAATTAACAAATTTCAGGACCAATAACAACACATAACTCGCCGTTAACAACTCCGGATTCGTTATTAACAACTCCAATTTCTTCTTTCAACACTTAACAAGTTTCAGGGCCAATAACAACACTCACCTCGCCATTAACAACTCATGATTCGCCATTAACAACTCTGATGTTGTTATTGCGACTGAGGGCTGAAGGGTATGTTGGTAATTTGGCCGAAATTTCAAAATGACAGATTGGTCTTTTTTCTGACACCCGCCTGATTTGTCTTTTTTGAATTTCGATGTACTGAATTGTCCTTTGTATATTTTGAGTGTAGTTTTTTAGAATTTTCCCAAGTAAATATTATTCCATATTTAAACGCAGAAGGGTGATAAAGTAGTTCAAAGGCAGAAAGCAAAGACATGGGTTCCTTGGGTAAAGTTGAAGTCGCGATAGCCATGACCAACGTAGACACAACCATTGTTGATGGACACGCCTCCATAGACAGTGGCGTTTGTTTTGTAAGACCATAGAATTTGACCACTCTTTGCATCAATCCCATAAATAGGTCCGTCTGAGGTTGCCGCTCCCGCAAACACAACACCACTCGCCACACTCACTGGGCCAATCGACAAGTTCTGAGGGTTCGCCGTCGACCACAAGATTTTGCCGTTGCTCGGCTCCATCGCCTCCCACCCACCGCCGCTTGTAGTCTTGTTTGATGGCAACAACCTGAAGTTCTTGCCGTATGTGTTCACTATATGTTGGTGTAAACCCTTGCTCCGTCCGTCGCCGAACCCCACATTCCTCCTCCTCGTGCACCACCGGGTCCTGCTAGCTGCACACATCAACAGTGCACATAACTTAATTCCTACTGCTAATTTCAGGCTATACGTATAATCAGCTAAGTTTATATTAACTCCGGTTGTTAATGTAAGAATTAGTTGACTTTTTTCGAAAAATTTAAGAAAATTAGATAAATTACTTAGCCACATTATATATTATATATTATTAGATTATACTTTATCTGGTTCATGATATAAGACACTTCAACTAATACATCAAAACTAAGAAATGATAATTAACTCATTAAATATATCTAAAATTGAAAATTTTAATTTTACCCATATTAAATTAAGTTTTAAATGAAAGAGAACATACAAAAAGTCACATTTAAATATTAACTACATGGATAAAATTGATAAATAAGTATTAATTATTCTCCAAATAACTTATTATGGACCAAGGTATTTTCTAAAAGTGACTTATGTTATGGACATGAGGCAATATATCATTTTATAAATCAAATATATTAATTTAGGAAAAAATGATAAATATAAATACTTTGATAGAACTTATTTAACTTTCTCAATCTAAAAAAATATAAGTCAACTGACTTTTATATTAATCACCGAATTAGTATTAAAGTTACTTATTCACCGTTGACCAGACGAGATTTCCATTTTCTCGATCCAGAGCCCATGCAATACCGCTCTTTTGGACAGCCACGACAATGTCTTTTGTGGTTCCATTAGCATGAGATATAGTGAGAACCATGGGTGCCTCCGCAAAATCAGTATCAGGGTCATCACCTAGAGGAGGACAAGAAGGAGGAGCAGCTGAAGCATTGAAACAGACTATAGTACTAACATCATAGCCTCCCAATTGATGGTACCATTTGATGTTCCCGGAATCCAAATCAAGGGCCAACATTGAGTTAGAGTGATTCTCAGGCTCAATACATGGGTCTGCTTCAATAGGCACAGTTTGATTTATTTGCCTTTTCTGACACTGGACGATTCGATCAGGGGCAGAGTATAGGTTTCCGGTGGCAATATAGACATGGTTTCGAAGTGGATCAATGGAGGGGCTGCTTCCCCAAATAGCAGCTCCTGCATAGTCTCCTCTCTTGTTATGGTTATCAGGAAGCATATAGGTCTGCCATAAGACTCGACCGCTTCGAGCATCTAGCTTCACAAGGCTCCCTCGAAATACGCAACATTGGTTAATGCTGTAAGCCTCTTCCTGTGAAGATACACCAACATAGAAACTCCTGTGAAGAAGAAGATCGCCAGATACAAATGAAATCAAGTAAGCAACAATATGTATATTTCAAACTAACAAAGTCATAAATTTGACTGACTAACTAACCCATTGTGGTATGTTCCGGACATGGTGATGATGGATGCAGGGTGAGGATCCAGGCGACTAAACCAGATGAGCTGACCCGTTGTTCTTGTAAGAGCCATTACAACAGAAGGCCGTTGATTCCAACAATAATTGAATCAGCATCAGGGACTATAGTGGGAGTTGACCGAGAGAAAGCCCAGTTATTTCCTGTTGAATTCCCAGTACCATTGATCCCTGTTATGTTACTCACGTTCTGCTCCCAAACAAGAGACCCGTTAGCCTCTTTCACTGCGTAGATGTTACCATTCCTGCTTGGGAAATAAATGGTTCCGTTGAAGATCGCCGGAGTCGCTGGAACATCGTCGCCAGTATAGAATTTCCACTTCAGAGCAAGTTTGTGAACTGTTTGGGGGCTGATGTTATGTTCCTTGGAGGCAAATCTTCTGTTGAACAAGTCTCCACCATGATTCAACCATGAACCATATCGGCCCTGCAACATGGTGAACAAGTTACAACAATTTTTACACACGTCAAAACGGTAATAATTAAAAAAGGCATGATTATACCTGAGAGAGTGCTGCAAGAGGACAAAATAAGATCAAGCAAAGAAATAGAATAAAGGGGGATGTAGGAGGTGCCATATGTCTATGGGTGGTTGCTCTGGCAAGGAGAAAGAATTAAATTTGAGAAACTATGGGTTCCAAGACACCCTTGCTTGTATAGGAAGTCAAATATTCTTTGCTGATAAAATTTACGCATCTCCAAATTATTCCTCTGTGTTGACTTTGAATATCAGATTAGAAATTAAAATCGCTGCAAACTTGCGTAAATTAAGCATATTAATGCCGCATTATCTGACTTCGTACACTAGCTAGCAATTCTTAATACTACTGAAGTTTGATCTTTGATGATCTGTAATCCTTATCTTCGGTATTAAGGGCTCAGAGAGCTAATTATTTCTCTTATTGAACATTATCTTTTACATAGATTTTGAATGTGTGTGAGACGTTTTGATCAAAAGAAAAAAAGAAAAGAGAAGAATGTGTGTGAGACGCAAGCGGGCGGCAATCTGCCATGAAATAGGTAGATAATTTCTGTTCGGTCATTCAAAGTCAACTAAAATGCACTTACCTAATAGGGTTAGAGGGCGTTGACCTACATTATGGGACAAACTCAGTAGCTTTAAAAAGCTTTGTGTATGTTTGGAACAACGATTTCAATGTTTAAAAGTAGTTTTTCAATCATGATTTAAGATATGCGAGATAAATATATAAGGTGAGTTTTATCTCGATTTCCATGAAAAATAGCTTAAACGTCATCCAAATGCCCATCTAAACACTTGCTTTGCGTGCGTTTGTTTCGGCGGTAGGGGTGCTTTTAAGTTACTTATGGCCCCCTTAAGTCAGCTTCTGACTTAAAAAAAAAAAGTTTTTGTGTTTGGTTGGGCGGTAGATCAATAGCTTTCAATAGCTTTTAAGTTATTTTTAAATAAGCCTCAAAGTGTGGCTTTTTTAAATAAGCCTCAAGCAATAGTTTTTGTTTTGTGGATCTTTGGGGATCAATGAGGTATTTAGAATCACTTCTAATTACAAAAATTTTTGTTTGAAAAATGTTCTAAATAATTTTCTCTTTCTTTAAATAGTAATCTTCTGCTAATTAGAGAATACTTTGGGATAAGAGTTTAGACAAGTTTTAAGTTTTGTTAATATATGACTGTAGAAATGTAGAGAATAATTAATAATTAATTTTAATCAATTTAAATTTATTATTTAGTTTTTTTATGATTTTATAATCAATTTTTTTTATAAACATGCCATAAATTAGTTTCTATATAGTGTTTTTACCCATTAAATTTAGTTTAAATAATTTATTTGGATTATTGGAGCTATTATTGAGATTGTAATCGGTTTATTTTATTAGATTTTGAGCTATGTGAAAATATGAGTTAGAATTTAATATTTAAATTAGAGTTTGATATAATTTTTAAGATTTAAGTTTGAGGTGCATAGTAAAAAAAACTTTTGGAATGTACCAATTTTCGCTTTAGTAGTTTGATATAATTTTATTAAAATTGTACCATTACCAAATTTTCAAAGTTAATTTTTGAGAAAATTGTGAAAAAATCCCTCCGTGTGTAGATATCTTCCTAGGTCCTATTGTCAATTAAGTTGCCAATGAGGACTTTTTTCACAATTATCTCTTCATTTTTTCATTTTTCATAATTTTTTCAATTTTTTTTCTCTTAATTAATACAAAAGTCACTTATGCAAAAGTCAAACCAAACATCCTAACTTTTATATAAGTTACTTTAAGTTACTTATCCAATCGCTAATCCAAATACTAATCATTTTATCCAATCTAACTTTTTTCTAATATTAAGATTTCATAAATTTAAATAAAAATAAGTTACTTATCCAATCATCAAAATAAACACATTCTTTATCAGTTGACAAAAAGCAAAAGGTTCAGCAAAGAAAAAGTAGCCTTTGGGCCCAAATACGACTTAAACCTCGTTTGTTGGTACGTTAGGATCCACAAAGCCCATGAAGTAGGGTGTCTGTCCCTTCTCGGATACCCCAACGACGTCGCTTTCCGGCTTCGTTCTGTTCTCTCTCGCGCCTCTGTTCTGAGCGAGCACTTCCGAAACCTGATGAAACCCTGAAATGGGTTACCTTAGTAGAGCTTCGGAGAGGCTAAGGCAATCTAGGCACTTGTCCCTGTTGTTTAATTCCTCCCCATTGTCGAATATTTATGGAGGAAAATTACCCGAATTAGAAAGTAGACTAATTTATCGCCGCACTGCTTTGAGCCGTGCATTGTTCTGTTCTCAACCGCGCCAAAACAGCAAAGAAAACAGTCGTATAGATTTGACTCAATACCCTCTGGAGCTAATAAGAAACTTCTCTATAATTGCACATATAGATCATGGCAAATCCACTCTTGCTGATCGGCTGCTCGAGCTTACAGGGACTATTAAGAAGGGACATGGTCAGCCTCAGTATCTTGACAAGTTGCAGGTACCCCAAAGTGCATCATCATCTTTTATTCAGTCTCATGTTACATAAGAGTGTCATTTACCATAAAGGGCATTCTCTAAAATTGTTGCTTTACATTAGCAGCCCCTTTGTCTTCATCTAACATCTGCCTTGCCTATTGCTCTACATGCTAGATGAAACTATTTTCCTTGTTTTTTAATCTCATTTCCATAATGCCACTTGTTTGCTGAACTTAGAAATGTCGTAGGTAGAAAGAGAAAGGGGCATCACAGTTAAAGCCCAGACAGCAACAATGTTCTATAAGCACAACATTCAGGAAGCCACATGTAGTAACGACAAAGTTTCAGCTAACTTTCTGCTAAATCTTATTGATACTCCCGGGCATGTAGACTTCAGTTACGAAGTTTCGAGGTCACTGGCAGCTTGTCAGGGTGCTCTTTTAGTTGTTGATGCTGCTCAAGGAGTGCAAGCGCAAACTGTTGCTAATTTTTATCTTGCTTTTGAATCCAACCTAACAATTATTCCTGTCATAAACAAAATAGACCAGCCAACTGCTGATCCTGATGGTGTTAAGGCGCAGCTAAAATCAATGTTTGATCTTGACCCAAGTGACGCACTTTTAACATCTGCTAAAACAGGACAGGGTCTTGAGCAAGTCCTTCCTGCTGTCATAGAGCGCATACCTCCACCTCCTGGGAAGAGTGATTCTCCCCTGCGTGTGCTTTTGCTCGATTCTTATTATGATGAATACAAAGGAGTTATATGCCATGTCGCTGTGGTTGATGGTGCCCTGCGCAAGGGGGATAAAATTTCATCTTCTGCAACTGGACAGGCTTATGAAGCTTTGGATGTAGGCATCATGCATCCTGAACTCAAATCTACTGGAATGCTACTTACTGGACAAGTTGGTTATGTTGTTAGTGGCATGCGTTCTACCAAAGAGGCACGTGTTGGAGATACACTTTTCCATACTCGAAGCACTATAGAGCCTCTTCCAGGTATAGCTACCATTCTTTATCTTCCATCTTCTGACATTAGTTGGCAACTTCTTGATGAAGGAACTATATATAAATTCTTTTTCTCTCAGTTCAGATGGTGGGTTGTGAGTTCCATGCATTTTGGTTATTTTTAGAGTTGCTGTAAATGGCCTGAGTCCATATTATTCTTTCGAAAACTTTTGTTTACTTTTGAAAAATATGTAAGTAATCGAATTAATGTGACATCAATTTTGTTATTCTTCTGTGTGTGTGTGTGTACCTACATATCACTTATAGTTTGTCTTGGCGTGTACCTGTGTTCCTTATCCGAAATGTCCTCATATTAAATATAGATTCGATGATTTCAAATTGTAGGCTTTAAGCCAGCAAAGCATATGGTATTCTCTGGTCTTTATCCAGCGGATGGATCTGATTTTGAAGCCCTCAATCATGCAATAGAAAGACTGACATGTAACGATGCTAGTGTCTCTATTACCAAAGAAAGTAGCACAGCCCTAGGTCTGGGATTCAGGTCTAGTATATACTTTTAAAAGAATGGAGACTGTTATTCTACCATAATATGCATGTGTTGGCTTTGAGTGGGATAATTTTCTTATGTTTCTGCTGATCTAAAAGCAGGTGTGGTTTCTTAGGCTTGCTACATATGGATGTTTTTCATCAGCGGCTCGAACAGGTAACAACATATCTCCTTATGGGATCCAAATAATAGTTTCAGGCTGACGATCAGTATTTCTTTTGTGAAATGAAATATGTGCCAAATTTCTCTGTTGTATGTGCCCCACACATTGTAAGTGTGGTTTGTCTTGCAACTCACCTGGCTATAAATCTGCATTGATGTTATGAATTTGGAAAAGCTGATGGTTGGTTTTCTCGATTAGCATTAATTTGTTTGTGTCATTTCTTGCTATGCTGATAAATCCTACCTATTTATGGTGAACTAATAGGAGTATGGAGCTCATGTTATCTCAACTGTTCCAACTGTACCATATATATTTGAGTATTCTGATGGAAGGTAGGTAATGAAGTTAGGTATGTCAGACTAAATTCCCTCTATTGTTTACTAAAATAATCGCTTTGCTTTTCCAGCAAATTGCAAGTTGAGAATCCTGCTGCATTACCCTCTAATCCCAAGCAACGAGTGACAGCCTGTTGGGAACCAACAGTGATAGCTACAATTATCATTCCTAGTCAGTAGGTTCTTGCAAACCCTGGAGAAATTTTAATTTGATGCTTACGAAAATAATATTTACTGTCTAATTTGTTGCTGATCAAAGGTATGTGGGATCGGTTATTACCCTTTGCTCTGAGAGAAGAGGCCAGCAATTGGAGCACTCATTCATTGACAGGTATCTCTGTGTGTGTGTTTCTACCGTTGCGATTAATGAGGGGAAGATATTACACCTTTTTTTCAGTTTTCTTTTTTCTTGAAAGTTTGGGTTTTTAG
Source organism: Inga oerstediana (assembly GCA_963210345.1). Lineage (NCBI taxonomy): Eukaryota > Viridiplantae > Streptophyta > Magnoliopsida > Fabales > Fabaceae > Inga > Inga oerstediana. The sequence continues at coordinate 13,849,199 of OY723403.1, read as the reverse complement.
TGTGCACTTGACCTCCCTATCTTTGGCTGAAGCTATGATAATTTTAGCCTCACTCCTGCAGTCAAAGGGCATTCATGAAGTATCGATTGCCTTTGAGGGAAATTGTTGTTGACTTTTACAATGAATTGAAGAGTCTTACGTCAGGCTATGCTTCATTCGATTATGAGGATGCTGAGTAAGTACCCGTTTCTTTTTCCCTGTTTCTTTGGCATGATTAATATTGTGCGTTGCTCCTATCTACTTCTCTACAATGATGACATGTGGCCATGCATTTGTATTCAGAACAGTTATGTGATGTTTGTTGACCTAAAAAAGTGTAAAAGCCTACAACACCTGATGGAAAGGAGTGTTCTAATTTGCAAGTTATCTTCATGTACTTATTGTCTGTCGCTTGTAATCAAATATTATAAGCAAGTAAAATAAAATTTGGTATGGCATATTTCCTCCCCTATGATGCATTTGACGGGCTTTGTTGCAGTTATCAGGAATCTGATCTGGTGAAACTTGACATTCTCTTGAATGGACAACCAGTTGATGCAATGGCAACCATTGTTCATAAGCTGAAAGCGTATCGAGTAGGGCGTGAACTGGTGGATAAATTGAAGAAAGTTATAGACAGGTTTTCCTTTGGCATATAAAAAGAGTATTAGTTTCAAACTTCTGCTTTAGCTTTATTAATAGCAATATTTTCTAAAATCTGTGCAGGCAAATGTTTGAGATAAGCATACAAGCTGCTATTGGGTCAAAAGCTATAGCAAGGGAGACGTAAGTTTTCTGTCATGCTAATGTGTCTTTGCGAGTGACTTCTTCAGTAGTGGTTGGTATGGAATTGTGTGCCTTTGTTACGCAATTATTGCTCTTGATCAGAGATTTCATCAGCTATAAATTTTTTTTATGTTCAATAGCTGTTAAGCAACTGGAATCTGAGCCTCTGACCAAAATATAGGATGGAGGATCAAATCATTGATTCGCTTGCATTGGGAGATTGAAGTGACTTTTCTCTTTCTGATCCCTGCTGATACTCTTTACAATATTTCAGGATTTCAGCAATGAGGAAAAATGTTCTTGCCAAGTGTTACGGCGGTGATGTTACTCGGAAGAGGAAGCTATTGGAGAAGCAAAAAGAAGGAAAGAAGAGAATGAAACGAGTTGGTTCTGTTGATATACCACAAGAGGCATTCCATGAATTATTGAAAGTTTCATAACAGCCATGTCAGAAAATGATAGCATGTTAGAAATTGGTAACTTTTCCTTTTACACTCCAATGGAATTAAAGTGTATTTAGGAAGTTAGAACTCAAATAACACAGTGCTTGAGACGATATGACTGAATTCTAACATAATTTTTGAGGGCGGACCATAACTGTTGGCTTAGTTTAAACTTATTTTCCATGGAATTTACTTTCGGTAGCAAGCCGGGAACTAATTTCTCTATTCTTTAAGATCCATTTCTTTGCGCCTTGTATATATAGATGAAGGTTTCATATGTGATTCATTATCATTGAGCATCTAGCTCAAAAGCAATTCACAACAAGTGTTAGGCTTTTTTAATTGGTTTATTAAGTAACTGAAATTTCTCCCCCCGTTTTACTTCTGTTTCTGTTCAGCAGTAGGTTTGGGATTTCAATGCCCTGACATAATTCTAAGACGATACAAGGGAAAGGGGGCTGCGTAAAAGAATAAAAGAAATGGTGAAAGCTGCATGCTTGTCGCAAGGGAGGCTCCTAAGTAGCTGTCTAATCTCATTAATAATGTTGCTAAATTTCTTTATTATATTTGAATTGGTGTTAATTTGTGTATTGTTATTTATTGGGATCTGAATACCAGAGGCTGATTTCTTTCCGGAAATGATAGGGGTAGGAGACAAAGAATTGTATTATAGTTCATTTTAACGATAATCTGTTGTACATAATTCAAGTGCTCTTGAGGGCCTCTCAGTTTGATATATAGTGACAATTTGGAAAGAAAAAATCTTTATTAAACATAGCATTTTTTTTTGGGAAAATGTCAGTTAGGTCCCAAGCTAGGGAAAAAATATCACAAAAGTCCCTTTGAAAAGTCAACTGTCTAGGGACTTTTCTGACATGAATTCTCAATGACCATTTATCAAAATACCCCCCAACCAATTTAACCATTGTCATTGGTTACAACTTGTTATGCTATGTTTACAACATCGTAAGTCATATTAACAACATAGTCAGTTACGTTTACAACATGTTATGTTATATTTAATGAGTTATAAACGTAACTGAAGAGGTTGTAAACGCAATACAATCACACATTTTATATACATGTTGTTAACGTAATTTATAATGTTGTTAAATTGACTTCCGAAGTTGTAAATATAGCATAACATGTTGTAACCAATGACAGTGGTTAAATTGCTTGGGGGATATTTTAGTAAATGGTCATTGGGAATTCATGTCAGAAAAGTTCCTAGGGACTTTTCTGACAGTTGACTTTTCAAAGGGATTTTTGTGGTATTGTTTCTCTCGCTTGGGACCTAGCTGACATTTTTCCTTTTTTTTTTCCAATTATACAATTTCTGTTGCTGCTTAGTGCTTTGCACTTGTGCCATGCAGGCATTCGGTTTTGCTTCTTATTCTGTCGTCTTATGTTTTTTTTCCTTTTATTTTTTGGTTTCCTTGACAATTTAAGTATCCTCTCTAACTTGTTTCTCATTTTATGATTTGTTAATCTGTTTCTACATTAAGAAATGGAACCGGCCATGTCTAAATTCTATTGCAAACACGTTCTTGCTCTTCTAAAGTTCGCCTTGCACGTTAAGAGCATATTTTATGAGGGGGAAAAAGCATATTTACCGATATCTTTGAATTTTCTTTGATCAATAGTCAAGCAAGGGCATTTTATCATTCAAACTGTACTCTTCAGTATTCACCTAAAAAAAAAAAAAAGCAGAAACTGCAATAATGTGGGGTGTTGTTACTTCTACAACACAGCGGAATGCTGCTGTGAGTGCTGTCTATTGCCTCATTCCATTCACTGAATTCACTAGAATCTAAAAGATAAAATGCACACAACGACAGACAGGGCTAAAAAGTCATGTACTCTTCTAAGTTATTGGTGTCCATTGTTGGATTGGGATTCCCTGAAATACTTGGATTTGGTAAACTGTTCAAATGTAGTGTATTTGGAAATGGGAAGGGGAAAAGTTATAAGTGAAATATAAGTATAAAAATAACAAATATTTTTACACTGTACTTGAGTATTACATGGATTTAGCCGCAGCCGGAATTTAAATCCACTCACTGTCAGATGACAAGATTTATTTCCTGCTGTTCTTCAGCCTCTGATTTTCATCTTTTGTATCTTACCTGCTATATTTATTTTGAGATCCTTTTAAACGATAGGATCTCTTACCAAAGGTAATTTCAGAGCACCTTGAGTTAAGCAGAATTGTTCCCGCACTCCATACACGGTTAAGAAAGAGAATCTAAAGCTGCTGTGAGTTGTTCTTGAGAACTTAAAGATTGATCTGATCTCTAATGGTAGGAGGCACTTTTCTCTTTGAGACAGAAAATGGAACTGGAGGTTGTAGAGGCATGAAGTTTCCGGTATAGGAATTTGATGGCAATCTGTTGAAATAACCTGGCAAGCATCCTTTCCCATTTTGGGTCAACAGATTAGAAGAAGCAAATTGAGAATGCTCTCCTAATTTCAAATTCAACCCTAACTCTAAAATTTCCCCTCCCCTTGCTTGGTTCGCATTGGTGGATCCTTGACCCACTATAGATGAAACTGCTGCAGCTATTACTGATCGAAGTCTAGGATCCGTACTGATTGCTCTGGTTAAGGTTTCTGCTAAAGCCTCTTGTGAAGAAGGAGCTTGGTTTTGCAGGTAGTTTTGATGGAACTGTTGTTGAAATTGAGTTCCCAGGTCAACTGACCTCAAGTGGGTTTTCTCATTATTAAGGATTCCATTACCCCACACTGCTTGTTGAATGTTGGGATCCTCTGAGCAAAAACTTAGACTTGTTGGAGAAAATCTTGGGTTTAAAGCAAAGCGTGAAGGGAGACGATTATTGACATGGATTGATGAGGATGAACCAGGAGTTAAGTCTAGAGTGATTGTTGGGAACAAAGGTGAGGCAGGGTTGGGCAGAAAGACCTGTTTTGATTTTGATAGATCAAAATGTCCAAGGTTTTGGCCATTAAGCAGTGTAGGAGCATTTGTGAATGATGCAAAACTGTTATCTGCAGGCTGAGATGTTGAAGAACCTGACAATAACATGGAAGCAGCAGCTGAAGTAGTCGAAGCCATGGCTGTGGCTGAAACTGGAAGTGGGTGGTTGTGGGTCCCTTCATATGTAGTGATTAAAATAGACATGTCCTCAGCACATCTTTGCACCTAATTAAAGTCGGTCATTTCGTTAGGCTTACTCTAATCTGATATTAGTTTATGGAAATATATCTGTCTTCTATCTCTCGGAAAAAACTTCAAAAAATTTATACAGTTGCATTGTAATGCTGACCTGTTTTCTGACTGGACATGCTGGAGCAACCGTGCAGCGATAGTATGCACGTGGACAAGGATTCCCTTTGGCTATCTTCTGTCCATATTTTCTCCACTGGCATCCATCACTCATCTGTTTATGAAAGCCATTTCAATTGTCATTAGACATAAAACCATTAAACAAGGAACTCATCAAAGTTAACTTTTGAAAAGGTAAAACCTGCAAATATAAACCTTGACAAATACGAACCGTGGAGGTGTCACATCTTGCTCTCACAGAAACTCTCGCTTTCTTAGCAGGTGTCTGCTCTGAAATTTCATGATCTTCTCCATTTGTGGCCTTGACAGATTTATTTGATTGCCAGGTTCCCTCTATTTCTGCTTCCTTAGTTTTCCCTGAGCTGTTTCCTGGGCTCTGATCAGAAACCATCTCCATTGATAACTCACAATTGGAGTCTAATCCAAGGGTAAGGCAAGCCTCCAGATCTTCACTTTCTTTAGGTTTAGCAGTGTTTGTGATTCTTGTTTCTTTTTTGGGGTCCCTTGGACTTCTTCCCAGGCAAAGTGACACGAGCTCAGGCTCTCCAGTTTCATCATGGGAATTAGCTGAATCTGCTATAACTTTTTCAGAAGCTTCTCTTCGCAAGATATCAAAGAAACGCAGTTGGAGGGACTGGTAATCCTTCGTCTTCAACCTTTCTTCATTTTGTTCTCTCTCTCCACCCATCTCTTCCTTACCAGACTTGAGTTCATCATTCTTCATTGGAAAATACATAACAACATACAATCAATTAGCTTTTGACCTGAATATCTGAATCATTCCTTTAGAATTTAGATTATAAGAAAAGCAGTGTCCTTATTCAATTTAGTTACCAACAAAATTTAGGTTGTTATATATATGATACCTGATGAATAAGTTTGCGTTATCTAAACAGTGTTCTTCCTATAAGAAGCCAGGTTATGCAGTTTTATCTCTAACACACATTTTGATAACACTTGAAGTTCAAGTCAAGATTAGAAAAAATCATAAAAAGCAATAAGAGTTCCTAAAGAAGAAAGAATTACAGAAAGATGCAAACGATTGCATGGTTACTGACCTCTCGAACACAGCAATCTTCTTCAAGGCAAATGGAAACTGTTCTCTTCTTTCCAGTCTCTAGACCAAGAGCACTACCAGACATTTTCGCCGTGGTCAAGAAGCGACCTTTTCTCTTACCTTGTAAATACACTCCATAATATAGCCATGTACATACGTATATATAGCCCCTCACAAATCCATCAAACTATATCTCCTAAACTAATTAAGGAAATAAATAAATAAAGATCTAAGTGCTCATCTTCCTGCCATCACTACTACAAAAAGGGGTTTTAATGTCCCTATTTTAACACTTTTAATGTCCAAAAATCGGGAGACGTCTATGTAGGGAGCGTAGTATGTTTTAAGAAAAGACGTTCCAAAAAAATGGAACGTCTAAATTGAGACTTTAGACATCCCAAATTAAGAATTAGGACGTCTAAAGTCCTCCACGGGAGACTTTAGACGTCCCAATTCTTAATTTGTATATATATAAAGGTTTTATATTTTTTTTAAAATGATTATTTATATTTTTCATTACCCAGCAAATTAAAATTGCAGAAACAGAATTGAAGATGGATTCATAAACCACAAAATGTCCCTTACAAAATGATAAGGACATCTAGCACTGCAATCTTTTTACTATATATATATATGTATAATAACAATAACTCATACAACCTAATATTATATATGTATAACAACAATCAGAAAGTGTTAAAATATTTGTCACCACACAACTACAAACTAATTGTTGTTCATTTCATCAAAATAAATATACATATGTATTTTCCTCGATATCCAAGCTCCAAACATATAAAACAAAAACATTATTAGTATTGCATAACTACTAGCAACTAGTTTATGATTTTGACAAAAAAAAAACAATCAAGGGAAAAACACTCCAATAACTAGAATCATGTAAATAAATTGAAAACATTATAATAATTTCACATTGCAAGTTTAACTTAATTCTTCATGTAAATTTATATTTAAAAAAAACAAACCTGATGAAAGCAGAGGAGAGGGCAGCCAACGGTGTCTATGTGTGCTTCCAAGGTGGAGAGAAGACGTTGGAGGAGTTGTGTATGCATAGTGAAGAGGGAGGTATGCCGGAGGCTGAAAGCAACGAAGAAAGTGGGAGGTGTACGCCGGAGGGTGGAGTGGGCAAAAAAGGTGGAGGAGGTGTACGCCGGAGGGTGAGAGCAAAGAAGGTACTATGAGAATGAAAAGAGGTGGAGGAAAAGGGAAAGAAGAAAAGGAAGAGAGGAAGAAGATTGAGGAAGACGAAGTGTAATGAAGAAAAGGAAATAATGAAAAAGCTTATTACCCATGGTGTAGAGAAGACGAAGTCACGGGAATGAAAGAAAAAAGGGAAGAGAAGTCATGGGGGATGGGAAAGATGGAAAAGGAGGGATGGGTTACTGACATGGGAATGAAGAAAAGGGAAGAAAAGTCTCTCAGAATTTCTAACATGACTTTAGAAGTCCCAAAAAAATTTGTTACTCCTAAAATAAGTTAAATTTTTTTAATTTACTTTTTTGACGCCAGTGGAAATTTTTAGGCGTCCCAAATTTTATTTGGGACATCTAAACTCTACTTTAGGCATCCCAAATTCAAATTTGGGACGTCTAAAGGTTTTCCTACGTACATATAATTACGAAAATACCACCGTTTTCCTTTTTAACCACCCAATTTTAAAATTGGGACGTCCATTAGGATGGTTATATCATAATTTTATAGTAGTGCATTAAGCAGCCACAACTCTGAAAGGTCAACATTTCTGCCAAGCTCATTCCTGTCTTTATATATTTGCAAGAATAAAATAATTATATCTCCGAAATCTAAGTCATTATTCATCCAAAGAAAAAGAGAATACAAATTGTATATGTATATTATTTACTTGGTATACCATATAGCAGTTGAAGCTTCGTACAGATAAGAAGACGTCACATGGCTGAAGAGTCAAAGTAGCAAAATGTAATAATACATGGGTTGCGCGACTGAACTCTTATGATCTGTACGTATGTCTTTGTCAATGGTGTAACCTTGTTTCGCTCTCAGCTCTCTGCGGTCCAAACGCCTTTCGTGCTCTCTCTTGCTCTTGCATATGCACTTGCACTTCTGTCCACTCCCATTGACTTTATTTCTTATATCTTATGCATTATTTCCTAATCAACATATGTCCTTGTTTTTTTATAGTTATTCATAAAATGAAGATTCTCTATCTCGCTCTGCGTGTAAAAAGGAATTTATTATTTTTAATTAGGGATCATAATAAAATAGTTCACAAGTCTTCTCTCAAGGTTCCTCTTAGCTTTATTAAGTTTGAGGTATTTGAATTAGGAATGAAAAGTTAACACGCTTTTAGTAATTCAACAAGTTTACTGAGTATTAAAACATATAACTTATGGAAAAGAATATATAGTAAAATATTAATACGATAAGATTGTGTTGGTTGATCAAGTCTAAATCGTTCGTTTTTCGAATTCTCAAACCAAGTTTTTTTCCTCTCTGTTTGCAAAACAAGGATCGTCGCCTATAAATTACTATGGTTTTCAGTTTCCACACGCTGATGGTCCATAGTCATCAAATATGAGATTTACATATTCAACTTTTTCAGTTAGGCGTGCCAAATTGGGTCGCAAGTTGCAAACTTGGATGGCTAAAGACCAATTGTTTGATTCAATTACCTCAATATTATTCGGAAATTTCAAACATTTGAATCGAAGAATCCAATTAAACATGATAGTCCTCTCGGTGATACAAAGTATATGCCTCGGGATCTGAGTGCTATATAACAATCTCATCCATTTGAAACTTAAGCAATTGTTTAAATATTAAAAATACTCTTTTGGATTCTTGAAAGTCGTCACTTGGATTAGATAAAACCCACGATAGTGTCAATAGGGTCATTAATTATGAACATTGTATACTCACACATACATTTATTTAATTCTTAGATACACGACTGGCTGGGTGAAGAGTGAAGACCCCCTTACACTTGTGTCCCTTAGCCGCTAAGTAATAATAATCCGAGGTTTTAACGCTGAGATTAAATTAAATTATAAGCAAACAGATCCCAACCCATAATTTATATTCACAAGAATATTATATATTGGCCTTTGGCATTGATTGTTTGCCAAAATCTCTGATCCATGGCATATAAGAGTCATATTGACCGCTCTAATTAGTTTGGCGACGCCTCTTTCGACCTCATGCTTTACAGATCGAGCTCCGGTGATAATATTAATTTCACCTTTCTTTGTTATGCAATTATATATATATATATAATATGTTCAATTAATTTATGTTGAAGCGGTCTTATTATTCAAAGCGTTTGCTTAAGAAAATATTTTTCAGTCTATCCGTTGGCATAAGCTAGCTAGTAGTCTTTCTATATTGCGTCCAAAAGTAAATATTTGCATTACCTGTATATAGCTTTACTTTATTACGACTTAATTATATTCTGCAGAGCTTGAAGAGGTTGCATGGCTAACGTAATCAATGCGAACTTTGTGTTTAATAATTCATAGAACAATTATATATCTGATGAAGAGAGAGGAGAGATAATTAGGGTTTTTTTTTTTTTTTTTTGTAAATTTTGGGTGGTCCAATTGCGTCAGTCTATAGAGACCTCATGATTTTCGTGTCATTGTTAATTGGGGAGGTAGAGACTTTTGGGGGCAAGTTGAGGTTTAATTTAATGAAGCAGGTCAATGGTTTGTTTTGGTTTAGCCTTTGAATTAATTAAGGGACAAGCTAATAATAAGCGAACATGTGATTTGGGCATTACGCATGCCCTTTTAATCAATGACGAACGTTCTCCTGTATCAGACTCCACACTTTATATTTTTGTTAATTAGATATTATAAGATACAACAGTACGAGATTTTTCAGGGTAATTAATACAACTGCTTTACATGAAGCTCATTGCGCGCACTATTGTAATTATTAATTAATAAATAATAATGTTATTTTGAAGTAATTTACTAAAATCAAAAAAGAAAAAAGAAAAATCGACTCCAGTGCCTGGATTTATCAATGACTGAAAAAGTTGCTGACGCCTGACGGTCACTTCTTGCTTTCTTGCACGGAAAAATTCATATTATTCAAATGTTGTGGGTAATATTATTCAAATCTTAAGTAAATGAGCCTCTATATATATATATATATGAAGTTCAATGAATAAGATACATTATCTATGTTAATATTTTGTTGGCAAAAAACTTATTTATGTTAATATATGACATGAACAAATTTTTTCTCTTTTGGTTTGAAGACAGTATTAGCTTCTGCATGAACGAAAACGTGCGTAGTACGCATAATGCATAGAGCAAACGAAACTTGCACCAACCGCTGCAATGCTCGCCTGAAGGATGCACCGATGGTTGTAATACCTTCCTTGGCTCCAGGCTATGTGTTATTCAATCGCTGGAGCAAATAGGGAAGAAAAAAAGGCACGTCATTTTTGGAAAGCTAAACCCTGGTCGCACGTTTTGACTTTCGAGCTATGAAATGTCTCGCCCCAAATTGCCTATACAGGCCCAAAACATACTGATGAGGCTTCAGAATTCGTAAACGGCTCCGACCCAGAATCATATATTTTTCTGTCTATATGCCTTTGTTTTTCATTACTCTGATCTATCAGCCGCTGCATGCGAAGTGTTAATAATGTCATTGTTATGTCATCAGACACAGACAGCACCAACTCCATAACAGATAAAACCTGTCCGAATGAAAAGCTTTGAAATAATCGTTTACATGAAGATCTAAAACTTCTCATTTCTCATCTCTTCCCTCGATCGTTTTTTTTTTCTGCCTTTATCCCTCTCTTTGTTTCAAAAGTAACCCCCGACATTACATTATCTAATCTCTTGAATTACAGTTGCATTGCACCACTTATATTTCTTCAGAAAAGCCCTAGCTAGCCCATCATCAAAGTGCGCATGTGAGTGAGAGAGAGAGAGATTTTCAGATTGCTGGTGCAATATGTGGTGGGAAGTCGGAACTTGAGCTTCATATCAACAATGAAGTATGCAATGTCCGTGACGTTCATGCAGACGCGTTAGAAGTACAACCCTACCATGCAAACCTCAACTTGGCTGCATATTTATTACAAGCACCCTTAATTTAGTATTTCATAGCTGTTGGCCCAGAAAACATATTTGATAAGTTCATATCCTAATAGTTGACGTGGACGAAAATTTTAGATAAAATGGCCACAACGGACATGGTGCACGATAAATCCAGTGTTTATTTTGTTATTTCTTTTCCTTTTGCCATAAATCGACAAAAGCTTGGTGCTCTTCAGCCCCAAAAAAGAATAATCAAATAGGTTGGTCCCTCAGTGGAAACGTTCCCAAGGAGGCCATGTGTCCATGGGCTGACGCAAGGACAACGGCTGAGTACGCTACGTGCAGACTACATACGATACATAATACATCCCACAACTCCTTGGTCAAATAAAAGATACCACAACTCACAGGCAACACCCGAATTATCAATCGTACAAGGTGAAAGGCTTTTTTTTTTTCCTGACAACGATGATTGAGGCCAGAGACTTGGAGAAAAAACATTTCTTTGTTTTTTTTTTTATTTGAAAGCTCATATAACAAACAAAAAACCTTTATTCAGCTAAACAAAAAAGGAAACTTGTATGAAATATTAATAACCGAGGACAAAGAGGTTCCCTGAAAAGAGGAATCGTACCACCAGCATTGGAAGGCGTGAAATAATAGGGTGAAAAGTAGCCCAGGAATTGGGGGTGATAATATATAGAAGCAGAATGATAATCCCAATATTGATTGTTTATTATCTCTAAATAACTCCAAGGAAGACTCGGTGAATTCAACAGCGCAATTTCAGGCATCAAGGCCATTGCACCTTCATCCCAATATCAATTTCCTGTGCTGTATACCTCTTTTTATCATTTCCTGTTTTCATCATCTGTACATCAATGATTAATAAAACGGTCGTGCTGAAAACGTCACTAGGTGCCTCATATTCTTTCAAGATCATCTGAAAAATTAAAAACTAGAAGGTGGGAAAAAGGACATCATGAACAAAGATCAGGATGAGTTTCACCGCCAGTTCAGATAAAGCTGGCATGGCATCAGAGCGACCGACATGACGATGGTTCAGATGAGTGACAAACGGTGTCCAATTACTTCTAAATCCTCAGGTTTCTCCCTCTCTTGAAGCCACTCATGAATCTTCTTTTCCTCTTCTGCTATGCATATTCCATCAACTGAAGTTTCCAAAAATAAATTATCAAGTAAGAGAAATGAACAAAATAGCATACAATCAATATGAGGGGAAAGTAATAAAAACAGTGTTAGTGGCACAATACCTGAAAAGTCGGGAAAGGGATAATTAAGGTAGTAACTGCAGTGCCTGCCGTCCGGGTCGGAGTATGGAGGGCCAAGGACATCTAGAACGGCACATGCTGTTACTGCCGTGAAGCAATGCATGTTTCCTCCATCGGCCGGATAAAGGATGGAGGGGCTGCAAGGGGCAGTGAAGTCAGCATCAACCTTCACTCTAGCCAACCGCACCTCTGCACTCTGAACTGGACAATTGGAATTCGCATATTAGTCTACTCTTTCATACTTTTTGCTTGGTTTATAGTAGAGAAAGGAAATGGTACTTGTAGAAGAGATTTATGATTGCAAGAGCATGACCAATAATGCCAGCTCCATCAAAATATTACCGTTCAACCTTCTCCACACACATAACAGAAGTCTAAATAAAGATTATCTTAAAATACAATACTGACAGTGATGACAGATTTTTTTTATAAACCAAATATCTTCAATTTAGCTTTTAAATGCACAAATAAGCCACTTATTACGCAAGCCGAGAAAAAACTCCTCTCACATACTTACCTCGTATACCGTGAATCACGAATTATAAGCACGTTTTGGACAAAAATAAGCCATTTCAAACGCACACTAAATAAGTGGAACGAGGCCACGAGCAATATATTTTAGTCCAAGAAAGTATTGATGTGCAACAGGGAGTTGCACATGTATCAGATTATGTCAGACTATGTTCTGATAGCAACAGGAGAAACCAGACTCAAATTTGAGCATTCTGATGAGATTGACAAATAAAGTGCATAATAACACTCATGTAACAAGTTTTGTCCAACTATGAGGTTTTCCAATAAGCTTATAACATGTAAACGAAACTCCTAAAAGACACAATCACATGAATTCGAATTGTAAAAGCTATTTAGTTGCCATTTTTTTTATAAAAAAGTTTCCATGTTTTTATAAGAGAACCTGATGGCAAAACTTGCAAATTAAAGAGTGCACAACTGCACCTAACTCTTTTTCCATTCCTGTTCCCCCCAATAGGATGCTCGATGCTGCTCTATATAAATCCTAACAGTATTCACAACAGAACTATTTTAGAGAGACAGAAGATATCGAGGGAACAAAATACACAGCTTCCATTTGTGTTTTTTTTTTAATCCTTAATTCAAACTCTGTTTCACATCTCTGTCAAAACATCAGGTAGAAAAATAGGAAACCGTCAAAAAAGACTCATTAACTGTATGCTTATACAGTGCAGAATTGAAGGAAGCATATGTACAAGACCAAAATAACTTGGAAACAGTGAATGAGATCAATATTATTTTTTCAAAAAACAAAAAAAAGAAATACTCACTTTCCATTGGTTGGAGACTGGTGGGAGTTTGAGGGGGCAAGTCAGCCACCCAATCATAAGATTTGATGTGCATGGTGCCAAAAAGTAGTTTACTGAAAACAGTCATTCCAGGGTGATTATGAAGAGGAATAACACCAGAAGGCGGCAAGCAAAATATTCCCATCTGCATTCAATATAGAAATACGGTTATAATCAACGAAACAGCATGTCTCCCTATAAACCATCCAATTACCAGGTCAAGATCACTTGCTTACCGAGAACTTTGGACATTCAAAGATATGCAGGTACGTAATTCTCGGGAATCTTTGGACGGTGTTTGTCCTGAAATATGGCATATCAGGCGTCAAGCCAACATCTTCTGGTGTAATTGCATCTGCATAAAAGACGACAAAGTTGCATCGTTTCTATTAGCAGGGGGAAAAACAGGTAAACAACTGACAAGTGGAAAGGACAAATAGGGAAAAGGATTCTTAGTATCATTGCTACTGCAAAGGCGACAAGGTCAAGTCAGCCCAGACAGAAATTAAAAAATTAAACAAATAAAAAGGCGATGAGGTCAAGGCATGCAATTGTGTGTGTTAGGATTCCAATGGTTCCCTATAAAACAATTCACCAGATTTTGCAGGTAGAGATATTTTGACAGCTATATCTTAACTACTTGCAGCTGTAGAGTTTAAAGCTGGGTCCTAACGTCCAGGGTATTATGCCTAATTGCCTGCCGCAAAAGACAATATCCAGCAAAGAAAAAAAAAATTGCAGTTTTCTGTTAAGCTCGTCAATTGACAGTGATCGAACTAATAATAGGGACTTCATAACCCTAATAAACTAGTTCTTTTGGCTAATTTATAATCAAATGATCCTCAATTTTGGGCATATCTAATCCAAATTATCAACATAGGCAGTAAAATACCTCGATAAGATAAACAAGACAAGAGAGATGGCAAAAGTATTGTATTTGATGCCATCATTGAGTGTACTATGCTTGATTTCTTATTCAAATTTCATATTATATAACACAAACTTGGCATTACACCGCAAGCTGAAGCCTGCACTGTAGTTAAAGTCTCTCGGTAATAAGCACATGATAACAACAATTTTTTATTTGCTAGTTGAACACCTTGGAATAATCATATACATTCGTTGCTATTAAACAGGAGACGCAGAGGCATGTCCAACGCCTAGGGGCACAAACATAGTACATAAAGCAGGGAGTTACCCCACACCACTCGAAATAATTTAAAGAATTTGTAAGGCAATCGATAAGATTGGTGCAAAAGGTATAATTGAAGCACAATCCAACCATAATCGAAATCGCTAATTAAATTGGATATGTAGCTTAATTTCCCTAAGAAAGACCAGTTCTATTAGCAAACAAACCAATTGATTAATATTTCCAAGGGAAAGGGAAAGAGAAAATGAAGCCGAATCCACATGTTGATTCAACAACCTGAGAAAATCGCACAAAAAACTTCATTGCGATCTGGTTTTCACACGAGTAGCATACCTGGTTAGGAAAACTAGGCAGTAATAGTATCAAATATTTTGGAGATAATAATTTATATAAATAATTTAAGGTACATACCTAAAACAGCCCGCAGCTTTTCAATGTCTTGAGGGGGCGGCACAATCCCGGGGCCACCAGAGGCAAACACTTCCTTGCATGTCTTGTGTAGTTTTTGAACCGGCGACGTCTTCTTCTGACGTCGCCGGTTCTTCTTTGAGTTGCTGTTGGTATTCGTCTCTTCGGGTAATTCAGAAATGTCCTTGCCTTTCTTATCAGTAACCCTCCTCCCAATCCCCATTCAATTAAAATTCAGAACAAAAACCAATCTCACTACCACTTTAATGCAGAATTACGATACGAACTTCGAAACAAGGAGATGCCTGTATCAATGTCGCCGCGAAATGCTTCTACTTCCAAGGGCTACGCTGAGTGATTACAGAACAGGGGACCGTAGAGAATTCAGTAACAGAAAATGGGAGTGCCAGAAAACTGTGAAAAAATGCAGTGAGACCATAAAACCCCAAACACCCGGAAATAGGCGGAAGAAAGAGAGTACGAAGCGGGCCAGGTTTAGACTAGTAGAGTTAGAGAGGTGGAGGGGTAAAAGGAGAGTAAGATGTGAAAAAATGAAATTGGAGAAAATATGTGAAGGTGATGGGTGAAGAAAGAAAATGAAGAGATGGAGAGTTATAAGAGGTAGAAGAAGAGAGATTAGTTGAAAGAGAAAAACAGTTGGTTTGAGGAAGTGAAAACCAGGGGCCATGCTTGGAATTCCAGTGGGCTGTTCCAAACAGCGGATTTTTGTCCAATCAAAATACTAATTGTTTATTTATATATATATATAATCTCGATTGTGTCTTGAGTCCGCATCTTTTGCTCTTTCTTGTTCGAGTCTTGCCCCTCATTTATCCTGTTTTCACTTGCCGGCCCCTGCTCCCCCACCCTCAAAATATAGCGCTCTCCCTCTCTTTTTTTTTTAATATAAAATAAAATTGATTTTTTTTAAAGATTACAAAAACTAAATATAATATTTAATTATATCATATGTTATGTATCTTCCTATTATATATTAATTTATTAGTTAAACTAATTAGTTTAGAGAAAAAATAAAAATATTCTAAAATAATTTAATTAGGTTCTTTAATCTCTTCAAAAAAAGTCATCTTTATCTTATATTTAAGACCGGAGGGAGAGAATATCTTTTTAAAATTGTCAATCCACGTGTATCCTAATGGTTCAAAACTCCTTACGAGTTTGATTTTATTCGTAATCCTAAATATTTTAATATAGTGGGTGCTTGTCCTGCCAACTTATCAATCCAAATGGTAAAATTTAGATCAAAATTACAATATTTGAATTGTCGATATGGTATATTTTTCCTAAATAAGTAATAGTCGATGTTCTAAGAGAGGAGTTTATTACTCCTATTAGGTTTCTCAATTTACCATTAATTCAAACTTGAATTTTTGTTAAGGCTAAACTAAAAGAGCTAAAATGATGTCATGGGGGCGCTTATTCTACCAAGTTGTCAGTCCAAATGATAAGAATTGGTATCGTAGTATAATGTCATAATTGTCGACATGGTGTTTTTTTTCCTATATAAGTATTCGATGTTCTAAGTTCATTATTAGATTTTTTGAATTACCATTAATTCAAACTTTAAGTTTTGTTAAGCTAGGGTCAGACTAAAAGAGCTAACATGATATGTCGTGGGAGCGCTTATTCTACCAACTTATTAGTTCAAATGATAAGCATTGGTACCATACTACAATGTAGTTTGATGTCATGGGAACATTTATTCTACCGACTTGCCAGACCAAATGATGAGAATCGGATCGATATTACAATGCACGCATTGTCGATATGGTAATTTTTTTCTAAATAAGTATTCAATGTTCTTAGAGAGGAATTGATTATGAGATTGCTCAATTTACCATTAATTCAAACTTCAATTTTTGTCAAGGTCAGACTAAAGGAACTGGTATGATATCGTAGGAATACTTATTCTACACACTCGTCAGTCCAAATGATGAGAATTGGATCCATCTTACAAGGCTCGCATTGTCTATATGGTAATTTTTTTCTAAATTAAATAAGTATTCAATGTTCTAAGAAAGGAATTGATTATGAGATTTCTCAATTTACCATTAATTCAAACTTCAATTTTGTTAAGGCTAGACTAAAAGAGCTATAGTATGATGTCTCGAGAACACATTCTTTTATATATATATATATATATATATATATATATATATATATTTTGGATACAAGACGCAAAGCTACTATCTAACATCTACTAGGTGAGCGCTTATTATACCAACTTGTCAATCCAAATGATACGAACTGGATCCATATTACAAGGCCTGAACTGTTGGTATGGTATTTTTTTGGAAAAATGACAGCTAGGTCCCAAGATAACAAAAAAATATCAAAAAACTTCATTTGAAAAGTCAATGGTCAAAAAAGTCTCTAGGGACTTTTCTGATATGAATTCCCAATGTCCATTTACCAAAATACCCTCCAAGCAATTTAACCACTATCATTTGTTACAACATGTTATGCTATATTTACAACATCGTAAGTCATATTAACAACATAGTCAGTTACGTTTACAACATGTTATGATATATTTAATGAATTGTAAACGTAACTGAAGAGGTTGTAAATGCGACACAATCACGCATTTTATATACATGTTGTAAACATAACTGATTATGTTGTTAATATGATTTACGATGTTGTAAACATAGCATAACATGTTGTAACCAATGAAAGTGGTTAAATTGCTTGGGGGTATTTTAGTAAATGGATATTGTGAATTCATGTCAAAAAAGTCCCTAGGGACTTTACTGATCATTGACTTTTCAAATGGACTTTTTTAGTATTTTTTCTGTACTTTGGGATCTAGCTGTCATTTTCCCAATTTTTTTTTCCTAAGTAAGCATCCAATATTCTAAGAGAGGAATTTATCACTAGATTTCTCAATCTACCATTAATTCGAGCTTGAATTTTTGTTAAGGCGAGCCTAAAAGAGCCAATACGATGATTTTATTAGTAAACTAACAAATGACTACTTTGTACATATTCTTTAAATACTCTTTGAATTATGTGGCTATTATAATTTTAGTGTGTCGTGGAAATTTAACTGATTTCATTTTTATCTAAAAACAAACTTAGTCTAATATTGCAGCTAATAATATTTTTTTTTAAAATCAACACTTTAAATTTAAAATAAAAGCAATCTTCCAATTGTCATTATACTATAAAAAGTGAATTTATTGTCTAAAAGTGTATAGAAAAGGTTTTAAAATTTTATTGTGTATGTTAATATATATTTATTAGTAGTACACATGATTTAAGTTGCCTAGAGATTTTATGCTTTTCCCGTATCAGTTATTTGCATGGACCAGTGAATGATGCCACCTATCAGAGAATAAAAATGTAGTTTTTCCATTACTGATAATATCTTCACAATTTTCACTAGAAAAAAATTGATAATTACCCACGTAAATATTTTTGCTAGAAAATTGTTGAAAATTCCATTAATGAATTTATCCACGAGAAAGTCTATAGGTAATTAGACAAAATTAAGATTCTGCACTTAAACCAATTAATAATTACGAAAAAATAATGACGGAACAAATTTTGTTGGTAATTACGTTCGGTCACGAATTCTATGACAAAATTGAGCTCATTCCTATTATAAAATATTTTATTTTTAATTATTTTAAATAATAAGCATTCTTTTTCTCTCGACAATGTACCACATCAAGACCGACCATTGTAATAGGTACAAATTCTTGAGAGAATCACACCCCAAAGCTATTTGTTGGAATTGGGGAACCCAATATCTTATAAAGCTTCTTATTCAAAATAACCCTCTTGAGATGGGACTCATGGCCTGGTAGACAACTTTTCACGCAAAACAAAATACTTCTTCGGTCTTTAACATAAGATATATTTAGAAAGTTGATCTTGGTACTAAATATATAAGACATGGTTTTTATATTTGTCAATCTTTTTCTAATTTACCCATATTGATGCTCCCTTAATAATAATTAAAAAGAAGAGGGAATTAAAGGAGATGAGTAGGGTGTTGTAGACAATAAATATCATATTAATTAATTTAACTAAGGTCCTTAATCTAATCAAATTAGGTAAATATATCTTATATTAAAGAGAGGAGGAGAAACATTTTAATGTCTGTTTGGATTAGCGGTAAAAGCTTATTTTCTAACATAATTTACTGTATACGAGGTAAGTATATGAAATGAGTTTCATCTCGACTTATATGAACATATTTTCTAGACGTCAACACCAACACGTCCTTAATGTCTTTAAAAGTTGCATCAAATCCCGAATCGCTGCCTACTTATAATTTAGAAATAAGAGTCTCTCCTAATTTCCTCGTATGGCCTCGCACCAACTTAAATTGAGTGTATTAATTTCTATTTTAAACAATAATCGAATATAACTTGATAGTGGGTTCATTTTTTATTTTTTATTTTTTTATAAATAAACACATATTTTTGCTAGTCATAATAACTGGAAAGATTACTCCATATATATTCGCAATATGCTCTATCTTCATTTACCTTATGTCCCCCCATCCATCATGATCAAATGGATGCGACTGCATTTGAAAATTGTGTAACTATCGTTGAAATAATCGAACAACAGTGTTTTGATAATGAATAATAGAAGCAATAATTTTTTTTTTTTGTCGAAATAGAAGTAATAATTGAAACTTTGAAAGATATATATGAAGAGTACAATTATTCATCTGCTATGATGAAAAGATAGTGGCATGTGTACGTTGTGTTTGACCTCTGCATGTTAACACTGTGCCCCCTCTATTTTTCTGAATTGATATTTATAACTAAACAGCAATATATGAATTAAACAATGCTTAACTGTGTGACGTTCTCTGCTTGTTACTGCATCTGCATGCAGCAGAAAGGAAATTAAAAAGGTCAAAAAAAAAAAGAAAGAAAGAAAAGCAAAGAAAGGCTTATCTACTTGTCAAAATCAAGTGATCTGAATGAGGAAAGAGGAGTTGATGGAAACAGAAAGTCAGAGGAGGAAATTGCCTAATAACTAGTGATTGCTAAGGTACAGAGATAGGCGGAGACAAAGGACAAGGACAACAAGGGAGGGGTGTATTTGTGACAAAGGACAACATTCCAGATCTCAGAGAGTGACACAATGTATATAAACAGTGATGCTAGTGGAAAACAGGCAATAATTTTTTCTGCTGCATTAATGAATCAGGTGCCATTATATATATACTTTTCATTTGCCAATTTGCTGCACAAGGCTGGTGAAAAGAAGAGTGGAATCAGTGATTTTTATGCCTTGAAGATGTTAAATATATAACGCAATACAATCCGCACATATATTCTCATTTCTGGAAACTCCAAAAACATAAAAGGTGAAGCCATGCAATTGCATACATATCCTATAACACTTTGGACACACATGCACTCTCAGAAATAGTTACTAAACTAAGGTAGGCTTTCTCATGCATCCATTATTTGACTATTCCCATCGACTGACATTCACTCCAAAATTTCCTTTTTTTTTTAATAAGAAGTCAGAAAAATTATATCATCTCATTTTCAACTATTTTTTCATTGTTTTGAATAAAAATTGGTATAAGTACTATTTATAAGTCATTTTAAACAATCAACACAACTTCATATTCATAATTTGTATAATTCTTTTTGTATAAAAAAAGAGAATGAATTATATTCATTCCTGCCTTTTTGTTTGGTAGTGGTTTATATGGTGGGGGAGGGACCTACGTGCATGAAAACAGGGATATATAGCTGCCACCCCTCTCCTAATCAAAGAGACTTTAGAATTGAATTTGATAACTGGCCGCCTTTAAATTAAATCCGTCCCCATCTGCCCACACTTAGCTTGTGAATTGGTATTTGGTATCAGTGAGTACTTTTCTTTTCATAATTTTTAATTTTTAGTTATTCTTTCAGGGACGCGGTGCCTGTGAGTATTTATATCATTATATGTGTATCTTTCTCTCGTTTCATCTTCTTCTTTAATCTTTATTGACTGTGTCCTCTAGTAATCCACATCCTAGTCAGAGGTTTCTGTATATCCAATTTTCACTTGTGTCCAACACAACAGGTCTTTCATTAATACAAGGAATAAGTAGTCATTATTTGTTCAAATAACGCAGCTCTTGTATGCTTATGTAATGACATTGTCTTGATACGTTTTCATTCAAAGTATAATTATGCCGTAATACGCTCATTGTCTCATCGCTTCAGGCTCTTGGAATTTTCTCAGAGCTTTCATAATCAACGCAATCTTCTGCTTCTGTTCTCTGTCTTCTTGTTTCCCAAACAAATAATCAAAATTTGCTGTTTATTTTCTTTTGATATACTTCAGTTTCAAATATTATTCCTAATTACAGTATAATTCTAACCAAAATCTTAAACTCATATGAATTATTTTACGTTAATTTGATATGTCTAGGGCTCTATGCTCACGATACTTGGAAGAAAATCATTAAAAAAAATTCTCAATTCTCTCTCGTAAATTGCTGGGTTTTTAAGGTCTTTTATAGCACATCTCGGCGATTAAACAGCTAATTATCGGAGCATGACGTCAGCAACGAATATGTTGACAAGTCCAATGCTGTAAGTTCTATGTAGCATATAAAGAAGTCTACGTGCTTCTGGAAGCCGCAGCGATTGAGCTCGCGCCGCTCCCGTTTCGAATGAAGCTCTGTAACCTTGGATATTGATTACGTGGGAAGTTTTGTGGGTTCATAAAAAACAAATTTCAGGCTTTTATTTCAAAATAAATATAGAAATTTTGTGGATGCAAATGTAAGTGGGTTACAAAAAATATGACATCCCCACGTCCCAGATTGTTCTATATGTATAGCCAGTTTTAGGATGACAAATGTTACCGTACCGGCCATTACATTTGCATTGGGCATTGATAAGAGACTTGCATCTATCTATAAATAATATAATACTCTTTCCTTTCTAAATATAAGATAGAGTTGATTTTTTTAAGATATTAAGGAAATTAAATAAATTATCTAATTATATCATATGTTGTGTATCCTTTAATTATATATTAATTTATTAATTAAACTAATTAGTTTTGAGAAAAAAATAAAAATAAAAATATTCTAAAGTAATTTAATTAGTTTCCTTAATTTTTCTGAAAAAATTAATTTTATCTTATATTTAAGACCGAAGTACACAATATAATGTGGATATATCCCACTCGGGAATTAATTAATAGAGGGGACGTAAATCACTTTAGTTGAAGATATGATTAAGAACTAATATATTATATGCTTGGCTAACCGACCCGAAAACTTTTCATTATTTAATTATTTATATACAAGGCTAAGGTGTGTGTGAGCCGTAAAAAATTAAAAATAAATCAAAACGGTGGGCTTTCAACGTGAGAGGAACTTGCATTTGTTAGGTGCAATAAATTATTTAGGCTTATTGTCTCTTGGCACCTGCGTTTCAGTTCAGCACATTGGCTGTGTTCTTTCCAATTCACAAAGAATCAAGAAGTGACCTGGCTACGATGGAGATGGAACAATGGGGTCTTAAAATTGATCTCATACAGACGACGAGGGAATGAGAATATTTGCTTTATATTTATTGATCATTTTAGGTAGGTACGTATGTAGAAGCCGATAATAGTACTGCACAAAATTAAAGAAGTCCAGATTCGGTAACACCATGGTTAATTTTTGAGAGTTAAAAATAAAAATACTGCTATTTATTGTTTTGGTGTAAATATGTCGTTATCGATTGATAGGGGTAGGAGCAGAGAAGAAAGATAGTGATGGGGGGCTACCGAAATGAGATAAGAAAAATGTTGAGGACTTGTGTGTTTCCCAAAGTGCACAGGCCAATATGAAGAACATCACTATCCTCCGGCGGGGGGACCCGCCACTCATTTTCATAAATTATTAATTAAATAATCAATCGCAAATTCCCACTGATAAGCTAGCCACCCAATTAAAATTGTGTATGAGATCATTTAATATTAGAGAATAAGTCCTTATTATGTAAGTCGAGATAAAATTCTTCTCACATACTTACCTTGTATGCCGTGAATCACGATTTATAAGCACTTATTACCTAAAAATAAGTTATTCCAAACGAGCACTAAATAAATGTTTGGAACAAGTGAAGCGACCGTGAAAGTAAAAGTGATTTTTCTCAATCTGATTTTTTATATTTTTATTTTTGGGTAAAAATCAGATTATGTAATATGATTTATATTTGGATTAACAGCTGTATAAGTGACTTTTGTAAAAGTAGAATTTGTTTAAATTGGCTTTAGCATAAGTGGCTTTTGTGATAATGGTAAAAAAGAAGTTAAATTAAAAATTATAAAGTTAAAATTTTAATAATGAAACACAAGGAATCACGTTTGATTTTTTTTTTTTAAAGTGTCTAGTTTGTATTATAAAGTTAACAGACCTTTTTACTCAAAATTCATTGCGACATATTACAGTAAGGGCTCATCATTTGGTGCACTAGAATTGATTTTGATGGATATAAAGATGAAAATAAAATTTAAAAGTGTGTTTGGTATGTACATGAAATTCAGGTATTATTTGCATTTAATATTTGCTTTTAAAATATGAAATTACTAATATGCCTTCACCCTAAAAAAGGCTGTTGAGGACAAAGAGCACTCGTTTTCATCGACGAGGAGCACTTTGTTGCTAAGGACTGAAAGAGGTTGCTGCCGTCTTCAGGCTACCGGACAAAAGGTGGCTCTTCGTGGATGATTAATTCAGAGCCAAGGTTGGAGAAGACAGAGGCCATCGTCAGTTGACCTTTAGCCACCGTTCTAGATCTATATTTCAGATATGCTTGAGGAAGAAGATGAAGCACATGAACCCGCTTGTGGTGGCCGTTGGAGTCGCCGTTGCACAAGGGGTATCGCTGGCGGCAAGGTGAGATGGGAAAGAATGACAAGAACCTTGAAAAATAAAACTAGATTTGCTAACAATAATGCGTTCGTTGCAAGTCTCCGTCATTGACCACTAGAGGTCTCCCATCGTCGATCGTTGAAGGCCGCCGCCATCGTTCGCTGAAGGTCACCGTCGTCAATTGCTGCAGGTCGCCATTGCTGTCGTGGGTAGCTGGAGGTCAGAGGTGAGGTGACGGAAGGTATGAAGGAGATGAAGAGTGAGAGTAAGGGGTAAAACAAGAATTCCATCAAATTTTTTAAAATTCCATAGGTTAAGAGATGAAAGTCAATTCCATCAATTTTGATGGATTTGGCCTCCACGTGGAATTCAATTTCATGTCTACTTTTTTATACTAAACAAGTTTCATCATGGAATTAAATTTTATTTCCATATCTACCTGTCCCAATTCTTGTCTACCAAATAGGCCCTAATAGTTAATGTTGGCTACTTGGCTTATTCTTGACCATTATTTTTAATTCATTTTGAAAATGAAAAACTAGAGCTTTATACTTGAAATAAATAAAAACTTCACATGCATTACTCTCTTTTTGTGCCAACCTGTTTTTTAAAACAATAAATGGAGTGACAGCAAGTAGCTGTACCCCCGTCAAGTTACAAACACGTGTATTAATATGACTTGTCTTTTGGAAGCAAATTAAAAAAGGGAAAATGAGCCAAAAAGAACTTTGAAAATACTAAAAGACCAAAAAGTGTTAGAAGATTTAGAAATCCCTCAGAGGTGCTAGCACTTATTAGGGATTTAGAATTTCAGGGGAAAATTACCATTTTACTTTTACCTATATTTTTATTAAAATAATAAAAAATCGTTCGCCGGCCGGCCGCCCGCAGCCCGCCGGCCGCCCGGCCTTGACAACAGGCGGGCGCCGCCGGCAGGGGCCCAGCCAGGGAATATTCCGTTGGGACGGAATATTCCCGCAAGCTTTGGGAAAAAAATCCCAAAGCTTGGGGGTGGGGGGTTCGAACCCCCACCTGTGGTCATGCACACTAAGGAAGTCCATCAACATTTCTAGTGCAAAAAAAAATATATATATAGCAAACTTTTATTTTTAACAAAACTAACTAATAAGTTTAGATAAGGAATTGATAGATTGATAAAGGAAATTAACAACTTTATATAAGAATTTCACAATTTTTTTTTTAAGCAAAAAAACCACCTACTCTCTCAAACCATTCACTAGTTTAGATAAGAAATTACTAAGTTCATATGACGAATTAACAAATTGGGAATTCCTTATCTAAACTAGTGAAATTCTTTTATAAAGTTGTTAAAAAAAGAAAATTGTGAAATTCTTATATGAAGTTGTTAATTTCTTTTATCAATTTGTCAATTCCTTATCTGAATTTGTTAGTTGGTTTAGTTAAAAATAAAAGTTTACTATATATATATATATATATTTTTTTTTTTTTGCACTAGAAATACTGATGGTCTTCCTTAGCCCAGTAGGCACTGTTTAGAGAACCGGACCGGACCGGACGGTCGGACCGGTTGGACCGTTGGCCGGTCATTGAAGCGGGCCGGATTTATGCATTGAGCCGTTTTTCTTAAGGAGCCGTTTTGGACCGTTGTTTAGCCGGTTTTGAGCCGGAAACCGGACCGGTTTTTCAAAAACCGTCCGGTCCAATAAAAAAGCAGGAAATTTTTGTTTCTGCAATTTTTTTTATATTTGATGCTGAAAAAAAATTTTAAAAATGGCATATAAATTTTGGACATGTTATTTTATTTTATTAATATTATATGTTACTATTTTTTTTGTTAAGTATATTATATGTAACTAATTTTAATAATTTGGTTTGTTGCAAACTATTTTATAAAAAAGCTTTTGAAGAAAAAGGCAATGAGGTTTATCCTCAAGCTAAGGATGAAATTAGAAGCACTGAGATTGAATTAAAGGTCTTAATTTTAGGTCATTTCTTCAAGATGTTGATGACATTTACCACTCTAGTCGTATTTATAAGTTCATTTTAACTAAATTTCACATACCAAAGAGAGGTAGTTAACTCAATGATTATGGGGTAAATTTATGACTATGCCCTCATTTATGAATGAGTACTTTTCAACTCTTTCTTCTCTATCTATCTTTAAATTATTTCTTCATTTGTACAATAAATAGGGGTAAAATTATCACAATCTCATTTATTACACTGAAACTAGATTGATAAATAGGACCAATTTTTTTTTTATAAAAAAAGAACTTATAAATAGGACTAGAGTGGTATGATTTAATATCTTTCAAGAAACTCATGCTTGGATCAATCAAGAGCCACCAATATTTGACAAGTCATGAAATCATTATTGTTAATACATTTTGTTAGGTTGATGGTTGATTTAATGGTCTTCCTTAAATGGTATTTTGTTACTTTATTAACTTCATATAAAATTGGACTGAAGATTAATTGTAATATATAATATATATATTATTTTTAAATGTTATTATTACGTCACCGGTTCGACCGAACGGCTCTACCGGTCCAACCGGTTGAACCATGACCCGTTGACCATTCCGGCTCGACTTCCGGTCCGGCTTTTAAAACATTGCCAGTAGGTGCATGATTACAGGTGGGGTGTTCGAACCCCCCACCCCCAAACTTTGGGATTTTTTTTTCCAAAGCTTGGGGGAATATTCCGTCCCGACGGAATATTCCCTGGCCGAGCCCCTGCCGACGGCGCCTGCTTGCCTCCGAGGCCGAGCGGCGGCCGGCCGGCGGACGATTTTTTATTATTTTAATAATAATATAAGTACGGGTAAAATGGTAATTTTTCCCTAAAATTCTAAATCCTTAATAAGTGCTAGCATCTCTGAGAGATTTCTAAATCTTCTAACATCTTTTAATATTTTCAAAGTTCTTTTTAGATTATTTTCCCATTAAAGAACCAAAAAGATTCTAAAGTCTAGAGCCAGGTATCATCGTAGCTGGATTCAACATTATTGTATATGCATATTTTATAGTACGAAGTTTTGCGTATGGGTGGATTTATTAGTACGAAGATATGCTTTTTTATATTAAAAAATTGGAGATCGTATAAAAAACGAGGACCATCTCAACATTTTTTATGTTATTATCTTTAAAATGACTTGTGCCCGAACATCGGATAGCTCATAATATAAGACTAGATATTTACCTTTAATTCTGCATTTAGAGAAGTAAAATGAATTGTGCGCGGGGAATAATTGTAAAAAGCAACATTACATCTCTTTCTTCTTTCTTAATATAAGATTCATTTTGTGATTCAATTTCTTCATTAAAATGGATCTTGTATAAAGAATTTGAGGGAAAACATATGAAGCTGTCAAAGATTCAAGATAATATACCATGTAGTATCTCTAATCCTTAATATAAAACTTACACTACTACAAAAAGGGGTTTTAACGTCCCTAATTTAGCACTTTTAACGTCCAAAAACTAATGGACGTCTATGTAGGGGGCGTAGTATATTTTAAGAAAAGACGTCCCAAAAAAGTTGGGATGTCTAAAGTCAGGACTTTAGACCTCCCAAATCTCAATTTGGGAGGTCTAAAGTCCCCCAGTGGAGGACTTTAGACGTCCCAAATTCTTAATTTGGGAGGTTAAAAAGTTTTATTATTTTAAAAATAATTATTTATATTCTTCATTACCCAGCAAATTAAAATTGCAGAAACAGAATTGAAGATGGATTCATAAACAAAAAAATGTCCCTTACGAAATGGTAAGGACTTCTAGCACTGCAATCTTTTTACTATATATATATATGTATAATAACAACAACAACTCATACAACCTAATATCATATATGTATAACAACAACTAGAAAGTGTCAAAATATTTGTCACCACACAACTACAAACTAATTGTTATTCATTTCATCAAAATAAATATACATATGTATTTTCCTCGATTTCCAAGCTCCAAACTTATAAAACAAAAACATTATTAGTATAGCATAACTACTAACAACTAGTTTATGATTCTGGCAAAAAAAAAAAAAACAATCAAGGGAAAAACACTCCAATAACTAGAATCATGTAAATAAATTGAAAGCATTATAATAATTTCATATTGCAAGTTTAACTTAATTCTTCATGTAAATTTATATTTAAAAAAAACAAACCTGATGAAACCAGGGGAGAGGGCAGCCAACAATGTCTATGTGCTTCCAAGGTGGAGAGAAGACGTTGGAGGAGTTGTGTATACACAGTGGAGAGGAGATGTACGCCGGAGGCTGAAAGCAACAAAGAGAGTGGAAGGTGTACACCGGAGGGTGGAGGGGGCAAAAAAGGTGGAGGAGGTGTACGCCGGAGGGTGAGAGCAAAGAAGGTGTTATGAGAATGGAAGGAGGTGGAGGAAAAGGGAATGAAGAAAAGAAAGAGAGGAAGAAGATTGAGGAAGACGAAGTCACGGGAATGAAAGAAAAAAGGAAATGCAGAAAAAGGGAAGAGAAGTCATGGGGATGGGAAAGATGGAAAAAGAAGTATGGGTTTCTGACATGGGAATGAAGAAAAGGGGAAAAAAGTCTCACACATGTCAGAATTTCTGACATGACTTTAGGCGTCCCAAATCCCATTTGGGAGGCCTAAAGTCTCTACTTTAGGCGTCCCAAATGGGATTTGGGACGCCTAAAGTCAAATTTTTTTTTTTTTTTACTTTAGACGTCACTTTAGACGTCCCAAATTGAATTTGGGACGTCTAAAGTCTATTTTTTTTTTTTACACTTTAGATGTCCCAAATTCCATTTGGGACGTCTAAAGTGGGAATTTTTTTTTTTTATTTTAGACATCACTTTAGAGGTCCCAAATTGAATTTGGGATGTCTAAAGTACCACTTTAGACATCCCAAATGGAATTTGGGACATCTAAAGTGTAAAAAAAAAAAAAAAAAAAATTTTCTTTTACTTTAGACGTCCCAAATTGAATTTGGGACGTCTAAAGTGACGTCTAAAGTAAAAAAAAAATATTAAATTTTTTTTTTTAACTTTAGACGTCCCAAATTGAATTTGGGACGTCTAAAGCTACCAAGTTCCCACACATAATTACAAAAATGCCACCGCCTATATTTTAGACGTCCCTATTTTAAAAAGGGACGTCTTTTAAGGTAGTAGTATCTATATTATGTAGTAGTGTAATTACCTTAATGAAAAAATTGAATTATAGAATGAAAAATATATTAAGGACGAGATAAAATATTTTGGTTCTCTTGCAATCTTGCTATATGCAAGCTAAGTGTTTAAATTTAATGAAAAAATTGAATCATAAAATGAAAAATATATTAAGGATCAGATAAAGTATTTTCGTTCTCTTGCAATCTTGCTATATGCAAGCTAAGTGTTTAAATTTAAATTTTTGTTGTCATTCTTGGCCTGGCAGAAGGAACTCAAGCACTATAGGGAGTCCAACAAGCAACCCCGTGCTCAAACAAAATTTAAGGAGTGTTAATTGAAACCAAACCCCTCATACAAGTGTTTAAATTTAAAAACCGGAAGGACTTTTTGGTATGAAGGGAGGGAGGGAAACGTGGAAGGAGGGAAACTTTTTGGAATAGGATGGAAACAAAAATTAAAGAAATAGGGTTATAATGTTTTAATAAAGAGGAGATATAAGATAAAATAGTAAGAAAAATCACTTAAAAACTTTTAACTCCACCTTTATAATTTTTTAAATCCAACTTATAAAAATTTTCCATTGATCCCTTTCCCTCCACTAATCCCTCATATCAAACTGGATTTGACTTCTTTTTTTTTTTTAGTTCCCATTCATTCCCATCCGTTATCCCATTCATGGTCATTGAATCAAGATCTAATAATCTAAATTTAATATTTTATGAAAACATTATTATAATGGAGAGAAGAATGAGAATGAAATATTAATTATACATCATTAGATTTTAATTCAATGAATATAAAAGAGATAAATGATGGGAGTGGACGAGGAAAAAACAAAAATGTGAGAACCCACCAAACATGCGAATAGGTTGGTAGACCTGGTAAAATAATATCAGATGATTATTCGGAAGCGACAAGGAAATTTCTGGCAACATGCTCACAATCGTTATTATATGTTTCACCCTTTTTTTTTTTGCCAACTCATTATTATATGTTTCTCCTAGGACTAAACAAATCTCAGAATCTTCCCATGTCATGGTGCACACTGCACACCGGTATGTACTAATATCATTTGTACTGTTCTTATATATAAATAAGAAAAGTCATGTCCATAGCCAGCGAATACTTTGCTCGCTGTACGTCATTAAGTATTGAACAATGTTCATCTAGGCTCTAGAGCTAGCTAGAGCCGGTAATATGGGTTTAACCCGCGGGCTCAAGGGGTGAGCAAATTAGAACCGAAACCGAAAACCGAACCGAACCGAACTCAATTCGGTCTTTTCGGTTCGGTTATTTCGGTTTTCGGTAAAATTTCGGTTTTTATTATTGGGTTAATTCGGTTTTCGGTTCGGTTATTAGAAAAAAATTTCGGTTAAAACCGAAAAACCGAAATATATATAATATATTTATATTTAATATATATTATTTGAATAATGCATGTTTTTATAATTAAATAGGTGTAAATTTTCAATAATATTAGATAAAATCTATAGATATTTTAAATCTAGTTAATTTATTGTATATATTTTATCCCTAAATGTAATCTTAAAGATAAAAAATAATCTTTTTTAAAAATTTAATTATATATATTTTATTTTATAGATAATAAATAAAAAATCGGTTAATTCGGTTATTAACCGAACCGAACCTAAATATTTCGGTTACTTCGGTTCGGTTAATCGGTTTTCGGTTCGGTTATTAGAATTAGCTTAATTCGGTTTTTCGGTTATTTCGGTTTTTATGGAAAACCGAACCGAAAAACCGAATGCTCACCCCTAGGCTCAACCCGTGAGCCCGCGGGTTTTGACGGGTTAGGGTTGGAAAAATCCCAACCCGTAAAAATGCGGGCCGGACAGGCCTACACCGCATAACCCGCGGGTTAATGCGGGCCAGCCCGCGGGTTGGCCCGTAAAATTTTTTATTTTTTATTTATATATAATAATTTTACAAAACTTATAAGTTTTTCACTCTTATCTTGGTACCTCCCAATCTAAAGAGAAAAAATCTTAGCTTCTTCCCTTCTTCTTTAAACAAAATTATTATATCTTGGTTGCTTGAGGATGAGTTTATGTTTTGTTTATAAACTTTAACAAATTTGATAACTTTATCTCTTAAATTTTAGATTATGTTTTTAAATTTTTATAAAAGCAATGATTGATACTAGGAAGGTAAATTTAATTACTCGTACATATGTGTCTCATATTTTCAATCTTCTTTAAAAAATATGAATTTTTTTTTTAAAAAAATGCGGGCTCGCGGGCTGGCCCGCAACCCGCACACTACGGGTTAGGGTTGGCATTTTGCCAGCTCGCAGAAGTGCGGGCTGCACAGACCCGTACTGTGCGGGCCACGGGTTGGTGCAGGCCAGCCCACAACCCGTGGACTGGCCGGTATTCCCAGCTATAGAGCTAGCAATGAGCAGATCATGAATGAATAAGTTATGAATCCACTACAAAAACAAATCAATATAATATTATTATAGAATAATTACATAAAAAAATTACTTTTCATGAGTGATGAGCGGTAGGACCCGTATGCCACTTGGTAATATTTTATGATAATCATTCACAAGAATATTGTCCATGTAAGATTGAGTTTGACTGCTTTCAAAATAAAATTGCATTTTGATGATTCTAGGAGACTACACTTTATTGAAGTGAGACTCGAAGAAACGAAATTTAGCTAAACAAAGTTTGATTCAGATATCAATTGTTTAAGATCATATCACTGCATCTTCAATATATTCATCATCCCAATATATAATACTATCAATTTCTGGTGCTGTAAATCTCTTTTTTATCATTTACTGTTTTTTGATCTGTACATACAATAATAGAACTAATGTCATCTGAAAAAACCGCCATATATACTAGGTGCCTGCTTAAAGATTCTATAAAGATATAGGAAGATAAAACTATGAAAAAGGGCATAAAGAAAAAGAAATATCTCAACAAAAGCTCTTCACCGGCCGTTCAGATAAGGATGGCGTCCAATATCAGCTTCCTTCAGTAATAGAAAAAATGTCGGCACACTCAGAACCTGTGGTCGAAAAGACTAAAAGGGACCCGCTGAGAGGAACATGACGAGTTCAGTGCTCCACGACAATCTCTGGGCCTCCGTACATGGTTCCAACTACCTGTAAGCCCTCAGGTTTATCCCTCTCCTGAAGCCACTCGTAAGCCTTCTCTTCCTGATCTTCTGCTATGGAAATTCCATCAACTACTGGGAGTTCAAAAGCAAATACACACGCACGATTATGATTCGAGTGGTGGAATAATAATCATTGAGAAAGTAACAAAACAGTGTCAGTGGCAAAATAATACTATTTCTAGTCTAAGAGTTAATTTATTAATTTCAATAAATCAAAAAAGTTAGTTATATTAGTTATTTGTAATAAATATAGACTGATATTTTCAAAATACCATCTTTCACTTGGGCTGGGGTGTTAGTTGTGCCCCCACTGCCCATCAATTTTGGAGTCATTCCCTTTTTTTTTTGTTTCTTTTGATCATTAGATTTTACACGAAATAAGTGATATTTTGATATCTTACTGGTAAAAAATGCAGCCATTTTCAATTTCTCATAATTTTTTAAAGATTTAAGACTCTAAAATTGTGGTGTTTATATTAATTTAGAGTCTTATATCTTTAAAAAATCATAAAAAATTGAAATGTTTTAATCATAAAATATCAAAATGTCACTCATTTTATATAGAATCTAATAATAAAAAAAACCACTAAAAAAACATTTGAGAAGTATCCCAAAATTGAAGGGTGGCAGGGGGCATAGCCTAGAAGACACAATTGGCACCCCCCATCCATTCCATCATGACTTACTTTAGATAAAAACTCTTTAATATATGCAATCAATAGAGATATTTTAGGGAAAAAATTATAAATTCAAGAGACAAAGTGGATTAGAGTACTTTATTTAGGACCAAATCCAATTTCCAACTTACTCTTATACCCACTCTGGTCCTAAATATAAGACAAAGTTGACTTTTTTGGAGAGATTAAGGAAACTAATTAAATTACTTTAGTGTAGTTATATTTTTATTTTTTTCTCCAAACTAATTAGTTTGACTAATAAACTGATATATAATCTAAGAATATACAATATATGATATGATCAATTAATTTATTTAACTTCCTTAATTTCTCCAAAAAAAAAATCAACTTTATCTTATATATATATTTAGGATCCGATGGAATACCGCTAAGAACTGGAGGTAGTATATATATACACACCTGGGAAGCTGGAAAAAGGGTAATTATGGTAGTAAGTGCAGGGCCTGCCATGAGGATCAGAGTATGGAGGGCCAAGAACATCGAGAACAGCACAGGCTGTCACCGCCATGAAACAGTGCATGTTTCCTCCGTCGGCCGGGTAAAGGATAGAGGTGTTGCAAGGAGCTGTGAAATCAGCATCAACCTTCACTTTAGCCAACCGCACCTCTGAACTCTCGACTGCATAATTCAAATAAATAACAGACATGGTTAAGGCACTTCTGATATATTTACATCTGTTTATAATGCAAAACAAATTGGGAAACTTACTTTCATTTGGTTTGAAACTGGTGGGGTTGTTGGGGGGCAAGTCGGTGACCCAGTCATGTGATTTGATGTGCATGGTCCCAAAGAGAAGTTTACTGAAAACCGTCATTCCTGGGTGATTGTGAAGAGGAATAACACCAGAAGGTGGCAAGCAAAATATTCCCATCTGCATTAGATGTATAGAATTATAGTTATTATGAACAACAAAACATCATATGTTCCAGTAACCATCAGATTAATTATTTGCAGTTGAAAATAACGTTTCTTACAGAGAATGTTTCGCACTCATAAATATGCAGGTATGTAATTTTTGGCATTCTTCTTCCAGCACGGCTTGTTTGGAAATATGGCATTTCAGGTTCCAGGCCAACATCTTCTGGTCTTATTCTATCTGCACAAAAGACGACTCTAACTCGTTACTTTACGGTGGTCCAGAGAAATTAAAGTAATATATAGGGACTGATCACTCATACACAACATAAACCAAATATTTGGTCGAACCAAACCACGTTCTTAATTAGCACTTCACAGCATACTGAAACCTGCATTGTAGATGTCATCTCTTTGTAACAAGAAGCACGGACAGTTATTTACTATACATATGATCGATCAATAGTTGAACAACTTGGAATAATTATATACACACATGCATGTCAAACACAAAAGCATGTCTTGGAAACATAGAACACGCGCACAGAGGAGAGAGAACAGCCCATCACCCCGAAGTGAACTGAAGTATTTTCAAGGTGATATATAATATCAATTTCAATATCATCGGTATGTCGACATAAAAATATAAACTTTATAACAAACTGCACCGCTTTCCTCAAGTAAGGAATAATGCAGTGCATTTAGCTGTTGTAGGAATAAAAGGGAAAATTCAGCGAAATCACATGTAATTGATCAGCAACCCGGCAAAAATCGCCACAAAGAGGTTCGTTTTGATCTAATTTTCCCATAAGAAAGAATGCAGCCCTATATATTTAGTGCTGGCTCGGCAACCTAAAAGAAACCTCAAAAAAGTGATTTTTTAAGCACTTTTTGGATTAGTTTTTGAGAATAAATTTTACGATTTACGAGTTAAGTGTGTAAGAAGAGTTTGGTCTCAGGTTACGTAAACCTAGATTTGACAAATTACCAAACACTCACAAATAAGCTGAAACAAAATTCTTTTTGCATTAGCACTTCTAAAAAATCAATACAAACAGACAGTGAAAAGGTTGTTGTAGCCGATAATACACAATACATTGTGGACGGTAATACGGATAAATAATTGAAGCACATACCTAAAATAGAGCGAAGCTTCTCAATGTCACGAGGGGGAGGAATAATTCCAGTCCCACCAGAGGAAAACACTTCCTTGCATGTCTTGAATAGTTTTTGAACCGAAGTTTTCTTCTTCTGACGTCGCCGGCTCTTCGTTGATTTGTTGTTGTTATTCATCTCTTCGGGTAATTAATAACTCGGAAAAGGTTTTGCCTCTCCTATCAGCTAACCTTCTCTCAATCCCCATGCAATTGAAATTCACCAGAAAAAAACCAAACCTTAATTAGCATACCACTGTAATGCGTAATCACTATATATCTGAAAATCGAAACAGGGAGACACTCTGAAATAATGCCTCTATAGACATAATTAATAAAACAAGGGACCACAGAGAATTTGTCAACAGTAATTTTACTGGGTATTGCAGAAAACTACGAAAAAAAAATGCAGCGAGAGAGACCCTACCAAATGCCCAGTAATATAAGAGAAAAGAGGAAGTAAATATTCGTGATGAAGAAAGAGAATGGAGGGAGATATATAAAAGAATAGTAGAAGGAGAAGGATAAATTGAAAAAGAAATGCCCATCCAGTTGGTTTGAGAAAGTGAAAACCAGGGGCCATGCTTGGAATTCCTGTGGGCTATTTTGGATTTTTTTGTCTTTGACAAAGATATGATCAGTAAGTGGGAAAAAAATGCAGGGAGAAAACCAGCATGAAACTTACCTAGCTTGATTCTTGAATTGATACACTGTGATATATAGAATACAATTTATATTGTCAGCTATAGCCTATACCTGTCATGAAAATGTACGAACTTAATTAAAATACTCTAACTCAATATTCCTAAACTTTAGTGTAATTACTCGTGACTAGACAATAATAACGTCACTAACCCTTCTTTAATTTGGAGCTTTCTCTTAACAATGGCTTAATAAAAACATCAGCAAAGTTAGACTAGAGAGGGAATATGGCTCGTCTGGTTTTTACTGGATCATTAGAAGATTAAAACATTAATTCACCGATTCTTTTGCGATTTTGAGATCGACTGAATCAGCAATTTTCGGATCAGCCAGTTGATTTAGTAGTGAGAATTTTTTAACCTGTGGTATATACATTTAAATTTACTAATTTTTAAAGTTAATTTTATTAAACAAGTCTTTATAATTAATTCATCAACTCATAACTCTTGTGAGCACTGCAATACTTTAGCATAAAAGTAATGTTTTTATGAGTTCTTTTTGTAAGGTCCTATGAACTATTTACTAGAGTAGCTAGGATGGGCCGATGGGAGGAGAACATTGATTATTTTTTAATACTACCTCGAGTCCTAAATATAAGATAAAGTTAATTTTTTTTGGAGAGATTAAGGAAGCTAAATAAGTTACTTAATCATATCATATATTATGTATCTTTAGATTATATATTAGTTTATTAGTCAAACTAATTAGAGAAAAAATTAAAAATATAAATACTCTAAGGTAATTTAATCAGCTTCCTTATTTTCTCCAAACAAATCAACTTTATCTATGCTTTATAAAATTTGGTCTGGTTTTTAGATGTCCGCAGTATTTGATACAAATTACAAAACTGAAACTGTACGTATGTAGCCATTGAATGGGATGAACTCAACAAACCAATGGTTAAATCCATAATGTTTTAGTGGTTTCAAGTTTACATTTTGTTAGGTAGCTAGTGTGTGATTTTATGTCTTGTTATCAAGTTGATTTAATCCATTCAATGCAACGGGTTAAGCCACACATTAAGAAAGTTAACTCAGGTAATTTTTTTTATTCATTTGAAAAATTCAAACATGTTGCAACTTTTGTTATGAAAATTAGATTGTAATTAAGCCTATATTTTATATGATATCATTTCACATAGGTTGTATTTTTGTTTTTTTGGAATACCTCCCCACAGTGTGAAACTATGCAAAGAAAATGTACATGTCAGGAATCAAAACATCTTTACACGTTGCATTTTAAGGATGGGCAATTACAAATCATAATATCTAAGATGAGTTGTATTTTTGCTTTTTGGAATACATGCCCATAGCATGAAATTGTGTAAATAAAATATATAATTAAGACATGTCAGGAACCAAAATATCTCGATACGTTACACCTTAACAGTG
The DNA here is from genome assembly GCA_963210345.1 of Inga oerstediana. Taxonomy (NCBI): domain Eukaryota; kingdom Viridiplantae; phylum Streptophyta; class Magnoliopsida; order Fabales; family Fabaceae; genus Inga; species Inga oerstediana. Next base: position 13,812,442 of record OY723403.1, on the reverse strand, counting down.
GGCCATTAAAAATCATAAAAATCTATCTGCTTATGTGATGAGTTGTATTTTTGCTTTTTTGGAATACAAGATTTCAATATGAAATTGTGTAAAGAAAATGTATGATTAAGGTATGCCAGGAATCAAAACTTCTTCAGACGTTACAACAAGGGTGGGCCATTAGAGATCATAATATTTGCTGATGCAAGTTGTATTTTGCCTTTTTGGAATACAAGCTTACCGTATGAAATTGTATAAATAAAGAAAATGTATAATTAAGACATGTCAGAAATCGAAATACCTTTATATGTTACATCTTAGGAGTGGGTCATTAAAGATCACGATATTTGATATAAGTCGTGTTTTTGTTTTTTAGAATACAAACCCACATTGTAAAACTGTGCAAAGAAAAAGTATAGTTAGTAGTTCAGTACATATTAGGAATCAAAACATCTTTAAACGTTACACCTTTATGGGTTGGCCATTACATATCATAACATATAAGATAAGTTGCATTTTCTCTCTCTTTTTTTTTTTGGAACACATGCCCACAATATGAAATTATGTGAAGAAAATATATAATCAAGACATGTCAGGAATCAAAATATCTCTATATGTTACACCTTAACAGTGGCCCATTAAAAATTATAAAATCTGTTTATGTGAGTTGTATTTTTGCTTTTTCGGAATACAATCTTACAATATTAAATTGTGTAAAGAAAATGTATGATTAACGCGTGCCATGAATCAAAACTTCTTCAGACGTTACACCTTAAGAGTGGGCCGTTAAAGATCATAATAACTAAGATGAGTTGTATTTTTGCTTTCTCTGGACTACAAGTCCACACTATGAAATTGTTCAAAGAAAATGCGTACTTAAGATATGTAAGGAATCAAAACATCTCTATACGTTGTATTTTAAAAGTGAGCCATTGAAGATCATAATGTATTATATGAGTTGTGTTTTTGCCTTTTGAAATGCAAACCTACGCTATGAAACTATGCAAAGAAACTGTATAATTAAGACATGTATAAGGAATCAAAACATATCTCTATACGCCACACCTTAAGAGTGGGCCATTGAAGATCATGACGTATTATATGAGTTGTGTTTTTGCCTTTTGAAATGCAAGCACATGGTATGAAACTATGTAGAGAAAATGTATAATTAAAACATGTCAGGAATCAAAACATCTCTATACGTTACACCTTAAGGGTGGGCCGGCCACTAAAAATCACAATATCTGCTGATGCGAGTTGTATTTTTGCCTTTTTGGAACGCAAGCTTACAGTATGAAATTGTGTAAAGAAAATATATAATTAAGACATGCCAGGAATCAAAACTCCTTTAGACGTTACACCTTAAGTGGGGTATTGAAGGTCATAATTTCTGATATTAGTTGTATTCTTGCTTTTCAGGAATACAAACCCACAGTATGAAACTGTGCAAAGAAAATGTATAATTAAGACATACCAGGAATCAAAACATCTCTATACAATAGTGGGTGCCATTGCAGATTATAATATCTTATATGAGTCGTGTTTTTGCTCTTTTGGAATGCAAGCCTAGCTACAAATGCCTACAATATGAAACTATGCAAAGAAAATGTATAATTAAAACAAGTTAAGAATATAAACTTCTTTAGACATTACTTCTTAGACCAGTTGTAGTTTTGTTTTTTTGGAATACAAGCACACGGTAGTAAACCACACAAAGAAAATGTATAATCAAAACTTCTTTATACCTTATAACTTAAGGGTGTGCCATTAAATATCATAATATCTAATATCTAAGATGAATTATGTTGTATATTTATTTTTCTTAAAAGCCTGACCCACAGTTTGAAACTACACAAAAAAAAAAAAAAAAAAATTAAGACATGTCAAGAATCAAAACATATCCATGTCCTCATGGACTCACATGGTATAAGCTTAATGCTAGTGTCACAAAAATCAAGATGGATGGTATTGTTGATTATTTAAAAATTGTATATTATATATAAACAGTCCATTAAAAGAATAATATGAGCTCAAGAAGAAAAAACTAGAGTAAATTCATTATTATTATTTTTACTTCATTATATTCCATTTGTTTTATGAGATCTGTGTCAGTTAATATAATTAGTAGTTATCTCAACATTTACAAAAACCGGTTCACAATTTTTATATTGCATAAAATTTTAAAAATGAATTATATTTTTCATAACTCGTGTAATGTAATCTTGTTCAGAGTTTTGTAAACCATAGTTATCACAACCGCTCCCTTATATATTATTAACTGCGCAACTGCCAAGACTCGCGCCAGCCATGTTTACCATCGTACTTAATTAACATTAATTCTTTCCTTCTCAAATCTTAGAATTAATAATTGATTAGATTTTTTATATATAGCAGGAAAGCAAATAATTATATGCAAAAATCAGAATTTCAAGTACAGATCGGAGCCGAGGTCTCGATGATCAACATAAGCGGAACATGCAATGATAAACTATACTACGTACTCTTTGTCTACAATATAATATATATATATATATGTGTGTGTGTGTGTGTGTGTGTGTGTGGTTTCGTGTCTCTTCGTTTGTATTCTTTCCAATTCATCAGAGTCCATGAAATATGACCTGCAAGATCATTCGATCCAAACTCGCCATAATTTATAATTTCTTAGCAATCAAAGATTTTTTTTTATACATATAATAACTATGCTACTTAAACTAGCCATAATTTAGAATTTCTTGGATCTGGATAAGGTTTTCTTTGTACGATCATGCGCTTTATATATGATTGCTTTAAGACTCGAATAAAAATTACAGAAAGAACTCAATTTCAATGATATTTTTAATTATATGAAGGCAGGAAGACTTTCATGGCTGTGTAGATCTGTCCTCATTATTTATTGACTTTATTGGTGCGTGGGTCACTTATATATGTATAGTTTATCAAAAGAAACCAAAAGATAGACTTTTGTGTTTTCTAAAGTACAAACCAACAAAAAGGCCACCATCTCTAAAGGACTCGTCGCTGGTTTATGTTTGGTTTCGTACTTACGTAGTATTCCTATAAGGCATTTTCAAATATATGAAGTTGGCTTTACCAGGTGATGAAGGGAGTGATCCGCCTTTATTTGTCTGTAACAGGCTTAATTAATTAATATAATTCTTTAATTCAAACCACGTCAAGTCGTCATATATAAATACATCAATCAAATTAAATACTATTTCAGATTTGACATTGTAGAAGATAGCTTCGATCTGAATAATATAATTACGCAGGATCGATATCCGTTAGTACTGCTTTTTTTAAATCAGGTTTTTAATGAGTTTTTTTTTAAATTAAGAATAACTAACAAAATGACGTTCTTTTTATTAGGGGAGAATGATAAAAAATAATTTTAAAATTAAAAAAAATCTCAAATTAAATATTTTCTATGGATTATAAATTGCTTATCAAGTCTCCTTATTAATATCATTATTTTATCAATTCCCTTGGTATCAAACATGATTTTAGATTTTATAATTTTAAAATTCTTTTTTTTTTTTTGTCATTCTCCCTTTTATTAAAGGAAAAAAAAGTAGTGACAATTTAAAAAGCTTTACTCGAGCTGCTCATATTAATTATCATAGGAGCCTTTACGACTCGGCCTAGCTATATCGTTATGGGTTGTATAAAATTATGGAAACATATATCAGAAAATGGATCGCAAGTATATGGTGACCAACCAAACAACGGAGGCAAAAAAAAAATTTAATTACGGACAAGACTTATACAGTCCATTGTCCCTAATATATTAAAAAAAAAATCCTAGAAGGTCATGCAAATTGGTGGCACGTTCAAAATTATTACTCACATCTATTTATATTCCTCGGAGCGAATCACAGTGAATATTCGGTAGTCCTCGCAAACAAACTTGTTTTCAAAGATTCCAAGTGTTGGGTGCATCTCGTTTCGGGTGCCTTTTAATTTGTTTTCAGACCTCGATACAAAAGTAAAAAGTTGGTGGACCCCTCTCGATATCGTTTGATTGCAGAAGATCGTAAATTCTGGGGCCACATTGCATACTGAAGATAATTATCTATTCCTCGGATAAAACGAGTATAATCTTGGGCAAATCCTAACACATATGCATGCATTATATTTTATATGAGCAGATCACCACGACAACCCAATAAAATGTTTTGGACATTAACGCAAACTTTGCTTGTACATATGCGTAGGTCTTTGACCTACGAAGTTAGCTAGCTGGATCTCGTGGTGTGTGATGTTGAAATATTGTTATGAACTGATTTGTATACGTTTTCATACATATTCGTCTGGGGCAATGTCGATGATACCCGATGTGACCCAACATGTACTCCAGTACGAGGTTATTAGCCGGGAACTAAACAAGGTGCTGTCATTTGAGGTTGTCGTCAACTCATCCCAAGCAGTGCACCCACTTGCGTTACATATATTTTAGTTTATTTATTCTTATTTTCGTGAATATCAAGTGATTTTATAGGATTATTTTTCATCATATCTATATATACCATGATTATGATTTGATTTTATAATCACCATGAGGGAAAAAACACATATTTTGTCCCTTAACTTTATGCTGATTTGTATTCTGGTCTCTCAAAATTCTATGATAATCTTTCAGCTCTTTAACTTTTCAATATAATTAAATTTCTCCCTTATTTTTATCCTCATTAGTTATGTTAGCAACAAAATAATGTATAGTTGATTTTAAGATTTCAATTTTTTAATATTATGTTAACCTCTTGGTGAGCTGGGTTAGCTAGTAATTACGCGTGAAAGATAGAATTTTGATTTTGACTATTTTCAGCAATGCGCCTCGGACGATTTTAATGGACTACTTCATCTGAGTGGGAGTCCTTATAACACCATTTCAGCCCATACACTTTCATTATAGGCTGTGAATCACGGACTTTTCACGTCCCGATCATCTCTGCAAAATGGTGTCTCCCAATTCTCCAACATATATTTTCAAATCATTCTATTTGTAATTTTAAACATTAACTTTCTGTTTGGCCGATATAAAAAAATAGGGAGGATAAAAAACAGAGATAAAAGAAAAGGGGGGAGAGTGATGTTCTCTTTTTATATTTGGTGGAGCACCAGACAATAGGAATGAAAGACTGTGAATATTTATATGCTATAATACAACTTGTTATTCTACCATATTATTCATATAATTTTTATAAGATATTCTTAAATGAAGGTGAAATATAATTTTAATCTTATCTAAAATTACCAAAAAATAAAAATACTTTCTTTCTATAACTAGAAAGATACTTTAGTTTTTGTAGACATTGCTCAATAAAAGGTAAAAGAAAGCCCACTACAGCCCAAGACCCACAACCAATCGGCATTCCGCAATTCATGGGCCTGAAGTCCTTTCGAGTTCTCGCTATTTTCTCCTCCGCCGCATTCGCCCTCTCTTCTTGAGAAAAGGCATGTCATTCTTAAACGGTTAATCTTGATTTGGCATTTTTTTGGCGGTAAAAAAAATATCATATAGCTGATAACGTACCGTGGACAGATGTCACAGATCTAATATATTTCATGATTGAATTGAAAATTTTTAAAATTCATTCATTCACCAGACACCTGTTCTGTACTCTTGTTCAATAATTCATCTAGATCTGCATCCTGCAGATCCCGGGATTGGCTTCGGAAAACGATGTACGGCTTCGAAGCCCTTACGTTCAACATCCATGGTGGTTACCTGGAGGCAATCGTGCGTGGGCACCGAGGTGGGCTGCTCACAGCAGCCGATTATAACAATTTGTGCCAATGCGAAACCCTCGATGACATTAAGATGCACCTTTCGGCCACTGAGTACGGCCCTTACCTGCAAAATGGTGCGTTCTTCGATTTGGTTTAGTTTTTTCTTTACATCGCTGGATCAAGGATTAGGTTCATTCACATGTCAAATCTTTAAAATCGGAACTGATTTAATTTGACGCCAAACGCAATTGGAGTGTTAATCTTTTGAAGTGAATTGATACCCTGTGCTAATTCTTCAGTTTAGAACTTGATTATTTCTCTGTTAAATGATTGGTATGGCTGGCTGTCTTTTGGATCCTGGACTATTTAGTGGTCGATTACAATTGCTCTGTGTGGGTTTTGGAGATTGCTTATCAGTTAGATGTCTATTTTCCACAGCTTAATCAATTTATGCTGTGAATCTACCTATTGCAGAACCTTCTCCATTGCATACAACAACCATTGTGGAGAAATGCACTCTTAAGCTTGTTGATGACTATAAGCACATGTTATGCCAAGCCACAGAGCCCTTGTCAACATTTTTAGAGTATATCACGTATGCAAAGTCTTACTTTTCTGATCGTTAGCTCATTGTATATATTAGTTTCTTTGTTCTTATGAACTTCATTGCGAACATGTATGCTTAGTTAAGGATATAAGAAGAGAATATCGTTGTTACTAAGCAGACCTCTTCCATAGCAACAAATTGTTTGCACTTTAATTACTTAGCAACTCTGACTTTCCGAGGAAAGTTTGATTAAACTATGCTTAGCTTGGGTCAACGTTTTCTATCCATCTTTTAGTTTCCGGGGAATTTAGCCTAGGTAAGGCAGAGCAAAAGGTGCAACCTGACGTCAATAACTTTCTCTTCCATTTCCCCCCGTATGGCAGATACGGCCACATGATTGATAATGTTGTTCTTATTGTCACTGGCACCTTGCATGAGAGAGATGTTCAAGAACTTTTAGAAAAATGTCATCCGCTGGGCATGTTTGACAGGTATAGTTATTTCTGCATTGTTTGACATGATGACTTTAAGGATATAGAATTTTGAAGTTTTTTCGGTTCTCCTCAGCATTGCTACACTGGCGGTTGCTCAGAATATGCGGGAGCTCTACAGACTAGTACTTGTTGACACGCCTCTGGCACCATACTTCTCAGAGTGCATTACGTCAGATGTAAACCTTCTAACCTAATATACTTTTATGTTCCTTAATTTTGTTATGGGATTTCAGACCCTTAATCAATCTGCTCAAAATTTCATTGGTGCTAAAGGTATTGAGTGTGCTTAGTGCTTGCAATATTTACAAAATCAAGAGATTAGCGGCAACTAGTATATGGCCACTTTTAGAAGACAGATTTTCAGCTTTACATTTTGTTCTGAATAGACATAAATTGGAAGCAAACTTTTACAGTATCAGCGTCAATGACTCAGATCTTGACAGTTTCATCTTTGCAGACTCAGATGTTTCTATTGGAAATACTCGTCTTATTAGACATATTCCTGTGATTCCATTCTAGAGCCTCTGATCTTGGTGTTCTACTGTTCGTTACTATTTTGTTTCCCTTTCCTAGGACTTGGATGATATGAACATTGAAATAATGAGGAACACTCTTTACAAGGCATACCTTGAGGACTTCTACAGATTTTGTCAGGTGATTTCACTGAAATATTTGTCCTTATGAGTATTTATTCTTGCCTTTTTCCTGGTTTTCATCAATGTTTATTATTAAACAGAAACTTGGTGGTGCCACTGCTGAGATCATGTCTGACCTTTTAGCTTTTGAGGCTGATAGAAGGGCTGTAAATATTACCATAAATAGGTGTGTTGAAGCTAAGAAGATTTTGCGTAACTTTTTGTCTTTCTAGACATTTGTAGAATTGAAATGATGATTTCCCCTTTGAACAGCATTGGTACTGAGCTCACCAGAGATGATCGCAGAAAATTGTACTCTAATTTTGGCTTACTGTAAGTTCCTATCGCAATATTTATTCATCTTTTAATGGAAGTTAAAGTGCTGCCTCTTTTTGGCCAGAAGTTTCTATGCTGCTTTGGAATGTCTTTTTTAGTAATTGTTTGCTTATCCCGAACAGTTATCCTTATGGCCATGAGGAGCTGGCTGTTTGCGAGGACATTGATCAGGTATGTCTTATTTTGCTTGTCAATGATGTATCGTTGACTAGTTTCTTTGTTGGATATAAATTGTTAAGAGTTAATTGGCTTTTTTGGGTTTGTCTGTCTCTTAGGCCCTGTTAGATTGTGCCCCTTTGGATAGTCAATTGTGTTCAATAACCATGTCAATGTGAAACATATTGCCAGTTAACACTCTAGTCACTTGTGCCTAAAAAAAAATATGTGCTGTCTCGGTTTTCCGTGTCTATTCTTTCTGCATCATTGAGTTTAAGTTGTAAATCTGTTGGCTACTTCTCGATAGTGGGTTCTGTTGTTCTAACTTCTATTTGTATTTGAATACTGTTAATATTGCTGTTTGGACCTTAAATGGTTCTCATTCAGGTTCGTGCTGCCATGGAAAAATATCCTCCATATCAGTCTATTTTTGCTAAATTATCTTATGGAGAGAGCCAGATGCTTGACAAGGCTTTCTATGAGGAGGAAGTGAAGAGGCTTTGCTTAGCGTTTGAGCAACAGGTTTATATTTGACTGCTGTTTTTTCATTGTTTCTGGTCCCAGTAGAAAGTTAACTAAAACTGGAGGGGCGGCTACATGTCTCTCACTGAGTCATTTATAAAACAGTTAGTTGAGTCGGATCATAGGAAGAAAATTGCATAGCTTGGCTTAACTCTCTTTATATGTTTTGTCTTTCTTAGCTGCCTTTTTCTTTATGCAGTTCCATTATGCTGTGTTCTTCGCATATATGAGATTAAGGGAGCAAGAGATTAGGAACCTAATGTGGATTTCTGAATGCGTGGCTCAGAATCAAAAGTCAAGAGTACATGACAGTGTTGTCTTCATATTCTAGGCTGAATTACACCTCTCTAAAAATAGTTACATTTTTACCCCCTTTTGGGATAATTGTCTATAAATCGACCTCCACATTTCAATGCATGGGTCAGAATAATGTTTGAACTATATCTTTACGCTGATAAGATCTACAATCTGGAGGAAAATTCATGTTCAATTACGATCTAGAGTGAAGATTGTTGTTGAATTTCGTCAACTATGTTATCAGTCTTGAAGATGTTAAGTTTCATGGTTTCCATTATTGTTGTTGTGTTTCTTACGATGAAGTAGATACAGCTCTTGAATATCGCATTGAGTTTGAGAAATAAGTTAATGACTTTTGAATAATGTGCATTTTTATATTTTTTGTATTTTATATTTATTGATTTGAAATAAACTTATTCCTACCTCTTCTCTCTATTTTTTATAATTTGTAATAAAGTTCTTCCTGCATTAACAAATGAATGTAAACTTTATTCATACTCCCTCTTGAGCTTACGTTCTATTTGATACAATCAAATCTGAAGTAGTCAAACGCTTATCTAACCCCAGACTTCCTCTTCTACCTTATCCCCTATACTTCCGTTGACCTGATGATCAAGCCTGAATTTGAAAAGGAAAAACCCGTTGAAGAAGTGTATCTGTACCTGCTGTTTTTAGGTGCCCAGGCGAGCCCATATGCTTATAGCTACAATTCAGGGGATTCTTCCCCTGCTGAATTTAGGAACAGAGAGGTATGTTTGGATCAGGGTTATCTAACCGGACCGGACCAGAAACTGGCGAACCGGCCTCTAAACCGGTCCGGTCTGGGTCAAATTTTTTTTTTTTTAAATCTTTTTTTTTTTTTTAATTTTTCCTTTAAAATTCCATACTATATGCCTAAAATATTCCATTTCTCACCGATTTAGCTTCGGTCTGACCCACTAACCCTTGACCCAATATCCTGACCGGTTCACTGACAGGTCCGGGTTTAATTACCTTGGTTTGGATTGTTTTGAACATAGGATCTGTCCATTACGGGCCGGCTTATACAGGAGATCGGGTTTTGCCTAGAGTCGAGTTTCCTCCATTGGGAGCCCTCCATGGTCGCCCCAAGTCCGGGAAGGCAATGCTTGCGGATTTGGCCTCATTGATTTGGAGTGCTTGCTAGTCTTTTCTTGTGCCTTCTTTGAGAATTCCTGCTCCTCATGAAAATCCTTTGGTTGTTCGGTTCATACATATGTACGGATTTGGAGGGAAGGAATCCTATGATCTTGACTGGGAATTGTTTGAACAGAGCTTTAGGGACGAGGTTGATGATAATGGGCTCTTGATACGTGGCCAGTCATTGAGTTTTAAGGCCTGTGAAATTAAATACTTTGACTACCCAATTTGTTCGCTTGCTATTTCGAGGCTACTTAAAACATTAGAGATCTCTTGCAAAATTGTATCTTTTAGGATCATTGGCAAATGATGTATCACCAATACTATCGTAGAATATTCTACTCAACTCATCATCACCTGATATATGTGGTTGTTGATCCTTTGCTTCTTCTCCATCAATTTCATCTCCAAACATATTCAAATTCTTTTCCACTAATTCCCTGAAAATTGAAGACCGGAGAAGAAGGCCAAGAGCTGTAGGTGAAGATGACTTATTGCTTGAGATAAAAGCAGTTTCCTTCCCAAGGACCTCTTGCTTTTGTGAAGACGTCAAGTAATCTGTGTTAAACAAATTGCTGTCAAGGGCCAAGGTTCTGGACTCCTCTGCTGAAGTATAATTAAAAGGAGATGCCATTGCCTGAACCTCTGGTACGATCTGTGATTCAAGTGTTGGTTCTTGGATATTTCCTCTGGCAGGTCTTAACTGTGTTATGTAATTGCTCAAATCAAAGTTGGTTATAGCATGAATCCCTCTGAACTCAATGGCCGCAATGTCGTAAGCACGAGCAGCTTCCTCCTGGGTGCCTGATGGGAAAGATGCATTGCTTTGATGAGCTCAAGAAGTGTATGTATGAGATACGAATAAGCTGTTCTTGACTTATTGTTTTAGTCCCTATGATGGGTTGTGATTTGCGAAGTTAAACTTACTGTAAGTGCCAAGGTAGAGATATTTGCTTCCAAAAACCCTCCCTATCCTTGCTTCCCATCTCCCATTTTGGTGGTGCCTGCAACAATTTCACTTTTGTAACTGTGAATCATCTCCAACAATGATATTTCACAAGTCATTACATATTCATAAGGATTATCACCTTGCAACACCTCTGTACCTTGACACGCCTCTTGAAAAGCCATTACTTTTTCTGTCAAAGAAAAACCAGTAAGAATCGTTTGCTCGTATACCATGTACTCACTGTGGTAGTGCTATTAAAACCTATCTTGTGATTTCTAGTTTACTTTTTGCAAGTACTAACAGGGAAAATACCCTACCTTCTTAAAGTGGCCAAATACTCCTCTTTTGTCATAGTCTTCATTATCTCTATCTCTTTCATGTAATCTGATATCTGTTGGGAGTATAAGGAGCAAGAGGTGATCAACATCCAAGCAAAGATAAAGATAATTCTTTTCATAGGTGAGAAATCATAACTAATACCATACCAGAAAATTGGTGGAAGTTGATGTTCCCCAGTACTTCAGTGCAGCCAAATCATATGCTCTGGCTGCAGACTCTTCTTCATCATAAGCTCCTGCAAACATTGAAAGTTATTTGATCATCTCATGAATATCAACGGAGGGATTAGTCCAGTCTTGACTTTAGAATGAAGGTTATTCCGTACTCACCCAGGTAAACTGCTAGTTCCAGTCCACGTTCCCACAGAATGAAATAGATGAAACACACAGGTATATTAGAAAGGAAGAACAAATAAACGATGAAAAATATGCAATAACGCAAAAAATTCTTGTCAATTTGATTAAAAAAATGAATAACTCTACCTTGCTTCCCTTTCTTCTTCTGCGTTACATTCCAAGAGAGCTTGTCCCACAGGTGAGCCTCATACCGACCAGTCCATTTGTGTCTGTTTATATACAGTTTTGAAAGAGATTAGAAAATTGACAAGAACAATTCAAGGGTATGGAACTTCATGGTTGTTTGAAACTATAAATAGAGCAAGAAAATCCTTCTTATTACCTGCTGACACCTCGAAATCTTGAACTTCTCTTCACAGTATGGGTAATAGAATTTTGATCAACTTGCTGTCTCTTCTGACTTAGATTATCATCACAGTTAAGTGATGCTGCTTCATGCTCTCTTCTTCGTCTCTTGACGCTACGAGTTCCTTGGAAGTCACATCCTTCCATGCACATCCTACTTCTTCCTATGCTCTCTTCATTTTGCATTATCATTTCCATTTTCTGTATCAGAATGTCCTCCTGCAGGTCTTTAGGTACACTCTTTTCCTTCTGTAAATGCTTGCCTTGGTGAGAGATGTTTGTAATGTATGGGTTCTTTTTATAGTATTCACTTCTTTTTGGCTCTATTATGTTTTTGTTTTTATTGTTATAAACATGGCTCAAGTTATTACAAGGGGGACGTTAATAACAGGGAAACATGACTTCCGAACATTTTGAATTCGCTTCTCATTGTTGGTTGTATTCTTAATTAATCGCGGTTTTTCATACATATAATAATGATAATGATAATTAGGAGAGGTGTCATTACAGCTGTCCAAAGCCAACCTGTAAAATGATAACGATTAAAAAACATCAAATTATAATACTAGTATTATTATGAAGAGTCCAAACATTCATTTGCACATAATATTAGTAACCCCACCAGTTGATGTATTCACTGACAATTGTACAGATCGATACCAACTGTAAAAGAAGTCAGGATAATCTTCAACATGTGTCTCAAATCAAAGTTAACCGATGCTGTATTTTTTCTTTAGGCAATGATTACTTCGATGATAGTAATAACAGTTGAGAAATTAGTTTCAAGTCTTCATCATTTTCATTAATTATCCATCATAAGCTAAGTGCTTAACTAATGGTCAAGATATAGGAGGATGATGAGCAATAATACTATTGCAGCCAACTTGATGAGCTAAGATGGCTATCCTCCATGAGAGTTTAATTTTATTTTCTGGTTGTTGCGAGCTTAACCAACTGATATGAATGTTTCTTGGCGAGCTTCTCATAGTGAGCAAAAATAGTGATTGCAAATATGATATATTATTCTTAATATTATTAAATGTCTGTGGAAGAAATTCTTGAAAATGACTTTTTTAAGGCTTATCAATGCCGACCAAATTTATGTACTTACACAGAACTTGTAGAAAATTTTCCAAAATGCTTGCTTAGGAAGTCAGCCTATTTTTGATCAGGACAGGCAACAAAAGGTTTGATATACAACATTATCTTCTTTTTGCAGATTGGTGTTTTATTGTTATTGGATTCATCACCTGCTAAATGCCACTCTTTGTTTTCTTTTGATACTGACTTGAATTGGTGATATTCTGTTACTCTGACTTCCCACTTATAATTTGCTTCCTCTGTACAAGTATGGACGGTGCTTACGATGAAAAATAATGCATATAATAATCATTCCACTCGTCTTATAACCCAACAGCTGAAAAGCTTGGCATATTTATACTTGTTGTGAACCTGAGAGAAACTAAAGAGCTTAAATGACGATGAAGGCCTTTGGCCTTTAGGAATTGATGTTAAATATCAGAGTAGTATGATGTATGTTTAAAAATTTATTAGGTCATCCTCACCAATTAAATTTGTAATGGGGGACTACTCCCCAATTTCTCCATTTTATTAAGAGGGGTCAATATTAAAAAGCGTACGTAGAATAAAGTCTTTGTAAATCTTAAGAGTACAGCTGTGGTCTAGTTTGTACAAAATTTGTTCATGATGTTAAGTAGAGCCTCTTTAAAAATGAATGGTGCCATTCTTTTTTTTTTTTTTATAAAAAACAAAATGATATTACTAATAAAATAACAGTATTACAACGTCTGGAAATACTACAACAACTATTTAAGAGGACATTTAAAATGAAAGGATTAGGAACTGCATAAGCTTTGTAGCTAGAGAACAATGAAAAGTCAAGACAGAAACACAGGCTTTCAAAAGATGAATCGATCGATCAATAGATGTTGCATGGAAAGTTTTTTGGGAAAATTCCATAAGAATACAGTTAATAATGGGAAAAGATGAATTAGTGCTGCGAATTTATCAAATTCCAACTCAGAACTGAAGTAAGAACCTGATATTTCTAATTCTGACCAAAATACCCTTAGTTTAGTTCACAAGTTTCAGCGGTCAGTAACAACACCTGTATGTATATTAACAATATTAGTTTTTACATTAACGACTTTACTTTCATATTGTACAACTTCATATCCCAAAAACCAAGGATAATTTTGAGGGCACAGGTTTCAGGGGTCAATAACAACATCATCATCTATATTAATAGCATCATATTTTACATTAACGACTTTACTTTTATGTTTTACAACTTTATGTTGGAGAAATAAACTACATGTGGGTGTGTCAAATGGAACAAGTCCCACATTGCTTGGGAAAGAGAGAATGCTAGTGTATATATTACACCTTGTGAAGTTGGGCTAGTAAATGGGCCAAGAGGAAGAGTGGGCTCGCGTGCACAACAAAGGGTCATTAGGAGGCAAACGTAGTGGAAATCTGGCGATTTCCCCCCTGTGCATGAATTAAATGCGGACTAGGCACTTTTTTATCAAATGTTTTTTTGGAAAAATCTATAATTTATTTTTGTGAAAATGGCTAACCGGAAAAACCCAGTTTTGAGGCATCTGAATTTTGAAACCCCAGTATTTCGGTTACAGAAGGCCATGAATCAGATTTTAAATTGCCAAACGTACATTTTGAATTGCTAAACGTGCATGGCTCTTCAACGTTCAGAAACTACCTCATCATGTAGATTCATTGTTGTGTAAACGATGGTTTAATGGCCTTTATGTGGATTAAATCTTGCCCAACATCTTTGAAGTCCTGCCCAACATCTCTGAGGTCATGCCTATATAAGTAGGGCTTGACAGAAGGTTCAGGCATCCCAGCTCTAACATCTTCGAGCTCCCTCTTCCTCCTCTTATCATTATCTCTATCTGCTTGTTGCCTTGGTATATTGTGCTGTTCTATTTGCCCTGTGACTACAGGAAGAGTCCGTTTTATCCTGCGGAGTGCCGCTTCCAGTCAGTCGGTGGTCGCGGAATAGCTCTTAAGGACATCGTCCTTGGACGTGACTCGGATTTCGGATTACACAGTGTTTTGTAGGATTTCGCCAACACTTTATATCCCAAAACTTGGGATAATTTTGAAGGCACAAGTTTCAGGGGTCAATAATAACATCTGTATCTATAATAAGAATATCATATATTACATTAACGATTTTACTTTTTTGTTTCACAACCGAATTAAGGATAATTTAATCATTTGGTTAGAATTAGAAATCCCATATTCGTACTTCAATTCTGACCTGAGATTTTATAAATTCGTAACACCAATTTATCTTTTTTTATTTTTAATTATATTTTTCTAAAATTTTTCCATTTTTTTTTTTTGGTCAAGAAAAGAAAAGAAAAGAAGTACATGTCTTTGCTTCAAAAGATATGCCTGCGTTAAAGCGGATAGCAGAGGAAAGAGTTGACTGTTGATGCTGGCACATCAAGCTTATGAAGTGATTAATACTCCTTCCTGGCTTATATATACTCTTCGTGTCATTAATTTATAGCTTAATTAGGGAGTTGATGTTAATTTTAAATATAAAATCTTTTTTTTTTTTTGAAAAAAAGAGAGAGAAAGACATATTTAACATGTTTATTAATTTTTTTCTAAATTAACTTTACTGATATTCCTTAAACAATAATCAAGTTAGAAAAGGAGGGGGAAATTTAAAAAGATGATTATTGTTATGAAAATAAAAAGAACACACAAAACGTTTGGGATAAAGAAGATGCGCAAGACAAAAGAGAATTGGAGAGAAAAGAAGTAGTTTTTATTCCATTTCTCACATAGATTTCAATCCAATTGAGGTATGAAGCTTTGATATAAATCTGTTGGTCATAAATTTTCATGATCAATCATTCTTCCACCCACAAAAGAAAGGGACAATTACATTCAGGTCTCATCTAAGAGAAATAATAAAAAAATGGTTCCATTGACAACTCCAAAAGCGTGAATTGACAACTCTAGGGGCGCGGTTAATAACTCCATGGGACCAATTTTTCATTTTTTTCTCTTAGGTGGGACCTGAATGTAATTCTAAAAAAAAAAAAACCTTTATTAGTTCTTTAGGAGAATTCCATTTAAATACCACATAAAGTTCTTCAGGAACCATCGTATGTTATTACATCAGAATATAATTTCATTACTTATTAATAATATAAGTTCTTTTGGAATGCTTGAACTTCCAAGTGAAAATAGGTTATTGACCTGCTATATATGTACTGAACTATATTTATGTGACTCACACTTAAGGGAGAGATCGTTAGGATATAAGTGTGAGTTAATATTAAAAAGCTCTACTCATATACTTTATTTAAATCCTAATTGATCTCCCAGAATAGATGTTGGATTAAGATTTTTAAATCAATATGATGTGAAAGTTGTAAAGTTTAATGTTGTTAACAAAACATGATACAATAAACCAGAAATTTACTGATCTAAACAAATTTATTGTTTGCATGACTTGTTTGATCATCCGAGTCATATATATGATACAACAAATTATAAAATATTATATATTGGCATCCATTGAAGAACTAGAAGATTCTTCATGAATAGCCAACACATTATATAATTCAAGAATTATTATATGCTACATGTTCTCGAAGAAAAATAATTATGAGAGTATCGTTGTGTTATGATTTGGAATGGATCTCCAAATTTCTGGAAATATATCAAACTAAAATATATATATATATATGCTCATTCAAATAGCATGTAAACTATATAAGTGTTTAACAATTTTGATAGATGCATCTATAAGATTGTTACATGTGATATTACTATTAGTTTACAACTTGAAGTTTGCAGGAATGTTTGAATAAGTTATTATCTTAAGCGCAATTTCTAGATTATACGATTCATTAACTGAAGCCTCCATAGATAGCTAGATTGATACTTATGAGAACAAAATTTTTATTTCAGTGTTGACATATTTGATCTTACATATTGCAGCACTTATTCTAGCCAACAAAATTTTTTAGGAAAATTGGCTTTTGGTCATGAGCCAGGTATATTTCATCTTAAAAAGTTTGAATGTGCATTCCTATTGATTTACCACAATGCATATAAATGAATATTTAAAGGAAATTGAGATAAATGTTGGGTAATAACCTCATTCTTCTTGTTTGTCTCTAAATGAAAAAAAAAGGATGTTTTTAATAGAAATATATGGATTTAGGAGACTTATACTATATGATTAGTTGGTTGTCATTTGATAAAATTTTTCTAACATGAGCGGGAGAAATTGAATAGTTGGAAAAGAGAACAAATGGAATGCATTATTACTATCAACTATAGATCCTTGAATATAGAAATATGAATCAGAAGTTTATTAGGTCTTACATTCATGAAATATTGCATAAAATATGCCAGAGGCAATTACTAACCTAAATGAGAATTACTAAATCTCATATTCCAACTGAAAATGCTCTAATCAGCATAAATGAAAGTGAGGGATGCTCGAAATATGAGAGAATAATCGGTTCCAGAAGAAAAGAAAAAGGAGCAAATAATCAAAATGATTATATTAAGGAGCCAAGTACTCAAGAAGAGGTCAAGACATAACTAATTGCAAAAACTCAAAAGAGGTTCAGGTACCTAAAAATAATAAAGAGAGCTCAATAAATTGTGTTAGAATAAGAAAAATTGAACTGAAAAGACAAAGTTGTCGACAATAGTTTTAGTAACAATATCACTTGATCAAATGAGGATCTTATACATAAATATGTAAGTGTTTGGTATCACTTTTATAGCCCAATAAACCCATTTTTTGGGCAAAAAGCCCAAATAAAAACGTAACCCGTTTTGCTAGTGTTTGGTACAGCGTTTTTGCAAAAAAGAAAAGCCCGAATAAACTCACTTATTGATAAGTCCCAACTTGGGGCTTATTTTTGGAAAAAGCAGCGGTGGTTTTTTTTGTCAGATTATTACTGTTATTATGGGCATTTAATGCCTCTGCCAACCATTTCATTTTCTCTCCCTCCTCTCTTCTCCTTTTCCGATCGAGCGAGCCACATAGGCCTCCATAATCTCCCGATCTCCAAAATCTCCTCCCTTTCTCGGTCAGCATCCAAAACTTGGTGAAGCGGTGGTGTTTGTCACGCAACTTCAAAAACCGGGGAAGCTGGAGAAATATACAAAAATCCCATCTTCTTCTTCCTGTTTGGTTATTCCTCTCATTTTGACTTGACAGTTTTGCTCTCAGAATCAAATCTTAAAACTTGGAGGTTACAGAGGAGTCCAATGGCAAGAAGAAATTCACAGCCCAAAGAAGGCGCTTGAGGTTAGGAGCAAACCAACACTCAAACTGAGATATGAAAGTGAATTTAAAAATTGGAGAGGAGACGAACGTGGAGGTTGGAGCCAAAATCGCACCAACATACAAACTCAGGTTCAGATCTGAGATGCTCGACAGCGAACCAAGAGCCCAAGATGAAGGATGGCGAACAACAACCAACGGAGACTGAAGAAAGAGAGGTAGAGGAGAAGATATCGACACTGACGCCGCCAGCGACTTGCTTCATTCTAGATCTGTTCTAGCTTTCCATCTTGGTCACTGCAGATATGCTCAAGGTATCAAACACCATGAATGTCCATCCAGATCTTCTGGAGACGAAAGAAAGAAAGCTGGAATAAAAGATATGCTCACCTTGTCTCCTACCACCCTCCACCTCAATCATCCACACTGACGCCGTCGACGACCTCCTTCGCTCTAGACCTGTTCTACCCTTCCATCTATAATTTGGGTAAAGCATATGGGTTTCATTATGACTAATTGTGAACAGTTTTTCCCTAAAATTTTTGTTTCGCATATTCTATAATTTGGACTTTGCTTTGTAAATAGTGAGCAATGAAGCTGATGGCTGATATTTGTAAAGTGAGGGAGCTTATACCTTCATTTTTTATAATTCTTTTATGATTTTGTGTGCTTCAAATATGCCTTAGATGTTCCATGTTCTTTATAAATCATGATCACTGAAAGGTCACATTAAAGAATTTTTTTAAAAAATCACTTATACAATCGCTAATCTAAACATGTTTTGATTTATGAAAAATCACTTATTCAATCGTTCATCCAAACATAAATCACGTTACAAAAACTGACTTTTTTATTAAGTCATTTTTAATAAGTCAGAATCATAATAAGTCATTTTTCCTACCGCTATCCCAAACACACCCTATATAAGAAGAAAACAAAAAGTGATTGGTGAACTGAAAAAAGGGGACAAGAAGCGATGAAAAATGTTCTTTGTGATATATGAATATTTATGTGAAAGTAAAGATTTTCACAAGGTCTAATGATGATTATACTAAGGTACAATATTTGATGGTGTATACAATAATTTTTGTATTAGTCTGGTAGCATGTGAAAAAAAGTATGCGTCTGTTAGATATTGTTATATATAGTCCATGCGTATGATTCACTGAATAGTGAAATTTCTGTAAGAATTATTAAATGATCTAAAATGCCAGAAGCATGTCCAAATATGATTTTTCTTGAAAATATATATTGAATTTGATATTCTGACAATACCTTATTTTTTATGAGAATACTTAGATATCATTTTAATTTTGTATTTATTATGATTTTATTGATAAAATTTAGTTCTTGCAGGCACATAATGTATAATGAAACTGAGATATGGTGTTATAGTTCAATGAAAATAGTATATGATATCGTTTTGTTAGGAAAAGGTTGAACATGTGGATGCCAAATATACCTTGATAATTTTTCTTTATTGTTTTTAGAATAAACAAGGTAAAGAGAGAACATATTGATATTTTAACATATCCAGAAGATATGTCAGAGAAATACATTTTAGCATATCATTTGATGATAATGTATCATTCATAATTTATCAGCTAAAAGAAAGATATACTTGAAAAGGCATTGAAAATAACCTATTTGAGAAATTAACATTCTCCATTAGGTGAAAATGATAAAGATTAATGTTGTCATTAGGGAGAGTAAAAGTGATGTTGTCGTCATAAGAAGTAAAAGTGATATTGTCTTCAAGGGAAGAAAAGATCATGCTGTACTCTTTTTTCCTTAATCAGGGTTTCGTCCCACTGAGTTTTTTCGGTAAAGTTTTTAACGGGATAATTTCAACATGTATTGTACTATTGTGTACTCTTTTGTCTTCACTGGGTTTTTTGTCCCATTGAGTTTTCCTAGTAAGATTTGATGAGACACAATATTTATTTATGAATGTTCAAGGAGAAGTGTTATAAATATTATGAAGCGTAGATTCCATCTCATTGGGCTAATGTGTCATTATACCCTATAAGTCTATAACTCCCCAGTTGAAGAGTTTCTTGTATTTATTCCCTATAACTTCCAATTGCACAATTATATTGCTTAATTTCACTCTTTATGTACTTGTAAGTTGTAACTCTTTAGGCTGTGTTTGGTTTGAGGTGAGGTGAGGTGAGGTTAGGTGAGAGAGGGTGGGGAAATTACCTTTTTGGGTTAAAGGAATTTAAATTTTGAGCGGGAATCCAAAATTTTGAAAAGAATAAGAAAGTAAATTTTGGGCGGGAACCCAAAATTTAAAAAAATGAGAGGGTAAATTTTGGATTTCTTTTGTCCAAAAAGGTAATTTCTCCACCTCTCTCACCTCAAACCAAACACAGCCTTAGGCTAGTCTTCAATGTTGGGGTCCTATAAATAGATGGTGATGTACACTATTTGTGATAATGAAGTGAATGAAAACTCCTCTTCTCCAACCTTCTCTTATCTTCTTCATCCCTCTCATCCCCCATCTCTTATATTTTCCTGATTTTCATAACAATTATAATGTTTTAAAAAAAACATATCACATTAATAAATTTAATTAACATATTTAATTTATTCAAATTAGTTAATTAAGTTTTACAGTAAAGATTAAAACAGTATATTTTATGCATAAGGGAGATGCATGATGCATCAACATATGAGAGCATATGTGGCTAACAGTGCTAGTCTTGCTAAAAGAAATCGGGATATAATTGTAAACATATTGAAAGATCAAGGATTAATCATGTTTATTTGGAATAGCGATTGGAGCTTTTAAAAGTAGATTTTTAATCATAATTTACGGTATACGAGATATATATGTGAAAGAAATTCTATCTCGATTTAAGTAAATAAATATTTTTAAGAGTCTCAAACGTGATCCTAAACAAGCAAATTGTAAGTATACCTACTTGTCTAGGGAGTGAATTAAAACAATTTAAAGAATATAAACTAATTAAAAAATTAAGTAAATCTTGGGGACTAAAAAAATTTTTTCCACAAGCCATTGGACCTGTATCGTCCGAACATACAAGATTGGCGGTTCGCGCCTCAATCCTTGCATTCCTTTGCACCCTATAAATTCTCTACTAAGAAGCGTTCGGTTCTCTCCCCAAGCTCCTAGTTTAGCACACTTTCTCAGCCATGGCAGACGGTCATCTCTTTAACAACATCGCTCTCAGTGGGCGTGGGGGCACCGTAAGTTCTCATTCTTCACCCTCATCACTTATTGGTCATTCGATCTCTCGTCTTTAGCTGGATTTTCTGTTCATATGTTTATCTAGTTTTACATTGGTTCTGGTTAAGCTATTGTTTTTTATGCTTTCTGGAAATCCTAACTGTTCAATGAGCCCTATTATTTTTCTCCCAATTCTTTTTCCGGGGTCATTGACTTTGAGCGTAAAGTTGAGTGTCTCAAATTTGACATCTCGTTGATTTTTTTAAAACCCTAGCAATGTATGCGACGAATTTGATGAAATTTGGCGAGTCTATATAAAATTATTGATTTTGTTGTCTGACGAGTTTGAAATGAAAACAGCTGATAGGAACGTCAAGTCATGGTTCTGTGGGTTTTGTTTTCATTATTTTTAAAACCCTAGAAGGCCACCCATCGTTGGTAAATTCTGGAGTGGGAATGAGGAGTAAATGAGTAAGACAATCCATTTATATTTTTTTTTCCCGTTGTTGTTTTTGTTTTTATGCCTGACCTCCATCTGGAATCAAACGAAAGTGGTTACTTGATTTAATGTGGTGTCTTACTCAACTTATTTATCAATCTGAAGCAATATGCCCCATACGTGGTTGGCATCTGCTGGTTCATATGAAATTTTGGTCTTTTGAGTCTGAAATGAAAGTTAGAGCGCTCTTTTTCATTGTCTTTTTTTAAGGGAAATAACAAAGGAAATTTCGGCTAAATTCATGAATATACAACTGAAAGTACATATGGAACTTTTTCTGATATGTTGGGGTTGCAGAATCAAGGACCGATGAGAATATATTCTGGAGGGATTTCATGGAAAAGACAGGGGGGTGGCAAAGCAATTGAAGTTGATAAAGCTGACATAATGGGAGTGACTTGGATGAAGGTCCCAAGAAGCAATCAACTTGGTGTTCGAACAAAAGATGGATTGTCCTACAAGTTCACGGGGTTCCGTGACCAGGTTGCTCTCTTCACCTTACAGTTTTGTGCTTTTATTTTTGGTTTGTTTGATCTAATTATATGAGTGCCTCATTCTTCTGCCAAATGAATGTTCATATTTGCAACTGTGTTTTTATCGTTGATCAAGCTACGCACCATGTTTGTATCTGTACTTATCCAATGTTTTTCCAGGGCATGACTAAAATTGGAGTCTTTGCATATGCTAACTTCCGTTTTTGTTCCTCTCTCATAATCATTTGTAGGATGTGGCAAATTTGAATAGCTTTTTCCAAAATACTTGGGGGATTACACCAGATGAAAAACATCTTTCTGTTAGTGGGCGTAATTGGGGAGATGTTGATCTAAATGGTATGTGATATTTACATAACCTGCTTATGTGTTGTGATTGATATTCTTCAGAGAATGTACTGTGCATTTCTCGGATAACTCTTTATTAAATCTTAAATGCAATGCTTCCTGAATTTTCAATTTTGTACATTTTGTTGGATTTTAGTGGAAGCATGCATGACTCTGTGTGACATTGTGAGCGCTCTTCTCCTTCCATTTTATTCGGGGAAATGTGATACATCTTTGGTTTATTGCATTTTGTTTTGAATGTGGAGAAGTATTGTAAACTTATTGACATTTATTTTATTATTTTGCAGTCTAGATAAATTTTTGGGGTTTTTAAGTTTCTTGTGATTTAAGTTCACTATCTGAAATTTATTAATACTCGTGTAGAAGCTTTAGTGGTCAATTGTTTTATCTTTCTTTTTTTGTATAGTCCAAAGTGAAAACTTATCTTATGCTTGGGTCCTGCCTAGTATGAAGAGAAAGTTATTGTAGGAAGGAAAACTTTCATTATTTCATATTCATAATTTCTCCTTCAAACAAATGCTGCTTTTGCCATTGTATTAGGGCTTGGATTGTTGAATTGAGTTGGCTACTGTGTGTTTCTTAACCACCTTTTCCTTTTTAGGAAATATGCTGACTTTCATGGTTGGCTCAAAGCAAGCTTTTGAGGTGTCTTTAGCGGATGTCTCTCAAACACAGCTTCAAGGGAAAAATGAGGTGACCTTGGAGTTTCATGTGGATGATACAACTGGAGCTAATGAGGTATTTACGTACCTAATTACCTATTATGAAGAATCATAGTTGATATTGATTTCCAGCAATTTACAAGCATCCTTTCTTATGCAAGATTAGCATTGAACTGTATTGTGGTTTATACATTATATTATGGTTTGCACTTTGGATGTCTAATGTCAGTTTTGTGTTGGTTTCAGAAAGATTCTTTGATGGAGATAAGTTTTCACATACCAAATTCCAACACTCAATTTGTTGGTGATGAAAATTGTCCTCCTGCTCAGGTAAGCTTGTTTATCAAGTATCAATGTCGAGAGCAGCAAGTTTAGTATTACAAATATTAATTAATTAATATTATTAGGCTTGACATTTATTATTTAATATTTATTATATCTTACGATTAGATATAGATATTATATTCTATATTAATATTTTCTATATATATCTTAGAAGTATACATTGGAGATATTATAATTTAATTATATTAGATTAGATTCTAGGGTTAACCTATTAGCTTATGGTTTATCTATATAAAGGCTCTTATGTGTACTCTCATTGATCCAAGGATCCAAGGATTAATAATATTCAGAGGCCTTATTTTCCCTCTTCTTGAATCCTTCAAATTCCCAAATTCCCACAATTAATAATAAATATATCCTGGGGAAGTCATCTGATATGTAAATCATAAAAAATAGTTAATGAGGGTTAGAGTAGTTAGTTACATCAGTTAGGTGGTTAGAACAGTTCAGAATTAGTTGGTTTAAGAGTTCAGAGGCTCTTGTCTATATAAGGGATAGTAGTCTCATTGTATCAGTTATGTTTTGCCTGAATAGAACTTGGAATTCTTTAGTCTCTCTTTCTGTGTTTCTTCTCTCCTTCTTCCTCTTCCCTCTTGTTTCCTCTCTTTTCTCTCTATTTTTCTACACTTCCACATCAGTGGTATCAGAGCGGTCCTTCCTTGGCTGTCTCTCCCACCTTTTTCGCTTCTGTCTCCATTAAAACCCAGAAAAAAATTCTATGGCTCCTCCTTCATCCCCAAAGGTAGATGAAAATAAAATGTGGCTTCGGCAAAAAGGCAATGTCAAGGAATTTAATGCCTTTAATGAGGCCATGAGTAAATTGCAGCTGTCAGAATGTTATCTTGTCATGACATATGTGGCTGGGCTAAAGAAGGAGATAGTGGATTCCGTTCGTTTATTTCACCCAAGATTCTAGCCCGAATGCAAGAAATCATGATTGAAATGCAAATAGAAAAGGCAAGATAAGAATTGGAAGATCAAGAAAAAGGCTTGGCAGCTCAAGAATCAAATGGGTCTTGTTCGTTTAACACCCAAGAGTGCATTATTAATCAAGAGGCTTCTGTCGAAACTGAACCTGAGAAGCAAGAAATGCCCATTGCTCCAGAAACAAATGACGACGATCATGAAGTTGAATGCATCACAGTGCAAGAACCACGAGAGTTGCGAGTACGATAGTTGGTGGAGTTGCCGAGAAGACCCAAGAAGCCACAAGTATCGAAGTGGTACACGGGGCAAGAATAGAGACCACGTGTTCTTTTGATTGTACCTTCAGACGACCAAGTGCGACGAAAAGCACTAAAGAATTGATGACGAGCACGAGTGGTTTTGTCCTTGGGTTCTCGTCGCACGAGCTTGTCCCTATGTGTCGCAAACCAGGGACTTGAGAAAGCACGAAAATTGCGAATAACAGTAGTGGGTCCTAGTCGTTGAGATCAAAATGCTTGGATTCGTCAATATCCTCAGAAATATGGTCCACCCCTAGTACCGCCTTGAAGGCGAACAGAATAGAGAAACTGGGATTGTCTTTACCGTCACCAACCATCTTCTTGCCTTTGGGTTCTTTGCCAGCAATTCTTCTTCTTTTCCCACCGACGAGTCCTCTGGCCTCATCTCTATTTGAGTTTGATGCTATCACTCCAGTTCTTGAACTCTCACAAGTCGAGAGGTGTGGTCGTGGCTCAAGCGAAATGATACGTGAAAGTGTTGCGTGGCAATCAGTGGAATTTTCAGAATCCATGGTTCTTGGTTTCGGTTTCGCATGGCTGAGTAGAGGAGGCTTTGACTTGTCAAACCCATTACAGCCGTCTCCCAAGTCTTCAAAGTGTCAGAATTATTCTACTGAGGTATTGGGTTTCAGGTGGGAGACTAAAGAATAGCTTGGAAAGTCTGATGTCCCTTCACAGCTGGCTTGCAATTTCTCCCGGTGGCAAGAGTGCTTTGATGGTCCACTGGGTTGGTTAATGTCAGCTAAGTATTTGGGCTTTTCCTTTGAAGAAAATAGCCCAAGTTTGTTGCTGCAATTGGATCTTAAAAGGTCTGAATATATAAGTGGCAGGCTGCTGCAAAATTGGCACTCATTTCTTCAATGTTCTTCTACACAAGGTCTGCTGCAAACTTGGTTTAGGGGAGAGCTGATTAGAATGCTATTTGGGTCTGGATTGGAGTTATTGCTTCTATTTGTTCCAGCATCAAACAATTGAATTGCACTTGTGAGAAACAGCATTCAAGACACAGAATTCTACACTATCAAGAAGTTTTTCAGAATTTTAAAGTCTCTATTTTGTTGATTTCAGTTTGTATGTTTTGTTGTTAAGCATCCTTGAGGGAAAGGATGTTTTGGGAGGGGGGTATTGATATGTAAATCATAAAAAATAGTTAATGAGGGTTAGAGTAGTTAGTTACATCAGTTAGGTGGTTAGAATAGTTCAAAATTAGTTGGTTTAAGAGTTCAGAGGCTTTTGTCTATATAAGGCATAGTAGTTTCATTGTATCAGTTATGTTTTGCCTAAATAGAACTTGGAATTCTTTAGTCTCTCTTTCTGCGTTTCTTCTCTCCTTCTTCCTCTTCCCTCTTGTTCCCTCTCTTCTCCCTCTCTTTTCTCTCTATTATTCTACACTTCCACATCATCATCATAAATATTTGATTAACTGTCAAATTTTTAATCAGGTTTTCCGTGATAAAATCATGTCTGTGGCAGACGTTGGTGCTGGAGGCGAAGATGCTGTTGTTACATTTGAGGGTATTGCTATTCTAACACCAAGGTAGCGGCTTAAAAATGCATATAAAATTCAAAGATGCATGACATAACCATGAATGTATTTCTGGCTACTTGTTAATATCTTGTATGATGCTTGCATTCATACCCTTGTTTTAGGAAAAAGAATTATTAATAGAAGAAAGTCCTTTTATGTAGGGGTCGGTACAGTGTTGAATTACATCTGTCATTCTTGCGGCTTCAAGGCATGGCCAATGATTTCAAAATCCAGTACAGCAGTGTAGTTCGCCTATTTTTACTTCCCAAGGTTTCTTTACTTATCCACTGTCTTCTTTGCATGGGTGTTGTATCACACCCAGAGAGATAGGGGGAGAGCAGCAGCAGTTGTTGCTTCAGGTTCTTAATTGTCCTCTTTAATAATGATGAAAAATTCTCACGTCAACTCTATATGTATCTGCAGTCAAATCAGCCACATACCTTTGTCATTATTAGTCTTGATCCACCTATTCGTAAAGGACAAACTTTGTACCCACACATTGTGATGCAGGTATTTTTGTGCTTGCTTATTGATATTGCTGGGTTATAGGTTAGAGTTCAATTATGCGCCTAACATCTTGTTCTGATTTGTTCGCAGTTTGAAACTGATTACGTAGTTCAAAGCACTTTGTCAATGGGTGAAGATCTTTATAACAGCAAGTACAAGGACAAGTTGGAGCTTTCATATAAGGTAGTTACCTTTTGCCCCTCCCTCTTTGCCTTTAACTTTTTTGGCACAAGGAATAATGCTCCACAATATCGCTGGGGTATATGGGATGATGAAAGTGTATTGGTAATATAGTTAGTAAGCATGTTTGGTATAACTTAAAAAAACTTATAAGTTGCTTTTTACGTAAATCGAGACACAACTCCTCTCACATACTTACTTCGTATACCGTAAATCACTATTAAAAAGCAACTTATAAGCAATCGAATCGCTCAAACAAACATACCCAGTGTGGTTTGGATGTGGTAGTTCAGGAGGGAAAAGGTAGTCCTTCGAGGTATATGAAATCAGTGTAGTTTAAGGCATACCTCTATGCTTATTGTTGCCTGTGGTGGCCTTCATCCAGGTGCTTCTCTGGTTGTGCCTTTGGAGCTGTTTTATTGATACAAGGGAGGCTTGTCTCACGCGCCTTGCTTTTATTGGTTTGATTGATATAGATACACGTCACCTGTTCACCCTATCACTCATGTTAATTAAAACAAATATTTTAAGCATATGAAAACTGTAAAGCCCTTGAATTTTTGGACTGTGTGCACTGCATCTTTTGTTAATCTATTAATGCATAGCTGCCAGCCAGCCTGCAACATCTTTTTGGATTTTAGGGTAAACCACCTAACCTGATAATGAGCTGATGACTTGATTATGCACTGCTTTTTCATGATTATTACCGATGGTGTCACAATTATTCTTATGTCTCCGTTTATGTAGCACATTGTCAGTTGTTGATTTAGCCATCTGATTCATTATGCCTTTCTAGTGCCTCAAAGTGAGGGGAGCTGGAAGGTTCTGATGCCTTTTACATTTAAACTGCCTTGTTTGAATTACTTAATTAGAAATTTTTTTTTTGGATTCCTTGGATTGAGAAGGGAACTATAGTGGTTTCACATATTTGCATGGGGTTTGAGGTGAGCTGCACTGTTCACTGCTTCTAAATAGTGGCGCTCTATTCTTTTTAAATATTTTATGTTGATGAATTTTCTAATTACCTAGACTATTTTTTGGTGAGTAATTGCTGAAGTAGTTAATTTTGGAGGAATTTAATTTCACCAAAATTGGCTGAAAATTTTCTTCTAGTCTTTTTTTTCTTTGTTGGGTGGGGGGATGGTTTCTTGTACCTTTCCTCTTATACACACACTACCTTAATTGCTTTATTACCATGCATGTGTGATGCTATAATTGATGTTCGATTCTCAAACCAATTTAGGGGCTCATCCATGAGGTTTTCACAACAATATTGCGTGGATTGTCTGGTGCCAAAGTTACCAAACCAGGAAAATTCAGGAGCTGTCAAGATGGTTATGCAGTGAAATCATCTTTGAAAGCTGAAGATGGAATTTTGTATCCTCTTGAGAAGAGCTTCTTCTTTTTACCTAAACCGCCTACACTCATTCTTCATGAAGAGGTAAAGTCCGGTTGATTTACAGATTATCAGTATAGCTATCAGTTGATTTGCATGAGATTATAAAATTGAAGTTGATCATTTTATTTTATTCCCTCTACTAGATTGACTATGTAGAATTTGAGAGGCATACTGCTGGGGGTTCAAATATGCATTATTTTGACCTTCTTATCAGACTAAAAACTGAGCAAGAGCATCTATTCCGTAATGTTCAGAGAAATGAATACCACAATCTTTTTGACTTTATCAGGTAAATTTTTGTCTTCCATATCTTGTAGTAGGGAGTAATAAATGGTTTTATATTCAGTCTTGGCCTGTAAATGCAGTTCAAAGGGCTTGAAAATTATGAACCTTGGAGGTAGCCAAGCCGCTGATGGTGTTGCTGCTGTTCTTCAAGAAGATGATGATGATGCTGTTGATCCTCATCTTGAGCGCATAAAAATTGCAGCAGGTGGAGATGAGAGTGACGAAGAGGTCTCGTTCTTATTATTCTTTTTATCCCTAGTTAATCATTTAGTATTTAGTCAATTTACTTCTTTTTCTCTGTAATTATGGAAACGCATAATGGTAACTGGTAGCTGAAAATGTTTGGGCACTTCAAAGAATTTTAATTGGCTCTAAAGTCTGCTTGAAAGTACTTGTTAATTTACTTCTCTTATTGTGACCTGTTTTGCTCACTTTTGTGTTATCTTTGTGTGCGCATATTTGGCAAATGCCCTTTCATTCAGTGCGTGCGCCTATATTCCCTATATTTTATACTTTTATTCTGTTTTGGTCTTTGTTTGCTTCGATATGCAATATCTTATTCAGTGATAAATACCTACAGGATGAGGATTTTGTTGCCGATGAGGATGATGGCGGTTCTCCAACAGACGATTCTGGAGATGATGAGTCTGATGCAAGTGAAGATGGTGGGAAAGAGGTAAAAGATTTGTTTTTATCTGCCTTCTCAGTCTGTGATAACCCCTGATTTTGTTAAAGTTTTGATGCGCTTGTTCTCAGAAGCCTGTCAAAAAGGAATCGAAGAAGGAACTGTCTTCTAAGGCATCTACTTCTAAGAAGAAATCTAAAGATGGAGATGAAGATGGGAAGAAGAAAAAACAGAAGAAGAAAAAGGATCCTAATGCACCAAAGAGGGCATTGTCTGGTTTCATGTTCTTCTCCCAAATGGAGAGAGAGGTTAGTTCTTCGTTCACTTGTGACCTTGGCAGTAGTAGTTTACTTTCTTTGAATATGGGATGTTGTGGTGCCCACTGCGTACCCTTATGAGTTTGTGGCCTTTGAACGGTTCTAGTTGTTGATTTTTTTTAATGATATCTGTGACATAGATATATTGATATTAATATGGATACTGCAAGCTTAGAACCAAGTATATTGGGGGACAAGGTAACAATAGGGGTAGGGGGACAAGGTTCTCAGTTTGGGTTCGCGGTGATTCCTTCAACTCTTCAAGGACACTTCCTAGGTATTCTTCAGATCATCTGGCAACTTGACACTGTTTTGATGTGTGGGGGATTCATGATGGTCTTGACTGTAGCAATAAACGATGTTGATTATAAATTTTTTTAAATCTGCTTTGGAAGATATGAAAGTTTATAAATCCATGTGTAATGGTTGGCGTTTTATATTGGTGGTCGTTGAGTTCTTTAACGGAATAGTTGTGTCCTTTTTTCCTACAGAATCTGAAGAAAAGTAATCCTGGAATTTCATTTACGGATGTGGGAAGAGTACTTGGAGAGAAATGGAAGAAGATGTCAGGTACGGTTTGATTGCCCGGTCAATTATTCCATGAGATTCCAATAGTGGCATCCCATCTCGTGATGACGAGATACTATGTTTTGCGACTAAGCAAAGCTTTCTTTCTCTTCGTTTTTTGGCTGAATTTTGCAGTGGAGGAGAAGGAACCATATGAAGCAAAAGCTCGTGCAGATAAAAAACGTTACAAGGATGAGATCAGTGGGTACAAGAATCCGCAACCTATGAACGTAGACTCAGGAAATGAATCTGATAGTGCTTGATGTGATTGTAAATGCAATGTGAAAACGTTCCTGTTGGAATGCAGCTTTTACTTATTAGCAAATGCATAATACCTTAGGCGTTTAACTAGTGTTCACTCGTTAAGTTCAGTTTTTAGCAATCATTTCTATTCTTAAATCCTATCTCAGTCATTTATTTTTTGGAGGAATTACATCCAGGCCTCAAGTTAGACAGATTATTACCATCAATCCCATGAAATCATCAAACTGATATAAAGTCCTAAATTTATTGAAATTGTGGGAAGACGAGTTTACCGTGACTTGTTATTGGTGGTACCCGAATTGTTAATTGTGACAAACTAATTTATCATTAGTGGCACATTGACTTGTCATGTCATGATTTGTTATTAAGACTTGTCAATTGAAGTGTCCTAACTTGTCATTGGTGGTATTTTGATTTGTCATTAGTGGCATCCTGATTTGTTATTACTGTATATTGATTTGTCAAATGACAAGTTGGGTAAACTCGTCTTTTTACAATTTTGATAAATTACCCTCAGGTCCTTGAAACTTCATATCAATTTGATAACCTGATAGCAATGTTTTGAAAACCAAGCCAGGTTATATGGTAGGAGTTGGCAACTGCTTGGTTTTCAGATAAGAGCCGTTTTTAGTGTTCGGCCGTTTTGGACTGGCAAAAAACCATTTTTTAATTGGAAATCGCTTTTAGGTTGGAATCCGGAACGGATCTGCAAGAATCGGATGGCGAAACTTGTAGATGGAAATGGGTGTAGTAAAAAAGAAAAAGAAATCTAGAAGATAGATGAGGATCTTTCGTCATGTCTTGCTTTAGCTCCTCTTTTCTCTAATAGTCTGATTGTTGTTTTTGTTTGTATTTCTTTGTTTAAAAGTGCAAGTTGAATGAAATATACAGAGGATGAAGATGAGAAGGCTGACCGGGAAAGGAAAGTGAGAAACAAGTTATGTTTGGATTAGCTTATTTTTGGGATATAAATGCTTTTTACATAAGTCGAAATAAAACTTTTCTCACATATTTACCTTGTATACCGTAAATCACGATTTAAAAGCATTTAGTGCTCATTTGAGATAACTTATTTTTTACTTATAAGTGCTTATAATTCGTGATTTATGATATACGAGGTAAGGATGTGAGAGGAGTTTTGTCTCGATTTATGTAATAAGTGTTTATTTTTTAAAAATAAGCTATTTCAAAAATAGCTTTATAAGTAAAAAATAAGCTATACCAAACAAACACAAACAAGATTAAAATATAATGAGAAGGCTGACGGTGAAGGAAATTAAGTGAAAAGGATGAGTGAGGATTTTTATTTTTTAGACTGACAAATAAAGCTTGTGAATTGTTTGAATCAAGCAGTGTGAGAGAACGCCCTTCTTAGTATTTGTCAGACACCACGTGAGTGGGGTAAGGCCTATAAGCTGGAGCTAGAGGAACAATTTGACTAAGATTATTCAAATTTCATATGAATATTACATTAAGTTAATGGTAAATGTTGGGCGGCCATCAAGAGTTAGGGGAGATTTTTTCCTTTATAAGATAAAGATAATGTATTAATACAAAATAATTAAAAATCGTTAATTTTAAAAATACTTTAGCATACTTTTTTAAAAAAACTAAATTTATATATATGTGTATATATATATCATATCATATTGGAGAATTTACGGGCACTCTTCCTAATAAATACATGAAGAATAATGAAAATAAAACATTAAAAAATCTAGTTTTTTAGAAAAATTTTGAGAGCACGGCAATCATGATCTCCAAACCGCAGTAACTTAAACTGTATAGCGCTTTTTTGAGCGTCAAGATGGTTTTACACATTGCTGCTTGAAATCGCATATACAAGCTCCGGAAGCTGTACCACGTCGAGAATGATCTTAATGATAGCTTCGATGACTTCGACGGTATGGAATGGAGCAAAGTGACTTGTGTGGAAACGGTAACTGCAATGGCAGAAAGGAGAAATGTCACTGCACGCTACCAAAAGCAGAAACGACATTCACAGTAAAAACCCCAAGTGCGTGTCTTAACATTACCGATGAAATTTTATATTACGGACCGGATGTATTACATAAGAATGATAACTATATATATTAAGTAACTTGCAAAAATGAAATCAGACTTTTAAAAGCAGTTGTTATTGAACAAATTCAATATCTTACATAACTATACAACAACTGATATATGACATCCTACTAAAAATGAGGTGCTTGAAGTGCTATATCAATCTAAAGCAACTGGTCCCTCTAAAAATAAATTTCTTGTGAACATACATGGAGAAAATGAGACATTTCTGCTAAAGGTTCATCGATCGATCATCTTCAAAGTGATGGACAAAATCGAAGCTAGCTAGACGATTCATCCAACTATTTTCTTCTTGTTTTCACCCTTCAAAAAAAAAATCAAACAATTAACTATAGACTAGCAACGCTTGCCAGCCGTGCACGAGAGCGCGCCCGAATATCTTGCAAGCAATGGAGCTTCAATCCCATGTCTTGGTGGGATCAAACTGCTTCTGTCCACCGAGGTTATCGGACTTCCCGATTGAACAAAAATGGCTCCATTATCCAACTGATCCATCTCCGATTGCCATTGCCAGTCTTTCCACGCCGACGGCGGCGTCCCCACCCTGTTCGTGATCAGCTTCGTCACGTCGTTGTTCGGAGCAATGAATCGGTTTCCTTGGCTCAGTATCGTCGGCGCCGAGCTTCCTCCAATGGCATACATTATCCAGTGAGTATAATCGTTGTTCACCACGTGGAAGAACCCATACCTGCATCTCGGCATCCTCTGTATCAGTCCGTTCCCAAAGTGGTTGAACGCCACAGTTACCTGCATCACCTTGTCCTGACGATACACCTCGCCACCTCCGAACAGCATCACCTGCATTTTATAATTTCTCGTTCCGTTAATTGCTATTAATAATTCCAGTAATAATCAAGCAATTGTTTTGATTAATTAATTTCGCGCGCACATCGTTGTGTCTGGTCAAGTGGCAATTTGAGATGGTCACGCCGGTGGATGCCATGATGACGTCGACGAGGCCGTCCTCGGCGTTGGCGAGCGAGATATGGTCTATCCAAATATTGGTCGCACCGAAGAGGCCGATGGCGTCGCCATCACTTCTGGTTCGGAGCGAAAGGTGGTCGACGGAATCCCTAATTATACCCCCGTTCTTAGGTTTGATGTTGCGAATGCGAAGATTGTGGATGATGACGTTATTGACGAACTGCAAAGTGATGCCGGCGCCGTTTCTGATCGCGACATTGGCTCCACGACCGTCGATTGTCTTGTCCGATGACACCAGCAACTCCTCCTTCAACTTGATCACCATGCTGCGGGCGAATATGATCCACAGAGGTCCCTTCTGGATCACTCCGTGCCTCAGAGTTCCGGGTTTCGGGTTCACCACGTCGTCGTCGGAACTATCTGTGACGACGTAGATCGGACCACCCAAACCTCCGGTGGCCTTGCGGCCGAAACCCATGGCGCAGCTGGCTAGCTTAAAGCGATTCTTCTCCCAATTGGGATCGCATCTCCAGCACCGGTCGATTGGGTTGGTGGCTTCGCATCGTCTCTGGCGATTCTTTTTCTCCCTCAGATCCCTCCCTCTAGTGCTGTTAGTGTTGACCTCATCCATCGCACTGCACATTAAACAGAGTAATTGAAAGTTTAATCATGTGAGAAATACAGATGCAAAATCCTTCGCAATATTGAATCACCAATTAAGAGGTTGATTACGTACAGGTGAACATGGAAGTTGAGCTCCGACGTGACATTTAAAGGATCGGGCTCGTAGGCTTCGAGAGCTGCTCGGTGGGCTTGCTTTGCTTTTTCTTGTAGGTACTCGTCAAGCTCTCCGATGTTAGCCTCGAGGCATGGAACTGTAATGGCCAAGGCGATTACAAACAACGCAATTCTAACAAGTGACATTTTTTTTTTTTTTGCATGTGTTGTTTATTTTTATTTTTATTTTTTTAAAAATTAATAATCTATGTATAGTTCTAATAAGGGGTTCTCTGCTGAGCTTTATTGATTGCTGTTTCTGCCCCTGCAAGTGTAAGTATTGATCTGTATTTATAGATTGTGGGAGGGAAGGCCTGACTATTTTTTAGTTGGCTTAAAAGCTGGATGGCTATGGTCCTCACAATTGTTTTGTAGAGTTTACTCTTGTTTGTCTAAAGAGGAAATATCTATATATACACATTGATGAAGATGGAAAAAAAAAAAAATAGATGAAAGGTTTATTTTCACTCTCACAAAGGCAGAAGAAAGGAGTGGTTATTTCTTCATCGTACTCCAACATTCTCTCGGCGTCCAAAACAGTCTAAGTAGAGAGAGATTTGTCACCTAGAGTCCACTGGGAATGTCAGTATCATAGTTATGGAGCCCGGATCGGACCGGCTCTGCTCGGAAACCGGTGAACCTGTCCGGTTCCAGGTTCGGTCCCGGTTCAAATTTTTTTTAAAAAAAAAATTATATTTTTTCTTTAGAATTTCATGTTATAAGTCTAAAATTTTCATTTTCTTACTGGTTTGGTCCCGGTTTGATCCACTGACCCTTAATCCAATATCCTGATCGGTTCAATACCCAGTCCGAGTTTTAATACCTTGGTTAGTATATACTCTCGCTTGAAAAAATAGCTACTCCCTCGTATCTTAAATATGAGATATATTTATTTAATTTAATTATATTAAAAAAGTTAGTTAAGTTATTTAGCATGACATATATTTTCTAAAAGACCTTAGTCACCTCCTCTAATTCTCTCCTTTCTTCTCCTCATTGATTATTGTTAAGGGAGTATCAATATAAGTAAATTAGAAAATGATTGATAAATATGAAAACATTGTTTTATATTTAGGACCAAAATCAACTCCACGAACATGTCTTATATTAAGGACAAGAGGAGTATTAAATTAATTTTTAAATTTAATTGTATGTATAAAATAAAATATCATTCGTCGTAAATCTAAATTATAAATGTGAGATGCAAAGGTACTGGCCAAAAAAAAAAAAAGATGCAAAGGCGGACGTGTGTGTGTATGAAAAATTGAAAATAGATAAAAGGCATACGAATTGGTTGGCCTTGGCTCTTGCTGTTGGTCTGAGTTCTTTAATGAGTTTAATCATTTCAAAATAATTGTTTCCAAGAATTTTTCTATTATTTATAGATCTTTGTAGGAAAAATAGAGAGTAAAGCAATTAAAAGGATGGGGCAAATAAACAATTGCCTCTAATGCAACAATTGAAAACTCTTGATCTGTAATCCTGTTATTTTCAATTGGAGTAGTGGAATTGTACTTTTTATTTTTTGGTAAATGGTACTTCTTCCTATTTTTTTTATAAGAACATAATAATTGAATTATACGATTTAAAAAAGTGGTTAACTTTTTATAAAGGGTAAGTAAGAGAGAAAAATAAAGTAAATATAGGTATCATCAATCTTTTAATTAATACAATTTATATAATTAATGAGGGGGAAAAACGAAAAAATTTATTACATGTTTAAACAAATCTTGCCGAGCTTTTATAAAAAAAGATTAAAACAATTCAAATTTTGAGCTCTTATAAAAAGAATTAAGGTGAGTATTGTAATATCTTTAGTTCTAACTATAAGACATAGTTAAATTTTTTTAGAGAGATTAATGAAGCTAAATAAATTACTTAATCATATCATATGTTGTATATGATTGAATATTATATATATATATATATATCAGTTTATAAGTTAGATAAATTAGTTTAGAGATAAAACGATAAATGTAAATATTTTAAAATAATTTAATTAGTTTTCTTAATCTTCTCAAAAAAATTAATTAAGTCTTATATTTAAGGCTGGGTAATAATTTTCAGTTATTAGGAAAATAGTGCATCTGACATAGACATGAGACACGAGACACGTATATCTTATAGCTATTTGTTCCACTTCCCAGCAAGTTTTCCTCCCGGCGCGCACTTGACAAGAAGAGCTAATAGGATATGAACCGTTTAGGTCGGACGGTCAGATTTGATTTTCAAAAATTTTATATTTTTTTAAAAAGGTTATTTTAAAGAGAATAAAATGTAAAATAAAAATAATATTTTAACTACTATTTTTTTAAAAAATATTTTTTTATTTAAAAATTATCATTTAAAAAAAGACTCAAATCTAAATCATCCAAATTAGATCTGAACAATTTTACTTAGCAAGAAACTGCTTCCGCTGGAATATAGGGTTGTTTGAGATACCCGCTGATTCTCTCTAGATTGAGTTACCATAAATTCAATTCGATCCCCCTTTCAAATAAATACTTTTTGTTCATTCCGGTTTTTGAAGTTTGACATATATATTATATTGCAGTTTAATTTCATGCATGTCAAAGTTTTCAGATTAATAGAGAATCAACTACTTCAAATAATATTATCCGTTAATTCTGTTCGCAAGTGCTGAACGCACACGCACATATCCTCTTCGACTTACATTAGGCACTCTCTGTCAACTTTCTGATGGACTAACAATGGGGAATTTCAAGTACGAAGTTTTCTGAATTTAGACAAATATGTTTGAAGTAATTCGTTTAGATGAGAGATTTTCTATTACAGAAATTAATGTTACGTTATTGTGATATGTTTAGACAGTCTTTGGAGTAAGGATTCTAAGGAAGTTTTTTCCCTTCTAATTTTAACTTTTTTTAGTCACAGCATACGCATGGAAGAAATGGATTCCTCAAAATCATTCAAATATGCAATTATGTAAATTTCTATTTTCTTTTGTAAAACTCAAATGATGTTACAGAATTGGAGAGAAAAATGACAGGGTAAAATGAACTTTATATACTATCTCCAGTCCTAAATATAGGACATATATAGTTTGTAGTGCAAATTGCACTACAAACTATGTCTTATATTTAGGACCGAAGGGAGTACTAATTACTAATTCGCTCTTTAACTTTGCGGGGTCTATTTTCTTGTACGTAAACTTTGATTTATAGCCTTTAATTAAAAAAGAGAGAGAGAAAACCTCCCAAGAGGGAGATATAGAGATAATGCATGTTGTTACTTGCTTATATTCCTTAAAAAACAAATGCTAGGGGTAGAAATTAAATATCTAATAAGCAATGATAATATAGTACAACAGGAGAGGAAAAAACATATAGATTAAAATAAAATTTAATTTCTACAATTACTTAGCTTCTCTCTTAACTTTAAGAGGTCTATTTTTTGGTAAATAAACTTTAATTAAGAAAAAAAACTCCCACAGAAGGGAAGTAGAGTTCATTTATACTGTCATTATTTATGGTGAAAAGTTAAAAGCATATATCGTTGATATAAATAACGTAATTTGCTACCTATGTGCATGTAAGCATATGTTAGATAAAGAATATCTATTTATTAACTCCCACCACAAATCGTATCCCTTTCAATTCACTCCCACACAAACATAAAATATATGGTAACATATTTTATATTTAATATTAATGATATTGACAATAAAATTCACTTTTTTATAAAAATAATTAAATTCAAGTTTTTATCATATTTTATTTCTTCATGTACATTGACTATGTCGCACCTAAATGGTAATGCCTTTTTTTTTACCAACAAATAATGATAATATTGTTTGAAGAAGGAACTTTTTGGAAAGAATTCTCTTATAATTTATAGATACGCCTGAATAGTTGAATGAGAGATAAGTATTGTATTTGGTGACATTCATTAAATTGGATCGAATACATAGTTGGGAAAAAAAATTAAAATAATAAAGAAATTTTTAGCAAAAACAATCTACAATTACTTACAAGAATCACGAATTGGACTTGCAGCGTACAAAGCGCGTGGAAACACATGCTAGAATTACAACATGATCACGTCCATGTAAATGAAATAAACAAACATGTTCTTGCAAAAATAGACAAATAAAACAGGTTGTTTTTTTTTTAAAACAAAACTTCAACAACGCACTACTGTTGAGTGGGTGATGAAGATTCTAAAAGCTCCGATTGGTCCTAGCAAAATGATTGATCTAATGATCTGTTTTAATTTGTTGATTTTGCTAAAACAAAGATGATTAATTATACTAACAAGGCTTACCGGCCCTGCAATTGAGTTGACCCGAATAGCGGGCTATCAGGGGAGCTTCGTTCCCAGGTCTGGGTTGTATCAAATTCGCTTTATCGAAATTAGTTGGAGTTGAAGTTATAGGTATTCCCGATGGTACAAAAAAAGCTCCGTTCACAAACTCGTCTCCCTCCGACTGCCACCGCCAGTCTTTCCACAAAAATGGCGGCACACCCACTCTGTTCGTAACCTGCTTCGCTGCCACATTGTTCGGACCACTGAATCGGTTGCCTTGGCTAAGCATGGTCGGATTCGACGTTCCTCCGATGGCATACATTATCCAGTTATGGTAGTCGTTGTTCACCATATGGAACCACCCATGTCTGCATCTCGGCATCCTCTGTATCAGTCCGTTCCCGAAGTGGTTGAACGCCACCGTTATCTGCATCAACTTGTCCTGCACATACACGTCTCCGGCTCCGAACAGCATCACCTGCGTTTATTCTTTCATCTTGTTAATGCATTTCCTTAATTTCTAGAGTATTCTTTCGTGAGCATTGAGTTCTCAAAAGCATTTTGTGTTACGTCTAGCATTCTCAAGTATTTTGTCTAATGCAACTAGCATCCAAAAATATTTTTTTGTGTACAATATCAAGTATAAACTTTTTTTTTTTGTGTATCCAATATTTAAAGTATTTCTTTAGTGTATCCAATGCCCCAAAATTGAAAAAAAAAAAAGTACTTCAACCATTAGCCAGTTACGTACATCGTTGTGCCTGGTCATGTGGCAATTTGATATGGTAACGGCGGTAGAACCCATGATGGCGTCGACCAGCCCATCGTCGGCGTTGGACATGGAAATGTGATCGATCCAGACGTTGGTGGAACCGAAGAGACTGATGGCGTCACCGTCGCTTCTGGTTCTCAGCCCGATATGGTCCGGGGCGTCTCTTATCATACCACCCTTCTTAGCTTTGATATTGCGAATGCGAAGGTTGTGGATGATGACGTTATTAACGAATTGCAGAGTGAGGCCGCCGCCGCTCTTTATCTGAATGTTGGCTCCCCGTCCGTCGATCGTCTTGTCGGAATTAATCATCAATTCCTGTTGCAACTTGATCACCATGCTGTGCGCGAATATGATCCACAATGGCTCTTTCTGAATCGCTCCGTACCTCAGAGTTCCCGGTTTCGGGTTAGCCACGTCAGCGTCGGAAGGATCCGTCACGACGTAGAACTTACCGCCCAACCCGCCGGTGGTTTTGCGGCCGAAGCCCATCGCACATGTTGCTAACTTAAAGCGATTCATCTCCCAGTTTCTGTCGCATCTCCAGCATCGATCGATTGGGTTGGTGGCCATGCAGGGTCCTCTCTTCCTCTCCCCAAGGTCCCTCCCTCTCGTATGGTTGTTGATGATAATGTTGGCTTCATTCATCGCCCTGCATCATCCATTCATTACCTGTAACTGTGAAAACTGAAAGAAAACCCTAAAGTTCCATTTTCAAAACCAATTACGTACAAGGGGTTACGTACAGATGAACGTGCATGTTGAGCTCATAAGTGACGTTCAAAGGGTCTGGTTCGTATGCTTCAAGAGCCATTCTTCGGGCCTCCTTGGCTTTTTCAAGGAGATAATCGTCGAACTCTCCGATGTTAGCGTTGACGAGGCATGGAACTGTTATGGCTAAGGTAGCCATTAACAGTAGCATAACTCTAGCTGTACTTTGTGCCATTGTCTTATTTTCCCATGCCTCCGTTGCTGTTAATCTGATCATTCCTTTTATGGAGCTAAGAGGCCCTTTGCTCTCCTTATTAATCAATCAATCAATTATAGAAATCCTAATTATAGATGGTGCATTAGAAGGCTGTTACTAATTTTTTTGTTGGCTTAAAATTTATCATGGATCAGGTCCCCACGTTTGTATTAGTTTATAGTAATCCTTATTTTTCAAGCGTACATGACCGGTCGGTTCCTAGTATGCATTTTACATTTTCAGGCGCGAAAGGACATGACCAAAGAAGGAATTGTACGTCTTCCACCGCTAATTAAGAAGAAAATCTAAATATGGGGAGGAGGAGGGGAATAAGGAGATACAGATAGAAGAAAAATATTAACCATCCATCATATGCTAAACTTGATTCTGATGACTTTCCAAACTTTATCAAATTGGATTAATATTGTCCACAAACGGTGATTGGATTTCCCAACGCGCGCGTGATGGTGGAGTTATTAAACTAAATCGGTTTCTTAGGGAATTGAACTTTTGGCCAATATTGTTAAACAAAACTAGAGATAACGAGTTCAGACCCGCCTAATGTGCGGGTCTGAAAATACGTGGTCTTTTAAAAGACTGGACGGAAAATAATAAATAATTAGTTTCAATAATTAAATATATAGTATAACATCTATTACTTATATAATATGAGCAACACATATACAGATGATTTAAAATATTTAGGAGATATTTGTTTTAGCGATCAGATTGCTTATAAGCTGCTTTTCACGTAAATCGAGACATAACTCCTCTCACATACTTACCTCGTATGCTATAAATCACGATTGAAAAACTAATTTTAAGCATTCCAATCGCTAATCCAAACAAGCACTTAATATATTATAAAAATTTAAATATTGAAGCCTTATGTACACCCGTGATAACTTAATAAATTTTCTCATAAACATGATAATTTTGCCTAATTTTTTAACAATCCAAATAAGTAAATTTTATGTAAATAATTATCTAATATTAAGGTAAAGAAAAAAATTAGAGATTATCTGAAAAAAATTAGAGATTATTAGAGATTATATAATTATCTATACAAAATTTGTTTATTTGTATTGTTAAGTGCCCGTTTGGATTAGCGATGAACAACTGTGATCGTGATTTTTATAAGTTACACTTGTTAAGAGTGGTTAATCATGATTTCTGTTTGGATATTTTTTATAAGTGATTTTGAGAATTTTGATTATGTTTGAACTTCATTTATTAAAATCACTCATACGTGTAAAATTACCAAAAGGGTATGAATATAATTTAATAAGGTTGTTTGCATTTTCATGATTATATTTAATAATAATGATAATTAAATATCTAATAATATTTTTTTAATATTTAAAAATTATTATTAAATATATTTAATAAATGATGTGAATATTTAAATATTATTTTTATTTTATAATTTTTTTATTTAAAATAATTTAAAAATTGAGGTTAAATAATGATAAAAATAATATTATTTAAACTAGTTTGGTTAATGGGCAAAATATGTGGAGGAAATATTTGGAGAGAGAATTTCACAAGGCGGAGCAAAGGGAATTGGTATCACAGTAGTTATCAGGCAAACTTCGAATGCATGCAATTTTTATGAGGCAGAAAAAGCATGGATGATGTGGTACGTTGTAGTGCCTACTTTCAGTCATGCTATGTTAAGGATAAGATTGGATCAAATTCGTAATTTTTAGCAGTGGACCACCCAATAGATCATTTATGATATAGTTTTTGGCAATGTACCCACAATCCTCTATTCGAAATCCATCTAAGTATATTTCTCTTTCGACTTTACAGATACAAACTAAAACAATATAACACACGTAGCAGGAGCAAGAAGCTAGTAAGTAGTAACAATGACCCAACCAAACTTCAATAAAAGATAGGCCAGTGCACAACGCTTCCACTCGGTGGAATAATGATGACAAATTAACTGCAACACATGACCACTGCGAGAAGATGTGACAACAAATAATATTGAAGAGATATTACTAAAATGACACACAAGAACAGTATAAACCCGTTTATTACATCAGACAATACAAGCCAGGGAAGGGAATAAGTAATACGCTGATAATGGTTTAATTTAGTGGGGCTTTGGAATTTCAGGGACCTTAGGAACTTCAGGCTTTGGCACAGCGGGAAACTCAGGCTTTGGCAATGGTGGCAGCCCAACCTTAGGAAGTTGAGGTAAC
This sequence comes from Inga oerstediana, assembly GCA_963210345.1. Lineage (NCBI taxonomy): Eukaryota > Viridiplantae > Streptophyta > Magnoliopsida > Fabales > Fabaceae > Inga > Inga oerstediana. The sequence goes on along the minus strand of OY723403.1, from coordinate 13,769,849 downwards.
TCTGGCTTTGGAATTTCTGGGACTTTAGGCATCTCAGGCTTGGGAATTTCTGGGACTTTAGGCATCTCAGGCTTGGGAATTTCTGGGACTTTTGGTAACTCAGGCTTGGGAATTTCAGGGACCTTAGGCAATTCTGGCTTGGGAAGTTCTGGGATTTTAGGTACTTCTGGCTTTGGCACCTTGGGCAACTCTGGTTTAGGAGCTTCTGGTACTTTTATCTTTGGCACCTCAGGCAACTCTGGCTTTGGAATTTCTGGAACTTTAGGTATTTCTGGCTTGGGAATTTCTGGGGCTTTTGGTAACTCAGGCTTAGGAATTTCAGGGACTTTTGGCAATTGAGGCTTGGGAATTTCTGGGACTTTAGGCAGTTCAGGAACCTGAGGCACCTCAGGCTTAGGAAGTGGAGGCAACTCAGGTAATTTTGGCTCTGGCAAAGATGACTCAAGAAGAACTCTTGTCCCTTCAACATTTACATGGCTGGTTATTGCAGAGAAACTCAAAAGCAGAAGGGGCAATAATAAAGTGAGTGAAGAAAAACTGTGGGAAGCCATTGTAATCGGTTTTTCAACTTGTTACTCCAATTGGTTCTGGTGTTTTGCTGTGCTTGTTACTCCATATTAAAAGGCTCCACCCACAATCTTTGATCTTGTCGTGGTTCAACTGCTACCTTTGACCCGGTTTAATTTCTTTTTTAGATGGAGACAAAAAGAGGCTCCAACCCACTGGTTTAATTTCTTAATTTTATATAATGTCATTTAACCTTAAAAAATGTGCACTTGGGTCCCAAAAATATCATACAAAAATGTGTTTGACTTAAATTATTATTGAATTTTATTTTTTTAATAAATTTTATTAAGTTGGGCGATCGAATATTGATAAAGGAAATGATGCTGGCGCCTGTCATGTGGCTTATTTTGGACGGTAAGGGTTTGTTTGGTTTGAAGTAGGGATGAGCATGGATTGGATTGGACCGGGTTTGATATCAACCCGAAGTCTGGTCTTGAGAAGATCTCGGGTTGCACAAAGCAGTCCGTGGTCTAGTCCGGTCCAGCACTAACCCGAGGTCGGGCTGGACTAGACCGGGTCTGGTGGACTACCTGGACTGGTCCAAGTAGTCCAGGACCTAAATTTAATATTTTTTTATTTTTAATGGGCAAAATATGTGGAGGAAATATTTGGAGAGAGAATTTCACAAGGCGGAGCAAAGGGAATTAGTATCACAGTAGTTATCAGGCAAACTTCGAATGCATGCAATTTTTATGAGGCAGAAAAGGCAGGGATGACGTGGTACGTTGTAGTGCCTACTTTCAGCCATGCTATATTAAGGATACGATTGGATCGAATTCGTAATTTTTAGCAGTGGACCACCCAATAGATCATTTATGACATAGTTTTTGGCAATGTACCCACAATCCTCTATTCGAAATCCAACTAAGTATATTTCTCTTTCGACTTTACAGATACAAACTAAAACAATACAACACACGTAGCAGGAGCAAGAAGCTAGTAAGTAGTAACACTGACCCAACCAAACTTCAATAAAAGACAGGCCAGTGCACAACGCTTCCACTCGGTGGAATAATGATGACAAATTAACTGCAGCACATGACCACTGTGAGAAGATGTGACAACAAATAATACTGTAGAGATATTACTAAAATGACACACAAGAACAGTATAAACCCGTTTATTACATCAGACAATACAAGCCAGGGAAGGGAATAAGTAATACGCTAATAATGGTTTAATTTAGTGGGGCTTTGGAATTTCAGGGACCTTAGGAACTTCAAGCTTTGGCACAGCGGGAAACTCAGGCTTTGGCAATGGTGGCAGCCCAACCTTAGGAAGTTGAGGTAACTCTGGCTTTGGAATTTCTGGGACTTTAGGCATCTCAGGCTTGGGAATTTCTGGGACTTTTGGTAACTCAGGCTTGGGAATTTCAGGGACCTTAGGCAATTCTGGCTTGGGAAGTTCTGGGATTTTAGGTACTTCTGGCTTTGGCACCTTGGGCAACTCTGGTTTAGGAGCTTCTGGTACTTTTATCTTTGGCACCTCAGGCAACTCTGGCTTTGGAATTTCTGGAACTTTAGGTATTTCTGGCTTGGGGATTTCTGGGGCTTTTGGTAACTCAGGCTTAGGAATTTCAGGGACTTTTGGCAATTGTGGCTTGGGAATTTCTGGGACTTTAGGCAGTTCAGGAACCTGAGGCACCTCAGGCTTAGGAAGTGGAGGCAACTCAGGTAATTTTGGCTCTGGCAAAGATGACTCAAGAAGAACTCTTGTCCCTTCAACATTTACATGGCTGGTTATTGCAGAGAAACTCAAAAGCAGAAGGGGCAATAATAAAGTGAGTGAAGAAAAACTGTGGGAAGCCATTGTAATCGGTTTTTCAACTTGTTACTCCAATTGGTTCTGGTGTTTTGCTGTGCTTGTGATTATGGTTTTGGAATGGAGTATGAGGACCTTTTATAGATGCAGTAGCAGCACACGTGGGTAGCTATGAACGATGAGTTGGTGCAACTCCAAGTAATGTCAAGCTGGTAGCTAAACTTATCACCTAAATATTATTTGAACATATGATCCATAAACTTACAAGTGAAGCCTTTTCAAAATACCAAATAGGCTTTTGATTTTAGATTTTGGAAACTTGTATTTTGAAAAGCCAATAATTAGATATTGGTGGAGGCAATTGAGATTACGTACGTTCGCATGCATGATGAAAATCAGATAATGTGTTTGTGTAGTAGTTGAACCGTCTTGACCTGTAACTTGTACCACTTCAGGAATCTACGTTCGCATGCATGATGAAAAAGGAATACGTTGGAACTGGAAGGATCTACCTACATTCTGTCCTGGTATCCATATTAATAGGCCCCACCCACAATCTTTGATCTTGTCGTGGTTCAACTGCTACCTTTGACCCGGTTTAATTTCTTTTTTAGATGGAGACAAAAAGAGGCTCCAACCCACTGGTTTATTCTAGCAAAAGAGTCTAGCCTCTCATAATATAGTAAATCAAGATTCGAATCTTTATTGAAAGAAACGCTTACGTTTAGTGCCCAACATTAATTACCTTAAATATGATTCCCTCTATAAAAAGGATACCTATACTTAAAAAAAAAAAAAGAGACTCCATCAAGACGTATGTCTTTCTCATTCCATCTATGTTGTCTTATGGTAGTAAAAAATATAGGTGGGATGTAGAAACTCATTAAAAATCATGAAAAAAGTGTCTTACAGTAAAAGTCAAATGGAGTAGTATAAATAAAAACCGGTTATCCCTGCCTTTTTCCAACTCTAATTATGATCCTCGCGAACCAAGTTTTTTAGACCCGGTGGTAGGTTCATCTGCCAACCTTATTATAATGTTGTCTATACCCTCCATCGTTTTTGTATGCATCAGCTGATATTTTAATTTGATTTTTTTATTTAAATTCAAACACATGTATACATGTGCATGCATATTATCCGTATACATTTTATGTTGACCCAGACACGTACAAATGCATATTCATCTACATAAACCTACCACTAGTATTCAAAACGGAATTGGCTTCTTACCTTTGCTTATTCTCTCCACTGCTGTCCTTTGCCCCAAACACTGCCGTTTTTGTCCAAAATAATAATCACCCAGTAAAAAAAATTACAACTTTTTAATGTTATAATAATTTAAGCAAAAGTATACTTTAATTCTTTGTCGTGGTACAAAGTTTTATTTTAATTTCTTAATTTTATATAATGTCATTTAACCTTAAAAAATGTGCACTTGGGTCCCAAAAATATCATACAAAAATTTGTTTGACTTAAATTATTATTGAATTTTATTTTATTAATAAATTTTATTAAGTTGGGCGATCGAATATTGATAAAGGAAATGATGCTGGCGCCTGTCATGTGGCTTATTTTGGACGGTAAGGGTTTGTTTGGTTTGAAGTAGGGATGAGCATGGATTGGACTGGACCGGGTTTGATATCAACCCGAAGTCTAGTCTTGAGAAGATCTTGGGTTGCACAAAGCAGTCCGTGGTCTAGTCCGGTTCAGCACTAACCCGAGGTCGGGCTGGACTAGACCGGGTCTGATGGACTACCTGGACTGGTCCAGGTAGTCCAGGACCTAAATTTAATTTTTTTTTATTTTTAATTTTTCCTCTTTGGAAGGCAAAATTTGAACCTATTAAACACAATTAGGACTACAAAAATACCTATAATAATATAAAATATGTCTCCAAAAATTAAAACATCATAAATCTATAAGAATATCCAACAACATTCAAGAATAATAAAAAAAATATGTTGAGAAAAAAGATTTAAATATGATAAATAAAATAAAAATACCTATAATCATATAAAAATCATCATAAAAAATAAAACTTGATTATAAATCCTTGAAAAAACTTTAACAACATTAAATAAAAAATATAAAATAACATCTAAATTATAAAAATATTTTTTAAGAAATTGACCTGGGCCAGACCGGACCAGTCTAGGTGGTTTGGTCCCCTGGTCTGGAACTCGGTCCAACCTGACCAGTTAGTCTAGTCTGGTCTGGTCCGATTTCATTATATTTCTTATTTGGATTGGACTGGACCAGACTGGACTAGCTCGAGTCAGACCAGACTAGACCGGACCACCGGGTTTTTGCTCATCCCTAGTTTGAAGGGAGGGGAGGAAAAGTGGGTGAAGGGAACAATTTTTTGAGTTGAATTTAAAAAAAATTAGAAAAGTGGAGTTAAAAATTTTTAATTAATTTTTCTTACTCTTTTATCTTATATATTCTCTTTATTAAAATTTTATTACCCCACTTCTTCAATCTTTTAAAATTCAACTCATAAAAATTTTCATCCCCCTCCCTTTCAATTCCCTCACACCAAACAGACCCTAAGGCTATGTTTGGTACGTGGTATTGAATTTTGATGGATTGAGATAGGGATTGGGATTGGGATTGGGATAGGGATTAGGATTGGGTTTGATACTTTAAAAATATGTTTGGTATGAGGTGGTAATTGGAGGGAATGATTTTACTAATATTATTTAATAAATATATATTAATTATAAAATGACACCAATACCCTACCCAAAATCCCAAACAATCGATCGAAGGAATTATGACACCAATACGACCGGACCCTCCACTTACGACGGTTTCCGGATCCTCCGTCCATCGTTTATCTTCGCCGGCGGCTCGGCATTGAATGGTTCCTGAAGAATACAGCAGATCGAACTTGAGTCGCAATACAAATGATAGAAACAAGCCATATACTTGAAGACGCACAGTGCACACTCAAACCAAATAGGCCACATTCAGTTAAATACTGCAAAAATCGATTGTATGGTTCAGAGTGATGGTTTCGCGACTGGTGAGGAAAAATAGAAGAGGGAGTGATTGTGAGAGAGATTGATTAGGTTAAAATCAGGGTATTTTTGTCTGACAAAATTTAAATCAAGGGTAATTTTGTCTCTACAATTTTGGAATCCAGGGATTGAAAACACAAAACCAGGGGGGAGGTGGCTTTGTAGCAATCCCTCTTTCGTGGTATTCCCAATCCCTAATTATTCATAATCCCTGGTACCAAACGATATATTTTGACTTAATCCCTCACCCAATCCCTATCCCTACCCCCTGTTACTTCGTACCAAACATAGCCTAAAGGATAGCAACAAAGAGAATAAGCAAAGGAGACAAGCCAACTCAAATAAAAATGGCTACCGCCTCTTGTCCGAACTACAAAAATTTTTCTAGAAGAAAATTTTGATCTAAAATATAAGATGTTCGCATATTAATTAATTAATAATTATTTTTCATTTTTATCCCTCATAGATGAAAGATGTGACAGATAATAAATGTATAGTTGAAAATGATATTATTTAATAATGATAAAATAGGTGATTTTTAATAATTTAAGACACATTAAACAACTTAACTAACATTTTTTAAGCCGTGTGAATTAGTTGACAACGTCTTATATTTTTAACTGGGAGAGCATGACATGGATAATTATGAAGGAATTTTGTAGTGGGTCATACATAGTTTGAAATTGTCCTTTGACTTGAAGGTATATACTTCCTTCAGTTCACAATATAAATCACTTCTAGAAAAATTAATTCTTTATTCTACAATATAAGTCACTTGAAGAATAATTAATATTTATTTATCAATTTTATCCATGTAATTAATACTTAAATGTATCTCTTTGTATTTTTCTCTCTCCTTCAAAGCTATAATATGGATAAAATTGATTTTTTTTTTTCAATTTAACTAAGGAATCGTTAATGAGTTAACTATCATTTTTTTTCCTAGTAAATTAGTCAAAATGACTTTTATATATGGAGGACCCGAGGGAGCATTACAATGACTACAAGATCAAAAGATTTAATGCCTCAATCCTGATTAGCCTCATTCAATCTTTTAATCAGTCATTATAATTCTGTCCCAACTCAAGCTTTCATTAAATCCATAGTAGTTTCCACGGAGAATTAATAGCCGATTTTCCTTAAATGAAAATAAATATTATTGTTTGTCGTATAAATTTAGGGATAAGCTTCCCTGAAAATCTTAAGTAACAAAAAGTTAATGTCCCTGTTAATGTAGTAGTTTATTTAGCATGGGCTATATAGGAGGTGAAATCCACACTTCAAAATTGTAGGCTTAGGGGAAGTTCAAAATTAATACGAAACAATTTAACTCTTCGAACTGAACTTGACTACACCAAAGACTGCATAGTCTGCTTTATGATGAATCACAAATTCGTAATCAACATATTACAATAAAATTACTGAAACAATATCAAACGAACATAACATGTAATGTAACGACATATATGGTACAAATAGAGCTCAATATAGAGCCAATGAGATCGGCAGAATAAATAATCACATAACTACTACAAATCCATCATATAGTATAAGCTATTCGATAGCTAACCATTATCATCTCAGACAACAAAATGAAGCAAACAGTGCAAGCAGTTTAGTGATGAGGCATTGGAATTTCACCAACTTGAGGCACTTCAGGCTTTGACAATGGTGGTAGCTCAACCTTGGGAAGTTGAGGCAACTCTGGTTTAGGAATTTCTGGAATTGTAGGCATCTCTGGTTTAGGGACCTCAGGGATTTTTTGTAACTCTGGCTTGGGAATTTCTGGGATTTTAGGTACTTCTGGCTTTGGCATGTCGGGCAACATTGGTTTAGGAATTTCTGGAACTTTAAGATCTGGCTTAGGGATTTCTGGGACTTTAGGCAATTGTGGCTTGGGAATTTCTGGGACTTTAGGTACTTCTGGCTTTGGAAACGGTGGCAACTCAACCTTAGGCACGTGGGGCAACTCATCAGGCTTAGGAAGTGGAGGCAACTCGGGTAATTTTGGCTCCGGCAAAGATGATTCAAGAAGAATTCTTGCTGCTTCAACCATTACATAATGGCTGGTGATTGGAGAGAAACTCAGAAGCAGAAGTGGTAATAAAATGGATGATGAAATGGGAGAAGCCATGTTGGAGTTGCTAACTTCTTAATTACTCAGACTTCCAAATATTTCTGATGTTCTTGTGGAGTTGTGATTGTGATTTTTGAGGTGATTATACATGGGGCCTTTTATAGATGATGCAGCGGCACATTAATAGGTATGAAGGATATGGTGCAACCCTCAGAAGTACTGGTAGTTCAACTTCTTATCTAATTAAATACTATTGTCTAACAATGATAATTAACTTTTACTCAGAAATACAACCTTTTAAGAATATCATATTGTCGATTTGTCTGTTGAACAATATTTGACTCTTGCACTTTTTTCCATTTACTTTATGGATCAGATGGTTCCAAATTTCTTATCACTACAAGGAAAAAAAAAAGCTTTTAAGGAATTAGTTTTTTAGACCGGGTTGAGGTTCGGTCTTGTATCGACTAGTTTAAAAAATCTGTCATTATTAAAAATCACCCTTTCAAACCGGTTGGTTAGATGACCATGACTGGTGTTAAAATATTTCAATTTAAAATAAAAAAAATGCCCACCTTTTAGACCATATAATTTCATACCTAGTCTAAAAAGTGGACATTTTTTTTTAAATATATGATTTATTTTGTTTCACAGAAGCCTTGTTGGATATTATTATTATATCTAAAAGCCATATTATGTAATATAAATTCTACAGACAAATGGTCCTAAAAACAAAAATGCAATTGACATAAAAAATAAATGTAACACCCCAAATTTTATTTACCAATATGCATTGTTATTATCTGAAATATTCAATGAAATGAAATAGTGAATATTCATGAATTTAAAATTTAAGAAATTAATAAATTTTCATTTTCATGAGAATGGGGTTAGAACAAGGCATGAAATTAATTTTTGGGCATTCCAAAAAGTCCAATATCAAAGCCCAAAATGGAGGAATAGTAAAGTAAATTATTTGGCCCAATATGAAGGTTAATTTTGGTCATGGATGAAGAAAAATAAATAAATCCAAAAATATAATGGTAAAATTATAATTTTGCCAATAAAGCACAAGATTAATTATTTTTCAATTAATTGAAGTTAATTTCAATTAATTAAGGAAAATAAAGGAAAAATATATATTTGGAATATTCTTGGTCAAATAATCAAGGTTTGAAAAGTTAAAGTGAACTTGTGCATAAATTAATTAAAGAGATTGTGGAGAATGTTGGAACAAATATTATTTCCCTATATTTTCATGAATTTCGCCTACTATAAGGAAAATAGGAGGAAAAAATAATTATTTGGATAATGATATGCCAAGTGTCCTCATTTTGAGCCAAGTAATTAAATAAGAATTATTAAGATATGAGCACATGTGTTATTAGCAATAAAATAATAATTAGTTACACAATTGACCAAGACAATTACATGAAGCCCAAATCCCTAAGTGGCGTCTTTCATGGGCCAAGGCAAGGGAAGGAAAATAGATCAATTTCAATTGGTGTTTATGACATAGTTATGGAGTTATGGAGGGATAAGGGCAAGTACACAGACTTATGCCATAAATGAATTATGTGACTATTTATTAAATAAGGAAAGATGAAGATATTTTAGCATTAGCCTTCATCTTTTTCCTTCTCATTTGCACGACCAAGAATACAAAGAGAGAGAGAGAGAGAGAAAAGACTTAAGAAAAAATAGAGAGAAGGAAGAGAAAATCCAAGGTAAGGCTTTGTAATTTCAAGTGTTAAGCTTCCAAACTTGTGTAATCTCTCTCTAATCTCTTATTCTTCATGAAAATCATGGTTTAGCAAGCAAAATTTTAAGGTTGAGGAAAGAGGAAGGAGATGCCCTAGAGAGAGAAACAACAAGAATCAAGATGTAACTTCAAAAATCTTAAATCCTTGGTGTACTGATGTTGTTGTTGTGATTCTTGGTTTGATTTGTGATTTGTTGGTTGATTTTGAAAATTTGAAAAGTGTAAACCCTATGGGGTTATGCTGCCCAAATTTCTTCAAACCTTGTTTAGTATGTGTTTAAAAGGTTTAACAAGGGATTAGAAGTGAAAAGAAGTAAGATTTAGGTATTGAAACACAAAGTTGCATTTTTCTCTTTTTCCCTTCTATGTTTTGGCTAGGGCTGTTCAGAGGGGTAGGAGCTGGAATTTCATTAATATGATGATTCCATTGTGTTCAAGAGAGAAAGTTGTGTAGGTTGATGCTGATCACTTTGTGAGAAAAGCTCTAAAAAGTGAAATTACGAGAATACTCCTAAAACCCTAAATAGGGGCTGTTAAGGGCAAAATTGTCATTTGAAAATAATTTTGAGAAAATCGAGGTCAAAAATGGATTCTAAACACAAAACTGTGTAGGAATAGCCCGGGTCAAAATTTTTGAAAAAGTACGGTCAGATCGGGTAAAAAGAGGCTGGATCGAGTCCTCAGGGGCGTTTTAGTAATTTCGCAGTTTTAGACTAATATAAAACAACAAAAATATATTGGAAGAGTTTAAAGTGATATATGAATGAGTTTTAACCTAATTCTTATACATTTGGAATTTTAGGATCAGATTAATAGCCTGAGCCGTTGGAACAAAGTTCGAGGAACGTTTTACAAGTTAAAAAGGGGTTCAAGGTAGTAGCTATATCGTTCATACACTATACTAATGTTTATATATTTGTGTATGCCATCTTCTGTGATTTAATTAACGAACATGGTTTTACCGAGGAGGGCAATTAGTGCGTAGAGGCACTTTTACCTGGTTTTTGAGTAAGAACCCAACAAAAGGTTGATGAATAGTGGGGGATTAAGCCTCTAACTCATATATACATGCCGTGATATGATATTGTTCTAATTGATGCATAACATGGAGTATGACATATTTACTTTTTGCATTTTATATGAATGATAGTATGTTACTACTAAGATTCTTTTGAATTTCACCCTTTTCAAATAAATATTCCAGCAGAAGCTAGTGGCTCCAAGGGTAAGACTGTAAATACGGTCAGTTGAGGTGTGCGGACCCCGAGATAGGAGCAGTTTGGTTATATGTAATTTATTTTTGAATATTTTGGATAATTTGTATATATACTTTCAAACCTTACGGGAAGACTCCTGTGAGTAAATAAGTACTTTTTATCAGTATATTTGTGCTATTTTTGTATGCCTGCGGAACTATTTTTTATCACTCTGTGTATATCAAAATGTTAAGGGGTTTGACAATAAATATAACTAATAACCATGAATCTAAAGCCCTATATTATTAGATAATTAGTGAATCTTAATTCCGACATTTGTTTTTTCAAGGTTTACTTCTTTTGCTTGCATTTTCCCTAGCTTTAAAGGAGTTAGATGATTTTTTAGTGTTGGATCTAATGGATGCAATTTTAGGTTTGACATCTGTATACTATTGACACATGATTTATATTGTGAGCATCCTTGTAGTTGAATGTAGCTACCCATGAATTGGCTACTAGGTTACCATACTTATGCATTTTGATCTTTTTGAATCTCAAATATGAAAGGGCTCTGCCCTACCCCAATCTCAGGTGATAAAGGAGAAGATTCTTATTTAATGAACTTGAGTATAACAGAGTTAATATACAAGTTTGACAACTAAATTTTATATATGTGAATATGATCTTGTGGGGAGGTTTTGGTTGAGAAGGAAATTAAATTGAAGGCCAATAATAAGAGAGAATAATCGACTAGGTGAAAATACTGGTGATGGGGTGAAGATTAATAACTTTAAATTGGAGGATAAAAAATATAAGGTTGGCCAATAATCTAGATATGGAAGGACAAATTTGTTGACCTAAATAACCTAGTGTTGATTGTAACAATTCATCGCTAATTTAAAAGTTGATTTTCCCAATCATTACTAGGTCATCCAATTCAACGAATTTTTTCTTCTAAGACTAGATTACCGGACCTACCTTTTTTGTCGTCTAATTTAGACGTTTCAATCATTAACCCGTCATTAGTAACTCCACTTAGTCGGGTAGCTCCTTATTATTAGCCTTCACTTTAATTTCCATCTTAACCAAAACCTCATCACATCACTATATTCAACCATACAAAATATAATTATCAAGTTTGTATATCAACTATATTAGTACTCAGCTTCATTAATTGAGATACTCTACCTTTATCACCTAAAACTGAGGTAGGCCAGAGCCATATTCTATCTGAAATCTCAAAAGAACCAAAATGCCTACTAAACCTAATAACCAATCCAAGGGTGACAGCATTCGACTTTAAGGATGACTCACGATACAATCTACGCATCTATAGCTCCCACACGTCGGGGTTAAAGTTACAATCAACACTCCCACCCAACACTCAATAATCATCTAAGCCATTTCAAGGAGGGGGCATCCAAACAAAAAAAAATTGAAAACAACAAAGTCATGGCAAACAGGATTCAATTAACATAACTATATGCAAACTTTAGTTCATAGAATTCATAAATATTGGATTTGGAAAACTTGCAGTTATGAGAATAATCAATGAAATGCATCATTGTCATAATTGCGAATTTCGTAATCCCAACCATAATGAATTCTATGGACAAAAATCATATACAATAACTACAACAACCACAAAGGTTATACAGCCAGCAGAAAAAATGTAAACTTTCATGTATCACATAAAGAACATACAAGAAGGCAACAAGTACATAAGGAATATCATTTATACTTGGCCTCAACTTAAAGCAGCCAATGAAATAATATTGGCCTCTTCATAAACTCTTCACACTGATATAAATATGGTTTGTTTGGCACTCATTTTCCATTTGTGCTGTGTGTGGTAGTGTTGATTGCCTAGAATTATCATTACTTACTTCAAATTCAATGTATTACATATAAACCATATTTTAATGAGCTACATAGAACTTGAAGCAAGCATGAGTATACTGGCCTACCTACACCCCCACATATATCACATATTAGACACTTCTCAACTCATGAATATATGTTCTGTTTGGTACTCATCCAGCTTCTGTGCTATATATGCATGTATAGTGCATATTTTCACTACCGGCTGCACCTTGTAATATATATGGTAGTATTGGTAGGCTTGAATTAATCACAACCAAGTGATTAGGACACTTGCCATGCAAAACTGCAAAATAAATTTATAACCAACCACAAAAAGGCGTAAGAATGAAAAGGCAAAAGTATGATTGTTTTTGAAAAGAAATAAAAGGTGTGAACATCAGTGTTTTTATAACTACAACAACCACAAAGAATATATAGCCAGCAAAAAAATGTAAACTTTCATGTAAAATCTCAAATATTTTTCACAACCAAATAGAGAGAATATTGATCAAGATGTAAGGAAAAAAACTAAACTTTCAATCATGGCTTCGACAAAGAAGGAAAAGGAGTATCGAGAGTTTGTGAAAGACAACGATTAAAACTTTTATGTAAGCAAAGACAATGAAAGAGAACATTAACAGAATGCAATAGCAAAACATCTATCGAGGATTAGTGAAAAGCAACGATTATTACTGAACGTGAGAGCAAAATGGTGATGATAGAGAGGGAGAGCCCAACGGAAAGAATACAAAGCATCTTGATGGTAGAGAGAGATACATCACAATGGCCGGAGGCGACAGAGAGAGGAAGAGCGCGGGGGGGATTAAGAGAGGCTAGAGATGAAGACTGAATGCGAAAGTGAGTATATGTACTTAGGGCAACCCTTTCTAAATTGGTTCTCGTTAATGACATATGTCCATAATGTTTTCTACACCGGTTCTCATTAAAGATCGATGTCAACATGTTAAAAATATTTTTAATTTATAATGACACTGTCTTTCAAATCATCCAGTCAATACTATAACTTTTAGAAACAAGAACTTTCGCCTAAAGGTTGAAGCATTTTCATCAAAACAGATTAATAACACAAGATATATGAGTATAATTATCAAAATATTATAACAATAATGAGGGTTCTTGAAATATCAAAGGACATAAAAGACATAAATTTTGTCATTAATTATCGCCTAAAGGTGGTATACATGCATAAAATCAAAAGTAATCAAAATATTATAATGATGATGATGGGCCACAAAATAATAACTGCATCAAAATATTATAACAATAATGGGGGTTCTTGAAACCCCAGCCTTCAGAAGATCATCATCATTCCAGGAGACTCGCTGCACTTTGTCCAAATGGTCGGCTATGTCATTCAACACCACTACCACCTCCTTCAGTTGTTTGGAGAAGTGATCTTCCTTTGTCATTACCTCTAGCACGGTGTCCTGGAGGCAAAAGATGGCCTCAACGATTTCCTATAACATCGAAGGTGAAGGGGGTTGCAAAAAGGAACCGTTGGTAGCTACCGTCGAAGATGGAGAGGGGGAACGATGCCTCTTTGATCTTGTTATATGCATCAGTGGAAGTGTTGCCACTCAAACAAGAAAGAGAGAAGTAAAAAGGAACTTTTGAATTTGAACTTAGGAACTAAAGGCGCTTGCCTTGATTTATAAACGAAACTAATGGTTGAATAGTTCAGATGATATTGACGAGACATGATGATAGGCGTTGGAAGTTGAAATGTTACGTACTTACACCGGTCGTATTTGAAATGCGATCTACATAATAATTACGAATCTGGATGGGCATCTTATCCGGTATACATAAAAAGTGAATGTTAGAAAAATAAACAACATTTACACCGGTCAAGAGGTAAATGACGATTCAGATTAACATATTTATACCTTATGCAACTACAATCAATTTGAATATAATGAAATTATATATTTAACATAAATATAATTAAGTTGAATATATATTATAAATTATATAATTAAAAAACAACAGAATAAAAAAAAAGATGTGATTAAGATCAAGATCAAACAAGATAAAAATCAGAAATCAAAATATTTTTTATTAATAATATATTCTTTCAATACATAGATTAAAAAAATATTTTACATAATATAAAAGCCTCAATCTTCCTCCTCGTTGTTGGAGGGAGAGGAGGAAGAAGGGGAAGGGGAAGGGGCGGGGTCGTCTGAAAGATTATAATCGATGTCATTGATGTCGAGTACAAAGTTGAGTTTGCTGTTGATAGTAAGGAGCAACGCAACAAGTCTTCTGAGGCGTTTGTCTCTATGATCCACCCTCACATAGAGTTGCTAAATAAGCTGCTTTGCTGAAGGTGATGGAGGAGGCGGTGGAGGTAGCTGTAGAGGAGGAGGAGAAAAGGAGGACGAACAGAATTAGCCCTCCTGCGTACCATATTGATATTCTAGCTAGAGATGATAGGAAGAGGGGCTGAATTTGAAGAAACAAAAGCAATGATGAGTTTAAATAGTCAAGACGGATGAAGATTATTATATTTATTGAAGTGGCCTCAAATTTCTAAGAGACACGTAGTTAGAAAGTTTACGCTGGAAACTGAAGAGTTTGAAACATTTAAGACCGGTAATAAAGAAACGACGGTATCTACAAGAATATTTACATCGCATGTATAAGCGTTCGGTGTAAAAAGAATTTAAAATCCTAAATTTTTTTAATATTAATACTTATTGACACTGCATTAATTTACAACTAGTCTAGAAAATATTATTTAGATTGCGCGAAAGCGTGACCATTTTTAACTTGTATTAGTATTTATAAAAGTGCCACCGGTCATAACTTTTTAAACCGTCTCCGTCTATAAAGATCTAGATGTGACGTTCTTATAAACCTTTTTTCTAGTAGCGTATATGTTCACGTATTGTGAAGAAGAGGAATAGACTCTTTCTATGCAAGGGAAGCAGATAACGTAGTTGCACTGAATCTTAAAGCTCCAGGAATTATCGGTCAGATATATTCATCAGCTAACAAGGCGCACGTCCATTCTTCCTCTGATCCTGATAAGCCACAATTTGAAAATGTGCTGTAAAATTATTGTTTTTTCTTAAAAAATTAAGTATAAGAACTAAACATTTCACAGTAGTACTGTTTGTAGAATACTTCGTGTAGTTTCTTTTAGAAATATCATTAGGTATTAGTTGTTGATGTTTTATTATTGTATTTGTTATTGAATATATAAAATTAAATAATTTATGCTTTGGATTTTCATTACAAGAGATGGCAGTTTCTTGTGTTAGCCAAACTCATACATATCAACAGTGACGCATACATGGGAGCCAAAGGTACCCTCGCATTTCTTTTTTTGTTATTTTGGAAATACAAATAATTTTTTTTTAAGAAATTTACAATACTTTGTAATAACTCCCAAAAAATCTTTCAGGTTATGATAAACAAATCTCCCCAAAAGTAAATTATTTCATAAACTTATCATATCTTGTGCCTCTCTTTGCTCCATGACAATTTCTCTTTTGCCAAAATAAAAAACATTAATTGCAATTCCATGATGTATAGACGTTGTATCCTATATATAGTACTACTATGCTTTTTTTTTTTTTTATAGCTTTGATTTCTTGCAAATTCCATAGTTACTAGCTATAAAAGAAACAATGATGAAAAATTTGGCGAATATATGTGTGTGTATTATATTTCGATTAACATAAAATATTTCTGTATACACTCGTTTTTAATGCCCTTCCCGGAAAAAAAAAAAGAGTTTTAGGTCCATCCCTGTACATGCATGAACTCAACGTTCAGCAGCAATTAATGGTTCGAAGAGTAAGCATTCTGGTTGAATACTTTTTTCTACTTTATCTGATATGCAACTTTTTTTTTTGGGCCAAAGATCTGATATGCAATTCACTACATGAACATCAGCATATATATAGGTTCATTGAACAGCAATATCTTCAATTCGAAATTAAAATATAGAACTCACAGATGAATATCAACCTCAATATATATAGATCTTGTTCACTGTTAACATTATACTCATTTGCCTTTAATATAGAATATATTTACTTAATTTGATTAGATTAAGAAAGTTAATTAAGATGGTTAATATTTCATATATTTTCTAAAATAGCCTAATCATTTTCATCAATTTTTTTCTTTACTCGTTGATTATTATTGAAGGAGTATTAATTGGGATAAACTAGAAAAAGATTGTTAAATATGAAAAATGTGTTTTAAAATGATAAGCAAAATCAACTTCCCAAACATATCTTATATTAAGGATACGAGCGAGTACAAGACAATCCATGATCACAATATATATAGCACCTTGCATTGCATATTTAATTCTTGAGAAGTTGACAAATTAAAGAGAAACAAAGCAATGCTTGTGAGTGACCCTTAATATAAAATATCTGCATGTCTGTCTAGTTATCTCTGGGTAAACCCCACCATTGGTGCACTGCAACTCCTTTATCCCTCAATCTCCCATACAGCGCCAAGCACTCCCAATATGCTCGGCCTTTCTTCTTCCTCTTCCCTTCTTGCCACCATTCATTTTTGCACTCTAAAAACAGTTCATCCACTAACGAAATTGCTCTCTTCTTTATCATATTTTCCACCTTACTTGCTTCCACTTTCATCACAACATAGTCCTCCTTCTTCACACGTTTCAATAACCACGAAGAAACATCTGTGTAGGGCTTGTCCAGGATATTGTGAATTGAAAATTTCTTGTTCTTCTTTGGGTAGTTCTTCTGGAACCATTCAATCACACCTCTGTTTTCTTCAGGTGAGCCTACCACAATGAAGACTTTTCTTTTATATCCTTCAAGAGAATCACCTGTTAAGTCAGGTAGGTACTTGAAACTTTGCATGTATATTTTTGATTCTGCTAAAGCAGGTTTCGGTGGCTCCAGGAGTACATCTTCAAGGCCCCTTAACGCCACTTTCTTAGCCTCCTCATCAGCTGATCCCAATTGGAAAAGCTTTCTCCTTGTGGAGGATTCTACAATTTTATTACCAGGGTTGGTCTTCTTTAACCCAACGATTATAGAACTGTATCGTCGAAGATACACAGCTCTGTAATTAGTTTGTTGTTTGAAAGAAATGGATGGGTTAAGGCCTAAAGGGAAAGCCAGAATGCCATCATATTTCAGAATGCGATCCACAAATTTGACATCTTCAGGGCTGGATGTGAACACGAAATCATATGACTCATCTGAAAACGGGCTTCGTGTCTGTAAATCAGAATCCATAACCCCGTCAAATTCATTGTCCCCAAAAGCAATAACACCCTCAAGGCCATTAGAAGGGTTCACAATAAGACCCTTATCGTCCTTTCTGAGAAGGCCTTCCTCTGCCAAATCACGCAGAAGCGAATTCAGCATTTGAGCATTGACCAAACCAGTTGTGGCAGTTTCAATTCCCGAAGAAATTAAATTCTGTGAACTTGATGAAAATCCCTCCTTAAGGATGGATCCCAAAGAACACAACGTCACAAGAACCATAGCCATAAGAATTGCCCGAGACAGAATGAAGAAGAACGATGCACCAGAAATCTTAATCCCCGGCGCAGAATCGGTATACAGAGCAATTCCATCACCATGCAAGTGCTTCACATTACTTTTGTTGACGGATTCAAAAAACCCACGACTCAAATCCATATTCTTTCTTAACCCTTTTCGCAATTGCACCAAAATGAAGACGACCGAGAAGCAGAGAAGAGATGATGATTGGTATAAGGTGGAAGGAAAAAAAAAAAAGACAACAAAAGGGTTGGAAAGGGAAACTTATATTAGCGAGTGCAAAACCTAGCGGCGGTGTGGTTTCCACCCACAAGAACTAACCGGGTAGCACGAATTCTACACCATAGGAGCATCAATTGCCTCATCCTCTCGACTTCCATAACTGAAATTAACGGAGCTCCGTTCGGATCAGATTGGTGGGATTCCAGAATTACCCTGTTGTTGTTGTCATCTGAAAGTCACCACCAAACGAGGAAGTAGTGGGAGAAAGGATGATGCGACTGTGGGTGGAAGAAGCTTCGAGAAAGGCTTTGCGATTGTTGATGTAACGAGGGAGGGAGTTCAGGACAAGTTTTTATAGAAGTGCGTGTTTGGAATGGCTTATTTTTATCCAAAACGTGCTTATAATTCGTGATTCACGGTATACGAGGTAAGTATGTGAGAGGAGTTTTTTCTCGGCTTACGTGATTCGGGCTTATTTTTTAAGCTGCCTTGAAAACAAACACCCCGAAAGAGAGCACAAAATATATACTTGTGTCTCGCCCACCATTTGAGGCGAAGAATATGCATGGTCGAAAAGATTTTTTACTTTATTTATGGGATTCAGTTTTAGCGCCCTGTCAAATGCGATGCGTGTTGTAATAATAGATCATGAACTGAATTTCTTCCTTTTCTTTGAAGAAAGGAGGGTTTTGTTTGGGGAAAATGGCTGTTAAGTCTTAAAATACAGAAAAAATATTAAAAAAATTTCTTTGGAAAGTCAATGGTCAGTAAAATCTCTAGAGACTTTTCTGACATGAATTTACAATGTCCATTTACCAAAATACCGCCAAGCAATTTAACCACTGTCATTGGTTACAACATGTTATGTTATGTTTACAACATCATAAGTCATATTAACAACATAATCGGTTATGTTTACAACATGTATATAAAATGCGTGATTGTGTCGCATTTACAACCTCTTCAGTTACGTTTACAATTCATTAAATATATCATAACATGTTGTAAACGTAACTGACTATGTTGTTAATATCACTTATGATATTGTAAATATAGCATAACATGTTGTAACCAATGATAGTGGTTAAATTGCTTGGGGGCTATTTTGGTAAATGGACATTGGGAATTCATGTCAGAAAAGTCCCTATAGACTTTTCTGACCATTGACCTTTCAAAGAGACTTTTTTAGTTTTTTTTTTGTTACCTTGGGATCTAGCTGTCATTTTCTCTTTTTTTTAAGTTAAATTTGGGTTATTAAGATCTTGATTCAACGATTTTAAAAAAAAAAAGGAGGAAAGCCGGTTTTGATAGATCATGCATGACTATTGGTTTGAAATACTATGGTAATTAATGCTCAATTCGAATGGAAAGAAAAGTTGAGAGAGGAGAGAAAATGGAGGAGTAGAAAATTAGGAAGAAAATATTATCATCCTCACTGGATGAACAAGAGAAAGTAAGAGAGGAAAAAGAAAATGAATAAGTATTTGAATGGCTAAAATACCTTTTTATGTAAAAGTATATCATGTTTAAGATCAAATTAAATATGACAATTCATCATATTAACATTAACATCATCATATAATTTAAAACCAAATTATTTGGTAAGATATATTTTCATGTTATTATATTTTAAACCAAATAGATTTATGAAATTATTTTTTAAGGTAAGAAAAGTGGATAGTTTTCTTAAATTAAATATAATAATAGGAAATAAATAAATTATACATTATCTAACGTTATTAATAAAAAGTGAAAGGGTTATAATGGAATATAATATCCTGAGAAATTGTTGCATAAAATATATATTTTTTATGGTAAAAAATAATAAATAGATAAATTTTTTTTGATTTTTTTAAAATTAAATATAATAAAAGGATATAAATAAGGGGCAAAGACAAAAAAAAGAAAATGTATTCTTAAATGCATGCATGTTTAGCATTTATTAATGAGTTTTATTAATGCGTGTAAGGGCAAATAATGAAAAATGAGTTTTATTTCCATTTTCTCTCCATATGTGGAGAGACAAGTTAGAAAGAAAATGATGTGGATTTCAAGTCTTGTTTTCTCTCAACCTTTTTTTTCCTCCCAGTTTTGTTTCTTTATCAAACAGGGGAAACCACCATTCTCTTCCCTTATTTTCTCTCCACCTAATCAGGAGATAAACGATACTATGATTTTATAATATAAGGTTAAGGTGCAAGTATTGTCTGTATTGACAACCGAGTTTTGATGAAGGGGCATTTGGCAATGTGGTATGGGTTGTGAAGGATGAGGATGAGGTGGATAGGAAGCCATGTTCTTGAACCCGGACCGGAAACCGGCGTATAGGGGTGCAAACAGGTCAGGCCAGGCCAAGCTAGATTTTTGTTTTAACAGGCCTGGCCTGTTAAGGTACAAACTGGCCTAAGCCTGGCCTATGGCCTGTTGAAGGCCAATTTTTAGGCCTGGGCCTGGCCTGGCCTGAAGCCTGTTAAAGAAGCCTGAATTTTTAAAATTTTTTAAGCAAATTGGCAGGCCTACAGGCCACACTGCAAAACAGGCTAACAGGCCAAAGGCCGAAAACAGGCTAAAACTTACAGGCTCTGGTGAAATTATCCTTTAACCCTTATCTGATTTTTTTAAAAAAATATTTTTACAGGCTTAGGCCGGCCTGACAGGCCTAACAGGCCTGTCAATAGGCCTTGGCCTGGCATATTAAGCAAAACAGGCTTTTGTTTTGGCCTTGGCCTGGCCTTTTAGCCTGACAGGTCAATCACAGGCCAAGCTACAGGCCCCTGACAGGCCGCCTGGCCTGTTTCCACCCTACCGGAGCACCGGTCCGGTTCGGGTTCCAATTTCAAATTTTTTTAATTTTTTCTTTAGAATTTCATACTAATAAACCTAAAATCTTCAATTTCTCATTAGTTTGGCTCCAGTTTGATCCCCGTCTGACTCACTGACCCTTAACCCAGTATTTCAATACCCAATCCAGATTTTAATACCTTGATAGGAAGTGCGGTCCACAAAAGAGAATGTAACAAGCCATTGTTTAGAGGAAGTTAACAATATGGTATTTTGGCCCACTCTAATATACTTTATGTATATTTTTAAACTGAAGTAATTGTTATGATGACAGATGCCCCTTACCCAAAACTTTGTTATCATATTTGTACCTTAACCCCATAGACCCAATTGAATTCGAGAAATTGAAGTTAAATAAATTATTTTTGTTCTTTCTCAAATTAATTTGTCTAATTTATAAACTGATATATAACGATACACAACTTATATTATAGTTAAGGAATTTATTTACTTTCCTTGATCTCTTCAAAAAAGCCAACAAGATCTTATATTAAGAACATGTGAGTTTTAAATAGGGAAAATTTCATTAAAGGACCACAATACCAAATTTATGTTAGTTAAGAACCAAAACATTCTGAAATTTCGCTGCAAGACCAAGGACCAAAATGAAAATAAGTTTTGTAAATAAAAAGACAATAATGCCCCTTGTTTTTTTAAAAAGGTTTGATCATCGTCGGAGCTTTAGCCACTGGTCTACGGCCGCCGGCAGGTTAGAGTAGTCGTCGGACAGCCACTGAAGCTCTGATGCCGACCGGTTGGAGCTTTGACCACCAGAGATTAATGTGTATATAGGAGGATTCCACTTGTTCATGAATTTATTCTTCATAAAGAGTTCTTAATTTTTATTAGAGGCTCAAATAATGTTTTTATAATTCACTTCCTTTTATATAAAAAAAAAAACCTTTCAGTCTATATAGTTTTACATCATAAGTTTTGGTTTCTTAAGTTTCTTTCTGTCTGAAATGCTAGTCTATGTATTTTAACACTTATTTGAATGATTTTGCCCTTAGACACTAAAAGCTACAATTTAAAACTATAAAGATCAAAACCAAAATCAACTAATCCATAATTAACCTTTTTATTATGGAAAAATTACATTCAGGTCCCAAATAAGAGGGAAAAAAAGAAAAAATGGTCCCTTGAAATCTCAAAATTGCCAAAAAGTACCATGAGACTTTGTTGCAATAAATTTCAATAATAGACTTGTCAATGGACGCTCATGAACTTGCTAATGGAAACCTCTGAACTTATCAATGGACGTCTTAGGACTTGTCAATGACGCGCCCATGGACTTGTTAGCGGAATTGGAATTTATTATAAGAAGGTCCCACAGGACTTTTTGACAATTTTAAGATTTCAATATACCATTTTTTTTTTTTCTCTTGTTCAGGACCTGAATGTGATTTTATTTTTTTATTATTACTTGGGTTTCAATAAGGGGAGAGGGGTGTCTCTATTAAATGTATCTATCATGAGATCAACTTTTAATAATTGGATTTAATAATATTAAAGAATATTATTATAATAAAAATCTATCATAATAATTTTAAATACTAAAAGCTGTTTTAATGATATATACATTTAATGAAATGAAGAATAAATGAACAGTGAAATCAATATAAACTCACTTCCTTCAATCAGTGGTTTTGTGATCACATTGGGCCCACCGCTGCTCCCACTTTCGAATTATTCTCGGTGGGCCATCCTCGAGCCCTCTCGTCAAACACGCAAACTGGAAATTTCCGGGAAGCTGCGTAGTGGGGTCCAGTGTCATCAGATGCCGTGTCTTTTACTCTTTTAAGGACGAAAGTCTTCTATCACCAAAAAAAGATGCAAGTCTTCATTCATTTATGCGAGTAAATGTACAAGAAAATTACTTAAAACTCTGAGACGTTTCAATGTTCTAACGAGAAAGTGGGCGTAAGTTTCGTTGCAATTTCTAGGCATCTTCTTTGAACCCCAGGGTCAAAATGGGGCTCTAAAAGCAACGAGCTCGTCCTCGAACCTCACTGAGCCATCCTAACTATCTCTCATCAGCCTCAATTCACTCTCCTTAAGAAGAGAAAATTGCAGGTTTCAGAGAAACAGAAACAAAGACGATGACAATGGTTGAGGAAAAGAGCTTATCTCCTCTGCCCACCACCAATTCCGATTCGGAAATAATCAAAGTTCGCAGTGTGCTTCCAATTTTTGGTTTGATCAACATGATTATTAGCTGCTCCACAACAATCTACCGCGCATACATGCATGGAGACATTCCAATGGTAGTGTTCATCACTTACGTCTTCTTCGGCACCTTCTTGCTCGAATATTGGTTCCGATTGTACCGTGAGCTGTCCCCAACTAAGAATTCCTTGCAGCGCCATTACCTGAAGATTGGCATATGGCTCTTGCTTAGCTCTATCATGCTTGGTTTTGCTTATGAGTTCTCCACTTTTACGAGCCGAGCTATGTCTTTCTTCTTCTTTTCGGTCGTACTGTGTGGCAACTCTCTCCTTTTCTATATCTATTTCATTTGGGATGGGAAAGAGAAGAGCCCAAAAACTAATAAGGTTGCCGACGCCCAAGAACTGGAAAAGAAGCCTCTCCTGCCGTCTGTAGATAAAGTCTAAGCCTCTTTGATAAGATACCGAAGCCTCTTTTAGTTTATTCTAGGAAGTGGCGTTTGAATCAGGGAAGCGCATATTAGTTCTATTTGCAGTTATTTGTGTCTTATGTCAGTTATTTGTGCTTATCCTTGTTTATCTATAGTTATTTTAGGTGGTTATTGGATCAATTATTTCCCTGATACATATAAACCCTGTGATGTACACCTTTGTTTTGGTGTGAATGATATAATTATATTCAGGAAATCTTCTCTTTGGCTATTTTGGGATTTTAAATTCTGGTCCTAGAACTTTCTTAAATCTTTTTACTAACTTTTAAATATCAAGTCCTATCAATTTGGTATCAGAGTGTTTGATCCTAAACCTGATTGG
This sequence comes from Inga oerstediana, assembly GCA_963210345.1. Lineage (NCBI taxonomy): Eukaryota > Viridiplantae > Streptophyta > Magnoliopsida > Fabales > Fabaceae > Inga > Inga oerstediana. The sequence goes on along the minus strand of OY723403.1, from coordinate 13,746,031 downwards.
GAACCATGGTGAACATTCACAATTCCGTGCAACATTCAGATTCTCCAGTTACTTCTCAGCCATTGGCAGAGGTGTTACCAAATTCAATGCCACCATAATACACCTTTCACCGAACCCTCACCAAACCCATGCACCAACAACATGCCACTATCCTCAACAGACTCAATTTGATGGATGCAGATATAGTAGAATTGAAGAAATAGAAGGCTCCAGTGATGTTATAAGGGCAGACCAGTAATTCAAATAGGGGAATCCTTTAGAAGTTGACGATGTTGAACAAGACATTCTATGTTGGAGCAGAAATCCTACCAAACGTCCACATACTAAAGTGGAATTTTCAGAATTTGAAAGCGGTGATCCGAGAGGGTGGGTAATGAAGGCTGATAAATACTTCCGTTACTATCAGATGTCGGAAGATTTAAAGGTAGAAGTAGTAGTGATGAATCTTGAAGGGGATGCATTAGACGTTTTTACCTGGGTGTCTTCCAATCGCACAATTCAATATTAGGATGAATTGATCCAAATCTTGTAAGAGAATTTTGGGCCAACAGAATTTCAGAGTCTGGACATCTTCCTGTGCGATATACGACAATCAGGAACTGTAGAAGAATACAAGAAGGAATTCATCTGGCGCTCATCTCAAGTTCAAGGGTGGTCGGAACATTTCCTGCTAGCAGTGTTTATCAATGGTCTAAAAGAAGAGTTGAAGTCTGATGTCAAAATCGAAAAACCACGGACTGTTTATAAAGCAGCAAGTCTGGCTTTAGAATTTGAAGCCAAACTTCAGAGTCAAACGCAAACACGTGCCTCTTAACGTTTCTCAAACTCACGTGGTGTTGAATCAAGAAGTATTTGGAGGGATAATAAGAATTTTTATTATCCACGTTAGACCTGGGCCACGAATAATAACACTAATAATTCAAATATTCCAAATCAAGGCCACAATCAAGCGGTTACTTCTTATACAAAACCGACATCTTCGGCTACATCATCTAATCTTCCTCTTTTAATTCCCCCAACTGCCATATCAGAATCAAAAAGTCAGATTCGGAGAGAAAAAGGTCTTTGTTACCGATATGGTGAGAAATTCTCACCTGGTCATCGGTGTAAAGGTTCAACCTTGAGAATTATGGAGATTTTCGAAGAACCCAATGAATTAAACGAACAACCTGAGGCTGAAACTGACACCAAAACCAGTATGGCTGAAACTTCCTTACACGCAATTGTGGGAGGACATTCGGCTACAACTATGAAAGTCCAGGGCATCGTAAGAGACACTCCTTTTCTGATTCTCATTGATATTGGTTCAACACACAATTTTGTGTCCCGTAAATTGGTGGCGGATCTGAAAATTGCCACCCATAAACTTCCTCTTTTTGGGGTTCAAATCAGCGATGGCTCTCTTATTTCTTGTGACTTAATTTGCCACTAATTGGAAGTTATTGTCCAGACCTTGCAGATTACAGATGACTTTTTTTCCTTCTCTTTAGGTGGAGTAGGCATGGTGCTTGGCATCAAATGGTTAGCATCTTTAAATACTATTGAGGCCAATTGGCAATAAATGTTCATGATTTTTTGGGTTAATGGGAAATGATATAAGCTTCAAGGTGTTTCCAAGTCTAATGCCACGGTTTCATTGAATAGCTACATCGGCATGGATATTGTTTATTGCTTTAAGATGGTACGAGATTTAATTCAAGACTACAATGAGGTATTTGCAGAACCTTATACCTTGCCTCCTTTAAGAGGTAATTGCCATGACATTCCTCTCTATCCAGGGGCTGTTCCGCCAAATATACGCCCCTACCATTATCCCTATTCATAGAAAGACGAAATTGAAAGACAAGTGGTTGCCTTGTTGAAGAAGATGTTCATTCAGCCAAGTGTAAGTCCTTTTGCTAGTCCTATATTACTGGTTCCTAAGAAAGACTCGTCTTGGAGGCTCTGTATTGATTACAGAGACTTAAATAAGATTATAGTCCCTGATAAATACCCTATTCCCACCATTGAAGAGCTTATTGATGAATTGCATGGGGCTAAGTATTTTTCTAAGATTGACTTACGTTCAGGCTATCATCAGATCCACATTCATTCGAATGATATTCCCAAAACAGCCTTTCGTACTCATTCCGGACACTATGAATTTGTGGTTACACTGTTCGGACTCACCAATGCCCCTTTTACATTTCAGGCAGTCATGAATGACTTATTCCAACCTTACTTAAGAAAATTCATTCTTGTGTTCTTTGACAACAATCTCGTCTACATCAGAACTTTTGAGGACCACTATGAACACCTTAACATTGTCTTTTATATTTTACAACAGAATGAATTTTATGCTCATCCGGATAAGTGTGACTTCCTTCAATTAGATATTTCATTCTTGGGACATATCATTTCTGCTTCAGGTGTTTCTGTTGATCCTGACAAAATTACAGCCATAAATAATTGGCCTTTACCAAAAAATCTGACAGAACTCCAGGGTTTTTTAGGCCTTACAGGCTACTATCGACGGTTTGTCTTTCATTATGGCCAAATAGCTAAGCCTCTTACTGACATGACTAAGAGGGATGCTTTCACATGGACTAAAGAATCATTGGTAGCATTTAAAGATTTAAAAAGGGCTCTCACTTAGGTTCCTGTCTTACACCTGCCTGATTTTTCAAAGCCTTTCATTGTGGAGTGTGATGCTTCTTCCACTGGTTTGGGCACAGTTTTGCTACAACAAGGTTATCCAATTGCATATTGTAGTAAAGGCTTGTCTACTTCCCACAAGCACAAGTTTGTTTATGATCGTGAGTTGTTGGCACTTGTGTTGGCTTTAGACAAATGGCGCCACTATCTCTTAGGGAAGAAGTTTGAAGTCCAAACAGACCATTGTAGCCTTAAGTACTTAATGGATCAGTGTCTTATAACTCCTACTCAGCAGCGCCTATTGGTTAAATTACTTCCTTTTGATTTCACCATTGTGTACCGGACTGGTTCTTCTAATTTAGCAGCAGATGCCCTCTCACACCGACCACATTCTGGTGACTTCTTTAATTTGGTGATTCCCCATACCGCAGATTTTGATGAATTGGCAGAACTATTGGCGCAGGATTCATTCACCAATTCTATTATCACATCCCTGAAATCTAATCTAACTTTAGTTCTTAACTACTCTTTGGTTTCAAACATATTATATTATAAGAATCGTTTGGTTTTGCCTGCTCATTCTGCCCTCACTACAACAATCATGCAAGAAGCTCATTGTTCACCTGTTGGAGGCCATTGGGGTGTGCTCAAAACCTTGAAAAGGTTGTAGCAATATTTCTTTTGGAGGAACATGAAATTTGAAGTGCAAGATTTTGTACAACAATGCCTATCATGTCAAAGGGGCAAGTACACTACTCAAGCACCGGCTGGCCCTTTGCCACCTATTAACTTACCTACTCATATTTAGGAATTCTTGCTTGCCGAAATCCAATGGTTATGATGTTATATTGGTTGTGGTGGACCGTTTTAACAAGTATGCTTATTTTGTGGGGCTTTCCCGGCCTTTCTCGGCTAAAATTGTAGCTGCTGCCTTTACTAAGGAGATCATACGTCTCCATGGAGTTCCCCACTCCATTATTTCTGACCGGGATCCTATTGTTCTGAGTTCTTTTTGGCAAGAGTTATTCAAATTGAGTGGTACTATATTAAAAATGAGTACTTCTTATCACCCTCAAACAGATAGCCAAACAGAGGTAGTCAACCGTTGTTTAGAAACTTATTTACGGTGCTTTTGTCAAGACCATCCCAAGTCTTGGTATAAGTTCCTTCATTGGGCAGAACTCTCTTACAACACTGGTTTCCACACTTCCTCAGGGTTTACACCTTACAAGGTGGTATATGGCAAGGACCCACCTACTCTCTTGCCCTTTTCTCTTGGTCATACCTGCCTCATAGAATTGAAAGATTTTTTCACTGAACGAGATGCCCTATTGGAGACCATTAAAGATAATCTTTTGGCAGCACAACAACGGATGAAAATTCAAGCTAATTCTCATCATCGGGAAGTTGAGTTTAATGTGGGTGACTTGGTTTTCCTCAAGCTCTAACCTTACCGTCAGAAATCTCTCTCTCACAAGAAGTTTGAAAAGCTATCAGCTCACTTCTTTGGTCCATATCCTATTGTTCGAAAGATTGGTGTAGTAGCTTATGAGTTGCAACTTCCTCCTGGCACTCGCATATACCCCGTTTTCCATGTTTCATTACTGAAATTGGCTCATGGTTGTGATCCTCAAGCTCCTCCTCCTCCGTTACCCTTGACTGCCGATTTGGAATTTCTACTAGTTCCTGATCAGATTGTGGATTCTCGGATCATCACTACTAATGGCTTGCTGGATGTCGAACTCCTTGTTCGTTGGAAGGATCGACCAAGGAAGAAGCTAGCTGGGAATCCTATGACTTCTTGGCTACTCAATTTCCTCATTTCAACCTTGAGGACAAGGCTACTTTCCTAGGGGGAATCTTCTCTCTGGCTATTCTGGGATTTCAAATTCTGGTTCTACAACTTTCTTAAATCTTTTTACTAACTTTCAAATACCAAGTCCTATTATGGGATTTCAGATTCTGGTTATAATGTTGAAGATTCACGCCGTTTTAAGATTTCGGTATTATATTTTTTTCAGAAAATAATATAAAAAGTAGCATGGAGATGCGGGGTATCGATCCCTGTACCTCTCGCATGCTAAGCAAGCGCTCTACCATCTAAGCTACATCCCCATTTATTGATGCATATAAACCTATGATGTACACCTTTATTTTGGTGTGAATGATATAATTATATTCAAAAAATCTTCTCTTTTGGCTATTTTGGGATTTCAGATTCTGATCCTAAAACTTTCTTAAATCTTTTTACTAACTTTCAAATACCAAGTCTTATTATGAGATTTCAGATTCTGGCTATATCGGTGGAGATTCACGCCGTTTTAAGATTTTGGTATTATGGGTATGTTTGTTTGAGCGATTCGATTGCTTATAAGTTGCTTTTTAATAGTGATTTACGGTATACGAAGTAAGTATGTGAGAGGAGTTGTGTCTCGATTTACGTAAAAAGCAACTTATAAGTTTTTTTAAGCTATACCAAACATGCTTTATATTTTTTTTCAGAAAATAATAGAAAAAATGGTGTGGAGATGCGGGGTATCGATCCCCGTACCTCTCGCATGCTAAGCGAGCGCTCTACCATCTGAGCTACATCCCCATTTGAATAAATCTGCTTAACCACATCCAGACTATAAAGCAGCGCAGTATGATTCAGTCTTAGCCTCTAATCGCATATGCCGTACTCGTCCTTGTCACGGTTCAGTAGTTAGAAGTTAGAACTTAGAAGGTGACCCAACAGGTCAGTGGGGCTTTCCAGAACAAAAGAACAAGGATTTACACGACCGGCTGAAAGAAGCACAAGAGCTAGTAACTAAGCCAGTGCCAGCTTGTAGTTCCAGTCTAGCGGAACTAGGATTCCTTCTTTTCCGTTTAGGGCGAAGGGCATCCCGGTTCAAGTTCAACCTTCAACGTTGCCCGGCTTTGCAGTAATAGTTACAGTTTAACAGAATGCTGAGGAAACTGCTGCCTCAATCCTTGGCATTTCATCGTCGACTCTCCAAAGACTATGTGACTTCGCAACTCGCGGCACCGTCAGTGGCTTTTAGGCTTTCGTCTCCCTTTTCTACTCATTCGTCGTCCCATAATCCTGACGCGCCTTCTATCGAACAGTTGGGCCATGCAGATGACTCTCAGTTTCCGCCCACTGCCGCTACAATTTCTATCGACCGTTCTGGCTTGTACAACCCGCCTGGTTAGCTGCGTAAATTTTCTTTCATTACTGGGCCCCATGTTTTATTTTCTCTAGTCATAATCAGCTCGGGAATTTTTTTGCCCTTTCCTTTTTCATTGTTTTGTATGGCAGAGCATTCTCATGAGCCAACTTTGGATTCCGAGCTTGTCAAGCATCTCAAAGGGATTATCAAGGTTCGTTGCCTGCAATTTTTCCAAGACAATTTTTGAAGGTGTCGTTGCTTTTGTGATTAGGAGTCCAATTTTAGTTAGTTTGAACTATCCCTCTATTATGTGAATGCACTTGGCCTGATGAATCGATTAAGTACTGATCAATTTGTTACGAAGCAACTTTCAGATATAATATTATGCCTAAATGTATTCTAAGGTCCGTGGATAATATGTATAGCTCAGAAGATACTTATTTTATCGAATTCTCAGTTTCGTGGAGGTCCAATCTCAGTAGCTGAGTATATGGAAGAAGTTTTAACTAATCCCAGAGCCGGTTTCTACATCAATCGGGATGTTTTTGGGGCTGAAGGCGATTTTATAACATCTCCTGAAGTAAGCCAGATGTTTGGTGAGGTAAATTAGCTATTATTCTTTTAATTTCTCACATCTGAGTCATGGACTAGTTGCATTTCTGTGTTTGCGCTTATTCATAATGTTTGTTAATGAAAGAGGGATTCTGAAGGCTTGTTGAATTTAGATGATTGGTGTATGGGTGATGTGTCTATGGGAGCAAATGGGACAACCACAAAGAGTGAATCTAATTGAGCTAGGTCCAGGGCGAGGAACTCTTATGGCTGACCTTGTTCGTGTATGATACCACAATCATTTTTTTCTTTTAAAATTCTGCAATTTCTGGCCAAAGTTTTGATCCTCAACGATGTCTTTACCTTTTCGATTAAGTATTCCCAAAGCATCTCTAATATTATGATAAATGAAAATTTGTAACTTCACATAGGGTGCTTCCAAATTCAAGAAGTTCATTGAGTCATTGCACGTACACCTGGTGGAGTGTAGTCCAACACTGCAGAAGATTCAGCACCAAAACTTGAAATGCATTGATCGAGATAATGCAGCTGAAAGTGCTGAGAAAAGAACTGTAAGCTCTTTGGCTGGTACCCCTGTATCGTGGCATGCTACACTAGAGCAGGTTCCTTCAGGATGTATGTATTGCTACCCAATGAACATAGGCTGTTTAGACACTATTGTTCAAGTAGTGTAGCGTTATTTTTTCTCTTCTTGTCCTTCTATGCCTGGATGAATTAGGAGTTTAATTACTGAAACCATGCTGTAAACAAGTCTCAGAAAACAAATAAGGACCTAATCTCATATTTTGAATTGGCAGTCAGTCACCATATTGTACGCCTTACCTCTCTACATTCCATTTTCTCGTTATGTGCATGCATTAGTAAGAAGTCTCTTTTCTTCCCGTTGATTTCTCTGAATATAGTTTTCACATCAAAGTAAGCATGGCGAGACAAGCATTCTACTTGTTCTCAGTGTTATTTTAAATTTTTAATACTTATTAATCCATTTACATGCTATAAGACAAAACGGAAAATATTTTCAGCTAGTTGTTACGTGCCTTTTAAAGAGGTGAAGGGGAAGTTATTTCCCTTATTTATCAGTTATGGTGAAGCAAAGTGGCCAACAAAATATATCAAGGTCTGAGTTTGAATTTTGCATGGTGTAGAGTGTAGATAGAAGAAATCTCATTATCAGAGCAACTGTCTGACTAAGTTCTCTCTGTTTTTACTCTCCAGCCCCAACAATCATCATAGCGCATGAATTCTTTGATGCTCTACCCATTCATCAATTTCAGGTTTGTCTGCTTGATTTTGTCTCATAGTGGATCACTTTACTGGGACGCTGCAATGTGTATATAGCTGTTGTGAACAATTGAACCATAGATGGTAGTATGCTTGTGCTGCTTTGCAGAATTGAATTTTGAGACACCTGTTTAGCTGCTAACTCAATGAAATTATGACGCGCATAACTTTTCCTACAATATATTCAGTGCCTTGGCTGTTTGTCCTCTAGCTTTCTTTCATTCATTATTCTTTCCATGATTAAGATAGTTTGCCCTTTTCTTTTCTTTTTTTAGGTGCCATGATGATGGCTTGCCTTTTTAGCAAAAGTAAGAAAGCCAAAAATTACAGAGCAATCTTGTAACTATAATTAGAATAGCAGTGATTCTTTTCCATGTAATAAAGTCATGCTAGACTGGTACTTTGTCTCATAATGTCACTCTGTCTGATTTATGACCATGTTATGTGAGAGATGTTCAAAACATCGATAGTGATGTATTGTAAGCCCAAATGGTTGCTTGTCATCTTGCTTTGAATGAGTCCAAGATCACACTTTGCCAACACCCTATCAGTTCCTAAAAATGTTTAGTTGTGTTACATCAAGCATTAGTTGTCACAGAAAATGAAATCTGTGTGTTCACTTTTTTTCCTGTATCATTATTGGTACATTAAATTTATGTAAAATTGTGTTGTTTCCTGTATGAAGAAAGCGTCTCGTGGCTGGTGTGAGAAAATGGTTGATGCGGCGGAGGATTCATCGTAAGTATTACAATTTATTCTGTGTTTCTGCTTGAAATTGTATGTTTACATAGCTTAGCTAATACTTGCTTATATGATTGCCCAGGTTTCGCTTTGTTCTATCTTCACAGCCGACACCTGCAACTCTCTATCTATTGAAGAGGCTTAAGTGGGCTGCAAATGAGGAGATAGCAAAACTTAATCAAATTGAAGTTTGCCCCACAGCTATGGAGTTGACTCAAACTATTGCAAAAAGGATAAGTTCTGATGGAGGTGGGGCTCTAATTATTGACTATGGCCTGAATGGAGTTGTCTCGGACAGTCTCCAGGTCTGTAGGTTAACCTTGAAGCATCTCTTTTTTTTTTTAGGCTGTGTTTGGTATGGGGAAAAAGAATTTGAGTAAAGAAAAATGTGTGAGATAATGTTTTTATTGTGTTTGGTAGATGGCAAAATGGATTTCTTGGAAAGACAGTTTTCCATATGTATGGAAGAAAGCTTTGTCAATCCCATTCTGTACCAAACAGGCCCTTAATCCCTTAATGTCTCCTATCTTTGGGCGGTCATGGCCAGGGTCATTGTTTTATGTCTAGTTTTTCAACTGACACTATCACAGGGGAGAAAACTTGTGCTTAGGTCCTTTGTGTCCACTTTCCAAGTTGATGGCTAGTGGATTTGATCGCTGCTCGCTGCAGATTACCCTGGAGACAAGGGTTCACTATCAGGCCTATTAGGCCAAAAATAAAAAGTTACCTGAATCATACAACGCAGATTTTAAATATCCGTAAGATTATTGTTTTGGCAAATCTTGATAATTTTATGACTATCTCACATGTACAGGCAATCAGAAAACACAAGTTTGTCGACATTCTTGACAATCCAGGATCAGCTGATCTCAGTGCATACGTTGATTTTGCTTCCATCAGACATTCTGCTGACGAAGCTTCAGGTGCTTGTCCTTGTGCTGCAAACAATAATACTGTGTGATAGACTGATGAAATATAAACAGGGAATGAGAGGTCAAACTAATAGAACATTTATGCAGGAGATGTGTCTGTCCATGGGCCAATTACTCAATCTCAACTCCTCGGTTCTCTCGGAATAAATTTCCGTGTAGAAGCACTGCTTCAGAACTGCTCAGATGATCAAGCTGAATCTTTAAAATTAGGATATTGGCGTCTTGTGGGTGATGGCGAAGCCCCCTTCTGGGAAGGACCTAATGATTCTGTTCCAATTGGCATGGGCACTCGTTATTTGGCCATGGCTATTGTGAACAAGAAGCAGGGGGTTCCAGTTCCATTTCAATAAAATGGGAGATAACCATAACTGGGAGACCAAACTCATCCGCTCTTCTCTTAAGTTATTATCAAGCCAAGAGTTGGCGTTCACTCTGGTCTCTGGTCAAAAAACAAAAAAGAAGTATTCATTCTGGTCGTGATGGTTCTCTGTACCCTGCCAAGCGGCCTTTTCAATTGCCATGCATTTGTCTGAGTCCAGCAGTTATTCTTGTATTATTGTCAAAAAAACAAAAGATGGAAATTTGTTTGTCTTCTGTTAGACTTGGGGAAAATGTTAGTATTTACGTAAGAAGATAAACAACTCTTACAAGCCGCAATAACAGGGTTTAGGATTGATCATTGATTTCCTTGGGATTCTCCAATGGAAAATCAAACCTTGGGATAATTGTTCAAGAACTTTTCCGTGAGAACACAATGCACCTGTGGATGCTTAACTCGTTTTAGTGCTTCTTCCTGGTATAGCAACCAAAACTCAATGTGTTTATTCAATCTCAGATGATGTTTACAATGAAAAATGAACACCTATTTATACTAAAAATGAAACCTCATAAATGCTTTAAATAATGAAGAAGTCAGATCTGGCAACACACACCAACCCCCTACAACGTCAGTGCTCACATCATGTGAAATGTCAACGTTGGTTGCTTGTTCATATGCAATGTTCACACTCTCTGTTCTGTTTCTGTTTCATTCCCCCGGGGTTGGACAGGACTCGTCCTCGAGTCAGAATCAACGTCATCAATATATGGAGATAGATCCGCAACGTTGAAAGTGGCGGAAACACCGTAAGCACCAGGCAATTCCACTTTGTAAGCATTATTATTAATTCTCTGTACGATCTTGAATGGTCCATCAGCTCGCGGAGATAACTTGGTATTTGGTTGTTTAGGAAAACGTTCCTTTCTCAAATGTATCCAGACCAAATCCCCCACATTAAAGACTTGATGTTTCCGATGCTTGTCTCGTCGTGCCTTGAGTTTCAAATTCTGCTTCTGAATCTTATTACATGCCTGCTCATGTAATTTCTTAATTTCCTTGGCCCGCTGATCTGCATTGACACTATATTGTTGCTTATCAAAAGATGGTGTCAAATCAAGTGGGCTGAGAGGACGGGTGCCATAAACAACTTCAAATGGACACTTTCCAGTTGCTTGATTGACTGAGTTGTTGTAAGCAAATTCAACTTGAGCAAGAATAAGATCCCACTGCTTCAAGTTCTTTCCAACACAACTTCGTAAAAGATTTCCAAGAATTCTGTTAACAGCTTCGGTTTGTCCATCAGTTTGTGGATGGCTAGCACTGCTAAACTGAAGTTTTGTTCCCATCTTTTTCCATAAAGTCCTCCAGAAATGGCTTACGAACTTGATGTCTCTATCAGAGGTGACGGTTTTTGGAATTCCATGGAGACGAACAATTTCCTTGAAATACAAATCTGCAACTTGAACCGCATCATTAGTCTTCTGGCAAGGAATGAAGTGAGCCATTTTTGAAAAACGGTCAACAACCACCATTATAGAGTCCTTTTGTCTCTGGGTCCGAGGTAACCCGAGGACAAAATCCATACTCACATCCTCCCAAGGTGCGTTGGGTACTGGTAATGGCATGTATAACCCAGTATTTTGGCTTTTGGATTTAGCCAGGTGGCATGTTCTGCATCTTTGGATATGTTTGTTGATATCCTGTTCAAGTCTTGGCCAATAGAAGTTCTCCTTTACTAAGGCTACAGTTTTATCTCTGCCAAAATGACCAGCTAATCCTCCATTATGTGCTTCCCAAATTATAACTTCTCGAAGTGAGCAATGAGGAATGCAAAGAGTTTTGCCTTTGAATAAAAATCTTCCTTCCCTGTAGTACTGCTGAAATGGTTGAGATTCAGTGGCACTCCAGGCACCCTGGAAATCAGGATCATCTTGATACAACTCTTTTATAGTTTCAAAGCCCACTACTTTGGTTTGCATAGTCGTTATCAAAGCATGGCGACGACTAAGCGCATCAGCTACTGAATTTAGGATTCCAGCCTTATGTTTGAGTAAAAATAGATAAGTCTGTAACATTTCACTCCAAGCGGCATGCCTTCGATTGATCTTCTGTTGAGAATTCAAATGCTTGAGTGATTCGTGGTCAGAATAGAGAATAAACTCTTTATGCAACAGGTAGTGGCTCCAATGTTGCAAAGCTCGAACAACAGCATAGAACTCTTTATCATAGGTAGAGTATTTGAGCTTAGCATCATTAAGTTTCTCGCTGAAGAAAGCAATCGGGTGGCCTTCTTGACTCAAAACAGCACCAATCCCAGTGTTAGAGGCATCACAACTGACCTTAAACACTTGGTCAAAATTAGGAAGAGCTAGCACAGGAGTTTCTGTCAAGCGTTTCTTTAGTTCTTCAAAACTTATTTGAGCCTTTTCTGTCCATTGGAACTTGTCTCCCTTGATGCAATCTGTAAGGGGTGCAGCAACAGAACTAAAATTTCGAATGAACCTCCTATAGAAGGAAGCTAATCCATGGAAGCTCTGAACTTCTTGGATAGATTGAGGAGTTGGCCAGCTGTTAATGGCTTCAATTTTGCTTGGATCCACTCGTACACCTTCTGCAGTGATAATGTAACCCTAAAAAATGACTTTATTTGTCAAGAAGGTGCATTTCTTCAAGTTGGCATAAAGTTTTTGTTCACGAAGAGCTTGCAATACTTGACGTAGGTGCTCTAAATGATCTGCTATGCTCTTGCTGTAGATAAGAATGTCATCAAAATAGACAACAACAAACTTGCTAATGAAAGGACGAAGGACTTGGTTCATCAGGCGCATAAACGTGCTAGGAGCATTTGACAACCCAAATGGCATCACATTCCATTCGTACAACCCATCTCTGGTTTTGAAAGCGGTCTTCCATTCATCTCCGGGACGAATTCGGATTTGATGATATCCACTACGAAGGTCAATCTTAGAGAAGATGGTAGAGCCATATAACTGGTCGAGCATGTCATCAAGCCTGGGTATCGGAAACCGATACTTAATTGTGATCTTGTTGACTGCACGGCTATCTATGCACATTCTCCAGCTTCCATCCTTCTTGGGAACTAGGAGTACAGGTACGGCACAAGGGCTGACACTTTCACGGATTAATCCTTTTTTAAGCAATTCTTCAATTTGGCCTTGAACTTCAGCATGTTCTTGAGGACTCATTCTGTAAGCTGGCCTGTTAGGAATTACTGCTCCTGGAATAAAATCCATAGCATGTTGAATGTCTCGCATGGGTGGTAATCCCGACGGAATTTCATCTGGAATTACATCAGGAAACTCCTCTAACAAGGGCTGCACTTCAGGTGGAATGACAGTTCCGTTATTTGTCTCGAGTAACAGAAGAAAACCCATTACTTGACTTTCTGTTCTGGTCACCTTCTCGACTAAAGACACTAATGGTTTAGATTCATTCTTGCCTTTATTGTGTTTATCAGGTGGCAAAGGAGCAAGTTGAATTTTCACGCCATCCTTCTGGAAGGAATACGTGTTTGCGTGACCGTCATATAGAACATGTCGATCATATTGCCAAGGTCTCCCCAAAAGAAGATGACAAGCGTCCATTGGAACAACATCACACCAAACTTCATCATGATACCTTTTACCGATAGAAAAAGTAATAAGGCATCATTTCGAAACTTTTACCTCGCTGTCCTGGTTAAGCCATTGAAGCTTGTAAGGGCTCGGATGATTATGAGTTGGTAGGTGCAATTTTTCTACCATGTAGTTGGAGACTACATTTTCACAGCTTCCGTTGTCAATAATGATGTCACAGACTTTACCCTGAGTTGTGCAGCGGGTATGAAAGATGTTGCGACGTAGCCAGGGTTCTTCTTTCACGGTGGCTGTATGCAGACTTCTCTTAATAACAAGTGATTCACCGTGATCTGCAGGAGTAATTTCATCATCAAATATTGGCTCCTCATCAAATATTTGCTCCGTTTCAAGTATAGGCTCCCGTTCTTCGTCAAATACTGTAGAAGCTTCTCCTTCCATAATAGTGACAACTCTACGGTTAGGACAGTTAGAAGCGATGTGACCGAATCCTTGACATTTGAAGCACTTAGGTGCTTTGGAGTTGAATTCCCTAGTAGCCTTTGGTGGAGGCGCATTTGAAGAGCTAGGATGATGTATTTGTGACTTATTCCTATCAAAAGGAATTCTGGTTGAGGGAGATGGTTGATATGGAGGCCTTCTGGGCATCTGCTTTTCAATACGGATGGCTAAACGGATGACGTCATCCAGAGTCCAGTATTGCTGGAGTTGTACTGGATGAGCGATGTTTGTATTTAACCCTCCGAGATAACGAGCAATTGTTTGCTCCTCCCTTTCTTGTATATCACATTTCATCATAAATTTCTCAAATTCCCTGGTATATTCCTCTACAGACATAGCCTTTTGACGGAGATTATGTAACTGAAGGAAATTATCTTGATAATAATTTTCTGGAAGAAACTTACGTGAGAGCTCGCGTCGCATCTTGTCCCACATTCGTATCTTGCTCTTTCCCTTTCTTTCACGCCTTCTTTTGAGATTCTCCCACCATATGGAGGCATGTTTCTTCAATTTGATGGCAACAATTTTAACTTTCTGCTCATCTGGAATTTCTTTGTACTCAAAGACTCGTTCAACTGTTTGTAGCCAGTCAATGAATTCGTCAGGTTGGAGTCTTCCCTCGAATTCAGGAATGTCTACCTTAATGTCATTGAAGCGGAATGGTTGTTGGCGAGGATGATGACGGTAGTCAGAGGATGACGAACTGTGGCTATTCAAATCATCTTCTAAGTGGCCTCTACGAGTTTCGAGCAAGGCTTGCTGTTCTGCTATAGTGGCTTCTAGTTCTTGAATCTGGCGTCTCATTTCCTCCATCTCAATTTCATGTCTATTTCTGCGTCTTGGAGGCATTTTGCAGTTTGTCTCACAGGTTATGACTTTGAGTACGCAGTTTATGAGGTACAAGGTAGAAGGGTAGGGAAAGGATTTGTGTATATGGAAAAGTCAGGGGTAAAATAGGAAATTTGGGTAATTAGGGCAACAATGTAATTTTGGGCAATATCTGGGGGTCAAAATGCAATTTCAGAAAGTTTGGGGGGGTCTGAAATGTAATTTTGGCAGAATCTGGGGGTCAAAATGTAATTTCAGGAAGCTGGGGGTCTAAAATGTAATTTGGCACAATCTAGGGGTCAAAATGTAATTTTCTAAAGTTCCGGGGTCAGAAATGTAATTTTGGCAAATTTTAGGGGTCAAAATGTAATTTCCTAAAGTTCAGGGGGTCATAAATGTAATTTTGGCAAAATCTAGGGGTCAAAATGTAATTTCCTAAAGTTCAAGGGTCATAAATGTAATTTTGGCAAAATCTAGGGATCAAAATGTAATTTCCTAAAGTTCAATGTAATTTTGGCAAAATCTAGGGGTCAAAATGTAGTTTCCTAAAGTCCAGGGACATAAATGTAATTTTGGCAATTTTCTAGGGGTCAAAATGTAAATATCGCAAAATTTAGGGCACAAAATGGTAATTTTAACAAATTTCAAGCTGACCGTATGCTGACGTGGCTACAGTGACACGTGGCAGTCCGTGATTGGTCCACGTGGCGTTGACCGGTGACGTGGATGCTGACTGGACTAGGTGACGTGGCAGGGCTGACGGTGCTGCTGGCGTGGCGCTTTTGACACGTGGCGCAATCTGATTGGACAGCGTGGCGCTGACTGCGTCAACAGTGCTGACGTGGCAGCTGACGTGGAGTCGTCTTCAACCTCTGGGCCCGTGGCCGGCGCGTGGAGCTCCGTTGACGGCGCGTGGGTTTCAGAGGAGGCGCGTGAGAACCCGTGGTGGCGGTGCACAGAGGTGGCCGAAGCCTGTCCTGGGTTTTGGGACCTTCTGAAGACGATGGCGGAGTCAGATTTCTGAAATTCCGTCGGTAGGATGTGATTCGCACACCCTGTTTCTCCAACGTTTTTTTTCTCAATCCTATTCCTCACTCTCTCGTTTTCTCTCCCTCTGGAACAAGGCTCTGATACCAAAATGGTATAGCAACCAAAACTCAATGTGTTTATTCAATCTCAGATGATGTTTACAATGAAAAATGAACACCTATTTATACTAAAAATGAAACCTCATAAATGCTTTAAATAATGAAGAAGTCAGATCTGACAACACACACCAACCCCCTACAACGTCAGTGCTCACATCATGTGAAATGTCAACGTTGGCTGCTTGTTCATATGCAATGTTCACACTCTCTGTTCTGTTTCTGTTTCACTTCCAGGAACAGGCATTTTTTTACTGATGTATTTGAGATCAATTCTCACATGTATTCTTAATTAACTTTGAGTGGCCTCACCCTCTCTCTCAATTTAAAAAGAAAAAGTGGATTGAGGAGGAAATGGTTTTACTGATCTATGTACATCTCTACATTTAAATACTCTGACTAAATCTAATTTTTCACATCCCATGCAGTATTGTTCAATAAACGCAGGGTATGCTTTTTTATTATGAAAACTTTATTTTTTGTTAAAAAATAATATTTTTGTAAGAAACAAAAACTTATATTTTATAGCATATATGATATATCCATAGTTTGCCGTTAACATTTTATTGTGACTATGCATAATAGTATTCAGAATTCCAGTTTTTGTTTATTGTTTCAATCTTTATTGCGCATTGTTTTCCACTTAGCCACAGCTTTGTCCTTTCGTTCTTCCCCTTTTTTTTTTTCTCTAGGGAGGCACATTAGGACGCGGCTCAGAAATTCCAGATACTTTTGCGTTGAAGAAGAAACAAAAGGAGATAAATAAAATGGTTGGAGTGAGGAAGGAGAAGATTGCAAAACACAGAACAACACAAGTTACTTGCACCCCCAATAGCGGCAAAGAACAATCTTACATTCACGCAATGAGCTTATATTATTATTATTATTATTATTATTTAAACGCATAACTGCTGATAAATGAACTACTGAAAACACCCCCAATGTTTTTTTCCCTGTTAAATATCTACAACAGGAAGCATATTGTCCACCAAAACTGGGACTAACCATTCATTTTTACAGTAAAATGACGTTACAAGTTATTACTCCTTCTTCAAGCATTGAAATAACGACGTGTGAATCTCAGACAGTGTATGCTTGTTGAATAGTATCGATGTCAAGGCCCTTCAATCTAACCACCGACTCTACGCGGCCTTTCAGTGTACGCAGCTCTCTAAGTCTGAAACAAACCAAGAGACAACAACATTAGCATTTTACTATGCTATCCTATGAATCCATGATTGAGACTGGTAACAAATATAACATGTCATATTGAGGATACCTGGCAATCTCAGCTCGTCTCTTAGCATCTTCAGCCATCTGATTGAGTTCTGCATGACTGGTACGCTCACTGAATATTTTGGTATCAGGTGGGTGAAGCCCATGGAGGGTCCTCTGTGCATGAGCCCATCTAAGTTCACGTTCTTCCTTCCCAAAATCCTTCTTCCTTGTAAACGCAATCTGCCAGCAAACACATTTCATTCCACCAGAAAAGTAAGCAACAGAAGCTCAGATACATATATATATATATATATATATATATTGAAGTTTTGCCCGAGTCTCAATTTAGAACTAGAGTTCATTTTACCTTTTTTTCAATAACAAGATCCCAAGCCCTGCCACTTAAGGCGTACCGAATCACGAACTTGATGAAATCAAGTGGGAAATAGAAGATGAGGTTATAAAGCCAAACAACACCAGCCCAACCCCATCCAATCCCTTCAATCGCAGCAAAACTCCAATTTGCATATACAGCAATCAGTGTAGCTATCTGCAAATGAAGTAACAGTGACCAGTCCCTTATAACTTTAAAATTCATGAGGTTAAGATTAAGAGTGCCAAAAGAAGAAGGAAACTAGTCAAATATCACTCACCAGCTGAGCAACAACAAAAGCTGTTGCAAGTAACAAGCCCGGACGCTCAATGAAAGACCAACTCCGAGCTCGGGTAACAAATATGAGGGCCTGACTAATTACACTGACTTGTAGGTATATTGCTGAGGCAAGCTTTCTACGGTTATCCACATCCTGCTGATGAAGGCTTGAAACCCCAAATGTTCGCTGAAAGTAAGCATAACAAGTGTCAATAGTGGAAGGAAGAAGAAAAGTGAAGACACGTTTCTCAAGACTGAAACATCTTCAACGTTCTTACGGGGAAGAAATCTGTTTTATATGCAGCCCAAAAGAAGATGACAGTCATCATAGCCAAATAACCACCAAGAATAATCCCAGTAGTAAATATCTCTGCCAGTTTCCAGCTATCTGGATGTGGAGATGGTTTCACCCTATCCTTTGATATTGTCATGATGGTTCCTGGAATATATAATTAACATATCATCAACAGAATCTTTTGTGGCATCATTAGATTATCAGTGTAGATATAGAAAGATGACAAACCATCATTGAGGATAGCAATAATCAGCACCATGAATGGTGGGAAATCAAATTGCCATATGAGGGCCAATAACATGAAACCAAGCTGTCATAGAAAAAGGGACTCTAAATTAGTAATCAGAATAATGTCTGCAGGAATAAAAGCTAACATCCAAGTTATAGACAATAACTTACCACAATACGGATTGTGATGGAGACTGCATAGATCTGTGCCGAGGAAAAATAACAAAAGGTCAATTAATTTAAAATAAAAATATATATATATCATAGTGAATATCAGGAATTTAACTGCAACAGTCAGAGTGGCTGATATAAAAGTCATCACTTTATGGATAACAAGACAAAATCTATATCAGACTCTATAGCCTCAATTTGGAATGACTCATGGTTCAATCAGAATTCCTGGGTTAATTTGATGGTACTTACCGTGTAATTCTTCATCCTCTGGAATATTGCTCGACTGGTCAAGACGGCGCTTATGATTACGCTCAGACCTGGTTCTGTCAGAACAATGTCAGAAGCGCCACGAGCTGCATCAGTTGCATCAGCAACAGCTATTCCAATATCTGCTTTTTTAAGAGCCGGGGCATCGTTAACACCATCACCGGTCATTCCACATATGTGTTTCCTAGCTTGTAAGCGCTTCACAATTTCATATTTGTGCTCTGTGTCAAATAAAATCATATGGTCAATTCAACTCAAATGAACAAGTCATAGTTCACAGCACCTTATAATAGGTAGAGGAAGGAATCCGGATTGCTGCTACTATACCAAAGCTATTAATTAATGTTATGCTTCCTATTGGATTTTGACAAATTCTACGAATAGAAAGTATACTGTACCAGGGAAGACACCGGCAAAACCATCAGCTTTTTCAATCAGTTCATCAACTGGCAAAGTATCAATTGCTGGATCCTTATTTTTTCCCAATAAAGCCGCTGAAGGGTACATGTTGCTTCCCATCCCCAGACGACGTCCTGTTTCTTTTGCTATTGCTAGTTGATCGCCTAAAGCAAATTGGTATACATTCAGATATCATTGGGAAAAAAATGAAAATATATTTAAAAAAAAAAGAATCAAACTGTCTCATGCAAGCAAGATAGATGAAAGAAACTACAATATTGTTGTTACAATTGCTCTTATATCAAGGACCGGAGGGAGATAGCAAAACATAAATGTCAACATCATGTAGCGAAGATTCACCTGTTATCATTTTAACGTTGACTCCAAGATTCAATGCCCTTCGGATTGTCTCTGCACTGTCATGCCTAGGTGGATCAAAGAGAGGCATGAGGCCAATAAATTGCCAAGTCCCTCCTGGGCTCTCTTTCCTTCCATCAGGAACTTCCTGGTACATAATGAAACAAGCAATATACAATGTGACATTGACCTCAATATATTTTTCCCTCTCTACAACCTTAAAAAAAATCATCAATCTCAATTACCTGGTAGGCTACTGCAAGAGATCGTAATCCTCTTTCCGCGAATTTATCAATGATAGTATGGACTCTACGTTCTATCTCTGATTTATTACGTGCAAGATTCAAAATCTAACAAAGAAATTGAAGGCATGAATCACTTCAACTATCATGCATAGGGAGGGAATATTCAGGTGTAGCTCATGAGTATACCTGCTCCGGTGCACCTTTGCTGACACGATGCATTTTACCGTCGCCATCTATGTAAGTCAGAGCTGTCCGTTTATCAGTTGGATTGAATGGAAGGAAGTGAACTTCTTGAATACCAGCCCTTGCCTTTTTGGAAGAAAACCAACCACGAAAACTATATCAAGTCAGAAACATGAATCAAGCTTGCATTTTTCAACAATGAGCATAAGATATTTCCCAATGAATTCATAGACCTCTTTTGGATCACTCAGCATCCCTACAATAGCAGCATCTATTGCATCTTGGTTATCCACTCTAGAGGCACGAGCTGCCATGAGAACAACAGTATCTGTGTCAACTCCTTTTGCAAAAACCTGCAGAAAAGAGTTTGGAATTAAAAAAAAAAAAGAACACAGAAATCAACACCACACAGAGCTGAACGTTACTCACCTCAATAAGATTTTTGTCAACTGATAACTTGTTCAATGTCAAAGTTCCAGTTTTGTCACTGCATAATACATCCATGCCTGCCATTTCTTCTATTGCTGTCATTCTTTTAGTAATAGCGCCCTTAAATATGATTGTACAAAACAGGCCCAAAAGGTATTATTACTGAGTAGCTGGCAACTTAAACGGTTTAAACTTTGAACAACAAATTTACAGGACTACTACTCAAGCTACCTGCTGAGCTAAACGATGGGATCCGATAGCCATTGTCACAGACAAAACAGTAGGCATTGCTATGGGGATTCCTCCAATGAGAAGCACCAAAAGATTGTCAATTCCAGGACGATACTTTCTACGTTGAATTGGGTACATGACAATGATCTCTATTATCATTCCCACAGCAATTGAACATATGCAAAAATTCCCAATAGCAGTCAAGACCTGTTGATGGAATAAGAAATACACATGAATTAAGTTATATAAGAAAACAGGGGAGCCAGGAAGGACAGATAGTTATAAACAATCAAAAGCTTCTCATCAAGTCATCAACTATGCATTTGCAAACAAAAAAGATGTTCGAAGCAGCAAAGTCAAAATTGATCTGTTTAATTTTTTTTGCCCCAATTACCTTTTGAAAATGTCCCACTTGATTTGTTGAATCTACAAGATGAGCTGCCTTGCCAAAGAAGGTATGAACTCCTGTAGCAATCACAACTGCTTCTATCTCGCCCTGTTTGCATGTAGAGCCTGAATAAACGCTCTCGCCGGGTCCTTTCGTCACGGGAAGCGATTCGCCTGTGAGTGCAGACTGCAACCCAAGTTTTGTGCATGAAATAACTCAGTTGATAATCTTGATTTCAACTTCTCAACACAAAGAAAAACAGAGGTTACAAAATGCACCTGATCAATCTTCAACGGATCACCATCAAGCAGACGAGCATCAGCTGGAATAATATCTCCTAGCTTCACACTAATTATGTCACCAGGAACAAGAATGCTTGCATCCTCCTCAACCCATTTCCCATCTCGAAGGACCTAAATAATTTTATCAGGAATCATATCAAAAGTACTTGAGAACAGAGAAGTATTAAACCGTTTTAACCAGAACCTACACCTGAATCCAGAAACATATAAGTGCTGGTATCAAATATTAGTTTTTTGTAATTAATTAGTACCTTAGCTTTGGGTGCTAGCCGAGCCATGAGAGCTGCAGCAGCATTGCCTGCATTGTTCTCCTCTATGAAACTTATTGTCGAATTGATCAGTAAGAGTGTGATGATTCCGACAAAGTCTTGCCAATCCGGAGGTTTACCCTGAGTGTTACAATCAAGAATTGTGCAACACATGAATAATATAGCAACCTTGTCTGAAGATTCTTCTAGAAGAACTTGAATATAATATTAATAACAGTTTCCTTCACAGAAAGAATGAGAAACTGAGAGAGAAGAAGCTTACTCCTCCGTTGGCCAACGCAATGGCCATGATTGCTGCAGCTTCCATGACCCATGAAAGAGGATTCCACATGAATCCTAAGAATTTCAGAACCTTGCTTTCCTGCACAATCCCAAATTAAAAAAAAAAAAAAAAAAAGATGAAGGAAGTTGGCCACCAACTATATTTCTAGCTAGACTTAGCTCACTTAAAGTTCTCTGACAAAGAAATAATCTTTTTTTCATCAAGAATAGAGAAAGAAAGAAAGAAAATTATTCCGTCTGGTCTATTAGCGGAAAGAAATATAGAGAAAAAAACAAAGACGATAAATTCAAGAGAAAATTAAGACCTCCTTCTCCTCCAGTTTGTTGTGTCCAAAAATGGCCAACCTCTCTTGAGAAGCTGCCGTTGTGAGCCCATTTCGATCACACCTCAGTGTCAGAAAAACCTCCTCAAGCGGTACGTTTTCCTGCAATGAAATCCCAACCAAAGAAGACCTCAGAAGCAGAGCCTCACACAACACAAAGGAAAACAGAGAAAAGAGAAGAAAAACTTGAGGGAACAGAACTTGATAATCCCAACGCAAAGAACAAGAAAATAAAACCCAAGAGCCCTCACCAACAAAAAGCATAATCATGATACAAACACAAAAAGAAAAACAAGACGCAAGCAATTCACTGAAACATGGGTTAAAGACAGAGAAGGGGATTGCTCTGTTTTTGCGTACCAAGTCCACAGCTTCCTTCAGCACCGCATTCAAGGTTTCGTCTTTGTCAGCCATCTCAACAAGAACTGAGTGTCTGCGTTTAGGTACTCTACGATAGCGAAGAAGTTCACTCTAGATGATCATCAAAATTCCCAAACAAAAGAAAAGCGCTAACAATGCTCTCTCTTTCGTCTTTCCTCGCTTCCAGGTCCTCGAAAGTTTTTTTTTTTTCGTATTACAAACTTGCCCGTAAGTTATAGTGCGGAGTTGGAATTAAATGCTTTTTTTTATACATCAATGATCCATGAGACAATGACTACTAAAATACTACGGATATTTTTTGCCATTAAAATACTACCTATATACTATATATATATATATATATAATAAAATTTAGAATAAAGATTATAAATAATAATATAAGACCTATAAGGTTATAGCAAATAATACTCCCTCCTTTCCTTCAAATAATGGATTTGTGATAATAAAAAAACAGTTAAAATTAATTACAGGTAATAAATATGCCTTATTTTTTTTCAACTATACTTTTATACATAAAGAGATGGGTGAGAGAGGATAAATGTTATTAAATAAATGCTTAAGCAAATCTAAAATTAACCTTCCATAGTTATGGCTGGCTATATATGCAAATGATGGCCCCATTTCCTTGGGTTTGTTGTAATTCACCAAGTGCCAGTTTTATGGGGAGGTCTCTGCTCATTCAGATCCATCGTAGTACTTGTCTCGTACGATCTTGTTCCTGCTAAAATCGAATTATTAATTATTATGAATTATAACTCATTCATTGCAAATTACAGTTTTACTTGAGTCAATAAGAATTTAAAATTAAGTAAATACAGTACAATTGTTTCGTGAAAAATTAAGTAAACATATTTAAAGAATTTAATTTTAATATAGTCAAAATATTATTACATATAATAAAACATGTGATAAAATAAAAAATGTAAAATTTAATTATGTATCTTCATACAGTTTATTTTAAATTTTAGGATATAATGCATAAAAACGTCTTTAACTTGACATTTTATTTAGGGAGAATTATAAAAAAATATCACTTGAACTTCAAAAACCCCAATTAGTCTGTTAACAAAGATTTACGTTGTCAATCCCATTACTATTCTTGTCAATCCCATTACCATTTTTGTCAACGGTATTTTGAAGTTCAAATGGTATTTTTCTGTCATTCTCCCTTTTATTTACACTGCTAGTCCCATGTCCGGATAAAATTCGCTCCGTCACTACCGTACATAATCTGGCGGCAACATAGATGCTTTTTGTGCCTGAAACTATAAATATGTTTATCTGATCTCCATTGTCCCAAATCGTTGAGAAAATGACCGATCCAAACCTGTTTCTCTGTTGCTGATGCAACAATTCTTCTTCTTTCAGTCAAAAATAATACTTCTTCCTTCTCTAATCATAATATATTTTAAACACCACAAATCAAATAGGGAAATAAGACACCAAAATCTTTGTATTGTGTAAAAATATCTTTTTTCTTTCATTTCCATCCTCTATTATTTAATGTTACGATAGTTTAAACTTCAACTACCTGCAAATAAATATTAATTATATTTCTCATAAGTACATGTTAATTAGGGAGAATTGTCAAAAATACCTTTGAGATAAATTAATTGCTAATTTCTATCAAACGTGCAAGCAATCTTCCATGTGTGCAATCGATCTTCCGTTTTGTGCAAACTATCTTCCGTGTGTGTAAAAAATTTTCATATAAATATGCAAACAATCTTTTGTTGTGTGCAAAATATCTTCCGTTATGTGCAACAGATATTCCATTCTAACATTTAGCAATTAATTTGTCAAAAAATTACTTATCAGCAATTCTCCCTATTAATTATATAGAAATTTGCATTAATACTTATATTTAAAAAAAAAGTAAGAATTTGGGGTTGTATTTAGAGACAAGAAGTTCAACACATAAGAAAATGTGATTGTTTTAAATTAATGTATAAAAATGTACGAGTATATTATTGGGCATAACTAAAACGAGCCAACATAGGGGGCCATTAGTCATTACCTAATAATGTCGTGAATAAGATTATCTTTAATAGGAAGATACTGGTGCATAACCAAAAAAAGCAGGATTAATCCCCGTTGGGAGATGTTTTCATATTTAGTGCCGATAATACCCTAAATAAGATTGTCTCCAATAGAAAAATACATATATTTGAAAAAAAAAAAAGGATTATTGTATTGAGAAACCAATAGAAGTGGCAATTAATTCGACAGTGGAATTGAAAGGATGATCCCTCTCAATCAAAACAAGGAGGTGGGTGTGAAATAAAAGGCATACCCCTCCGGCGGTAAATATAAGACATAATTAATTTTTTTAAGAGATTAAGAAAGCTAAATGAATTACTTAATCATATCATATGTTGTATATGATTAAATTATATATTAGTTTATAAGTTAGATAAATTAATTTTAAAAAAAATGATAAATATGAATATTTTAAAATAATTTAATTAGCTTCTTTAAATCACCAAAAAAGTCAACTAGGTTTTGGGTATGTTTGGTGTGGCATTTGAATTGCTTATAAGTTGCTTTCACCTAAATCGAAACAAAACTCCTTTCACATACTTACCTCATATACAGTAAATCACAATTAAAAACTATTTTTAAGTATTCCAATCATTATTCTAAACAAATACCTATCAAATAACACCTTCACTAGATTAGATTTATTCCCCACACACCCACATATATATATATATGGGTGTGGAGGATTCCAGGTGGCGGCGGATAAAGCTCAAGAGATATGATATGATATGATGTTATGGGGGAAGTAATGTGGAAGATTGCCATTTGGTTGTTAGTGCGTCACTTTTAGGAATATGATACCAGGAAGCTAAGAACCCTCTCGAATAAATGCATACATAGAATCCGTTCTCTCTTTAGATTTAAATGCCACTCACTCACTCACTCATCACTGCGTGTTTGTTTTGTTGTGCCACGTTCTGGTGTATGCTCGGTAAATAAATACAGTTTGACTGCAGAATACGCAATGGTGGTACAGACTAAAGAGACGTTCATTTCTCTCAGAAATGACAAATTAAAGATAAAGTTTGACTGCAGAATACGCAATGGTGGTACAGACTAAAGAGACGTTCATTTCTCTCAGAAATGACAAATTAAAGCTCCATAGATATCACAATCAAGTATATATCAACCCATAATCACACTCATTCAACTTCAGCGATTTCTTTCTTTTCTTTTTTTTTTCTAACATGGTACTATACTCTTCTCTTTTTCCAGAAAATTTAGGGATAGTTTCCCCATTAAATATTTTATTGGAAGGTACTTTTTTCGATTCTAAATATAAAATAAAGTTGATTTTTTTTGGGAGATTGAGGAAGCTAAATAAATTACTTAATCATATTATTTGTTGTATATCTTTAGATTATATATCAATTTATTAGTCAAGCTAGTTTGAAGGAAAAAAAATATAAATATAAATATTCTAAACTAATTTAATTAGCTTCCTTAATTTCTCTAATAAATTAATTTTATCTTATATTTAGAATCGAAAATAATAATTAGGATATGATATATATTTATCAAGAGAAAATATTGATACTCTACAAAGTCAGTAACCCTCTTATTTAAGTATTTCTCATCTAATGGGAGCTTTTCTCAATTTTATTTCTTATTTTGATTCAAAACGGCATCATAAACATAATAGACACGTGGACTTCAGAGTCAATAAGGTGGGGTGTCGTGCCCATTCCTAAGAAGATGCGCATGCTTCAACTCTTGCGTCATATTGTACCTAGTTTGTACTTACGTATCAGTTTAGGTGTGTGTTTGGAATAACGGTAGTAAAAATGATTTATTATAATTCTTACTTATTAAAAATGACTTAATAGAAAAGTCAGTTTTTGTGATGTGATTTATGTTTGGATGAACGATTTATTTTTGGACAATAAATGCTTATAAATCGTGATTTACGGTATACGAGGTAAGTATGTGAGAAGAGTTTTATCTCGACTTATCTAATAAATGACTTAATAGAAAAGCTGCAATGAGGAGCTTACGGTATTCGAGGTAAGTATGTGAGAAGAGTTTTATCTCGACTTATCTAATAAATGACTTAATAGAAAAGCTGCAATGAGGAGCTTATTTAATAAGTAGTTTATTCTACCCGTGATGTAATTAAAATAAGCTAAATCAAACACTGCAAAAACGCAACACGTTTTTATTTGGGTTTATTACCTAAAAACGGGCTTATTTCTATCCAATAAGTTATACCAAACACACCCTAAATCTCTTACTAAAAGATATTACCTCAAGTACTAAATATAAAATTCAGTGAATTTTTTAAAAAAATTTAAACAATAATTAAATTACTTTAAAGTTATTATATTTTTTTTTCTAAACTAATTTATTTGACTTATAAACTAATATATAATCAAACACAACATATGATATGATTAAATAATTTATTTAACTTTCTTAATCCTTCTAAAAAAAATCAATTAGATCTTATATTTAGAAACAAGGTAGTAAATTTTCATTCAATTCCTTAATCACAATTCGCAACAATTCTTTAGGACATTCCAGAGTTTGAACGCAAACGATCAGCCCCAATAACCAATTAAAAATTGTGTATTAACCAAAATAAGACGGACTCCAGCTTTATTTAATTTTTTTTTAAAGAAAACAAACCAACCACTACCACACATATACTCGTTAGTTGTTTTATATTGGTTACATTGTTTACATAGTAATGCCCCACGTCTTACACTGCGCATACATAATTAACATTATCGACAAATTTATGCTCTAAATCCAGTAGGGAAACAATTTTATTTTAATTTATTGAATATTTATTTTATTTTTATATACATAAATTAAATATTTCTACTCTTATTCGAAAACTATATTAAATTTAAATTTAAATATAAAATCAAATTATAAAGATGTAAAAAATTCAGACATCAGTGTGTTCCCCGTAGATGTTGGGACCGGGACAAACAAAAAACATTCATGATGTCCATAAAATGTGCCTATCTTCAATTTTGATTTCTATAGTAAAAGACCCTTACGGGAAAAAAAGGGGGCCAACATTCAAACATTGTAAAATTAAAAGAATAAAGGAAAAAGGGGGATTTTCCAAGTAGCTACTTGCCATTAGAATTGTTGGCCTGCTTGTGGAAAGGCCAGAAATTGACCAGGCGCTCAAGCATGCTCTTAGGAAAATAGGTAGGGAACTCAGCAGGTGCTTCTGGGGGAGGAAAGTCTTCTGCAGGCATAGCAAATGGACGAAACATCTTCTCCACTTTTTCCAACGACAGGAACGATCCTACTTCTTGCAGCCTTTCAGGTCCCATAATTGGTAAGGTGTGCTCTTGATGCAATGAAGCTGCCTCACTATCATTCTTCTGCCAAACACAATATACACCCTTTGTTATACCATAAAAGCTTTTGATCAAATTGGTTTCATAAATGGCACCATAAATATCCTAAAACTTAATGAACACTTGATATTTGATTGCATACCACGCAAACAATAAAGATAACAGCAAATGAAAGGAATACAAACTGTTGGTTCATAATTCATATCTGGCAAGCTATATTGACAGGCGATCGTTACCTCTAAGGGGGACAAATCAGCACCGCGACTAAAGGTCAGCTCCATGCGAAATCTTTTGGGATCATCTAAAGCCACCTGCAGTTTCACGGGCAAAAGGTTGAATATAAGAACAACATGCAACCGGCGCCTAACACATCAAACAAAGCCTTGACAGTTGTAACCGCCAAAGGAATAGGGAAAAAATGAGTCAAATCATCAAGTAATGGAATGTAGAGCACCAAGGAACCATATTTTTATTCTA
The DNA here is from genome assembly GCA_963210345.1 of Inga oerstediana. Classification (NCBI taxonomy): domain Eukaryota; kingdom Viridiplantae; phylum Streptophyta; class Magnoliopsida; order Fabales; family Fabaceae; genus Inga; species Inga oerstediana. Next base: position 13,717,872 of record OY723403.1, on the reverse strand, counting down.
ACCGTTATTAAAAAAACGAGAAACAGTGACGGGAAATGCCTAAAATGACCCTCACCTCTGTGTTCTCAAACATCCTCAGCACAATGTAGCTCATATAGTCAAGCTCCCTTGTCTTATATAGGCGCTCTAGCGCATGAAGGCAAACCAGACTATCTTCATCTTGAAGAGATTCATCCAAATTACAGTAACGAATTACATTCATGAGGGAATGGATGTGTGATTCCTGCCAATAAAAATAATTGTTGGAAAAAAGTAGAGGAATCAGAATAGAACAATTTTGTTCTAAAAAGAGAAAAAATATACAGTCAGTTCGGATACATGAATTTACAGGAATATTAATGACTGAGCTCTACAAATAATTTGATCATATAAATTTTTTTCTGATGTATCATCGTTTCTTTCTGTTTTAATAAGATGTTATTTAAGAAATCAAAACCAAAACAAAATATTGAATTTATAAGAGAAAGTAAACTTGACGACCAATTAATAATGGCATTGGAGCAATTAAATAGCAAACTAGAAGGTCATTGACTGATCTCTTGTATCAATTGGAAAGTACAGTGTAAAAAGTCTCAATTTTTAACAATCCAGTCCCTGCCATCATGATGCAAAAATAATGCAATAAAGCACTTACTGATGTGAAGTACAGTCTTGTTCGCACATGACGCTCCGGCGACTTTACATTTGCATACCTAATGGGAGATAAGATAATTAAAACACAACATAATAATGACAACAACAATAATAATAATAATGTACAAAATCAATGTGCGTTCTGATACTCACTTTGGATCTAAACGATATTTTGTTTCTTTATCATCATCTTCATCTTGATCCAATGAAATATCACTGAAAGTGTTGGATCTTCTTGGTTCATCATTCTTATTCAAAAGTTTTGAATTGGACTCTATATCATCCAGTTCAGCTTTTAAAGTTGACGAATCAAGGTCTTGGTTACTCTTTAACTCAGCAACACTAATGGCTTCCTCACGAGTGTTCCTCAAGTCTATTAAAATTTTTCCCAATAAACAACGTGCAATCTGAATTGAAACAACACAAATTCGGGTAAATAGGGGCTACAGTTACAAATAAACACATAACAAAAATGCATTTAATTGAGTGCTATTAACTGAAGCAATATCCAGTTATGAAACTCGAGGTGAATTTGTGCACAGTTCAGTCTTTCATACCTCATTTTTCATTAGTAGTATACTTCTTTGGGGTTAAAACATAGTATTTTCTCAAATCAGAAGCAATCACAAGAATTGACATCACAGTTATTATAGTTGAAAGTAAAATTTATGCGAGGAATAACGAAATGGGTCAAAGATTTGTAACACAAAAGGGCAACCTGATGTCTTAAAGCAGGGTTATACCTTCGAGCCAATTTTTAACTTCTGCTTTGGATTAATTCCATATTCATTAGGAATAACACCATCAGCTAGTGCCTGGAAAAAAAATATAACACCATCAATAAGACAAAAAGTGAACGATCATTCATTTATAGCTTTCATTTTCTACAAGGGACAACTTTCAGAAACAACTTGATCAGTTTTTAATCTTTCATGAAAAGGGGGGAAAACGATATTTAGCTGTAAACACAGTTCAAATTTTGCAGGAGATAGACGTGCAGAGATTGGTGCTCAAACTTGGACGTTGAGCAAGAACTCTGTAGTTTTGTTTCAGAAAGGATATGAGTGCAGTACAAAAAAATAAATAGGCATTCATGTTCCAAATACGAGAAGAAACTTGTAATCCACTAAACCCACTTTGAAAGGCATTGAAATATCTTAATGTGCTTTTACGTACCTGAGCAACTTTGAAAAGCTCATCCAGTCCTTCCAGATTAAGATGAGCATTGTGCAAGAGATCATACCTGTAGGGTATAAATGTAAGTCAAATTTATGACTTGTAGAAGAAAAATATAGAACTAGAGAATTTAAAAACACCAGACTCGTCTTCTAACACATAAAATTCCAGATCAGTTTAATCAATAAATTGCATGACAGAGGAAAAAGACATGAACGTGGAATAGTTTAATATTTCCTCAACCTGTGCTCATTCCTTCATCGAACATTATCTGTCTGGTATGAGGGAGTGAGAAGATGTAAGATAAGAGTAAGAAAATTAATTAAATCAGTTATTATTGTTAGAAGTCAGGAAGACTTTCGGTGTGATGGCTTGACATTGTTGAACACCGAAAGTCTCCCATTTCCTTCAATCTCGGCGAATCTCGGTGAGGCTCTGTTTTCACGTTCCCATTGCTTTGCTTTCACATTCTCTATATTTCTATAAATACTCATTGTAATCTATGGATTTGCATCAATGAAATGAATGAGCTCTTAAGCTCATATGGTATCAGAGACTAACCTAGAGTGCCTGGCGACCAGCGACGGTGAGACACGGCGGCGAGACAGAAAAACAGAGGGAGTGACGAAGCTGAGATCTCACTCATTCCAGCGAGTGAGCGCACACCGCCGGCCCAGGAATGACCGCTAGGCGCCGATCGGCGGAACCCAGAAGCACGGCCTCAATCTGAGCCGCGCGTGGTTTCCACGCGCCACCAGAAGCTCCGGCGCGTGAACCCCACGCGCCGCCGTCCGTACACCGCGCGTGACACCCACGCGCCGCCGTTAAAAATGCTCCGATTCGCCATTGTTTTTTCCAGAAATCAAGCCATAGTGTTTAAGCCATCATTTCTTCCAAAAACACTTATGGATTCTTCCAAATTTCCTCCTCTTTTTGGCTCTTTTCCTAGAAATACAACCATAACCGGAGCCACACCGATGGCGTTCATGTCCGGTACTACTTCTGAAACTCAGGATACATCTTCTCCTTCTCATTCCTCCACAAGCAAAACGGTGACGCCCCCAGAACTTTTCGATAGTCAAATTATGACTATTAACCATAGGTTTAATGGACGGAATTACCTCCAGTGGTCTCAAACCGTGTTAAGATATCTTCGTGGCAAACGAAAAGAGAAGTATATAAATGGAGAAGCATCCCAGCCTGCCCCTGATGACACTCATTTTGATACATGGTTTGCTGAGAACAATCAAGTTATGAGTTGGTTGTGCAACTCCATGACTGATAACATCAGCGAAGGATATCTCCTTGCAACTACTGCAAAAGAAATTTGGGATGCAGTCAGAAGAACCTATTCCTCTCTTGATAATACTGCAGCCTTGATCCATTTGAAGCACCAACTTCGCGATCTAAGACAAGGTACTCTATCTGTCACCGATTACTATAATGAGTTGATCAAACTCTGGCAACAACAAGACTTGTTTGAAGTACATCCATGGAAAAATGTGGAAGATGCTCAATTATACAAGAAAATAGTCGAAGAAGGACGAGTCTATGATTTTCTCCTTGGACTAAATGACTCATTTGAGGAGATACGGGGCAGAATAATGGGCCTAAAGCCTTTACCACATCTCTTTGATGTTGTCAACCATGTGCAGTTCGAAGAAAGCAGAAAGCTCTTGAATCAAGGTAACTTAGGCCTAATTGAAAGGTCAGCCCTGGCAGCAAACCAAGATAGTCCGAGCTCAATTGAAAGGACAACCGCGGCGGCAAAACGACCACAAGACGAACGAAGAAACAAATGGTGTAGTTACTGTAGGAAGAAGGGCCACACAAAAGAAGAATGCTGGAAGCTTCATGGAAAACCAGGAAGTAACAGACAAAGCCATATCTCTACTACTGAGTCAGAAGCTGAGGATAATCATTCTCTGACTAAAGAGGAACTACAGATATTCCGCAGGATGCTAGACAGACAAAATAAGTCTAACTCTACGCCAGGCATCAACCTTGTACAATCAGGTAACTCTATTATAGCTCTAAATACTGTACGAGCTAGTGAGAATGCTTGGATTATTGATTCAGGAGCAACTGATCACATGACTGGTAATCGCACACTGTTTACAACTCTTGAATTAATTCATGAGAATCTTAAAGTCAAAGTTGCTAACGGCCTATACACTACAGTTGAAGGGATTGGCACAGTCATTCTTTCTAATTCCCTGAAAATTCACAATGTCCTATTTGTACCTGCACTCACTGTCAATCTTATATTTGTGAGTAAATTAACTAAGGAACGACTGTGCCGAGTCATGTTTGATAACGATGTGTGCATTTTTCAGGATTTAAAATCGAGGAAGAGGATTGGCATTTCTAGAGAATGGGATGGATTGTTCTACCTGGAAGAGTCAAACTTGACATCTGGAGATGCAAAGAAGGCAAGAAGAGCACTGGTTAGCTCTCATTCACAAAATTATGTAAACTTATGGCACTGTCGTTCGGGCCACCCTAGTATTGATTATATGAAGCATTTGTTTCCAAACTTATTCAATAAAAATTCTGTTCCTTTTCATTGTGAAACTTGCCAAATTGCAAAACAGACCAGATCTTCTTATCCCAAACAACCCTACAAACCTTCCTCGCCATTTACACTAATCCATAGTGACATTTGGGGCCCTGCACGAATAAAAACCCTCACTAATGCTAGATGGTTCGTTACTTTCATAGATGATCACACTAGAACCACATGGGTTTATTTAATGAAAGACAAATCTGAAGTAGCCAAGATCTTTCAAAACTTCCATACCTTTGTACGTACCCAATTTAATGTGTCCATTAAGGTATTACGAAGTGACAATGCCAAGGAATATATGAGCAACGTGTTTAGCGAGTTTCTTGACCAACAAGGAATTCATCACCAAACCTCCTGCCCATACACTCCTCAACAAAATGGAGTAGCCGAGCAAAAGAACCGTCACTTGTTGGAAGTAACCCGAACCTTACTAATGGAACGAAATGTTCCTAACATTTTTTGGGGTGATGCTGTACTCACTGCAGCTTATCTCATTAATCGCTTGCCTTCCAAAGTTCTCAAATATGACACCCCTATCCAAAAACTACAAGAACACTTTCCAACTTGCTCTATCATCAACTCATTGCCTCCTAAGGTATTTGGTTGTGTTGTCTTTGTCCACAAAAATGATGGCAACAAGCTTGGTACTCGAGCTGTCAAAAGTATATTTCTTGGCTACTCCCCTACTCAAAAAGGGTATAAATGCTATTGCCCTACTTCCAAGAAGCTTATTATCTCCAGGGATACAATCTTCTTAGAAGAAGAAGCATATTATCCAAAATTACCCATTCAGGGGGAGTATACTGGAAATGAATGGCTAATCTTAGATACAGAACAACCATCACCATCACAACCTAATCTCATACCTGTTATTTACCCCTTACCTCTCACAAACCAACCTAGTCCTACCCGTAATTCTGAAACTGAACAAAGTTCGTCTCAACCTCCATCATTGAATGAACTGGAAACAAATGTTGAAATCAATTCAGGGATGGATACAGAATCTGGACAAGAGGAAGAATTCAGACTACAAGATGAATCAAACACTGGTAGAACTCTCTCTCCTATTCGAAGGAATGACCATGACTCTAATCCGGTATTAAATCCTGAAGAACTGGGTTGGCCTATTGCATTAAGAAAAGGGGTAAGATCGTGTACTCAACATTCAATTCAACGTTTTGTTTCATACGGTAACCTTTCTGCAAAAATGCAAAGCTTTGTTGCAAACAGTGCACAGATGAAAATTCCAGACACATTTCAACAAGCTATGACTGATCAGAATTGGAAACAAGCTGCAGAAGAAGAATTAAGAGCACTTGAGGAAAATAAAACGTGGGAGATTACAGATCTTCCTAAAGGAAAGAAACCAGTAGGATGCAGGTGGATATTTACTCCTAAGTTCAATCCTAACGGCACAATCAACAAATACAAAGCTAGACTTGTTGCCAAAGGATATACCCAGACATATGGAATTGATTATCAGGAGACATTTGCTCCAGTAGCAAAACTTAACACCATCCAAGTACTACTATCGATCGCAGCTAACTTGGATTGGTCATTGCATCAACTGGATGTGAAAAATGCATTCCTGAATGGCAACTTAGAGGAAGAAGTATATATGGAAATTCCAGATGGAATTTCAGCTCCTGACAACTCTGTGTGTAAACTCAACAAATCATTATACGGGCTCAAACAATCACCTAGGGCGTGGTTTGGCAGGTTTACCAAAACTATGAAACGACTTGGGTACACTCAGGGACAAGCAGATGACACTTTGTTCATTAAACGAAATAATGACAAAGTCACTATCTTGATTGTCTATGTGGATGACATAGTCATTACAGGGAACGACGAGGGATCCATTTCTCAACTAAAACAAGGTTTGTCAACCGAGTTCCAGGTAAAAGATCTTGGACAAATGAGGTATTTTCTGGGCATGGAAGTGGCAAGAACTCCAAAGGGCATTAATGTATCTCAGCGGAAGTATACCCTAGACTTGTTGCATGAAACAGGAATGTTAGGAGCAGAACCTGTAGGAACACCAATGGAAGAAGGGTGTCACCTCAGAATCAAACCAAATGGTGTCCTGGTCAATCCTGAACGATATAGAAGACTTGTTGGGAAACTCATATACTTGACTCATACACGTCCAGATATTAGTCATGCAGTTGGAATAGCAAGTCAATTCATGCATCAACCACAGGAAGAACACATGGCAGCCTTGTATAGAATCCTAAGCTATTTAAAGCTTAATCCTGGAAGAGGGATCTTCTTTAAGAAAGGCACTATCAGAGATATTGAAATCTACACTGATGCAGATCATGCCAGAGACAGGGAAACTAGAAGGTCAGTCTCAGGATATTGCACATATGTGTGGGGAAGTCTGGTTACATGGAGAAGCAAGAAACAGACTGTGGTGTCAACAAGCAGTGCAGAAGCAGAACTGAGAGCTGTTAACAATGGAGTACGTGAAGGACTTTGGATCATCAGGTTACTGAAGGAATTGGGAATTCCACATGAGGGATCAATGCAAGTGTGGTGTGACAACAAAGCTAGCATTGAAATGGTAAAAAATCCAGTCTATCATGATAGGACAAAACATGTTGAAATAGACAGACACTTCATTAAAGAAAAGATTGAAGCAGGAATTATGAGATTATCCCACATACTATCTGATGAACAAATTGCTGATATCATGACAAAACCACTAAGCAGAACCAAGTTTGAAGGATTTCGATGCAAGCTGGGAATGATCGATATATATTCTCCAGCTTGAGGGGGAGTGTTAGAAGTCAGGAAGACTTTCGGTGTGATGGCCTGACATTGTTGAACACCGAAAGTCTCCCATTTCCTTCAATCTCGGCGAATCTCGGCGAGGCTCTGTTTTCACGTTCCCATTGCTTTGCTTTCACATTCTCTATATTTCTATAAATACTCATTGTAATCTATGGATTTGCATCAATGAAATGAATGAGCTCTTAAGCTCATAATTATCAATATCACAAGGTTTTGAAAATTAAAATTAAATCTAAGTTTGCATTCAAATCTATTAATAACTCCCTAAAACCTTATCACAATACTTATTGTTCAGATTACATTCAGACAGTGAGAAGATTCAAAGAGAATCTTGTTTCTCCAGATGGGCTAGAGAAGACAGTATATTAGCATTAAAGCCTACACTTTTAGGAGATACTTACTTGCATGAATCATAAACATCAGGAATTTGAGTGATATCAAAGCGGCTGCAAGAAAACACAATATCAGCGTATGAAAACATTTTTTCCACACTAGAAAACAAAATTATAGAAGTGCATAGGCAACAAAGCATAAAGAATAACAGGAGGGAAAATTAATTTATGAGATGAATTTTACATGAAAAAAAATCCATTGATGAAAGACAAAATCATGTTCATATGAATCCAAGGGGTATTAACGAGTTTTGATCCTACATCTAACTAGATTTTAGAAACTCCAGATGTGACATTTGCTGTTCATTTATGTGATTTAAATATTCAAATACACAAGTAGCATTCCTTTATCTTAGCTCTGTAAGTTTCTAGAATCAGAAAGAAAAATACAGAAGGAGAACAAAATTTTTTTAAAAAATATAGCTAATACATACTCTTTCCGTTCATTATACAATTCCCTTTCAAGCTTTTTCCAGCGGGCATACATCAGAAGGAACCCCTCACTTCCACAAGGGAGTCCGGCAGCTATGCGATCAATGTCAATATTTGTCTTGCCAAGTGCCTTTGCTTGGTCGTAAGGAGGAATTACATCATATGAGCTTGTTTCTGTAAGTTTCTCATCTTCATCCATAGCAAGTAGTCTTACTTGTTCAGTGACCTTCTTAATCAATTTCACCTGAACAGATACACATGGGAATTACCAAAAGAATGATGATAATGATTTCAAGTTATGCACATCACTAGCCTATCTCTAGACAAATTCACCAGAATAGATTAATATCTATGAACAGAGGAAACCTATAAGCAATAATTTAGAAACAATGTTATCTTGAAAGATAATAGACTCTAAAGAATAGCATGTGGGTCTTCCCCCAATTTAAGTTCATTTTCTGTAATCATGACTAAATTTACCTTTATAGCTTTTTGTGCAGCCTAATAGTCATTATACATTTGACTTGAACATAGTCAAATTGGTTTCCTTATTTCTTCTTTAGCTTCTCAGACAAAACTTTCATACATATTCCTTTGTTGCAGATCACAAAGATTTGAGGCACCAATCCCACCTCCCATTGTTAAAGTCAATGTAAGACTCATCCAATGGATTCAATTGTTCCGTTCATCTGCCTCATTTTCAATGCAAATTTAATTTCCAAAAGCCCAACGATAAATGCTACATAAATGCTCAGGAAAATTCCATTTACAGTAATTGAAAAAATAAAATAAATTGCTGTTCCTTGACGTTGTAGTTTCGCACTCCATTCCACGTCTTATTATTTATTTTTTGTTTTTCCCCAAGTTGTCACATTTTCATTAGTTTTCTCTTGTTCTCATTTTACTTGATTCTCATTGTTGTCAGTTCATTTGGAATGGTGCAACCTATCTATTCATTACGCTGGTATGCAAAAGGGGACTTTTTGAGTCTAACGTTGGTTACAGTAAGGGGAGTTCTTCATGAACGTTTTAGAATATCCTGGAGCCTTCCCAATTAAAACCTCAAATTTTGAAACAATTGACTATTAACAACAGCTTGTCAAAAAATAAAAACTAGCTTTAATTAACAGTAATTCACATCATTGGATGTCCCATAATATAAAATGAACTGGGATTTATACCTGAACTCATAGTAATTATATTGCCATAAATTGGTAAGCTAATACAAGAAATGAAGGAGTAACATGAGTATCATTCTAATTTATTGATGATAAAGCTAAAAAAAATCAAATAATAAAATCCTAATAAGGCAGAACCTGAAAAGAAACACATTATATTCATTAATTCAGATAGCGCATCTCTGTGTCTGGCCTGATTCTCAAAACAAGAGGTCTAAGCTACTTTAATGAATTGTGTATTTCAAAAGATTACCAGCTTGACAAGTAATTCTGATGCATTGGGTGGCAATCCTACTCCATCTTTCATCCAAGGAAATTCAGATGATCCATTGCTATGAGCCATCATTGCACTAGAGGTCATGATCTCATTCAACCGAGCCTACAAAGAATCCAGCCCAAACAAAAAAGGTAAAATAAGTAGTTTAGAATATATTGTACCTGTGCCCTAAAATGTAAGAGAATAAGCTTTTATGCATATGAGACAGTGGATGGCACAGTTCTTCTCAAGTTAATATTTTATTGAGTAACTTAAGGTCAAGAACCCATTTGTTGGCATAAGGTCAAATCCTTGAAACAGCCTCTCCAATAGAAGGGGTAAGGTTGCGTACATCTATCTCTCCCTAGACCCCACCTGATGGGAGCCTTATGCACTGAGCTACCTTTTAAAGGGACTTGGATTAAAGTTTGTTACTTACATACTAAAATTCCTACAATATAAAAGAAGGAAAACTATAAACAGATTACTAACCTTGGCTTCTTCCATTTCAATACTAGCATTGTCAAGTCCATCCAACATGGAGGAGTCTTTGCTCACAAGGGAAACCTTCAAGATAGGAAAACCTCAGTCAGGGAAAAAAGTCCAACCCAAATAACAGGCTGAAAACTTCAGGAAAAGAACACAAACCAGGATTGGTGTTAGCTGCCCTTCTAAGTCAAGTAAACCTTTGGCAAATGCTGCTGCAGACATCTGTTGAAAAAGGCATGTTTGAAAAAAGGACTAATTATACCAAATGGAGAAGAGAAATAAACTAAATTCAAGTAGACATTGTTGTTTCTGATATTTTTATTTTTTACAACTTTAGTTAAGATTCTGATTCTGTCAAGTCTTATTTACTCAGGTTTGTAAAATTTTTAATGCTTATTAAGCTCCTACGATCTTGCTGCTTTGTTACAATTGCCAATTTTGCGGGATTGAATGGTAGACATATTCTGATATGCTATTTATGCATTCACCTCTCACCATGACTATAACCAGCATTAAGAGACTTTATACTCTAAAATTATTCAAAAATAAATAAATAAACTGAAAAAACCAAGTAAACTAGTAATTCTTTTAATTGGGATGGGGTTTCAAACAAGGGTAATACCTGCACTCGACCCTCATCAGAGCTGTAAATCTTTAGATCATGACGATAAGTACTATGGAGTCGAAGAAGACCTGTCCCTTCCCCTGCATTTATCAAAGATGCAAAACATTTGATCAAAAGATCATGGTCCTATAGCTAAAGGCCTATGACAATGGATTCAAAAGCAGGAGCAATCTTGCAAGTTATTTCATAATCATAGCAGAATGGCATGACGAGCAGAAGGCAAGTATAGCCATTCAAATTAGGATTTACTCAGGAATTTTGGGCAATATGTGGTTTATAATCTTGACAAGTAAATTAGGATTTTCTTGACGGTGTTAGGCATAGGGATATGCAATGACATAGCATTATTATACTATGCTTCCATTGGTTGTTCAGTTGAGTTCCAAGTTTTAGTTTGGTTGAAGTTTGTTTTGGTTGCTTATATATAGTCCTTCAGTAAAGGGTGGCGAGCATCCTTTTGTTATGATACTAAATTGGGAAAATTAGTGTTGTTGTGAATAATTTTCATTATTGTATATTAGCTCCTCTTCCCATATAGCATCATCAAATTCTATTAACAAAGAAATTCAAATAACCTGGATACATATTATTCCGAAAAAATCTTCCCAGTTCTTCAGCCTGCAAAGGGAAAATAGTAATTAAAGAACCGCCATTGAATATTATAAATTCATATTTTAACCTCAAAAATAATGGAACTATAGGAGTCTAGTCAAATTCAAACTCAACAATAAATCTTTGATATTTCTGTTGATCAGAACCTGCTTTCTGCCGGCATGTGTAAGAACACCACCATATTTAAGAACCATTAATGCTTCAACAGGTCGTTCTTCTTCACCTTCACCATTGCTTTTTGCGACTTTGACCCACTTTAGTGGCTTTAGTTGAACCTTCCTATATATGCCAGAGAAATGTCCCCCCTGATATCATTGAGAAAATAAGGGAAAGTTAAAAAACAAGAGACAAGGATCTAGACTGCAGTTACACAGGATCCGGAAGTACGTGTAAAAGGGTATCCTTCCCTTAGTATTAGCAATAGGCATGCTTATGTTTGTCACACCAGCAATCAAAGAGAAGTGCATCAATGCAGTAAATTTGGAAGGATGACTAGATTAATGCTCCATGAATAGGAAATAAATAATACGGGGAAAAATCACTGTCAAGAAAATTAATAACCTCCTCAAGAACTGCTTTAACTTGACGAAGCTTTTCAGCATGCTCAACATCTTCAGCCTCACTATCACTTCCTCGATCTAGTCTATACAATGCATATAACTTGGATTAATCCAAAACTCTTGCTTATAAAAATATAGATTGATTAAAAGAGTGAAAGCTTCTATTAATTATAAACAGAAACGAAAGAAAAATACAACAACCGGTGTGTCAAACTTTAATATTGGTTATTTGATGAGATACAAGATCTCTCGAGCAAAGAAAAAGGACTCACTATAACTGTACCTAGTTTGAGGCACTAGCATTCGAGTGGCGTCTAACAGATCTTGCAGCTGGATTGCACTTTTAAGTTTTGTCTGCAAATAATGGACTTATTGGATCAAGAATAGAGTTTCAATAAATCCAGTGACTTGAGAATATCATGAAAGCACCAGAAGAAAAGAAAGTACTACCTCTGATCTAGGTCGTCCTCCATTGTATTTCAACATTATGTTTAGCAGCTTTTCCTCAGTAACTTTCAGCTTCACCTTCTGTTTAGGAGTTCTATCACCACTACCAAAACAAATGAGTGCACAATAAAGAACATGGAATTTAACTAATATAACTAATCCAAGGAAAACAAAGAAAAGGAACATACTGACGAATAACAGCAATTACACAACGCAGTTCTTCAGATTGTCCAAAAGTTCCTATAATACCACTACCCTGACGAGTTAATCCCTCAGAAGGTTGGACTGGTTCATTTAATTTCCACGGTAAAGTTGGTGGAATTGCTGAAGAAAGATGGGGTGCTTTTGCATCTAGAAACATCTTCCGCAGCACGCATGCAGCATCATCATAATACCTTCAGTAGCCGCAATGGAAACAAAATTGTAAGATTCATTGAGGAAAAACAGGGAAAGCAGATATTCATCAGAAGAAGATATGTAAATGATGAGTATTTCTTAAACAAGCACAAAATTTGTCATACATTGGATTTGTTTAGTCTTTTCCCACTATCCTACAGCGTTGACCTTTTTAAGCGTTTCAAATTTTTTTTCATGAACAGTTTTTAACCTGACTTTTTAATATTAAAATTTATTATTATCATAGAACAGGTTGACAAGTTAAGAATGTCTTTTTTGTTCGAATAACTATTATCCAGTCATATTGTAATGGGGGCAACTAAATACTATAGATATCATGCAGCTTAAGCTTGAAGTAACACATCTACTTTGTCTATACATGAATTTGACTTAAGTACAAAAACTAAAAGCTAAAGGAACCAATGATTCTATTCGCCTATAAACTTCTTGATCATTCTTTTCCCATGAACTTACTGAATGTAATTGATTCTTTAAACTGAGTTGATAAAACATACAACTTTACTCAATTTTTAAATATAAACTGCTTTAATATTTTGTGGCGATATATAGGCGTTTTTTCGATCAAAATATTATCCATCTGAAAGCATTATACACGAATTGTTAGGTAACATCCAATTCAGTATATTATTCAATTTTACACATATCAGTTGCAACAGTTTTAGAGGAGAGAATGACCATCCACTTATTAGTTATAAAGGCAACTAGTAGAAAGTGAACGAGTGGTGGACCAGGTTGGATCACATAACACAGATCATAGAATTTAAGGCCCAAATAACATTTACGAAAATGGTTAAAAAGTCATCATTTATGGAACGCTTAAGATTTCAAGCAGCAGAAAAACTTCCTAATAAAACTGCAAATAGAAATTCCAGGGGAAATAACTTAAACTTAAGATATTCAATTAAATAGAAGCAAAAGTAATCACTATAAATGTATTTTCAACTGTGCTTCCAATATCAAAAGTTCAAACCAATGAAACTATATAGAGTTGGTTTAGCGATGTAAGGCCATGCTAAATCTCTCTGGATCTTGAGTTCGAGTTCTAGAGGAGACACTTGTGTTGAGAGGGGCAGCCACAAACCCGAACCAGATATCGGATGATAATATCAAAGAAAAAAAGAAAAAAAAGTTACTTGTGCGAGTTCTTAACAAAACTCCATCCATTCACATCGCATACATATGAGCGCCCCTCACATCTCAAGAGATCAAACCCACAAACCTGCAAGCAGTAAGGAAAACTTATGGTGGGACATGAAGTACAACACTGACTTAACTATCATAATGATAATTATGTGGTGGGACAGATTTAATTAAACAGAACATTAAATACACAATGAATTATTCTTTGGAAGAATAGGTTAAGGAGATAAAATATACTACCTCTGATTTAAAATATAAGAGCCAAATAACTAAATTACGCAATTCGAAAAGTTGGTTAAAATTGGTTAAAGATAACAAATATATAAAAAACATAACTTACTTTCCTAAAAGGTCCCTATTTATGGAGAGGGTGAGTGGGAGAGAGAATGAGAGGAAATAGATATGAGAGAGAAGGATGGAAAAAATAAATAAGAGAGACATAATTAATTAGGGGTAAAATTGGGAAAAAAAGCATTAAATGATGAGACAATAGCAAAGTGGCTCTTATATAAAAAACCACACACCCTCGTAAGTTTGACTCTTATATTTTGAACCAGAGGGAATATCCAATTAATTAGATCTACTACAAGAATCACTAGTTCATTTTAAATATATAAAATATTCCATAATAGGACTTGTCAAGATAGATAGGTCACAGCATTTTGAACATAACCTAAGCTGCTGATGAAATTTCAGTAAAAACGCAAAAGTGCAAGAACATGATAAAAGAATCAACAAAGTACAGGACTGCTAATCACTTAAGTATAGAGAGAATAAATCTAACAAGATAAGAAGACGCCAGTTCAAACAAACATTTCAGTAGTAATGACAAATAAGAAGAAATATGGAATCTTTGTATGCCAAGCAGTCACCACATCTGACAACATACCACTTGCCGGAATGCAATGCAAACCTCTCTTGCCATCTGCTTTTCAGCAGGTGTCAATAACACAGGATACCTAACCTGCCAAAAAATTTATGGATATGGTTCAACAAGAAATTTCAATCTATATTTCAAGCCAGTAATCCATGCTTGCTTTGGCATGGTATAGGCTTTTTCATCAGTTAGCCAACCCAAAATACCAAAAAGAGTTCAAGACAACCAGTGGATGTTTACCAAGAAAATAGCAATTAAATATGTATCTATATTAAATGGAGGAATATTATAAAAAAAATTAACAAGAAGGCATTGGTATAGAATTCAGGTTGACCACTTTCTAAATTAATAATATCAATCAGGATAAAAATGAAAAGACAAGAGACATGTCGGTTAAGAAGAGTTTTGCACAAAATCTGAAATTATGTAATTAATGTATTTAAACCTAGCAGTTCAGTGACAGAGTAAAATCAATATATATATATATATATATCCTTTTTCAACAAAATGCTTTAGAGTTGCAAAACAGTAACCAAGAGGGTAAGATTGTAAATGACAAGCTGACACCTTAAAAGCAAAAAGAAAAAATAATTCTGGCCCTGGATGAAGCATTGACTGCTAATCCACATAATTACTGTGTAATAATACCAAATGGAGCAAAGACAAAGCAAAAAAAAATGCTAGTCATAAATAAATACAGGGGAAAGAGACTAGAATATTTGGCACGCTACTTACTTCCTTCCCATCAGGATTTCTCAAAACAACGCCATCAACAACAGGAGACTTCCTTGCCTCAGCATGAGCATATTCTGGGCCTACTGTATACACCTATAGTTGTGTGAAAATTATAGCAAGACTAAATACATGTTAAAGCATATCCAAATTACATAAACTATATAAAATTTTTTCGGGAGAAAAAGCAACATAAACTTCAAGGTTCCAAACCTTAACATCTGTCCCCCCAGTTGGCATAAATTCCTCATATATGTAGGAGCCTTCGCGCCTCACTCTTCTCACCTCTGGATGGAATTCACTGGATCGGTTGCCCACCTAAGATTGTATAATTAAAAAAGGTTGCTCGTAAGACTTGGCATGAAATGCAGCAAGTACCAAAAAGTATGTCAATGAGCCAACTACTCCAAAAACATATGATGCTGGGAGAAAGCAGAGAATCATTTTGATTCATATCTCTCAAAAAGAATGTATAGTTGCTCACTATCCAACTGCAAGTCTACAACATGTTATATATATTCATTAAAGACCAAAAAAGCTATATATACCTACTAAGTTTAACTTATGTGCTTAAAAATAAAGTCAATAGACTTACAAGCACTAGAACGAATAAAAACCAACATTTTTATAATTTATACTACAGAATCCAAATAAAACATCCCAACAACAGCTTAATGACCCCTATGGAATTTAAATGCTCTCCACATCACTTCATGTTGCAATCACAGTAAGCCTTCTAGATTAAGGAGCCTAAGATATAATCCTAGAGCTCACCTTCCTAAACAATTCCTTCATACCTCCACCTGCTGAACTGGGATAGTATATCATTATACTATGGTTATCACCTTAAAAAAAGCAGAAAGATTAGAGTTAACACCACTTTTGAGAAATTACATTTGCAAGTTGGTATAAATCTAGAAAGAGGTCATTATATGAGTTCAAAACGAAACAGATCAATCATGACTATATATTTATCATAGCATTCTGCATAGTATTAATAATGATTGCAGGATAAGAGCATTTGAAATAAGCAGCAAAAAAAACAACAAATCAATGCATTTATGTTACAACATAAATATACACTGAGGGAGGGAGTAGAATTAAATAACGTGTACAATCTTTAATTTTACAAATTAAAAAACAGACAGTATCCGAAGCCCATCCAGTTAATATGATATGGTGAACAAAGGCAGAATTCAGAGAACATAGTCAGACCATTGGACAGATCATGTTGGTGAAATAAAATTTATCTAAGCATAAATACTCTTACATTGGCATGTAACTGTCACACAAGCAGAAGAACATAAACAAAGAAGAATATCTGTCTATTTATTTTGGATGCTAGGCATGCAACCAACTGCATCAGGACATAGAATTTTTCAAGTCATAAGACAATTAAGATAAGATCGCACATTATGGATGCATTTGGGTTTTAAACACAGAAAAACACACTTGGGAAATAATGAATTGGTTTATTCCAGTGAACAAGTCGGAAGTTCAAACTCCTACCAAGTGCTTATCACTTAGCCAGCAAAAATGAGGGCATCAATGTTCTGTACATTGTTGGTGGAGTCTAATGTGTTAGACAAACTACTCTAGGTTAGCGTGTAAAAATTAAGGGTTCAACTTTTCTAAATTGGTTGGGGTGTCTAAGGTATTTAACAAACAACTTCTTTTCATATCTTCTGTTGATAGACATTTACTAAAGTGTTTTGATGTCGATCTAATTGAATAGATTCTAGTCAAGCTTTTTTGGCAAACTCTCATAATCACTTACATGGAAATAAGCAATTTAGGAATATTAAGAATACAAATTTGATTTCATATCTATTAGTTGTTGTGAACCAGACTTTTCAATGAAACAAGTACGTTTGCTTTCAAAAGTTCAAGAAAATGTCAAAGAGGCTCTTGGTATACTCACGCACATGATTTACTGACCTAAATCTGAACAACTAGCAACAAGAAAGAGCTTCACCCTCAGATACAAGAAGCAAACTCACCATCAACAGGCTTTTCCACAAATGGCTTCCAAAATCGCATGCCATTAACCTCAACAAAATCTTCTTCCTCAATAAAATAATCCAGGTCTTGATATGGGAATTCCCTGTTTACAAGGGCATATCTTGGCACAGGGATTCCAAACAATTCAAGATGCTTGCACCCCAGAATTGAATATCAGTAAAATCACTATATATCAGAAAACAAATAGCATTGAGCATTGACACTAATTGAGCATAAATAGAAGTATGATCGTCATTTTAGTTATAAAAAAGGTTGAGCAGAGAGCAGGTATTCAAACACACGGTTGGACATAAGTAGTTTTCTTTTTCTTATTCTAAACACGTGAATATAAGAACACCTAAATTAGGGTTATTCATGACTTGACTGGGAATTCAGATGAATCACACAGCATCAGGCCAGGCCTTAATTTTAAATATCAACATGCCTCTGTGGAGAGAAAGTAAAAAATAAGCCCTATTATCTCCTAATATCGGCGTTTGTTTTTCCTTAAACCTTAATTTGTGGAGTAAAATAAATTTAGAAATGAACAAACCCCATTGTACAGATTCAACAAGACAATCAAATATGTATATTACCATATATATGCTCTATTTTTCTCTCATCAAAATTGTATGAACCAAAGTTATCATTTTACTACCATATAGTGTGAAGGACCAGCCAATTCAACTTCAAAGCTTAAACTATCAAGTGAAGGTCCATGAATTACTATTACTTTGTGCCCCCTCATAGTCTTCTGGGTTTGAAATTTGGACGAAGGAAAAGCTCATAATATCTTGAGCTGAAACTTAATTTTAAACAAGTAGGGGACAACGAGACAATAAAGTAAGTATAAAACCACAAATTATTTTCATAATCTCTAACAGATATCATAACAAAAGAGAAGCTTGAGAAACAGAACTGAACCACAGAAAAGTGAAACTTATTTCACTCACCTTATAAACCTTACGTCGGTCATGAAGAAGGTGCTGAGGTTCCAGCTCATTGACTAAAAAAGGCCTGGATCAACGTGCATGAGCATTTTCAGATCCTAAAGTGATTTCTTCACGTAATAATAGAAAGCAGAGACAGAAATAAGAAACTCTTAGCACTGCCGAATTCATTGTGCCTTGTGATTGTAGAAATAACTATAAAAGACTTAACGACTATTAAACCTCTTATTGCCACAGTTTCCCATTCACACACCCTTTCATATAATCAATCATCTTCCTATCACAATTATTAAGAGAGGTTTTATTCTAGAAGGTCAAGGAAACACAGTATACAAGTAAGCACAGTCAATGTTATATTTTATCCTATTAAGTGTCATTGACAATTGGCATGAAAGTATTCCAAAGCATCTTAAAAGTCACAATCTCAAAAGAGTATACACTGTAAACGGACTAATGACTGCTAAAAAGATGTGACAAATAAAATATACTTCGTAATTGTAAAAGCTTACTTCCTTAAAGCAACATATGCCTCAGCCTTTTCAAGGGGATACCCAGAGGAATGGAAAGCAATCAGACAGTCGCAAACTGGCCAGCTGAAATAGACACAATTTCAAACTTATAGCACCCAAGCAATGTAACTCTAGACACATATAGACTTTATGATAATGACATTTTCAGCTACAATTCTCATTTCCAAACTTTATATATCACAACTCCTGCCCACCAATCCATGAAACAGAAGGATCACAAACACTGTTTGCCGATTGAGGAATGAGTGCCCCCTTTCAATCCATTGGTCTAGAAAGAGAAGTAAACCAGAACAAATAATAGGTATGTTTGTTTTAGCGATTCGATTGCTTATAAGTTGCTTTTTAATAGTGATTTACGGTATACGAAGTAAGTATGTGAGAGGAGTTGTGTCTCGATTTACGTAAAAAGCAACTTATAAGTTTTTATAAGCTCAAACAAATATGCTTAATGTTCCCAGCTAATAGAACCCAAAAAAAAAAAAAAAAACAGAACAACTAACAGATAAATGCATGTTAAAATTATAAACCAAAATTGCACTGCAAGATTTACAGTTCCAGAAGTTCCAACTCATTAAATCAACATACCTCTCTATCGGATCTTCCAGGATGACCTTATCTCCAAAATATATGATCTACAACAAATATAAAGACAAAAACAAAGACGACATCATTATAATTAAAAAGAACAAATAAATTGGACAAGCTCTGCCGCAAAAAAAAAAAAAAAAGTGAGATGAAATACACAAATTCTACACCGGGAAGAAGAAAAAATTAATCAGCATCGACTGCAGTTTCATTGCATTTGGCAGAACCAAAAGAAAAATCAGTTTGTTGTTTTTAGTATACTCATGTACCAATCGCTACATTCAGTACTCAGCACATTTATTACAGACTACCTCAAATTCACCAAAAGCTTGCAGCCTCTCGAGAATCTGCCCCATAGGCGCCGAGAAAGCCTGCAATACAGAAAATGCTCATCAATGAGGATCGATGAACATAGCCACATAATTACATGATTTTCAACTCAAGGCGAGTCTCTGTTTTCGAAACACAAGGGAACAGGAGTGAACGCGAAGAGATAACCTTGGGGCCAAATTTCACCTTCTTTTCCATTACGCAGACTCCAACAGTTATCTTCCTCCCAGAACCTCCCATCTCTCCGTTCTCCCCCATCCCGCACTCAGACTCCTTTTAACTCCACTCCAGACACCGAACAAAATATCCGCTACTCTAATCCAGCGGTCAAGACACAAACACGTATAACTCACCACCAGCAATCCGTCGTCACTGCCAAACCTCTACGCATTCCAGAAGAGAAATGCACGCATACATAGAGACAAATGAGTCTTGAAGAAGCAAGAAAACGAGCAAATATGGCCAAGATGAAAACGGGAAACAAGGCCAAACAAGGGTAGCCGCCGACTCAAATAGACAAACTAGAGCATGGATTTGGAAAGAGAATGAAAAGTGCATATAAAAAACAAGTAACGCCAGAGCTCAGGGCCTCGTGGACCACAGCCACTGAGATGCGTAATGATATAAAAATTCAGAAGAAAAAAACAAAATCGGCTCGTTTAGAAATTCGTGTGGTGATTCTGGAATATACAGTTGAGAAGAACGTGGTAAGCTTTTGGCTAAAAAAAGGGGGCAAAAGTTTGGATTTCTCGACTCGCATCCCAATGAATCCAACTTGACTTTATTATATATCTTTCTCTGTCTCTTTCTCGAACTGAAAATGCGGGAGTGAACGTAGTGCGCAACTATTTGGCAATAGTCAATTTGGGTATCCTAAATCCTGATGACCTAAACGTTTGTTATTCGGTCGGCCAAAAAAAAAAAACATTTGTTATTCAGCCTAATCTACGCGAGACCAAATTTACACGTCATTTTTTTGGTCCGAGGTTGTTATAAATAAATAAATAGCCTCCCTGGGCTCTCAAGTCTTGCTCTGTTTTTCAATAGCAAATGCTTTCAAGGGTTGTCAATTCAATCTTTTATCTGGAGAAGAATTTCTAGGAAGCCTTTTATCTCATTGCATTGTTTCATAGATCATTGCACTGGATTTCTAAATCCTTTTTTATTCAACCTTTTCGTCCAGAAAGCTTCAGGTATATTGGATAAAGAATCCTATTTTCCCACCAAATAGGACAAAACAGAACTCAGCAAATATTTTATACAGGGACATGGGTATATTGCTGAATCTGTTTGATTTTGGATAGGTATGTGGGGTAATGAATGTCAATCATAATATAATTAACTCTTTGGAATCATACTCTTTTACGATTACAGATTTATGATGTACTATCATTTTATTTCTATAAGGAAAATTGTTACTTAAAAAAAACTACATGATCTCTGTGTATATCGGTTAGTACATTAATTATTAATATTTAATATTATTTAATGTAGTTAGTTAATAGCAAAAATATATTTAATGCCAAGAAAATTAATTTACTATTTTCTTATCACAACATAGAAAATAAAGTCTTGTGTTAGAATACAATGTATCAGTACAAAAATTTAATTTTTATAAAGCCAAATACAATGTTGACATAAAAACAAAATTAAGGACAAATTAAGCAAATCCTGAAAAAGGTATTTTTGTAGACCACATACGAGTAACTTATTCCACCGAATTATGATTGTGGGTAATGATGTTACCTGGTCCCTCTTTGACCATATAAATAGCTTTATAGAGGATAAAGGGGGAAATGCGAAAGAAAACAAATCTCATTTAAAGCTGGGCAAGATAACTCAACAAGGATGAAAAATTATTAGGTAGCACAGTAACAGTACTATTTTTAAAGTATACATGAACTATCACTATTGAATAATTGCACCACAAAAATGAACACGATTAGTTGCATATATTTGATGATTAGTTATATTGTATCACAATGGCAACTAAATTTGACATGCAGAAGGTACTTAAATATGAAATAAAGTAAAGATGGAGAAAAAGTCATGCTCACGTCATTATTAAAATTAAATAATAACAACAACAACAATAAAATAAAGAACATATATTAATATTGGGCTCAACTAAAACCAAGAATCTCCTTAAATCTTGAGTCAAACAAGGGATTGCGAATTTGATCTTCTACAGGGATAAATGTGTGCGTTGGTTCCTTTTACTTTTCCTTGGCAATGTACGCGCAAATATATTTAAAAAACATATTAATCTTACAAAGGGAAGTGGGGTCTTTATGTTAGTTGGGGGATATGCCATACGTCATTGGTGGCCTGGATAGAGAAATGACGTATGGAGTATTGACGTGTGTTTGTTCACAACCATATATATTCTCAATTGTCAAGCTCTGCCCTTTTCACTTGGACAAATCACAAGAGGACTCTTCCATTTGGCTTTGAACTCGCAATTCATATCCTTTTCAGCTTCCTTCCACCACGTCACAGCCCTTTCATGTGCGAGCCCTTTTGACCTTTCAAATATGGATAAGCTATATCCTCTATCCTGCTTCAGCATCTTGATAGGACGGTACGTAATTTGTTGTAGCAATCATATCTTATAGATTTGGAGTAGTTTCCGAATTATCCAAAATAAATAAATATATGCATGCTCTTGTTTTTAATTCATCCATTGAAGATGGTCGAATACAATCAACATCAGACAACATGCAGGATCCTCAGGCCCTACCGGCAAAGTATTGTCGTCCAAACAGAACTACTGAAAATCAACAAAATAAATCAGATAAAGGATAAGTCTGCCTGGGCCGCAAAAAAATAAATAAACAAACAGTATTTTATTTAAGAAGTACATGAGTAACAAATTATTGAGGGGTGAGACACAGATCAGCAAACAGAATCAAGCAGGATGGTCTAAAATTGGGTGTGCTAGTCTCCCAATAGTGGTCCCCGCGATGTGTCCCCCCGACCACGCATTCTGCACAGGAAATGTATAACTGAATCTCATGAATGAATATACCACTTTTTTGGGTGGACCATGACATGAATATACCACTTTGCCACTTTGCAAAATTCTTTTCCTTATTTTCCAGTTTCCATAACACTGAATCTCAGATTCTCTCTGTCACAACTGACACCCATTGACAGGCCCTAGTGCATTAACACCTCACACAAACACTTTCATGCCGTTGGCCGAACTAAATTTGAAAATACACACACACTCACTATACAGATACATATTATCTGTATGGAAAAATAATACAACCAGAGGGTGTTGAATAAGTATTTGTATAATTATCCAATTAAATTCAATGTAACTGCAATACCACCCACCCACCCACGCACTCACACAAACCTCATACTTGGCTAGTCCTTATAATTACAACTAAAGAGCAACCCAGTTTACAAGGCTTCCCACCAAATGGAATCTGAGAAGGGTTAAATGTAAAGAAATTCATGTTCATTTTAGCTACAAATCTGACTTCACACACGCATGCCTAAACCAAGAAAAATATGTTATATAAAGAAACAAATCAATTTCAGGGTATGACAGAAACCAAAAGTATATGCCAAGCTTCTATAGAAATCGGGATTAACTGCTAAAAATCATAAGTCATATCATATTTATAAAATGAGATGTATATTTCTTTCCACCGTAATTTTATCTTTTCCCCCTTAAAGAAAATGTATGTGTTTCCCGTACCTGAAAATTGAAACCACCGGTGACCCCATCAACATTTAGCACCTGCAAAGGATTAGACTTTAGATTACCAAACTTTAGATTATTACTTCTTTCTCCACTAGAACCAATGAAAATAAGTATAGATCTACCTCTCCTGCAAAGAACAAGCGGGGACAAATTTTGCTCTCCATTGTATTCAATGAGATCTACCACAAAAATAAAGAATAAAAAATAAAAGCAATGAGCAAAATTATATTTCTAACAAATTAAGAGAAGTGAGGAGAAAGCTTGAAAAAGAAAGAGAACCTCGGACAAGGAAACACCACCAGCAGTAACAAATTCTTCCTTAAATTGACCCTTAATTAGAAGGAAAAAGAAAAGTCTTATATCTGTTAGGAAATTTTGGTGAGGGTAAAAAAGGTAGATGCCATGGCAATGGAAAAATTAGAGGAATGATCTGGAAACTACCTTGCCTGCAACTTCAAAAGTACAATGCTTTAGTATAGAAGCAATAGAAATTAATGAATTATTTGACATGGATGCCCACAAGATATCTCCGGCTAAACCCTGTATATGAAATTATTTGTGGTTAGTAATGCAAAGTATTTGTTACAACTGACAACGTCAAAATATTTTTTGAAAATAGGAATAACTACACAACCTGTCGGTTCAACACATAACACCAAAATCTTTTCGATATGCCAAAATCAAGAGGATATGAATTATACGCTTTTTGTTTCTGCAGAGGCACAGGCAAAACAATTAAGTATTGTCATTGCAATGGGAAAAAGAGGAAATTTATTATAATCTAATAATTAATGGAAAAATATTCTAAGGTTCCGGTGAAACTAACTGCTTGATGACTACAGCCTGTGATCAAATTACTCAAGTTGCTGTCGTAAGAGGCATAGTAATGCCAGTTTCAGTTCTTAAGAACTATCTTGTGGAAGGGGACAATTTAAGGGAAGATTAGTGCTCTTTTAACACAACGCTTAATTAATAGAATATTATAGGTATTTTGTAGAATAAGATCAGACATTTCAATAATTAACCCAAGCCACAATTATGATATTCCAGAAGATATCCAAAACAGCAAGATTGGGTTTATATTAACGCACCAAGAAATACTATTGAAAAAATAATGAAACGTTTCCTCCCTTTTCAACTTTCATACACAAAGAACATGGATTGCATAATATTATTATACTGACAAAGCGCACCAGTTCCATACTTACCGCAAATTGATGCTTGTGATGAGAAAGGATAGACTTCACATTTTCTTCGTGCAAGTCTGGAGTGAAATCAACAATCAGTTTCCCTGCATCCAATTGACGCAAACATCAGTAAATGAGTTGCTAAAAAAATGTCATTAAAATGAAAAAAATGAAACTGATATAGAAGGAGGAAAACACATTTTACCTTTGTAGCCTGAACTGAACAGGTAACGAGCTCCCCAAGCAGATAACCGAAGAATGGCTGGCCCACTGAGTCCCCAGTGTGTGACTAACATGGAACCAACCTGAAATTTTAAGTTAAGGTAGAATAGCATACATATAGTTGAGTATTTGGTCAAAGGTTGTGATATAATAGATATCTGATATTAGCTAGTAAGAGGGTATTTTAGTAAATAAACTATGGTAAAAGTGTAATTCTCATTGAGAGTTAGTTAGAAGAGAGAGAATAGCAATAGTGACGTGGCTGGTCACAGGGAATATACAAGATGTACCAATCCTTCTCATTTCGTTTTGTGAATGAATTTGTCAGTTTTCCTCTCTTGTTAGTAACAGGTTGTTAAAGTAGCATACCTGTGTAAGCTGGGGTATATTCCTTTGGACATTATCTAATTTCAGTCTCACTTTAACTTTTGTGAATGAAATCTGGCAAGTAAACAGACAAAATAAGCAATAAATCTTTTTTTCCTAAAATAATAATCTTCACTTCTCAAGGCATGTTTTGCGTCCTCAACATGATACAACTGGATTGAAAGAAAATCAAAATCCAAAATAAAACAGGATATATGCCTCTAAATGAAAATCTTATCAATTTTATCCATTGGTGGGGCAAGCTTTATGGATGAATGGAAAATGCAATTGCAATCACAAACGGTGATCTTTTTATATGATACTTCCTACGTCCCTATGTACAAGTCCTCATAGGAAAAGACACACAGATCAAGGAGGAGACAAAATCTATGTATTAATGTCATACCATTTTAAACCTTAACTACCTTCAAAATTTAAATTAGGAGTATTATTAGAAACAAGCAATAATTACATCTTGAAATTTGGATCAGGACTTGTATTTAGGGACAAAATGGAAATCTAAATCAAAACTTATAAATAGAGGCGGAGTAAATATAAGAATCCTTTAATGTTTGAACTTTGAAGCCATGACTTTTATTTATAACTAATTTGGCTAGACTTGAAGTAATTTTGTCTTTGCATATAGTTCACCAAAATTTTCCATACTCTCAAGTCAATATTTGAAGTATCAGAATGTCACATTCTAATTAATGAATGGCAAGTACAAGGCTTATTAATAGAAACCATATACTTCATGAATGCTCCTGAATAGAACTTCTAGTTATATAACAACGGTAGTTGATTTTATTTGTATGCAACAGAAGGCAGAAAGAAATAAAAAAAAAAATTTGATACAGAATATTAATAAAGCAAAAGAACTCGAAGGGCAACAACTTCACTCAATACTTTACCCCAGCTAACTCTGTCAATTGTGAATCTTCTATTTTGAAAGTAAACAAGCTAGGTACTGGATCTATGATTGTATGACCAAGCTGAGATGCAAGAGCATAACCCTATGACACAGAAATTTTCATTAAAAATATGTCCAAAATGCATGACGCTTCAAATAAATCATATATTCATCCCAACCTGCCTGCTACAACCAGTAGCTATCAATAGATAATCTGCTTCAACTCGTTCATCATTATCAGCTAACTGCTGCTGAACATTGAGAAGGAATTTGCCACTATTAGGAACAGACACTGAGGTTACAGCTTTTCTGGTCTGCATACTAACTGAGAAAGGATACAAAGTTCAGCCTTGATAATACACCATTGTATCAGGAAATCCTCCATTCAAATGCATGTAAAACCAAGATAGAAATAGGAAAATAGGGAGAAGAATTCTAATCAGTTATTCATGAATTACAGTATGATGCCGTTTGCAGAAAATACAGTCCAGAATTGTCAACATGATCATTCATTATTTTATAAAAAAAGATTATCTATTCAGCATTTATGAAATGGGCAATACAAATCAATGTTAAAATCAAGAGAGGATTAGTAAATAACAGTGAATCAGAGGAGTAGTAAATAACAGTGAATCAGAGGAGTAGTAAATAAATCTATCAATGAATGACCAATAACATACAAGGAAGAGTCTCCACACAATGCAAAAGACCAACATCATAAGCTACCAAGGCAAATACCTCCCCTTTGCTTTACTTGAGACATGAGACAATCAATTATTGAAGAAGAACTGTTGCTGACAGGAAAAACCCTGCCATCGCCCTCAGTCTACAGGCAATTAAAAATGAATAAGATATTTATGAATTTAGAAACAAATGACAATATAAAGTATCAAGAATTACCTTCAATTCCACCCCATGAGAGGAAAACCAAGACATGGTATCCACTGGGCCATGCAAATTAAAGAACGATCCTCTAAATTCTTTATGGCCCCTAGGATAGTTTTCTGCCAAAATCTACAAGCTAGTCAATATTTCAAACTTCATCTGATCAGTATGATGAGGCCTAATATGCTAATTTAAGGCAAGTAAAACGGAACCTATGTTTATGACTTAAATAACATAGATAATACTGGTTGGGGGAAAAAAATTCAATGCCCCAAAGCAAGGTTCTAAAACCTGGACCGGTCACAGGACCGGTCGGGATACTGAATCAAGAGTCAATGAGTCAGACCGGAGCTAACCCGGGACAAACCGATGAAAAATTGAATATTTTAGGCTTAATCGATTTAATAAAAAATTACTGAACCGGTCCGGTTCGTTCCATGCCCGATTCGTTGGTTCCAGGGTCGGGCCAGTCCGATTTGGGTTTCAAAACATTGCCCCAAAGCAAATTAAGAAACCAGTTTCTTCTCTCCATTCTCTCTCCTCCTTGGAGTCATTTCTTCTCCCTTCGTGAGAGCTTCTTCCCTGTGTGTTAGGGGGTGCCTGCGCCTCTTTCTCCGACACTTGTCGGAGGGGAGGTCGTTTGGATAGGGGATTTTTTGGGCGCTCATGGATTTTGCTTCTTTGTGCTTGTTGATCATAGCTATGATCTGTGGGGTGTGGTCTAAGGGAAGAGGGGTTCGATCAGAGGAGAAACTCGGATCGACAGCAACGGAGCAGCTGGGAAATCAAAAGCTTGGTGGTGAGTTGCGATTCTTTATGCCTTTCTTGAGTTCTCTCTTTCTCACTGCAGATCTGGGTTGTATCCTTGTCTCCTCTACTTCGATCTCGCTAGATGGGATTGGTTTTTGGGTGGTCATTATAGATCTAGTGACAAGGGGCTGGTTAAGGGTTGGTGGTGTTGGCTAATATTTTTCGGGGCTGCTTTGTCAATATTGTCATTGCTACTTCTCCTTTCTACATGGCGGCGGCTGTGTGGAGATTGGGTCTCTGCTCTCTTGGTAGTAGCAGATAGAAAATCAAAAGGGATGAATTCAAATGAAAGAGTGGTCATGGAACCCACATCCCTTAGTTCCGGCATTGTTGTTGGTGTCTCTTTCCTTTTCCGGAAGCGCTGACGAAGGCACAAGTGGCTCTTTATCTTTGATTAGTGTTAGGGTTTGTTGGTGGTTTTGTTTTGGGCTTAGAGTTTTAGTGTTGAGCTTAGGCCTATTAGGTGTGTTGTTTTAATTTGTATTTTATGTTAAGGTTTATACTGTAACCGCTATGTTTAGTTCTCTAATGAAATATTTCTTTCCAGCCAACAAAAATTAAGAAACCAGTTCCGATATATGCAGTAGATTACATTTTCAATTCAGTTTAGGTTTTCGATATTAAATCAGACAGAAAAAATTAATTGGTCTGACCTCCTAATAAAATGAAGTCTAGAAAGGATCGGGATTCAGAATGACATAACACTTAAATGCAAACTACCAAAAAACCCTACCGCTTTGCCAGTTTCATTAAGATTAATGTAATCACAGTTGTTCAAAACATATCTTTCTATTGTTATCGGTCGCATACTCAATAAAATTTCATAACTAAGATTACCATATTGTCAGCACAATGCCCGTTTGTCACATTGCACCGGCCTCCTCCAGAAACCTTGACCTGCCAAAATACCATATGAAAAAAAAGATCAAATGAGAAAAGTGCAAAATACTCCATCCACACAAATGAAAAAAGAAGACCCACATACCTTGGAAAGAGGCTTTCCTTTCTCAATAATTACCACGCTGAGATCGGGGGCCACCGTCTTCGCCTGAATTGCTCCATAAACCCCAGCTGCTCCGCCCCCAACCACCACCAATAGCTCCTCCCTTGACTACCAGCAAAGAATACACTCTAATACATCGTGGTTGCAAAGAAAAGGGAGGAAGAAAAGCAATGCCTAAGAATGAAGAGCAAAAGTACCCTTTTAGTTTCACTTTCACAAATGATGCGCTCAGAAAACTTCCTTTTCCAGAGGGTTAGGGCAAGTCCGCCGCGTTTCCAACTATTAATTGGAATAAAGGAAGAAAACCCTGAAGAGGCGACGAGGCGGATTGGGTCTGTGACCATGCTCCTTGCTTATCCAAAACCTGACCCCCGCAACAAACGGAGCTTGCGGCGCAAATTTGCAGTGGCCTGTCCCCCGCGGGAAAGGGCCGCGAAAGTTTTCATGTTTATCTGCCTGACTGCCTCGGAAGTGCTCAAGTGCGTGGGAAATTTGTAGGAACATCCAGTATTGAAATTTACATATAAAATGGATCATATAAATATTAGAAAAAATAAATAAAAAATCATTTCAATTTCAAACCCTCAAATATGACGGAACTAAATTGTCGATTGATGTATAAGTTTCTTCTTCCCACATATTATTACCTCCGGTCCTAAATATAGTCCTAAATATAGGGCATATTTAGGACCGGAGGTAGTAATATGTGGGAAGAAGAAACTTATACATTTGCACTAAAAACTATATCCTATATTTAAGACCAGAGGGAGTATGATATATTGTCTCAATTTTGTAAAGGTAAAGTAGTTGGAAGTCAATAATTATACAAGTCAATAATCATATCCCCACCGTCAGGAAGTTAGAAAACAATCTATGGTTTCACACTATTTTTCAAATGTATTTATTTGTATATATATATATGTACTTAGATTACATGAATATATGAATTGAGTTTAAGAATCCTTCATGGTATCAGAGCCTAGGACTCTCTTAATTTTGTCCGGCACTGGTATCCTCCGTCTCTTCTGTCTAGTTCTGTTTTATCTGTCAGTTTCTGTTTTGCGTATTAAAAAAAAAAAAAAAAACTTCGGTGAGGGGCGCCATTTGTGAACACACACCTGACAGAAAGCACCAGGAGGTTCCGACTGGCGTGTCCCCTTGGTTCGTTGGCATTCTGGCAAGCATGTGAGGTTCATGCGCCGTCTTCTTCTCCACCGGCGCCAATCGCAGTTTGGTCTGTTCAGTGTTGCCAGCCCTTTTCTGACGTGTCCCTGTGGTGATCATGTTCGGGTCCGGTGTTGTTTGCAATCTGGGTTGATTTCCTCACTTATAGCTTGCTCACTAGCAAATTTGAGCTTCCCAGACTTCGATTTTACAGTTGTCACAGTAATTTGAGCTTCGGTCAACAAGTTGCAGATACTTCTGGATTTTGTTAGGTATTGTGGAGATCAAGTACTTGCAAGAAGGTCTGTGAATTAGGGAGGTAATCGGCTGATTATGCTTGGTTATGAATCTCCTGGAATTGTAGTTGAAGAAGAAGGTGACTTCGTTTTTTCCTTTGGCTGATTATAGTGATTGATTTTGCAATTATAGTGATTGATTAAAGTGATTGATTTTGTTCGGTATTATTACAAGCCGTGGGTCCATTCATGGAATCATTTTTGAATATTTGCTAAGAAAGTTGTAGTGCATAAACTCTCTTTCGGTGATTTCTTTTGTGTGGGTCCTTCCAAAAAAAAAAACTCTGAGGTACTATTCACGTTACTATTCATCTCAGGTACTATTCACTCACGGTTACTATTCATCTGAGGTACTATTCACTCATATTACTATTCATCTAGCATTGTTACTATTTATCTGGCAGCTTCTGTTCATCGTTTGGGATATTTCTGGTTGTGAGAAATTTCCATTTGGTCACTAGTGTGACGGTTGGAGGGTCTTAAAGCCTCGTTTGGGATTTTTCAGATTGTTGCTGCAGTTAATGTTTGTGTGATTCTTTTGTTCTTGCTCTGAGAATTTGTTGTCCCTTCACCTTTGCTGTTTGGTACATCTCCTTGTTTGATGATGGAGGAATTTAAGTCTAGATCTTCAGGTGCTCTTGCTACAGGTAATGTCACTTCTAGCCTTGCCACTTGTTCGTCAAAGTAGATTATCGATTCTGGAGCAACTGATCATATGACAAGTAACAAAAATTTGTTCTCCTCATATACTTCTTATGCCAACTCCTCTAGTATAACTATTGCTAATGGTTCTTATTCTCGTGTTCTCGGATCTGGTACTATCAAACCTACCCCGTGTGTTTCTTTATCCTCTGTCCTTCATGTTCCTGATCTTGCTTTTAATCTTTTATCTACTAGCAAACTTACTCAACAATTAAATTGTTTTATCACACTCTTTCCTGACCATTGTTTGATTCAGGATCTCACGACGAAACATGTTATTGGTAAGGGCTATGCAACTGGTGGTCATTACATCCTTGATGATCAGGTACCACGTTCTATTGCTTGTTCTGGTGGGTCATCTCTATTTGAAATTCATTGTCGTCTAGGTCATATGTCTCTGTCATCTCTCTGGAAATTATATCCTCAATTCTCTTCTGTGTCTACTTTAAATTGTGAATCCTATCAATTTGCCAAACACCATCGTGTTCATTTGACACCTCGCGTCAATAAACGAGCTGCATCCCCATTTGAGTTAGTACATTCTGATGTCTGGGGTCCTTGTTCAATCATGTCTCAATCTGGTTATCGTTATTTTGTCACTTTTGTTGATGATTTTTCTCGAACCACTTGGCTTTACTTAATGAAACAGCGTTCTGAATTATTTACTCACTTTCGTCATTTCTGCGCTGAAATTCAAACCCAGTTTAACACTCCTGTGAAAATCTTACGAAGTGATAATGCAAAAGAATATTTTTCCGCCCCATTCATCGAGTATATGCAAAGTCATGGTATTCTTCACCAATCCTCTTGTGTTGATACCCCCGCTCAAAACGGTGTTGCTGAAAGAAAGAACCGACATCTATTAGAAACTGCCCGAGCTCTCATGTTTCATTCCTCTGTTCCCAAAAGTTTTTGGGCCGATGCCGTTTCTACATCCTGTTTTCTCATAAATCGCATGCCTTCAGCCGTTCTTAGTGGGGATATTCCATATTCCATTCTGTTTCCCACCACTAAGCTGTTTCCTATAGATCCAAAAAATTTTGGTTGTGTTTGTTTTGTTCGGGATGTTCGTCCAAGTGTCACTAAACTCGATCCCAAGTCCTTACGATGTGTCTTCCTTGGTTATTCTCGAATTCAGAAAGGTTATCGATGTTACTCTCCTGACCTTTGTCGGTACCTTGTGTCCACTGATGTAATCTTTCATGAGTTTTCTTCTTTCTTCACATCCTCGACCTTCTCTGAGTCTCCATCTGTCATTGTTGAGTCTGATGATGTCCTAGTTTATCGTGTCCCACTCTCACCAGTACAGGCTATTGTTCCAGAACCTGATATCATCAATGATGCTGATGCCGCCAATGTTTCGCCGTCACCAGTCACTGCTTCGCCAACGGATTCTGGTCATGACTCCTTGGTTTCTTTTCCTAATATCTCAGATCCTCCCATTACTATACCTGATCCAGTTATTCCTGATTCTGCTGTTGATCCCTCCCATGACCTACCTATTGCCCTCCGGAAAGGTACCCTTCCTCATTGTCCTCCCAAAAGATATGCCAACTGTACCTATCCTATATCCTCTTTCGTGTCTTACCAGAATTTGACTCCTACTTCTTCTTCGCTTGTGGTCACCCTTGATTCTATATCCACCCCTACTACTCTTCACCAAGCCTTGACTCATCCTGGTTGGCGTACAGCAATGGAAGAAGAACTTATGGCTCTTGAAAAAGCTGATACCTGGACTCTTGTTGATCTACCTCCTGCAAAGAAAGCCATTGGATGTAAATGGGTGTTTGTTGTTAAAACTAAGGCTGATGGGTCTTTGGAACGGTTAAAAGCTCGGCTAGTTGCAAAAGGGTATGCCCAAACTTATGGTATTGATTATTCTGAGACTTTTTCTCCTGTGGCCAAACTCACCTCAGTTCGTCTTCTTGTTTCTTTGGCTGCCACATATCATTGGGATTTACATCAATTAGATGTTAAGAATGCTTTCTTGAATGGTGACCTTCTTGAAGAAGTTTATATGGAGCAACCACCTGGGTTTGTTGCTCAGGGGGAGAATAGAAAAGTGTGTTACCTCCGAAAGTCACTGTATGGTTTAAAGCAAAGTCCTCGAGCCTGGTTTGATAAATTCTGTGATGTAGTCAAGAAGTTTGGATTAAGTCAAAGCAAGTGTGATCACTCTGTGTTTTACCAGCAATCTGATGCAGGCATGATTCTTCTAGTAGTATACGTTGATGATATTGTGATTACAGGGAATAACATTTCTGGAATCTCAGAACTTAAAATCTTCCTGAA
This sequence comes from Inga oerstediana, assembly GCA_963210345.1. Taxonomy (NCBI): domain Eukaryota; kingdom Viridiplantae; phylum Streptophyta; class Magnoliopsida; order Fabales; family Fabaceae; genus Inga; species Inga oerstediana. The sequence continues at coordinate 13,684,593 of OY723403.1, read as the reverse complement.
TTCTCATTTCCAGACAAAAGATTTGGGGTCATTAAAGTACTTTCTTGGTATTGAAGTTTTGAGAAGCAAGAAAGGTTTTCTTTTGAGTCAAAGGAAGTATGTTCTTGATCTCTTAAAAGAGACTGGAAAACTTGGAGCTGCACCAAGCAACATTCCCATGATTTCGAATCCCTTCCTAGATCTTGATGCTAGTATGTTTGATGAGCTTCCTGATGATTTGAAGAAGAAGATTGATCCAGAGAAATTGAAGCCGTTTCCATTTCCTGAGAGATATAGAAGACTCATTGGGAAGCTGAATTATCTAACAGTAACTCGTCCTGATATAACATTTTCAGTTAGTAGGCTCAGCCAATTCATGGCATCACCAACAGTGGCACAATGGGAAGCTTTAGAACATATATTGTATTATTTGAAAGGTTCTCCAGGTCTTGGTATTCTTTATACAGATTATGGGCACACTAAAGTCGAGTGTTTTTGTGATGCGGATCATGCAGGATCTAAGGCTACAAGACGATCCACTACAGGTTACTGTGTATTTTTTGGTGGAAATTTGATATCTTAGAGAAGTAAGAAGCAAGGAGTTGTGTCAAAATCAAGTGCAGAAGCGGAATACAGAGCCATGTCACAGTCAACACAAGAAATTGTGTGGGTATTTCAACTCTTGAAAGAAATTGGCATCACTTCGACTTTGCCTGCAAAACTATGGTGTGACAACAAAGCAGCACTTCATATAGCATCGAACTCTGTGTTCCATGAACGAACAAAACATATTGAAATTGACTGTCATTTTATTCGTGATAAGATCAAAGAAAATATTGTATCTACAGGACACATACGATCCGACGACCAACTGGCAGATCTTCTAACAAAAGCCTTAAATGGAACACGGGTTCAATATCTTTGTAACAAGTTGGGCATGATCAATATATATGCTCCAACTTGAGGGGGAGTGTTGGAAGTCAATAATTATACAAGTCAATAATCATATCCCCCACCGTCAGGAAGTTAGAAAACAATCTATGGTTTCACACTATTTTTCAAATGTATTTATTTGTATATATATATATATATATATATATGTACTTAGATTACATGAATATATGAATTGAGTTTAAGAATCCTTCAAAGATATATTAATTTTTTTATAAATGTTTATACTACAGTAAATTTTTGTTATTGATATTATTGATATTTTAAATTTAAATTAAAATTTACTGCATGTTCCATTTTGTGATCTTCTGCCTTGTGCGACCGCCAATCTACGGTTTTGGTGCCCCCTGCTGCGCGGCAAATATGCAGGGCTTTTCGAGTGTTTTTTACATGTTACTTTTTATTATTAAATTTTATATAAAATGAATCATATTTTGATATTTTATGGGTCAAAAATAAAATTATTTTTAATTTTTTATAATTTTTCAAAAATATTTCAGAAAAAAAGTGCAAATTTTTTTTTTCATTTTGAGTATTGAATCTTTAAAATATTAAAAAGCAGTTTCATTTTTTACTCATAAAATATTAAAATGTCATTCATTTTATGTAGAATCAAATGATAGAAGGGATAAAAAAAGCACTTGAAAAGTCCCCCTTTTTGCAGCAGGCCGAGCAGAACCAAACGCAGAACACCCACCCTAATTCCATGAGGATGTGCGAAGAATGCGAGGTTTTGGACGATGTCCGAAAGGTATTTGATAAAATTCCTCATGCTGAGGTCTCTTATTCAATGTCAGGTAGTTAACTCTAGCACTATCTTTGTAAACGTATGACTCCTCTGAAAATTCATATAAAATATATTTATCTAATTTAATTAGATTAAGAAAATTGGTTAAGTTAATTAGTTAATATGATATGTATTTTCTTAAAAATTCTAATCATATTATTTAATTATCTCTTTCCCTCTCCTCCCTGATTATTATTGAAAGAGCATCAATATGGGATAAATTAGAAAATGATTGATAAATATAAAAACATTGTCTTATATTTAAAATAAATATCAACTTCAAATATATTTTATATTTGAAGGAAATATTATAATGATTCCAATTAGATGCTTTTTGTAGATGCCTTTGTTCCTTTTCAGGATATTGTCTGTTACGTTGTTTACCATTTTAGAAATTTTGTAAATTGTATCACACAGTCATTATCTGTTTGTTTCCCATCAGTTCATAGACGTAACTTGAATCGATTGAGTTTGTAACAGAATATACATCAGAGACGTATATATACATATCCTACACGTCGTACACAAATAACCGGCCTTTTCTGTTTTCATCTGCCAAGTGCTAACATCATTTTGTGGCAACAATTTCACTTACGCCGACCGATCTGTGCTTTCTCGGTTACACATCTCAGGGAATAAAATGAGTGGTCAAAATTATTAGGTGATGAGAAAACTCAATGGAATTTATTTCTTTAAGTACAGAATCTGAGAAGAAAGATAAATACATAACATACATCACTCTGCATTGCATCTCAAATGATCTTGTTTAATTTGCTCTATGATTTGAATCTCAGATCAATTACCTCGCAGTTTTTCATCATCTGGAAAATGTCACATTCAACTTCTGATCGAATGAGCTAGCATAGCTGCGGACATCTATATATATATAGCACTTCTGATGAGCCTCGCTCCCGCCTTCCTTAGGCTCGGACGTACTATTTGCTCTGATAAGCAATTACACTAAGCAAAACTATCCATGTTAGAACATAATCAAATAATGTCACAGACTTTTGAATTCAGAATGGATACAATTTCTCCGGAAAGAGCTTATCATCACCTTGGAATGTGGACGGGACGACGATGACATGCATATCAGAATTGTGAGGTGGTAGGTGTAGGCGAAGGGGATATAGGTTCCCGTTCAAAGGATTACGGGAACACACAAGAATATCATCCTGTCCCGTTTCTTCCTTGAGCTTTTCCTTCAACTCATTCAAAGAACTTCCCTTGAAAGTGAAGAACTTCTCCTTTCCAGGCTCAACATCTCCGTTGTCATCCCCCACTTCATAAAATATTGTCCTCCCTTCTTTCTTCGGCGATAGCGCGTATTCCTCCAAATTATTATTCACCTGCAAGTGACAAGTAATTAGCACCTCAAAATTCCCATTCAATGTCTCACATTATGCTTGAAGGGACGCATAGTCTTTCAAAGAAAGAAACAAACCTCTGTTCCTTTTGGAGACCTGAGTTCAATTTTGGAAAAGTTGTCGTCATTCGTAACGGAATCAGAAGAGTCGGTTACGGGTGGATCCAGGGAACGATTGGGCGGGGCGATAGGCTTGGGACGAGGTCGCTGTTTGGGACGTTGCTGTTGTTGAGGACGAATCTCTACGACATCGACGTCCCAAAGAATCCAATCTTGTGTGGAGTTTCTGTAAGGAATATCGTGGGTGATGGAGTTTCTCCACGGAGGTAGTCCGCCGTTGGCACGGAGGAATTGGCCGTAACGGGTCCTGAGTCTCACCTGAACGCCCTCTCGGATGGGTTCCCATTCGAGGGAGGAATCTAATCTTCTGGGAACAGTTTGGAGCACTTTCTTGCCTCCAGATCCAAATATGAAGGGCATATTGGAGGCGGTTAGGTATTTACCGTAACAGCTCTTGAATCGTATGAAATTGGAACTCTCGATGATCTCGACGTTCCATTTAGCGTTCTTGTAGCAGCCATTACGATCTTGACGAACAGTTTCTTCGTCGTCGTCGGCGATCAGGTATTTGTCGTGGTGGCTCCTCAAACGCACCACGTTGGCTCTTTGGAAGATCTCCATTTCTCGGATCCGGATCACAGAAAATGGGATAAATTTAAAAGAATTACAAAATGTGAAATTCCATTTGAGTTTTGCTAGCAATAAACAGTTTTTTCTATGTTTGGAAGGAGATGGTAGCCAGCTCTATCTGTCCTGTGACATTAAACGTGAGCCTCACAATTACTTCCTAGTTTGAGGCAACTTGTAACTCTTCCCATGCAAACTCACTTTTTCTCGTGCTATCGTTTTTTGGTAACATCATAGTGCGCGCCTTATCTAATCCAATTTAATAATACTCCTATCAATAGCATAATTTTCACTTTATAATTCAATTTTATCATTAAAGAAAATTTTATACATTAAGAACCAGAATTATGTAGTAAATAAATTTTGAATTTACTGGCAAAAAAGAAAATTAAACTTTAGGGTTATTTTATTTAACATATTCTTTTCATCCCGTACATAAATTACTTCCAACATGTAACAAAGAAAAACATTAACTCTATCTTAAAATTTAACACATTTTTAAATTTGTTATTATTAAATATACATTATACCCATGAGCCTATATAATAATAATAAATAAAATATATAAAATTGTATGTTCATATGAATAATTTAATTATGTTACTTATAAATAAAATAAAAAAAATTTCCCTCTACCGTATAAGTAAGACGGGACGAGCATTTGCCAACACAAACCCTCGGCCATCGACTTCTTGAATTATCCGTGCCATTTTACATCTTTCCAGAATTAAATGGACTATTTGTACTTTTTATTTGGGATAAGTGGTAGTATGGTACAGACATCACAACTGAAGATAAGCATGCTCTTAGATGCTTTGCTGTACTTTGATAGTTTCTCATAGTACTTTGGGTTAAGGTGCAAAAATGCACATGAGCTTTTATCAAAAGTGCATCCAACACCAAATGTTTTTTTTAGGTGCAAAAGTAACTATATGGTTATAAATAAGGTGCAAAAGTCACAGTAGGTGTTAGATGGGAAACGCTGACCGTTAAAAGCAACTTAACTGACCGAAAGTGATGGCTTTCTTCCCAACTTTTCACTGTGGGCCGAAGCTTTTCTGACTTTTCTTCCCAACACCAACCTTTAGCATTAATTTGTTTAATCTCCACTTCATTTGACTGTGCTGTGTTCATTCAGGGACTCCAGTTATGGACTTGAGATTCGCTAGCACTGATAAGGTGCCACCAATCATGGATTGGCTTCGAAAATTCCTGGTTGCCTCCCAAGAAAGATTATGCATCTGCGAGTCATGATAAAGGCTGACGCATTAGAGGAATTGAGAACTACACGCAGACCCCACGGGGTGATTATTGGGGGGTCAAATGCAACCAACAGGGCTCTATTATTTCGTTTCTCTACTGTGGAATATACCATGTCTAACGCAACTCAATTTCAACCAAATCTACAAGTTTCCCAGCTTCATTTGCTAAAGCTTGACTCTCAGGCGGGACCATCTTGATAAAGCTCTTTCCTTTTCCTTTTGTTGTTTTTCTTTCAAATTTAAAAGGAAGGGCAAACTCTTCTCTCGCTTTCGTGTATGCGGCTCAAACTGATGGGGTGTGTGAATATAATGTTGAATAATTGACCTGGAAATGCAGCATACGGTTGGTCACCGACACTGAGTGCAAAGCTATGGGATTAAATAATCGTCCATATATGGAAAAGCCCTAAACTCAGCCTCCAATCTCGCCGTCGTCGCTGATCGAACTCGGTCGTCGTGTATGCCGAGGATTTCTTTAATCGGAACCCTCTCCCTCCGATTCGTTCACGATTGTTGCTCGCGCTTGGAATTTTGGCACCGTTGCAGATTTCCACCCCAGGTGTGCTTCGACAGTAGCTGTTTCGGATTTCTTTCACAAAACCCACATTATGCGTTTTTTTGCCCTCATTTGCACTGCGTTTTTTGCGACATTTTCACTGAGTTTTCTCATTAATTCCAGTCAACAGCCCAATCACCTGCCATGTCAGCAAAGTTAGTCAACTAAGTTGCTTTTAACGGTCAGCATTTCCCATCTAACACCTACTGTGACTTTTGCACCTTATTTATAACCACATAGTTACTTTTGCACCTAAAAAAAACATTTGGTGTTGGATGCACTTTTGATAAAAGCTCATGTGCATTTTTGCACCTTAACCCTAGTACTTTTGATGGCCAGGCCATAGTCCTAGCGTTCTAATTAAGGTTATTAAATCTGGATCGATTATTGAATCAGAATTAATAGGTCAGATTGAAATCAAATTAGAGCTTTCTGAAGTTAGACCGATGAGGAAGTAAAGATTTTAGGGTTATTTATATGAAATTCTCAATAAAACTTTTAAAAAATGAATTAAATTATTATTTTTTAAATTAAAAAATTTTGAATCTGTTAAACCGGTCTAACCTTCCGGACCGAATTAGTTGGACCACCAGTTCGCTAATTTCTGGTTCAAACCGGCTGGTCTGCTTCTGTTTAATAACATTTAACCTCAAGCTTCGGCTTGCTCATGTGCCCAAAAAAAAAAAGAAGATATTTATTTAATATAAATATGTTTTGGCAATTAATATATTTACATAAAATTTTACAAATAAGGTTCTTTAATAAGTACAATATTTGTTTTAATTAGGTAGAATGAGGTATATACCTAACTGTAATTTTTTTTAACAATGGTTAAGGTACATTCAGCACTCTGAAATCACTATTACAGATTTGGGCATTTATAACTCCTAATACATAACGGTTACAGCTAATTAATGTCATATATGTTGAAGTGAAAGTTCCAAAAAGATACATAACGCTTAAATATAACGGTTAATTATGCACCCCATCATGTATTGCGAGGCGAAATTCGTGAAAACACAAAAATAACGGTTGTAGTTAATAATCATCATTTATTTAGTGACAAAAGTGAGCATTCTTTCGAAACAACTGTCATGTAACACTTATTACAAACAATTCGACTTCCAATCTCTTATATCAGAGAACACAAAACATAATGGTTTTCAGAAACAAGTGTCATGTAACAATTTTAAATGATCTATCTTCCTTAAATACCAGTTCATTGGTTATAACCCTTCGTAACATCGTCGGACATTCATAAGTCATAACTCTTCGTAACATCCATTAGACCTCTATTTAAACTTACATATTCCTTATGATTCTTACTACTTTTCTTTATTAACCTTCTCCTTCTCTCCATCATGTTAACATAATAACATCCTAGGAAGCTCCTCGCCACCACTGCCTCTTCCTTCTCCTCCTCCTAAAATGGAGGCTTTGATGAAGTTGTTGACAGGCCTTGATTCCCACACAAGGCGTTTAACAACATATGCTAATAGGCTGAATAAGAAGTTGAACCTCATACTTCATCACAGAGAGGTTGAATATAACTTGCAGTTAGACCATTCATCTTCTTCCTCCAATGATAAGAATAAAGAGGATGAAGAGGAGAAGGAGGGCAATAGTAGTGGTGGTAATAACTTAACACTACTATTGTATTTTTAAAATATTTAAAAAAAAGTTAAAAAATAACTTTATACTTCACAGTTATTAATTAATAACCATAAAGTATTCTTTTACCATAGTTTCAAAAAACCAACATAATTAACGGTTCTAATTTAATAAACGTAAATAAAACCTTTGAAACCTTTCTTCTTCCCTACCCTGATTGACTCTAGGTGCCTCTTTGTTACCCAATGATCGTTAGGAGAACTAGGTACCCTTTTATCAAGTTATGTTCAACTTCCGTCCCTTCTAGAGTTCTAAACATCTATTTAAACTCCCTATTTTCATTTATTTTTCCTACCTTTTCTTCATCATCTTCCTCTTTTTGTTCTCCTAATCACAAAGAAGAAATGTCGTGCGGAAGAATTGCCAAAAAAACTCTCGGCATCATCCTCCACCTCCTCCTTCTCCTCTTCCCTATCCTCCACCTCTTGCTTCTCCTCCCTAACATCGGCCTCTGCTGCCTCCACCTCCTCCGCCTCTACATCCTATACTTCCACAACTGGAGGCAATGTTGCGGCATGTAAAAAACATTGACCATGCCGTAATGAGACTTTCTTTATACCTCTAGAGTATGAACAAGAAGGACAATCTCATACTTGATCAATATGAGATTAGCCATAATCCTGACAATGATCTTGGTCACTCCTCTGGTGACGAGTAGCTTGATGAACTCACCATAGTTCTATTTTTACATTTTATCGTTTTAAATGTACTATTGTGAAAAAATACAGAATCTTTCTCACGGTTATTAGAAAAAAAACGTTATAAAATATAATAAATAACAATTCATTAATTGTTCTTTCAAAACAACCATAATGAATTCGTAGATAAATAACAGTGTTTATAAAACAATCATCATGAAACTAATGGCACAGAAAAAGAACATATATAATTATGCGGATTGATTCCTCTTCAACTTCCATTACACGCTTCACTTCCAATCTATTTAAACTCCCCATTTTCATACATTTTCTTCACCCTATTCCTTTATTTTCCACATTGTCATGGTCAAGTGACGTGCTAAAGAAATGCTCCCCAACCTCCACCTCTATCTCCTCCTCGTGTGGCTTTTGAACATACACATTTACCTGCTTCTCTTCCTCCTCCCACCCAACCTCCACGCCCTCCTCGTGCTCCTCCTTCCCAACCTGCTTCTCCTCCTGCTTCTCTTCCTCCTTCTTCCCAACCTGCTCCTTCGCATGATTCTCTTCCTCTTCCTTCTCAACCTACTCCTCCTTCGCCTACTTCACTTCCTCCTCCACCCCCACCTACTTCCCTTCCTCCTCCCATCAAACCTCCACACCCTCCTCGTACTACTCCTTCCCAACCATACTCTTTGACACTATCAATGACTTTCCTGCATATGGTAATTTGTCATGATATAATATTAAAGGCGAACTTGGATGCCCGATTTGCGAAGATGGTATGCATTCAATTAGATTGAAGCATGTCATGAAGAACTCCCACATAGGACATCGAAGATGGCTGCTTCGAGAACATCTTGACCGAAATTTTAAAAAATATTTCAATGGGAAATTAGAAGGCAAGACACCTCAACCTTTGATTGATGAACATGTGTATCAAAAGGTAAAAGATATAAAATGTATATTTGGCAAACCTTTTGCAAGCAATATTGGGACAGATGGGTAGAAAAAGAGGTCCATTTTCTTTGACTTGCCTTATTGGAAGACCCTAGATGTGAGACATTTTCTTGATGTTATGCACATTGAGAAAAATCTATGCGAAAGTATTGTTGGCACATTACTCTATTTGCCAGGAAAGACTAAAGACGGCATAAATGCTAGGCTATTCGTGCTTGATAGGGGAATAAAGGAAGAATCAGTACTAAAGGAGAGGGGAACCCGTACATTTCTTCATTCCATAGCTCACACACTATCAAAGGAAGAAAAAAAATTAGTTTTTGTTAGTTCCTCACTTCAGTCAAAGTGCCAAAAGGTTACTCTTCAAACATCAGTAGACTCGTGTCAATGAAGGACTTGAAACTGATGGAATTAAAATCTCATGAATGTCATGTCTTGATGGAGAACTTGATTCTAGTGGCTATACGGGGTATCTTGCCTTATAAGGTACGAGTTGCAATCACCAAGTTATGTTTCTTCTTTAAGTCACTTTGCTTTAAAGTGATAGACCCTAAAAAATTGTCGAGGTTGCAAAACCGAATCGCATACACATTGTGTGAGCTTGAGATGTATTTTCCTCCAAATTCTTTTACATCATGGCCTACCTGACAAATCACTTAGTTAGAGAGATAAAACTTTATGGCCTGACGTATTTAAGGTGGATGTACCCAGTTGAACATTTCATGAAGATAATGAAAGGGTTAGTAAAAAATCAGAGTCTTCCCAAGGGTTGCATTGTTGAACGATATATCTATAAAGAGGCCACTAAATTTTTTGCCACATACTTGAAACATGCAAGAAATATTTGGCTTCTCGTGTCTCGGCATGAGGGAAGAAGGTCTGATGGAGAAGGGATCATGGGCAGAAAAGTTGTAACCATCACAGACTAACAGTTTGAGCAAGCACACCTATATGTCATGTACAACTCTGAGGAGGTTGACGAGTACGTTTATGCATCAAATCTAAAAGGAAAATCCATATAAAGGAGAAAGATTATGTGCTCAACAACATAATAAATATTTTATAGCATGGCATAAAGATCAAGTCCTTAACAAGTATAGAGCTGATCCTAAATCAGTTTCTAGTAAATTGAAGTTTGTAGCATCATATCCAAGCAATCAAGTGACGTCTTATGCAAGCTACATCATCAATGGGTTCACCTCTACAATTCTAAACCGATTAAATATAAATATTTACTCACCCCTACAATTTTGTGGTTCTCATTTATTGAAACTCAACACTTGCTTCAAACCCTAGCATTCAAACTTTATTTGTGCTTTTAAAAAACTCTCAATGAGTAAGAAAATATTTGTGAAATAACTATGGTGTTTGGGAGATTTTAGGACCACAAAATAAAGCTAACAAATATCCCTAGCCTCCATCAAAACTACTATTGTCGAAGGAACCAGAAAATCGCCACCAAGAAAGAAATTAGTCATGAGGAAAAGGGATGGAGGAATTAATATAAAGAGGGCGGGGCCCCACCTATTTTTGAAAATTATATTCTTTCATTCCCCTTTATTCTTCATCTTCTTTATTTAAATATACTATTTTATTTATTCACTTTTATTTATTTATAATTTATAATATTTAAAATTCTAATTACCCTTGATATACATCAGACTCTAAATTTACCAAGATAATCCAAAAGTTTATATATTATAATTTTGTAAATAATCTTGTGCTTTTAGATCCTTTCTAGATCTCCAATTTCTTGATAAATCTTATCCTAATAATTCTTAATTATTAGAAATAAAAATTAGGATGCTACAAAACACGATTCACAACTATCTCTGCAGGCCTCATGTATAACCTACAGAGGGTTAACATGATTCACAACTCATCTCTCCCTCAAAATCATGTTATCCTAGAGAGCTAAAGGCCGCTATCTATCCAAGTTAGCTCTTCCAATGTCCACCACAGAATGGTCATAGGAAGACCAACCTTTATAACATATATTGAATAAATGACGGTTATGATCTGTAATGTATCTACGTCAAGCAATTATAGCGCCCACATATATGACGTTCGGAACCATTATGTATGGCAGTTAATAACCGTCATATTTCGTGATTTCTATAATAGTGAATATTTTTCAAAGTGTATTCAGTGCTTTAAAGTATTTTGTGGTGCACTTATCACCTTAAGTATTCATCTGGTGCACTTGGCACCCTAAACTATTTTTTTATGTTCGTCCACCATAAACTAATTTTTGGTGCTTCTAACACCTTAAAATATTTTTTTAGGTGTATCCTATTAGGAATATTAGTGTTAGTATTCTGTATTGTTCATTGAACATATTTGGTTGTACGGGTTTAGTATTATGAGTGGACTTATATGATATTAGGCCTAGTATTTCGGTAGTAATGATAGAGTGTATAGAATATTTTGTAATACTTTGTTCAGGTATAAATATGTGATAGGGGGTCAATAATTGTTGGTCTTATTTCTCATATCAGTGGACCATATGTTGTTTTTATGGTACCAAAGCACAGGCTGATCCTGAAGCCCAGTTCTTGGCAATGGAATGATGCCCATTTGTCTCCTTGCTAAAAGAAGGCTTGTGTTTGGCAATGGTGTTGTTGGAAAATCCCAAGATTAATGTTCTTGATTTGATCTTGAATTTTCAATCTCCATTGTGTTTCCAAGTATTGCAGAGTTATGAAATCAATGGTTGTATTGTAGAGTTACAAAATCATTAGTTCTTGATTGAGTTGTATAATCAATAGTTCTTGATTAATTGGAACAGATCTTGACTCTTCGATCTGACTTATCAGACCTCCCAATCTCTGTAGACCTCACGATCTCCTTTAACTCTTGCATGGTTGATCCCTGTAAGCAAATTTGGCTTGATTTTAGCATTGCATCAGTCACATCTTGCCAAAATTTTATGTCGCCATCAGTGCGCGCTCCACTAATGGAGCTCCTATGATTTCCCTCATCGCATCTTACCAAAATCACTGACAGTTTGCTCTTGTGATATTTTACTCACCGAGTTTCACTTGGTGGGTCCCAATCCAAGATTACAAGACAAGGCTCTTCCTCAGCTCTATTTCAATAAGTCACCAAAGCACTCATTGATTCTCAGTCTTTTTGTTTTATGGTAGAAGTTTTCTCTTAATATTGTAAGGGCCCACATCTATGCTTCTAAGTCGATTTTGCCCTCTATTTTTTTATTCAAGAACACTAATAGCTTCTACAACTAATGTTAATCACCATCTATATCTTCACCCATCTGATACTCAAGCCATTACACTTATGCCTCAAATTCTGACACGTTCCAATAATTATCTTGTATGAAACAGTACTATGCAGCTAGCCTTATTTAGGAAAAGTAAATTGGGTTTCATAGAAGGAACCTGCATTCTTGAGAAGGAAGCCAGTAAGGAGCAATGGGACCACTGTAACGCGGTTGTTCTATCATGGCTCTTGAATTTTGTAGATAGAGAAATTGCTACTAGAATAGTGTTTTCAGACTCAACATCTTCTGTCTGGCAAGACTTAAGGGAAAGGTTCCACAAAATAGATGGAACCAAATTTACTCTCTTCACAAATCCATTTCTTCCCTCACATAAGGAACACTTACGGTCTCTAGCTACTTCACAAAACTTAAGGAGCTTTAGGATGAGTATACGCTCCTGGTTCCTCTCCCAACCTGTAAGTGTGACACATCAGCTGAGTGTGTCAAAACCATTTAACAACAATGACTACTTCAATTTCTTATAAGATTCAATGACTCCCATCAGCAAGCAAGATCCTAAATTCTCCTGATGAGTCCCTTGCCTATCAGCAAGCAAGATCCCAAATTTTCCTGATGAGTCCCTTGCCAAGTGTTAATCAAGCATATTCCATGATATATCAAGATGAAGAACAAAAGTCCATTTCCTCTCAGGCTTTGCCTAACCTAATTGACAAGGCAGCCACATCTACTAGAGGGGGAAGACAAGGTTGATCAAGAGGAAGAGGCTGCTCTCAATCAGAATGCAGTCACTGTAACGTAAGGGCCATATTCATGAAAATTGTTGTAAGCTAGTTGGTTATCTACCTAGAGGAGGAGGAGGAAGACAGACTAATCAAATTAACCAAGCCCTAGCTAATTAGCAACCACCAACTCAAGGTTTTTCTAACATTCAGCAAGACCCTTACACAGAGTAATACGATCAAATTTTGCAGTTGTTGAAGAAGGAATATGAAGACGTTGCTGTAGGCATTATTGAACATAATGAGGAAAGTATTTTAGGTTTGATTAATGCTCTCCCTCTCTCTTTATGTCAATCAAATTGGATTCTAGATTCTGGTGCCACATGCCATATAGTTAGTAGTCTCAATTTATTAGATACTGTGCATGTTTACTCATGACCTCTTAGGAAAATTAAGATGCCTAATGGGGATAAAATTATAGTTACTCATATAGGCATAATGAAACTGACTAATGACATAGTGCTACATGATGTGTATTATACTAAGGAATGTTACTTTAATCTCATTTCTATTTCCAAGTTAACTAAACAAATGAAATTTATGATCTCCTTTTATCCTGAGTTTTGTTTATTGTAGGAGATTTGAACTGTAAGGCCTCAGTTGATTGGTAAAATCTATGGTGGATTGTACCTAACTGGAAGAAGCCTGAAACTTGACTCCCTTATAAATATAGAGAATGATAATCTTGGAAATCAGAATGCAGCCCTATGGCATAAGAGACTAGGTCATGCACCTTTAGAAATCCTTAAACACTTGCATAAGTAGAAAAGGACATTATAGGCTTGCCTAAAATTGATTGTGACATATGTATTCAAGCTAAACAAAGTCGTTTACCTTTTCCTCATTCTGTATCTGATTGTTCTACACCTTTTGAGCTTATGCATTTGATGTTTGGAGCATTATAAAGAGCCTACATATAAGGGTCATAGATATTTCCTTACTATGGTTGATTATTTCTCTCATTGTACTTGGATATTCCTTATATTGAATAAAAGTGATACTTTTCAATGTTTGAAAAATTTTCTTGCATATGTTTCTAATTAATTCTCTTTTATTGTCAAGAAAGTCCAGACTAATAATGGTTTTAGAATTTGTTAACAATCAAGTTAGAAATATTCTTAATGAAAAAGGTATCATTCATGGAACAACTTGCCCTTACACACCACAACAAAACAAAGTGGTGGAAAGGAAACATAGAAACCTCTTAAATGTAGCAAGGAGTCTCCTCTTTCACTCTAGGGTTCCAATCAAAGTTTGGGGGAAAGCATTAAAATAGCCACCTTTCTCATTAATCAAACTCCCTCAAGGACTCTAGGGTATAAAACTCCTTACGAAGTACTCTACTATAAGCAGCCCGAGTGCGAGTTGCATCATCTTAAAGTGTTTGGATGTTTAGCTTTTCCAATGACACCAAACAACCTTGATAAGTTTAAACCTAGATCTGAACCTAGCATTTTCTTAGGGTATCCCCCTAATCAAAAGGGTTTTTTGTTAGATCAAGTTTCCATAAAAACCATTCTTGTTACTAGACATGTGACCTTTGCGGAAAATAATTTCCCATTTCGAGACCTTATCAAGGACAACCAGCTAACACATTATAACCTAGACTATTTTTCCTATGATGATCAGCCCCATCAAAATAGCTTGAGTCATGATAACTCAAACGAAGAGAACTTTAATATAGCAATAAATCATCAACATGATGAACCAGGAAATGAAACTAATATTGATGTTGACCAGCACATGTCACAGTCTGACAGATTTGCTAGAAACAACACCTGTTTCTGATTATATCTGTTTTGCAGAGACAATACCTGTTTCTGAGATAAAGGTAAAGAGTGGGTATCTATTACGTGAATTTGTGTCATATGCCAATGTTTCTAGTGATTATAAGAATTATTTACTCTTTACTGATGCTATTTGTAAGCCATCTAGTTTTCAGGAGGCAGTAAAAGACCCCAAGTGGATGGCTGCCATGCACAACGAGATGAAGGTGCTGAAACAAAATCAAACTTGGCAAAATGTTGATCTTCCCAAGGGTAAGGTTCCTATTGGATGTAAGTGGGTATTTAAGATAAAGTACAACTCTAATGGGACAATAGACTGTTATAAGGCTGGATTAGTTACCAAGGGATATAGCCAACAGGAGGGAATTGTTTGCTTCAAAAATTTTCACCTGTCGTTAACATGTTAACTGTGATATTAGTTCTTACCCTTACTGCAATCCATTATTGGCATCTATTCCAAATAGATGTGAATAATGCATTCCTTCATGGAGATTTGTATAAGGTAGTTTATATGAAAGTGCCATAAGGATTTGACCAATTTGGGGGAATAAAATATGCAGGTTGATCAAATCCTTGTATGGTCTTGAACAAGTGTCACAAAAATGAAACTCTAAACTCACAGAAACCTTGTTAAAGGCCAGTTTTCGACAAAGCAAATATGACTATTCCTTATTTTTCAAACAAGAAAAGTAGGGATCACTTTAGTCCTAGCTTATGTAGATGACCTAGTTATTGCTGTAATAATGTACAAGAGATTGAAAAACTAAAGGTTCACCTACATAACAAGTTTAAGATCAAGGATCTTAGACACCTAAAGTACTTTCTAGGATTGGAAGTGGCCAAGTCTAAGAAAGGTATGGTTCTTAATCAAAGGAAGTATATGTTGGAACTTATATATGATATGGGCTTAAGTAGTGCTAAGCCATTGCAGGTTCTTATGGGATCACAATGTAAAGTTAAGTGTTTAAGGTAGAGTAACAATAAGGGTGAAGAAAGCCGATCGAATCTGAGGCAAGAAGAAGAAGAAGAGGCTTCATCAGCAAATGGACCCTCTTTTGCACAACCCGACTACCTATAGGAGGTCGATAAGTAGGTTAGCTTACCTTATTGTTACTCAGCCTAATATTTGCTTTATTGTGAAAACTCTCAATCAATTTATGAATGCACCAAGGAAGTCACACATGGAGGCAGCAACACGAGTTGTGAGGTATCTCAAAAGCAACGCCGGTTTGGGCATACTCTTAAGAGTTACGAAGGATAACAAGCTGGAATGTTTTGTGGATTTGGATTGGGCAACATGCCAAGACATGAGGGAGTCTGTAACTGGTTATCAGGTTAAGTTAGGTGGTTCGTTGATATGCTATAAGTCAAAGAAATAGCAGACAGTGTCTAAGTCATCTACAAAGGTAGAATATCGAGCTTTGGGTACAGCCACTTTGGAGGTAACTTGGCTTACTCGAATGATCAAGGACCTAGGTAACTTGGCTTACCTAAATGATTAAGCAGATCGAAATCGATTGTCACTTCATCTGTGGGAAGTTACAATAAGGTGACATTTGTCTACATCATGTAAGTATAAAGAGTCAATTGACATATATTCTTACCAAAGGATTGGGAAGAGAAGATCATGAGAGGTTGCTAAGCAAGTTAGGCACCATAAATATATATAGGGCTACAACTTGAATGGGGTGTTAGGAATATTAATGTTAGTATTATGTATTGTTTATTGAACATATTTGGTTGTACGTGTTTAGTGTTATGAGTAGGCCTATATGATATTGGGCCTAGTATTTTGGTAGTAATGATGGAGTGTATAGGATATTTTGTAATATTTTGTTAAGGTATAGATATGTGATAGAGAGGTCAATAATTGTTGATCTTGTTTCTCATATCAATGGACCACTTGTTGTTTTCATATCCAATACCTTATATTATCTAAATTGTTAAATACAAAATTACATAAAAAGTACTTTAGAGTGATGGGCACCCTTAAAAAAATACTTCAAGTTGATGGGGGTGCCGCAAGAGACCTTGGAGCATTGGATTCACTTGAAATAATATTTTAGGGTGCTAAATACACCTTAACCCTTTTAATTATAAAGGAACCTCCTAGACTTTCAACAATATTAAAAAAAATCTCTAATCATGCCTCGGCCTGCCTAGCAATTGTTTAAAATTACGTGCATGAATTTTTCCTATATTCAATCAGGCCCAAACTTGACTTAATAACTTTAATTTTTTATTTATTTATCACCCAGATCCCACATTATCAGGAACTAACTAGTCCGGTTTGCAAGAATATTCTTACTGCCAAGTAATGATAAAGGCCACATACCCAAGACTTGAATACATATTCTTTTATCTGGCAAAAAAAAAGAGAAAAGAATAGATATTCTTTTAATTTTTTGATTTATCTGAATTATTTTTCAAAGGGAAAATTAGAGTAAATGACCCAATGAGCACGGTATTTGTTGGGGAGATCCAGCAGTCCTTAAAAAGTAAGTAAAGGAGATTTATTAAATTAAGTTTTTTAAAAATCAAATTAGAGGATAAATGGGGCAGCACGAATTGAAAAATAATAAATTAAATATTAGAAGAATTTATTTTAAATTAAAATAAAATAAGATGAAACAGATTTGAAGTATACGTGGTTAATATAGACTCAAAATCATTATTAATTAAATTCTAATAATTCAGATTGAATACATGCTAGTTCGAAAAACCAAGATATGAATTTTTTTTTTTGACCTTGAAAAAAGATATGATTTGAAGATTTTGCTTTGTAACTTCGAAAGTATAAATGAAAATTATAAAAAGTTATATGATTCAAATAATCCAAATTGAGAATAAGGAGGTTAGATATATTAAATAACTATTTTTTGGCAATCAAGAGCTCATTACCAAGTGTTGGGGGAAAAAAAACAGTGAGAGAGAGCTCATTACCAAAAGCTTTATTACTACATACGCATGGCAATCTAATTTGAATGGTTCAAAGGTCAAACTGATTTTTTTTACTTTAATTTTAAAAATAAGTTTTATTTTAACATGCAGAGAATCTGAGATAAAGATAAGGGTAGCATGAATGCAACAATAATAAAGTATCCAAATATTATACGATTTCATTTTAAATTTAATTATTTGATATGCAGGAATCTTAAATCCGAATGATTGGATATTTTAATTTTTAAAAAATGAATATTTTATTAAATTACAAATTAATCAAAGTGTATGTAAGTAGTTTAGTTTCATTAAATAATTTTTTAACAATCATTCAAATTAATTGCAGTTAGTATTATGGTCTAGAACATTCGTATTGATAATATTTGAAACATCAGAATCAAATACTTCTTGAATTTCAAAGAATAATTATTTTATAAAATTTATGTGAATATATCCTAATAACATTGACATATTGGATAAAAGTACATGTTTTCAAAAATCCCCATATGAACGAAGTGGATCAAAATGTTTTACTCTAAAATAAATTGAAAATAAAATGAGATGAAACAAAATAAACTATACATGGTTAATATATTCTCAAAATAATTAAAAAATAAAATTCAAATAATTCAGAACGAATATATATGTGTTAGTTTGAAGAAACAAGATATAATTTTTTTTGACCTTGAAACAAGATATGATTTGAAGATTTTGCTTTGTAACCACGAAAGTATAAATAAAAGTTATAAAATCTTATGATTCAGATAATCCAAATTGACTAGATATACTTAAATAGCTATTTTTTGGTCAAACAAGAGCTCATTACCAAGTGTTCCCAAAAAACAACAGAGACAGAGCTCATTACCAAGAGCTCTATTACTACCCAACATCCATATGTAATTAGGATGGCTCAAACGAATTTTTTATTTTAAAAATTACTTTAAAGTTTATAAAATATGAGATAAAGAAAATGGTAGTTTTTCAAAAATATTTTTTTATTTAATAATTATTGTTTATAGATTTTAGATCTGAACTACTCAAACACGTGAATCTGATAAAAGCGCTAAATTCAAACGTTGACACCAAAACTGATTACTCAACTGAATGAATCATTAGTCAATATTATTTTTGAAACAAAAAATATGAGTACATGAAAAATAAATATAGAGTAAAAATTTATTCTGGCGTATGAATCCATGAAAGTTTTTTCTTCAAAAAAATAAAAAATGAAAAATCTTCATTTGAATAGGTAAAATGTTTTACCTAGTCGTGGATCCCAATTCAAAAAAGAAAAAAAAAAACAAATCGGAGGCTAGAGCACAGCTCTCACTTTTTTTTTGATACAAGCACAGCTCTCACTTGCCTCTATCAAGATTCAATTTTCAACAGTATCATTTCATATACTTGAAAAATCTCCTCAGAATCTTATGTTTGAGGTACGTGTGGCTGTACCTTATGAATTGTCGTCGGTCTAATGATGATGACAATTAAAGGAGGGTCAAACAAGGCCTGCGCTGCATGCAAATATCAGAGAAGAAGATGTTCAAAGGAGTGCACTCTAGCTCCTTATTTTCCTTCCGATCAGCCAAAAAAATTCAGTAACGCTCACCGTTTGTTTGGAGTCGCCAACATCAAGAAGATTCTGGATCAGGTAGAGCCCAGGCTGAGAGACGAAGCTATGAAATCGATTATCTTTGAATCTAATATGCGAGAACAGTTTCCTGTTATGGGATGTTTAGGACTCATATGTAACTACAATAATCAGGTACTTGCTGCCATGGAAGAGCTGCGGTATGTGAATCTAAAACTCTCCGTTTACAGGGAGCAATATCATTATCAAATTTCCCAAAAAATTTCTCCTTCCGTGTCAATGGAGTTTATGCCTGTTAGTATAGATCCCTTCTCGATGTCAAACCACTTACAATATGATAACAGTGAAGTTGTGAGATCAACAAACCACTTACAAAATGATAACAATGAACTTATTAGATTTGATGGAGGCGGTGGTGGAAATGAAGGATTTGGTTTTCAACAATCCATCAACCCCATGACTGCACAATCATCTAACTTCATAGTCAACCATCATCCAGAAATGAACACAGTTGAATGTGACGATTTTAATCCTTATAATGAAATGTTTGATGACAAGACATTACTTATGGAATACAAAGAACAAACATGTGAATCGAGGTGCGTATGTTGATTTCAATATCTTTGTCTCTTTTCTTTTGAATTTTTTTTTTTTTCAAGTTCTACTTTAGGTAGATTTGAGGGTAAGCGCAGTAAGGTTACCTATGGAGGTTGCGGGTTTCAAATCCTGGAAAGGGGCGGTGTACAGACCCTAGCCTTCTGCACTAGTTGCCCTCTTGGTTTAGGTGGATTTCAATTCAATATTTTTTTTATGTTTTTCAATTTTATTTTTTCTCACCCAACTTAATTTTTGACACTCATAAATATGCATTATCCTCCTTCCTTTAACAGTAAGAAGTCATCATTAAAAGAGGCAAGCCTTCACATTAAGCCTGACCGAAGGTTAAACTCAAATGCAGCTGGGGTCCAACTAGTATGAAAGGATGATGATTAGTATAATTTGGGCGATTCAGAGATATGACGGATCACTAAAACCTTTGACGAGTACATGCCACAAATCTCATGTCACCTTGTTGGCATAAATATCATGCAAACATGAAACTTGATCTTAATTTCCAAGGAAGATGCCGCGAGACGATAGTCACTTTTCATCACACACATTATAATAGCATTGTCACTGTGTCACAATTCATCAAGCACAATATATCAACCCATTGAGGTTAACTTTTTTTTACCACTCATGTTATTTTATTTTATAATTGTTATATTGTTTGAGTTTAATTTTTTTATTGCTTATGTTATTTTATCTTGGTTATCCTTTCACAGTGAACTAATGCATTTTTAACAAGCCCTAAAAATTTATTCTCCTACCATTTTTGGAAGATGTATTAAGAGTTGATAGTAGTTAGGTAAGAAGAGCTAAATAATGACAAGTCAAATTAGGATTCGAACAAATCCAATTTTTAAATTAACAAGCTTATGAGATTGGTTATTTTTAAAGTGTCATAAGGACAAGTTGCTTGTTTATATCCTTAGTTACAATTCATTAGTGCATTTAAAAGTGTACAAGTGTCCAAATGAAAATTTTCTAATTTATTTTTTTTTGATGACTTGAAGATTTTCTAATTTATATTATAATAGTTTATACAAAAAGTTACAAGTGTGTTCATAAATGAATTTATAAGTACACATCTAGTACACCCTCTTCCTGTCATCTCAAATGCATGGATATCGTAACAGCTAAGATAATAAAGATAAAAAATAAAATATGCTAAAAAAATAAAGAGATGATCGGGAGGCAGTTAGAAATTACAAAACAGTTCAATATAAAAAAATATTTTTAAAATAAATATATTAAAAATAAAGAGATAATGAAAATGTAGCTTTAAAATCATTTATTTTTATATTTCATAACAACTTGACCCACGATAAATCATTTTTAAAAATTAGAAATTATTTTTATTTAATTAATAATACCATATTTTTTACTGCCTCGGTTTACAACGTTGGGAACAAAAGATTCGACATTCAAATAAACTTTTTTTTTGCATGCATATTTTAGTTTTGAAATATAAAAATATCTATTATCTATCATATACCACAACATATCAACTGTCACGTTGCATCCTTTTTTATTCCACTACTATATCTGATCAATCATTTTAGAAATTAGAAATTACTTTTATAATCAATTTTAAAAATTGGAATTTATTTTTATATTTCAAACAACTTAACCCATACATAAATAATTTTTATAAATTAGAAGATATTTTTATTTAATCAATAAATACTTTTTTTTTTAAATTTTCCCGATCAATTGTACTTCACCTGCCAGGATTCTTCTTTTTTTTTTTTTTTTGGTAAAATACCAGAGTATCCTCCCACCCTAACAGTGGGAGACTAATCTCTCGGGATTTACAGAGACCCAGATATGGGGGCTACCCTCCCAAGCACGCCAGCTCCATTCCCATCCTCCAGCGGGATCAAACCCGAGAGTGATGGTTAAGGGACACAAACTCTCATCCATTTGTGCCAACATGCGTTGGTCCCGCACGGATTCTTTTTATCCCACTCCCCATCTGCCATGTTTTCAACCCTCAATGTTGTTGGCCTTCAATACGTGTTGATGTGATTACTCTTCAGATTGTGCTTAGTCCCAATTGAATCTCTTCACCTCATGTCCCACCCTCCCATGGTTTTTGGCCATCAACGGTGAGGTGATGAGAGCACAACCTCATGAATGTGCTATAAATTATCAAGGTGGTGAGTTTGCTTTTGTTGCATTCATTGGCTTTTTTAACTCACTACAAAAAATTGAAAATTAGTGACGGAATTTAGCGACGGAATCAAAATTCCGTCACTAATCCATCTCTAATTCTGTCATTAAAAATTAGCGATAAAAAAATTCCATCTCTAATTTTCATCCCTAATCCGTCACTAAATTCTGTCAAAAATATTTTGTGACAGAATTAGCGACTGAAATTTTTCGTCTCCGTTGCTAATATTAACTTTTTCAATAATTAGAATTTTTTAATTATAAATTTTTTAAATAATTTAAAATTTAAATTATTATAAATTTATAATATAAATATTAAAATAAATAAATAAAATTATTAATTATATTTATTTTTGAAATTGAAATTATAATATAATATATTTGAATTTTTAATAATATATTATATACAAATTTTATAAATACAAACAAAAAAAAAATGAATAAATAAAGATATTAATAATACAAAATTTAGGTAGAATATTTACATAAAATAAATAAGAAAACTAAGTTGAAATATTTAATAATATATTAAATTTTGTATTTCTATTTTTGTTTGCAAAGTAGTATATATATATATATATATATGATTTTGCATTTAAATTATATAGGTTCTTCTTAGCTCAATTAGTTAAGGCATTGGCATGCGCGTGAATGGTCGAGGCTTTGAATCCCAACTTGGTTACAAAATGTAACCAATTTGTGACTTGGACACTTGGTGCGCGATGTAGGGTGACACGTGGCTCGCGATGGAGGGTGACATGTGACGGTTGACCGGGACACGTGGCGGCCGGAGTTGAGGCGGCAGTGGCTGACGGGGACACATGGCCGACGGTGGTTACATGTGGAGGCTCGTGGTGAGGACATGTGGCAATTTAAATTATATGAACAAAATATTTTGCGATAGATTAGGGATAGAAATTCCGTCGTTAATTAGAGATGGAATTTAGGAATGAAATATTTTAACGACGGAAATTTTCCATCTCTAATCCGTCACAAATTAGCGACGAAATTTAAAATTCTGTCACTAATTAATTAGTAACGGTCTTTTACCGACGGAACAAATTGCATTATTAATCTGCAGGTTCCGTCGCTAATCCATTACTAATTTCCGTCACTAAATTCCTTATCTAATTTGATGTTTTTTTTTTGTAGTGACTCTCTGTTTACTGCTCTCTTTGCTTTTATTGCATTCATTCTGTTGTCTTAACCCAGTGTTTACAAATCTGAATCTCTCTCTTGTTATGGCTTACATTATGTTTGATGCTGGCGAAGTTGCATTGGTGCATTCGCTCGTCCATCTTATGAGGATGCTTGGACACAAGGCCGCTTGTAATGTTGCTTCAATGAAACGATCCTCCGAGAGGTTACGCGGCTATATCATTTTATTATTATCATTATTATACCTTCATGTACCTAACCCCTCATCATCATCATCATAATAATATATTATTATTACACACATGATAACTTAAAAGAATTTTAAGTAAATATAATTCCTACGCATGACGAATTTTATGAAACTGTTTAGATTTGTTGGATGGGATACCCCATATTTGGATCTCATATTTATCTTATATTAATTATTGTCAGTTATCTTATGTAATTATTGACTATAATATTATATTATCTAATCATTAAATTAAATTTTTGGTTGCAACTAATTTACGCATCGTGTGGGTTTCTAAATTTGTTTTATTAATAACATAACAATAACAATCTAACAAGTGTGGCCGGAGAACATATATAACTTAATGATAAATATAAGTAACTTGAAGTAAGTTTAATTTGTTATTTCAAAAAATACCTCCATTGAATGAGTTTTTTTTATATTTTTTTAAATACTCTTATTTAATTAGGGATAGATTTAGAAAAAAAATTAAACAAATGCAAATTTCTTAATCTGCCCTTTTTAACCACGTTTTCCCCGTTTTTGTAACCAACTTGCTATATATATTGCACCAGGGAAGTACCCCACATTTTCTCTGAAAATATACTGTGTTTTTGAGTGCTAATAAAAGTTTTACTTCATACTCCATATTCTCCATTTGATATATAAGTAAAGTTTTTCGTTGGCCTCATACATCAAAATACTACACTCCCATCATTGGGAGACAAATACAAAGCTGACTGAAATTTCAAGGCCTCATATGAACATGGCATTATTAATGCTTAATTAATTGATAGGGGCGCCGTTCAATAAGAACTCTAACATTTTAAGTAAACTGGAATATTGTTGTTAGTATTTCCTGTTATTCTAGATATAAGAGATAATTAACTATTAACTAATTTATAAAAAATTTAAAAATGACTATTGTATAATCCCCTAAATGGGAATTTGTATACTCTTTAAAGAATATATGGAATCCGGGGTTTGCCAGGGATTGTGTTGTGCACTCAGATATACTTGAATGTGATTATCTTTGTGAAGTAATTGAATTCGAAATGTGAATATGAGACCAGGTGTATTAGATTTTAAAAGATGTTTTTGAAAACCCTATAGTAAAAATGGGATTTTAAATGCATTTTGAATTTCCATTAGTCTTTAATTTGTTATAATCACGTATTTCGAATGATAATTTCAAAGGGGGTTACATCAAACACAAATAAGACAGCATCAATCACAAATAACTCATCTCAGAAATCTCTTCCATTGAAATACGCAGATCAAAGACCAACTTAGTTTGGAGTTTAACAAAAACATGAGGCTTAACTTGTGCACTTGTAACACCTAAGGCAATTATTATTTTACCAGCCACAACATGAGCAAAATGGATGTTAAAGTAGCATAATATCCACACATCACAGCATCATCTCCCATTGTATTAAATTCATCCGCAAAAGCAATTAAAAATGGAAAAATAATAAGCTGAATATATTTTGGCTCCGACACACTAAACAAAACCACATGGCTACTTCAAATTGATATAACAATGAGCCACAATGGCAATATTGGGATTTCAATTCAATCGGTCTTGATAGAAAAAACGAAAGAACAATTCCTCAAAACAGAACCAAATGGCTACTCCGAACCCTAAACCCAGAATCTAGAATGGACCTATAAGTAGTCTAACTGAGCAAATCATCTAGAAATAGCAATTTAAAGCACGCATTTTGACTTTACAACAACTTAAAACCGCCAAAAAAATTACCTTTATGAATGTGAGACTCAAAAATGGAGATTTGAAGAATGACGAACGCCTTCATGGACTACAACAAATATGTAATGGAGGAGATTGAAAAGTCCAGCAACAACGGAGAGCGAAATAGTGGAGAGGATGCCAAAAAAGAGTGGTTGGAGCTTTTCCGATCATGTGGAGAAATGGTGGGGAATTTTGAAATATCGACAGAATAGAGTTCAAAAAGGGATTTTAAAGATCTATATTTGATAGTTTATTTTGAAAAACCGTCAAATATATAAGTTTCATAGTGTTTTGATAAACAACCATCATATGATAGCTTATATCTAACAGTTTTTTTATATACAACCGTCAAGTACATGATACCTTTTTTTTTCTTCAAAAAAACAAACTTATATATCACGGTGGTCATATAAGATCGTCAAATACTATCTCATATACTTAACGGTTGTTTTTTTTCTTGATAGTAAATGATATTCTACAAACACATCAGAAGCTATCCTCCTGAGTCAACATGCAATCTCATTCTGTTTACATCATTTATTAAAAAGTTGGTAATAGCATCAGGGGGCGATTCTGTGATATGAAGATCAATCGCCATCTTCCAAGCTTCTTTTGCCATAGCGTCTGCAACTGTGTTAACATCCTGAGTGCAAGTTGAAATTTCCACTTCCCAATCTCTATCCAGCATAATGTGAATCTCCACCATAAGCTGTAAATCAGGGTGTTCCTGAGATACCTTATCCTAAACAAGATCCATTACTTCACTACAATCAGACTCAATCATAATTTGTCTGTATCCTCTATCCCATGCCAATTTAAGTCCCCATAAAACACCCCAAGCTTCCACAGTTATTATCGTTCCTTGCCCAATATGGTACATAAAACCCATCAAAAAGTCACCATTGTGATCTCTCAACACACCTCCACACATGCAAGTCCCTAAGTTGTCATTCCTAGATCCATCGGTATTAATCTTCACCCACCCAAGCGGTGGTGGCATCCATTGGTGATGATTCCTTTCTGCACTCCTATTTTAAAGCAAGCTTGTATTACCCCATGTTAAGCAGACACGAGCACGAGCTAAAATAGCCTGTGTACTCCAAGTATTATTATTAAAACATCTGTCATTACGAGCCAACCAGATATATCGGTATAGTACCGTAAACCAAAGACGAAACTCAAATCCCTGTATTACGTCTTTTCTCCTTACACACCATGTAAGCCAGTCATTTCTCCCAACCATGCCAAAAAATCAATCACGCCAATCTGGAGGTAAGAATTCTTTCCATAATTCAGAAATGAATGGACAATCCCACAAAACGTGGAGAACTGACTTGCGTGAGTTATGGCATATATCACAAATACCCGTCGGATGACTACCACGATGGTAACGCATCATGTTTGTCATTAGTCGACCATGAAAGCACGGCCACAAGAAAATACGGTCCCTTTGAGGAACTTTCAATTTCCAAACACATCTCCTCCAGTTATTACCAAGAGGTTGTGGTGTTCCTACCAGATATTTATAAGCGGATCTGATGGTGAAAATTCCATTTGACGACCACCTCCATATAGGAAAATCCTCCCCATTTAGCTGATTAATATTAACGCGTGCAATAGCTGTACAAACTTGTCTTAGAAGTAGGTGATTAAACTTGCTTATATCCCATTGTCCGGATGAAGTGATACAATCAGCTACTCTTCATTCAGTAACATCTCTCGGCAGTTCTCTGATTACCAAACTCTGAAGCTTATCAAAATGCAGTACCCATATGTCATTCCAGAAAGAAGTGTTCTGTCCATCAGTAACTCTCCATGTTAAGCTATCTTTGATCTTGTCCCAACAGTTACGAATACCCCTCCACGTACTAGACTCTGACCGGCGCTTCTCAACTTTAGGAATAATATCATTGCCGGCTTTATATTTTTCTCGCAAAATCCTGACCCAGAGCGAATCTCTTCTATTAATCATATTTCATCCAAGTTTCATCATGAAAGCTTGGTTCTGTTGACGTGCCAACCTAAGACCTAGGCCTCCATCCTCCTTACTTGCACATACGAGGTCCCAGGATACTAGATGAGGTTTTCTGCTGGCTGAGCTACTACCCCAGAGGAAGTTACGACAACGTTTATCAATTTCATCACAAATCCCCAAAGGAAGAGGCACTGTCTGCATAACATAAGTTGGCATAGCCGACATAACAGATGATACAAGAGTATGCCTGGCAGCCATCGATAACATGTTAGACTTCCAATTAGCCAGTCGAACATCCATCTTATCCAGAAGAAAACTATATGTAGCCTTAAATCTTCATTCATATAAAATAGGCATACCCAGATATTTCCCCAGATTCGATGTCGGCGTAAAATTTAAAAACTCGCTGATTTCTTTGCATTTTATATGATTTACATTCTTGGAGAAGTAAACTCTTGATTTTCCGGCATTTACTTTCTGTCCCAAAATGTCACAGAAGTCATCCAAGATAGCCTTAATAACCCCTGCGTTATCTAGATCTGCTTCTGCAAACAAAATGAGATCATCAGCAAAAAAAATATGAGAGACAGGAGTACCTCATTTGGAGAGCCTAAACGGTTGCCAAACACCCTCTTCCACTGTCGTTTGGATAAGATGCCCCAATCTTTCCATTATGATAACAAAAAGATACGACGATATTGGGTCACCTTGTCTAACCCCTCTAGAAGGGCAAAACATGTTAGTAGCCTCTCCATTCCAAAGCAATTGCAAATGAGACGTCGACATACAAGCTTGAATAACTTTACTAAGATATTCAGGAATCTTGAGTTCTTTTAGACATTCGTAGACAAAATTCCATCTCACCCGATCATAAGCCTTCTCTAAATCAATCTTAATGGCCATGAAGCCCTTTTTCCTTTTTAATGACTTCATAGAGTGAATGATCTCCCGCACAAGTATAACATTATCTGAACTCTGACGCCCTTTTACAAAACTGCACTGATTCGGGGCTATCACCAAAGGCATAATTTCCTTGAGTCTGTTTGATATAACCTTCGTAACAATCTTGTAAACAACATTGCAAAGACTTATAGGACGACAATCACGAAACGTCTCTGGATGTTCCACCTTCGGAATGAGAACAATCTGAGTCCCATTGATTTGTCATATCCACATCGGATCATTAAAAACTCTTTTCACTAATTCAATCACTGATGGTTTTACAGTTTCCCATTGGCTTTGGTAAAATAGCGGATTGAATCCGTCTGGCCCTGGTGCCTTCAACGGCCCCATATCAAACAAAGCTCTTTTAATATCTTGCTCTTCAACCAATCTCCCCAGAATATGCAAATTTACATCATCAATCTCAGGATAAGTGCATCCGAATACCAAAGATCCATTATAATTATGGGTTTCTGTATACAAATTTTCGAAGAATTGGCTTCCCAATCTCATAATTTCCGCTGCATTATATGTCCATTCCCCATATTCAAGCTTTAATGCTTCAATTTTATTCCTTCTTCGTCTGCCATTAGCCACAGAATGGAAGTATCTAATATTACGATCTCCATCCACATACTAATTAGCCCGAGAGTATTGAAGCCACATGACTTCTTCCCGTGCCAAAAGCTTTTCAAGCTCTCCCCATAGCTCCCCTCGTAACTTTTCAAGGTGCTCTGAGATACCTACCGAAGCCATCTTAGCATTAATCCCCTCCAATCTTTGATATAATCTGTCTTTTATATAGGATATATTTCTGAAAACCTCTTTATTCCATAACCTCAGATCCTCAGTAAATTGTTTAACAGATCCGCACCAGTCATCCTCCACCCCCAAGTGTGAATGAACAAATTTCTTGAAATCATCATGCATAACCCAGGGAGTGAAAAATCTAAAAGGCCTTCGATTCTTTGCTGTAAGAACATGAGATTCAGTATCAACCAACACCGGACAATGATCGGATTTATATTTTGGCAAATGTGTCGCTGTTGCATTAGGATTATTTCTAAACCAACAGTTATTAACCAAGGCTCTGTCTATTCTGCTTTGGCTATTCAGATTCCCCCAAGTAAATTGAGGTCCATTAAAACCAATATCAAGTAACTCGCTACTCAGAAGCCAATTCCGAAAAGACCTATCAATACCATAAGTCTTCCTGTGATTCTTACTCCAGCGTTCCTCGGAATGAGAAACAGCATTAAAATCACCAATCACAACCCACCCTCCCATAGTCAATTGTCAAATACCCTCAAGAGTCTGCCATAGTTGACGTCTAATAACCATATTTGGGTACCCATACACCACAGTTAGAGACCACTCATCCTTGGTACCTTTATTAACCACCCCATGAACAAATTGATCCCCTGAAGAAGTAACAGAGAAATTTAAGGTAGAATCCCAGAACAACCACATACCTCCACTAAAACCATGAGTTTCAACCACGTGCATATTCATCCATCCCAACTTCCTAGCAATGAGCTTAGCTTTAACCCCTAGCTGTCTAGGCTCCAACAGCGCAAATAAATTAACTCCATGTCTGGCAATAACATCACTAAGTAACCTTCGAAAGGAGGTACTACCGGCACCTCGAGTATTCCAAGTCATAACAATCATTAAAAATTAATAAAAAAAGAGAAGAACACAAACAACCCAGGCATTATTGAGACAAATGTCCCTCCTGAACATCCTCAAACCCATGCATCACCACGTCATCAACACCTCCAAGTGGACTAAGTCTAGTTACAACGGTCACTCCTCCTTCTGCACCTGGGTCAATAGGATTGGAGGCTTCTAGACGAATAGCGGGGGAATTAGAATCTAATTTCATAACATCATTCTTTCTTCCTGACCCTACTTCCCCACTTAACTTACAAGACGTTTCAGCTTCTTGTGTTTTCTCCACACACAATATTTCTTGGGAAGCTCCCTCCTCAATCCCTTTCTTCTTAGCTACTTGGATCCTACGTGTTTTATTCAACTTATTAAAATGCCCAACATTATTCACAGCATCACCACTAATCTCCTTTTTTCTTACATTTGAAATATCCGATCTATTATTACCCTTGCTCCCTTTATTTAGAACAGGTGAATGACCAGTTTTTTCTTTCGTATCACGCGACCTATCTTCTGGCTTTGAACTAACACGAATCTTCCCCCTGATATGCGTTATCACCAGAACCGCCATCAATAATTGTCATGTCTTCAACATTCAGAGCCTCAAACTGAGATCCTCCTCCCATATTTCTAGAAGGTAAATCACGCCTAGGCTCACAACTATAATTGTCATTCCTTGCATTCGAGTTCCATTGCCCCCTTCTCCGACTTGGCGCCACCATCCACTCCCCATACATTCCAGCAATTATTTTGGAGGATGTGGACGATGATGTTATAGCTGTAGAATTCGACGTGTTATCCGTGCATGATGACTTTGACTTACTTGTTACTTGATTATTTGGGCAATGTTCAGTATCATGACCATACCGCCCACATGAGAAGCAAATCAAATGCAGACCTTCATAAACAATCTTCTTTTCTTTCCCATTAATCATCATGGATGGAAGCAAAGGTGCATTTAAATTAATCTCAACATATATACGGGCAAAACGCCCTTTGGTTTGCCTAAAGGTATTATTATCCACTTTTAGAACCCTTCCTATTTGGTTACCCACCACATATAAAATACCCTTATCATAAAAATCTACAGGGAATTTAGGAATTCTTACCCATACTGCAATTTTGGAAACCTCCCCAGAATCGGGATCAAACTCTGACTTCCATGGCTGCACTGCTAGGTAATGATCCATGTATAACCAAGGGCCTCCTGTTAACGCAAAATCATAGTCCTCCTTATTGCTCAAACGAACCAGAAAGTACCTGGAGCCTATCTCAATAGTTTCAACCTGCCCTCTACGTCCCCATAATTGTTGCAGTTTTCGACCCAATTGATCCTCCCGCACCATTTTGCCAAGTAATCTAACGAACAATGACGTTGACCATTTTTGTACTAGCTTCATTCTAAACTCCGGAGACACAATGATATTTGGACCCTTCTTCGTTATCTCCACCTCAATTCTGGACTTCCATCCGTCCCCTTTCTACCATTCTTCTTCTTCATCTGAACATTCCTCCCTAGTCTGATCTTCGACACATGCCTCCTTGTATGATCTTTTTGGTGCTTCCAGTATAATTGTTTCCTCTTCAATATCCTCATCCCTCATCCAGTCCTCAACTCGTGGGGCTAATGATTGCTTACCTGTGAACTCTTCATTATCATCTCGAATTTTCTTTGAATTATGCTCCAAGGCATCACTCTTCTTCATCATCGGCACCGAAACCATTCTTTCAGGACTACGTTCTCTCTCACGTTCAATCATGTCTAGCAGCTCCAAAGCTGGCCAGACGATGAAACAGTACAATCTTGCACACACAAAAAACAAACAAACATAAAAAAAAACAAAAACAAAAAAACAAAAACAAAAAAAAAACAAAAAAAACAAAACAAAAACAAAATAAAAAACAAAAGCTTTCCTCTACTTACCTCTCACCGACAGCGCTCAAACGGAAAATTCTCAGCGGGATCAGAAGCATGTCGCCTGGAATGAACTCCAACTCAAAACAGCAAGATCAGCGTTATCGGTAACACAAACGCAGGGACACAGCAAGATCAGCGTTATCGACCGGAAAGCATGAACTCCAACTCAAAATAGATCATCTTCGAAAACGAGAAGGAAACTCAGATCGGCATCGAGAATGGGAAAGCAATGTCTGAATCAATGACATTACAGCAGATCGAAGAAGAACAATGGTGACGCTCCAGACAAATGAAGACCGTTGAAAGCTACAGTAATTTCAACAGAGAGAATTTTGCTGTTGCTCTGATTTTAAATAACCATTATGTATTCCTTTCCCATAATTTTGTCTCTTTATATTTAACGATTTCATAAAAACTGTTAAATATGGAGCATCAAATGTACGTGATTATATAATAGTGTGGGGTTGGGTAACAAAAAGGAGGTTAGCAGGCAAGATAAAGGTAGATTTATATTGTATTGCTGCAAAAAAAAAAAGATTTAAACAATGTACATGGGCAGCCTATAGAGCAGTAGTCATTTTCCCCCATTTTCATTCAGTTTCAAATGGAAGACAATGTACATTTGTTTTTAAACACAGGAAGACAATTTACTTAGATACAACGCACTGTTATATATTTGCGACATACTCGCATATATATAATTTAGGGAATGGGGGATTGACGGGGAAGGCGTAATTTAGTTGCTTAAAAAATATTTACCTTTTACTTAACATATTATCTGCAAATTCAAGTGTGTGGGTAGACTTGAATTTAACGTGGAAAGTCTCACATTAAATAAAAATGAATTTAATAAATAATATATATATGATGGGGTAAAAATACTTATAAATTACCAGAGTCTATTTGGAGTCAAGGTCATATGGTGTCCCTCCACTACTTTTTTTCCCTTTCTATTGTTAGGGTTAATATAATGTTTAGCCATAATAGTTTGTCCTTGTTTAAATTTTAGTTCATATAATTTCAAGTCATAGATTTGGTCCCTCAAAGAATAAAATGATACAAATTGTTATTAAAATATAGAAACTAACGTTTTGAATAGAATAAAATTTAAGGGACCAAAACAAATGATTTAAAACTACATATAAATCAAAATCAAAATGAAGACAAATTAACAAGGACGAAACATCGTGTTAACTTCTTGATATAATCTATAGATGAATGAGCATAAGGCTTTGTTTGGTTGGAGGTTAGGTTAGGTTGGGGTGGGGTTGATTTTGTTTGGTTGGAGGTTAGGTTAGGTTGGGGTAGGTTGGGGGTAAAAAAGTGGTGTTTGATTGGAAGGAGGTTAGGTTAGGTATTGGATATTTTTTTGTCTTCTAGTGGTAACCTAACCTAGGTTGTGAACCCTCCAAAATTGAGGTTTTTCCTAGGTGAGAGAATATTTGTCTTCAATTATGACTAAATTGCCCATGACAATTTTTTAAAATTTCAACACTGCCCTCCCCTTTAAAACTTGACATCCTGATTCAACGAACTTTCCAAATAATAATAATTTTATAAATAATTATTTATATGCTTACACGAATAATTATTTTATAAATAATAATTTTATATAAATAATTATTATTAATAAATACATTATAAAAGAAGAAGGAAAATATGTCGAATGGCATTTTAATCTCCTCTAACCTAACTTAACTTAAATAAATCTCACTTAACCTAACCTTCGTTGAACCAAACAACATTATAACCTCTTCTAACCTAACTTAAGTAAACCTCACTTAACCTAACCTTCGTTGAACCAAACAAAGCCTAAGAGATATATAGGCAATTAATTCATTATCATCTAAATGAATCAGCATAACATAAAAAATGTATAGGCAATCAATTCATTATCATCTGTATGAATCATCACATCAGAAGAAATGTATAAGATTCTTCATCTGTTATATCATTTAGATGAATCAACATGAGAAATGTATATATAAGTCTTGGAATGTAAAAGACAAAAAGCAGAAATATAAAATGGATATCATGGCTGTGAATGACTGTATTTCATTGAATTGATATGTGTGGTACAGTGTTGAGCTATTTATAGAATAGTACAATTGATCTTAGCCATACACGTATACAAGTAAAGATTATTCTAGAGCCTATTACTTTTGCTGAGCTGTCTCCTTGTGCCTTATTTGGGAACATATAATATTATTCTGGTTATTATGCCCCCGTGAGTCAAACTGGACAGGATGAACAGTTAGACTTGAATGAAAAAATGCAAATTGACCGGAGGACAATGGCTTTGTAAAGAAATCAGCAATTTGGTCTTTGGCAGAAATATGAGTAACACAAAGAAGTTTAGCAGCAAGCCTTTCTCTAACAAAATGATAATCTAGAGAAATATGCTTAGCCCGGGAGTGAAAAACAGGATTAACAGCTAAATAGGTTGCTCCCAAGTTATCACAACATAATAAAGGTGGGTGAGAGAGATATACACCAAGTTCCTGAAAAAGATTTTGCAGCCAAATAAGATCAGAAGTAATTGTAGCCAGTGCTTTATATTCAGCCTCTGTATTGGAACGAGAGACCCAATGCTGTTTCTTTGAACTCCAAGCCACTAAATTAGGACCTAAATAAATTGTAAAACCAGCAGTAGAACGATTAGTGATTGGATCTCCACCTAAATCAGCATCACAGAAGGCAGTAAGTTAGATAAAGGCAAATGGTCGAATAAGTAAGGAGTAGTGACTAGTGCCCTGTAGATATCGTAAGATTCATTTAACAGCAATCCAGTGAGAATCTTTTGGGCAATGCATAAATTGACAGACCTTATTAAGAGCAACAAAAACATCAGGTCTAGTAAAGCTAAGATATTGTAAGCTACCCATAACACTCCTATAAAAACTGGGATCATGAAAATCAGGACTCTGAGAATCATCAGTTAAATATTTGGAAGAGGCTATGGGTGTAGAAACAGGATGTGCACAAGACATGTTTGCCTTTTTAAGTAAATCAAGTATATACTTGCATTGAGATAAAACCAAACCAGAAGCAACAGAATGAACCTCAATGCCCAAAAAATAATGTAAGTTTCCCAAATCCTTAACAGGGAATGACACATTTAAGGCATGAATCAAATCATTAATAACTGCAGTAGAAGAACCAGTGATGATTATATCATCAACATAGACCAAAATATAGATAGTATGATGAGCAGTAGTACAAACAAATAAAGAGGAATCAGACTGAGAAGAGCGAAAACCTAGTTCCTGTAACTTAAGCGAGCAAACCATGAACGAGGAGCTTGCTTTAAGCCATATAAAGCGCGATTAAGTTTGCACACATAAGAGGGATAATCAGGATTAATAAATCTAGGAGGCTGAGTCATATACACATCTTCTTCTAAGAAACCATGTAAAAATGCATTTTGAATATCAATCTGATGAAGAGACCAACCTTGAGATACTGCAAGAGTTAGAATCGTACGTACTATGACAGGTTTAACAACCGGAGAAAAGATCTCTGAAAAATCAACACCTTTTTACTGATGAAACCCCTTTGCAACAAGCCTGGCTTTGATTTTATCCAGGGTATTATCAGGCTTATACTTGTGGCGGAAAACCCATTTATAGCCGACAATATTATGAGCTGATGATGCAGGAACAAGCGTCCAAGTATTAGTATCTATGAGAGCCTGAAATTCTTCGACCATAGCCTGTCGCCAACCTAAATTTTTTAGTGCATCAGCTGCAGATCTAGGAAGAGAAGGCTCAGTTCCCGAGACAAGATGAGCATATGACGGTGGCCAGGAAATCATGCCATCTCCCAAGGGCTTTGGCTTAGAGATAAGATTCTGGGATCTCGTGATCATCGGATGGGATGGGTGAGACTGCAATGGCGCTGTACAAAGAGGCGTAGGTGAAGAACTTGAAGAAGAAGATGGAGAGGATGACTCCAAATGAGGATCCGAAGAAGCTATATGATGTGATGTGGCAAGAGAAGACGGACCCTGTGGAATGGGCCTATGAGCAGATGACTGTAATGGAGGCCCAAAAGAAAAAGTGGGCAGAATAGCGAGATTAGATGGGCCAGAATCCTTCTTCGCCAAAAAATCCTTAAAAGGAAATTGCATTTCATCAAAAACAACATCACGAGAGATATACACACGGCCAGTGGAAGGATCTAAACACAAGTAACCAACATGATGAGACAAATAGCCCAAGAACACACAAGTAGCAAATCATCGATCAAGTTTATTAGCTGCATAAGACCTGAGATGAGGCCAACAAGCACATCCAAATACCTTTAATAAAGAATAATTAGGCCGTTAGTTATACAAAAGCTCAAAGGGACTTCATGAATTCAACACTTGACTAGGCAATCGATTAAGAAGATTAGAAGCAGTGGCAAATGATTAAGACCAGAACGATTTTGGAAGAGAAGCATGCGTCATTAAGGCTAAGCCAGTTTCAACAATAGTGCGGTGACGACGCTCAACAGTGCCATTCTGTGTGTGAGTATGAGGACATGTGACTCGATGAAAAATACCAAGAGACATAAGAATTTTATGTAAAGAGCGAAATTCTCCTCCCCAGTATGATTGAAAAGATCGAATGGTAGATTGACAATAAGTAGAGACAAGTTTATTGAAAATATGAAAAACAGAGACAACTTCATTTTTGCTTTTGATGAGATAAAACCAAATAAAATGAGAAAAATCATTTACAAAGGAAACATAGTATTTAAAACCAAAGGAAGAAACAATGGGAGTAGGGCCCCATACATCACAGAAAATTAAATCAAAAGGTGCAGATGACCTATGAGGCGAGGTAGGAGATGGCAGAACATGACTCTTTGAAAGACGACAAGCAGAACACTGATTGTTATTGGGCTTGGAAGAAACAGGAAGACTGTTGGAAGAGAGAATCCTTTAAACAACTTGAAAGGCTGGATGACCAAGACGATGATGCCATTGATTGAACGAAGTACGAGCACCATAGAAAGCTTGTGGTTGAACAATGATCGGAAGGGGATAGAGATGACCTTTAGGAGGACCTCGAAGCAGAGGAGTCTTTGTTTTTGAATCCTTAATGACAAAACAACCATTATAGAATTCAAAGAAAACGTTATTATCATGACAAAATTAATTAACATAAAGCAAATTTTTGGAAATTTTAGGAACATGAAGAATATTAGAGAGAAGAAAATTGCCACCAGGGGTAGAAAGATTGCCAAAGCCATGATGTTGAATTTGAAGTGGAGAGCCATCGCCAACTCTGATAGGTTGAGAACCTGTGTAAACTTCATATTGCAAATTCAAATTGGATAAATCAGAGGTAATGTGATGAGTAGCCC
The DNA here is from genome assembly GCA_963210345.1 of Inga oerstediana. Classification (NCBI taxonomy): domain Eukaryota; kingdom Viridiplantae; phylum Streptophyta; class Magnoliopsida; order Fabales; family Fabaceae; genus Inga; species Inga oerstediana. The sequence continues at coordinate 13,647,625 of OY723403.1, read as the reverse complement.
GTGCCTGGATACCATAAAGTATCATTGAAAGATTCATAATCTGCATAGTTTGCTGAAAAGGAAGGTGCAGGTGCTTGGTAAGAATGATTATATTTGTTATAACAGACATTAGCCTCATGCCCAAACTTCTTACAGATTTGACACGGACAATCATCAGAATCATGAAATGAAGAACGCCTGCCAGTGAAACGACCACCTCGACCTTTAAAATATCGTCCTCCACGGCCTTAAAAATTGTTAAATGATCTGCCTCCGTGATGTATATTGCTATGATTAGATGGTGAAGATTGAGTCGATACTGTGGCAGTATTAGCTAGAAGTTCAGATGTAGTAGGAAGAGTATTTTGCTGTTTCATATATGATTCAAACACTAAAAGATGACTAAAAACTTCTTCAATTGACAAAGTATGACGTTGAGTAGTTAAGGAAGTAACAATTGGATCAAAATCAAAACCAAGCCCTATTAAGAGATATGTATTAACATCAAGATCACTAATAGGATTGCCAGCAGCAGCCAGTGAATCTATTATTAATATAGCACTCTTATGATATTCAGTAATAGAGTCATCGCCTTTCTTTAAATTTGTCAATTGTTGATGAAATTGAACATAACGAGCCTGAGATTGTTGAGAAAACAAAGTTTCCAAAGCTAACCACATATCTCTTGAATTCTTATGACACATAACTCAGAATTAAATTCTCAGACAAAGAGGCAATCAAAATAGATAACACCATCTGATCTTTATCAAACCATTGCAGGAATTCAGGATTTGTAAGACCTGAATGTAATCGTGCAGATGGAGCAGCATTTGTGCCATCAATATAGCCAAACAGATGCTGCCCATGAAGATATGGTAACATCTGAGTGCGCCAGATCAGGTAATTTTCATCATTTAATTTAACAGAAATAAAATGAGTAAAATTAGATGGTGCAGAAGACGGTAAAATTGCAGAAGACGGAGATGCAATAGCACCAGAATTTTCTGATGAAGATTCCATCATACTGGCACAGATTTGCAAATTAGAGCTCTAATACCATCTTGGAATGTAAAAGACAAAAAGCAAAAATATAAAATGGATATCGGGACTGTGAATGATTGTATTTCATTAAATTGATATGTGTGGTACAATATTGAGCTATTTATAGAACAGTACAATTGATTTTAATCATACACGTATACAAGTAAAGATTATTCTAAAGCCTATTACTTTTGCTGAGCTCTCTCCTTGTGTCTTGTTTGAGAACATATAATATTATTCTGGTTATTAATAAGCAACCATTTCATCATCAGTGCGTCTATAATTCATTATCATCTAGATGAATCAATACAACACTAGAAATGTACGAGTAATTAATTTATCATTAGCGTATCTAGCTAGGTTTTTAATACAAAAAATCAATTTATTATCAGTGCTATATACTACATCGTATAGATAATAGATGAGTCAGCACGAGAAATGTATAAGCAATCAAATTATCATTAGTGTATCTATTATATTATGCATTTTAATAACTCTCCTTGGACATGGATAAGTAATCAATTCATCAAGCAGTGTATCTAGCAGGCTTAATCTTGTTTTAGAAGATGTGGTGCACTAGAAACCTCATCATATATTTCTTTCTAATAGACACAAGATTCCTTTTTTAATTTTAAAAGTATGCATTTTTATTAAATATACCATATCTATTATAAGTATAATTCTGTTCATGATCCATATCCTTTGTATAATGTATTTTCATTAAATATAACATATCTATTAGATTCAACACATATAATATGGAGTAAAAACATTTCTATTATATTACAAAAATATCCACCAGGCAATGGTGCTTGAAAATTGTAATAGAAGATCAGCAACCATGAAATTTTTTATTTTTTAAAAATCAGTTCGGAATCAGGAGAGGCATCCATTCACGAGCAGAAAGTTTTCTATTTTTCGGCCCCACTCTTTTTTTTTTTTTGAAACAAAATATGTGGGTCCCTTTTAATCCATAGGTATAATATTTATTTGGAAGAATTACACTAAAATCCTATGGAAAAAGAGAAATGAAAAAATGGTCCCAATAGATTACAAAATGAAAAAAATGGTCCCAAAGAGTTGTTAATAGTTAATACAGGCTCATGGAGTTGTTAACGAGTTGTCAATATAAGCTCATGGAGTTGTTAATGAGACCATTTTTTCATTTTACAATCTATAGGGACAATTTCTTCATTTCCTTCCTTGGAACCTCATTGTAATTCTCCCTATCTATTTTTGGCCGAAAATGGTTTACTTGATGGGATATTGAAAATGAACGAACTTAATTTAAATGGTAATGTCTCTGTGTTTGGTTGGGTTTATATTTGAATTTGATTAATAAGTTTTTATTACGTAAGTCGAGATAAAATTCCTCTTACATATTTATTTTATATTTTGTAAATCACGATTTATAAATACTTATTATCCAAAAATAAATTATTTCATACCAACACGAAATATATCATCGTTTTATCGACATGTTATGCTTATTTTTCTTGTCGTTGTCCACAACTGCGTCAATGCCGTTCTTGAAAGCGAGTTCCATTCCATTAATTTATTTTTGGAACCTAATTGAATTTATTTTGATCGAGAAACCTAACTGAACTCCAAGACCTTTTCAATACTATTTTTTTGACAGAAAAATATTAAATGTTATATATATTGTTCAGATGGAGAACATGGCCCTTCTAGAACTACAAAGCTAACAAAGAAATCTTTTCACGATTTGTTCGTTAGATTGTTAGGGCATGTAGATAATGTAGAATAATTATACCCTGGAAATAATGATGGAAAATTAAGATAAAATATGAAAGGAATTTTGTAAAAATGATGCCTCCCTTCTTAATATAAAACTTAACTATATAGTTGATTTTAGTTTTAAATATGATATTTATTTTTTATATTTATCAATTTTTTAAATTTATTTTTATTAATATCTCTTAACTATAATAAAATAAAAGAGAGATGAATAGAACTATCTAAATTTCTTAATATAATTAGATTAGATGAATAAATCTCTAATAAGTGGATCAAGGGTAACTATTAGCTAAGCATGGAAACTGGGCTGTGTATAAATGGCTGTGTACTTTTAATCCAAAGTTCTAAAACAAAGTGGTCACCCATTTGGTGAGGGTTATATGACAGAGTGAGAGGAACGAAGGTCACCTGAGCAAGAGATGAAGAGAAGGTATCGAGACTTCATTTGATGTCGTTGCTCTTGTTTTTGTTCGGTCATCGTCTGTTTATCATCACCACCTACAAATTGTTTCCCTCTTTTGTCTTCCCCGATTTCAGCTTCGCTTGAATCTCTGTTCCTCCCTAATATATACTTTCTTCTTCATTACCTCCGAAAATGAAGAAATTGAAGAGCTATTACATGCACCTCAGGCACCACCACGCATTCGAACGCCGGTGGATTTTCCCTATCGTCATTGGTTCTGTACTCTTTCTCTTTGTTCTCTGCCTTGCGACTCTTACTTCTCCAGCTAGCACACATCTCCTTCCCTTTTACCGTTCTCTGACCGCTTCCTACTCCGTTTTTGTGGAATCCAAGCTACATCCAATACCTGTTTCGTATCTTCCTCCTCCACCGCGTATCGCTTATTTCATCTCTGGTTCCAATGGTGATGGCAACTCGCTTAAGCGCACACTTTTAGCACTCTACCATCCGCACAATCGTTATCTCGTACATTTGGACCGTGCATCTTCGGCGGAAGAGCGATTGGATCTGCATAAGTTCGTCAAAGATCATCCTCTGTTCCAAAGGTTTGGGAATGTGGACATGATTACGAAGGCCAATCTGGTCACATATCGAGGCCCCACGATGGTTTCAAACACACTTCACGCGGCGGCCGTCTTGTTGAGGAATGGAGGTGATTGGGATTGGTTCATAAATCTAAGTGCTTCAGATTACCCACTTGTTACCCAAGATGGTTAGTTGTTTTGACACTGCATCATGAGGTAAATTTTTGGCTCCATTTTTTTTTTTTTTTGCCCCACTAACTGTTCTGTTGAATTTACTTAACTAGATCTGCTGCATGCCTTTTCCTACTTGCCTCGTGATCTGAATTTCATTGATCATACCAGTAACATTGGGTGGAAAGAGTAAGTGATATTCATCCCTCGTGTTGTTTTCTTCTATTTTCGTGAGGAAGATTATCTGATTGGTTCTTTGCGACTTAGTGGACAAAGGGCCAGACCAATAATCATTGATCCAGGCTTGTACATGAATGAGAAACAAGAAGTGTTCTGGGTCACCCAGCGGAGGAGCAGGCCGACTGCCTTCAAACTTTTCACAGGTGAGATCATTTTCTTGTCTGTTCATAGCTTTTAACTCTAAATTCCTTCCCTCTTCTTTTTGTGCATGTGGCTATTCCAGTGCTTCTTAGTTGGGTTCTAGCTTTCCTGGGATACTCTATATCCAAGAAGTTTTCTTCGAATAATTTATGATCCAATTAAACTCAAAGACAGTCAATCTTATATTTGTTTTTTATTATCATCGGTTCACATGGGTTCAGAATTCTTGGAGGAGTGCTTCAAAGCTTTTCTACACTCCCTGTGGCGTGAAATTGTGGATAACTCTACCTTGATTGAATAGTGAGACTGAGAGCTTTTTGTAAAGGTCGATTCTGGTAATATTTGCTTTTTAATTGAAGCCTTAAAAACTGAGCGATAAGCTTTGACCATTCTAGGATGCACGTAATCAGTCCTGATTTGAGATTTGGCTATGTAATGTTTCAGGATCTTTATTAATGTTGAGAGAGCCTATTCTGTACTTTGCTTTGCTGTGTGCATTTAAAAAAATTGCACTGAAAATTAAAATGATCTTATAAAGGTCAAAGAAATGTGATACATCAAATATCATAAACTGAGGTCTGACTCCTCAGTTGCCATACGATCTCTTTCTAATCAAAGTTTGTTCCTCTGGGTCCTTTCATAAGAGATGTTCAAATTATGTTCCTTTTCTCTCTAGTTACATTGTAGCTTAAATGACTTTTGCGGGCTTCATGATTAGGAGCAGTTCAATTAATTGTGGTATATCTAGTAATTGGTCATGACAATAAATTACCCTGGACATATCATTAGTATATATCAGGTCTAGATTTGCATTAAATTTGCAAAACATAATTTGGTTCTGGTTGCTTGATGACTTCAGTATCATTTAATATTATCACAAGGATTGAACTCTTGGTAGCTTGTAGACTGGGCGTATCAAACTATGGCATGATTATATTTGTTTCACTTTCGATCAATGTTTTTTTAAAATATACCACTTGTCATTTTTAATGATCTATCACCTTATTTTTGTCAATGTAGTCTAGACTTCAAGTGGCGCTCTTTCAGTTTCTCATCACTGTTTCAAGATTTTTACTTGCTTTGGCTTTCATCAGCCTGAAGAATGCTTATTCCAATGTCCAGTGGTCAGCATAAAAGAGTTGGCACTGCAGCTATAGGTCTTGAACTAGGTTGAGGATAACACATTTAAACTGTGGCACGTGAATGATTGACCCTGATTCTACAAAATCTAAAAGCACTTAACCAAATAATGTTCTTGGACCTGGGTCGGTATTGACGTAGTAGCATATACTGTCCTGCATGTTTCCCCCATGGATATGTTCTTGACCTTATACATGGTGTAATATAGGACAGAAAAGGCGCAGATAATGGTGGCGTCTAAATTTTCCTCTTGTTGAAGGAAAACTAAAATTTGAAAGTTAATATTTCAATATATAATGCAAGAGGATTTATTTCTTCCTTGGAGATGGTTACCTTACGTTCCCTCTCTTTATAGGTTCGGCGTGGATGGCACTGTCAAGATCTTTCATTGATTACTGCATATGGGGATGGGACAACCTACCTCGGACTGTTCTCATGTACTATACAAATTTCATATCTTCCCCTGAAGGATATTTCCACACTGTCATTTGTAATGCTGAAGGGTTCAAGAACACAACCGTGAATAGTGATCTCCATTTTATTTCCTGGGACAATCCCCCCAAGCAACATCCTCACTACCTTAATCTTAAAGACATGCAAAAGATGGTTGATAGCAATGCTCCTTTTGCGAGGAAGTTCCCTAGAGACGATCCGGTACTGGACAAAGTTGATTCTGACCTGTTATCAAGCGATCCTGGCAGGGTTGTTCCTGGTGGCTGGTGCATAGGAAGCAGGGATAATGGAGCTGATCCCTGCTCTGTTGTAGGTGATACTACTGTCCTAAAGCCTGGCCCTGGCTCAAGAAGGCTAGTAGCTTTAATCACCTCATTGTTGTCAAAAGAAAATTTTCGACCAAGGCAGTGTAAATGACAATAATCAACCTGAGCCCTCTTTAATTTATTTCTCTCCTATTAGCCTTAGCGTTAAACTAGCAAATCTGGTTAGTTTCCTTTGGGTTGGAAAAGAGGTATTGGGAGTACACACATCATCTTTGATAATGAGAAGATAGACAAATCCGGTCAAGTTAGACTGCCCATAGTGCCGAGCTAGAACACTTGATCTAGTAACATGGTGGCGAACTTGATGTTGATTGTATATAAAAGGGAAAATAGAAGAGGAGTGGCTGAAAGGTGTACGTAGACGAAATGAAATTATTTACTTCTATGTGGCATGTGCTTTTCAATTGATTGATGCTCTTATGCGCTTGTTTTTTTTGCTCGTATCTGTAGATCTTGTAAAGTATCGTCAAGCAGACCAATTCTTTAACACGTTAAATATGTTATTATGCTGAAACGAGTTTGTTAAGACTAACTCTCTGAAGATGTTGAAAACCATTTGCCCCTTGTTACAGTGATTGAAGTTGATTAGTTACAACGTAGAAATATTCTCTATTCTTATGTTGCCCGCTGATGTCAAATGAGGCCATAGCAAAGTGGTGAATTAGGAGACAACTAATCTCCAGCATGATAGTCTGACGTGATTGCGGTCCGTTGGTCCCAAGGTTTTTAATATTAAGTGAAGATATATGTTCTAAAGATGCAATATCCATGTGTTAAATACTATATAATTTAGCAATCGTGAATTGTAAGGAATTCATTATTATTCTACTCATATTTTCGGAAGACTCCACTTGGCAAGATTGAGTGTAATTTTACAATACTTGATGAAGTTTTTGTTGTGCTTTAGCCGTCCATTCACCTTAGGCCTAACCAAAATAAAAGAGAACTTGATTTTATATGTTTTACAAACAGCTATGTGTATCGGTTGTTATATATTAATTCTGTATGCAGTTGTTTAAGTTAAACTAAATGCATGATTGCGTTAACCAAATTTTTATCCATATCGCACGTGTAGAGGGAAAGAGGGGCCCGACATGCATAAAAAATATTCCAAATTCTTGAACCAAAGAAACAGAAATTATATTCCAAAAGTGACGGGCATATAGAAGATTGGTGGCGACAATTTCATTTGACCACTAAATTGAAGCCTATGTTAATAGGTTCTTGATAAATGTCTAAATCAAAAATATTTTTGCTAACCTTCGCGATGAGGGACGATGGCCCCCGCAAAGACATCATATTTAGAATCTGAAGCCCAAGGCCCAGCCTATATTTATTTCCTGAACCAAAGGACAAAAGAAATTTGATGCAACTTCTTGGCCTAGGGTTGACATTAATAAATCATTGGCACAAAAAAAAAAAAAAAAAAAGGCATTTCTAAATCGGGAGACAACAGATTTTGGGTGGGGGAACTCATGAAAGCCTTCAGGAGAATTGACTGTTTGACTCATCATCATAAACTTCTATCTTGCAATGGGTAAGAGATGAAATTTAATTCTAGAATTACGAGGTAAGCATAAACAACATAAGCTAGACACAGATCTAGATGTTTGTGATGGTTTAGGTCATAACTCAATGCTTTAATAACATGAAACTTAAATTAACAATATGCACACATACATATGTGTGGGGATGTGTGATCTTAAAACTTGGCCTCCCGTAGCCTTCATGCTAGATCCACACAGATGATTTCTTGTGTCATGAAGTTTCGAAACAGAGCCAATAACTCTGTTTTGGAGATGTCACGAGAAATTGAGAACGGGATCATAAATGCATGAATTTTTTTTCCCTGGTTTCTTCTCTTGGTTTTCAAGGAAAAACAGAGATACAATCAAGAAAAGCTAAGCTATAACACAGGCAAAGTAAGAGCCACAGAGAGAGAACAAGGCCAGTGAGAGGCTCAAATATTAAAAGGGAACAAAAACGCATCAAGTTTTTTACCAAATACCCATCCGATCGACAGGACTTCCCACCCAAACTATTCTATATATTGCAAGACCCGCACTGCAATGGAAGGTTGATTTCCATCATTCTAAAGAATATTTAGCCCTTTCCCTGTTCTGCGTCAAATCTAGGGAATGGACATTTCATCTAACAGAAAGAAGAAGAAGTAGCAGCAAGTGTGAGTGTGTGTGTGTGTGTGTGTGAATATCTGATATAGCAGAGTTTGGGGGATAAAAATGAAAGAAAGAGGAGGGGCTTCAGTCGAGGGGAGATGACAAGTACTGATCCAGTTGGCTTGCAAAGTTCCATTAGTAACAGTAAGGGTCATCTCTCCTGCGACAGAAGTCCCTCCCCTGCTTTCTCAGCTCTTGATTCATCAGAATTTGTATGTTAGAAGGATTGAGGTTCTCTGCCACACAAGTCTCCATCCAACTTACCGTATTAATGAACACACTTTCTCTTTGCTTCCTAATTCTCGTGCCTACCTGTTCTCTTCTCCCTCTCTACCTCAATCATTGGGCCATTGCCGATTTTCCAAATTGCGTGCTATTTTTTTTTTTTTTATCGTTTATGCAATGGACCATTTTTGGCCTTCGGTGCACCCACCTTCCAGGTATCCGGCATTAACATGAAGGCCAACGCCGGATTTACTGATATGGGTCCCCGACAACCGACTAGTCCTGGCGCCCCCAATCTGATAGGCCCGACAGGAATTCACCTCTTTGAGGCGCTCCAGGGGAGAGAGCTCCCAATGGAAATTCTTTACACCTTCCGTTTCCTGGGATCGAACCCAGGAACGGATTGGTGTGGCGCAGATGCCTACCCATCTGTGCCAACTTCCATTGGTAAATTGCGTGCTATTTTAATGCTTACTGTCGTACCTAATATAAAATATATACTGAGAGTTTATCTTAATCCTAAGAGTAAAATACTCTAACCTCCCTTGTGTTTTGCCTTAATTACACGGACCTCCCCTCTATTTTGAAAACATACATTTAAGTCCAAACCGTTAACTCCGTTAAGTATTTTTATTTTTTAATTAAAATTTATATTAAAATAAATTTTATTTACTAATGTATCCTTCATCATTACTAATTTCCTAATTTTGATTAAAATTGTTTAAGTAATTTAAGGGTTTTTTTTTTCTTTTTCTTAACTTATTTTACTTTTGTAAATAGTTATATGTTAAATTTTTTTCATATTAAGATACATACTTAATTAATTTAATTAATGTAGACATAGAAAAATTAATTAAAAATATGATTAGTCCTATTAATATATGCCTACTAAAATAAATATGTTTATAAATTTTTTGCAAAAAATATATTTAAAAAATTAAAAATTAAAATTAATAAAAGTCATATATTGTACCAAATTTACATTATTAATAACATATTGTCAATAAAATATATTTATTTTTTTTCTTTTTGCCTTTCATTTGAAAGGCATATTTTTTATTCATTTAAAAGAATACTAAATAAATAAGTTTGGGAGATTTACACTTAGGTCCCATGCAAGGAAAAAAATGAAAAAATGGTCCCTATAGATTGCAAAATGAAAAAATGATCCCATGGAGTTGTCAATACAGGCTCCTGGAGTTGTTAATGACAACTCCAGGAGCCTGTATTGACAACTCCATGGGACCATTTTTTCATTTTGTAATCTATAGGGACCATTTCTTCATTTATCCTCTTCCTTGGGACTTCCATGTCATTCTCCCAATAAGTTTTAATAAATATGATAAAAATTTAAAATTTGATAATATAATAAAAATTAAAAAAATTTATAATATATTGAAAATTTTAAACATGTATTAGAATTATTTTTTTATATAAAAATTTATTTTTAAGCAAATATAAATGTTTATTTATTTTTTGAAATAGGGATATTTTAGTCAAAATAAATGTTTAATAGTCAAACTTAACGGTAAACTAACGGTTGGGTGGATGGAAATGGAATATCAAATATGTAAGGGAGATTTCTGTAACTTCCATTTTAATTTCAGGGGAGGTTTGTGTAATTTAAGTAAAACAGAGGGTTAGTTAATGCATTTTACTCTAATCCTAAATATAAAATATATTTTTTATATTTATAAATTTTTTTAATTTATTTTTATTAATATTCTCTTGATAATAATTAAGAAAAAAAGAGAATAATAGAATTAAGAAAGATACCTCAATTGTTTTAAAAAATACATAATTCAGCTAAATTTTTTAATATAATCACATCTGATAAGTAGTATTAGTTCGACTCGGTGGGGCCTCCCCAGGTGGGAAAATATCTCATGTGGGAAAAGCCCTTTGCCGGGTAGAACCTAAGACTTGACGTGGGAATAGCCGTTAGCCGCATAAAACTCGAGACTTCACGTGGCAATTCTCTCGTACTGTTCTTCTTCTAACTTTCAAGGCTCAATTCACATGGCAATTCTCTCATCACTTTGTCTCTCTCTCTCTATCTTTTATGCTGTAGAGATTCGTCCGTGGTGATGATGGAGACAGTACGTGGCCCAAATTCGGTCAAACTTTTCAGACCTGTTACTCTCCATAATCACCAAGAATTCATGTCTCTCCTTCCCTAGATTTTTCACTTTACTTCACCTCTTGCGCTGCTTCAGTTGCTCCTTTTATTTCTCTGCCATTTTCTTTGCTTTCCTCCTCTGCCTCTAACTTGGCTGTCTCAAGAGCTTCAAATCAACCTATTCAAGCAAGTTTCAGCATCCTCATTCATTGACTTAGCAGGTGTCATCTCTGAATTATTAAACAAATTCTCAATTCTGAAACACAAATGGTGAGTCCTCTCCTCGTAAGAGCAGGATTGAGCTTATCCACAAAATTGGTTGTAAAACACTAACACTCTCGCTCCCCCGGAAGCTGATCAAACACTTCTTCTTCTTCTTCTGGTTTCCTGATACCCTCTCTTCTAAGCCTTCCCAATCGTACCTTACCAGTAGTCTTGAGACGAACAAGGTCCTTTATGATCTCCTCCTTCTCTGGCTTCAAAGCCAGAATTTCAAAAGTTGCAGGATGCTCAAAACCGACATGGCTCCACCTACCCCTAGTGTTAGCATTCAACTTCAGTCATTTGTAATTTTGTACCATAGTCACTGTGATTAGATCGTTAATTACGAATTTACAATATAAGCGTGTGGTAAATAGCTCGTTTGGTGCAAGTGACTGTGATTAGCCGTTAACGAGGCCAATTGCGCACCCGGTTGCCCCGTCATCGTTTCTGTCTCAGGCCGGGACCAGGAATGTGAGTTTATAAATCAAAATTTTATATTTATAAGTTGAGCAATATCATTCACCAAAAAAAAAAACAATTGGGGTATGTATGTTCTCCCTCTGTCCATTCCATAAAATAGGGTGCTTTTATAAGAATAGTTTTATTCAAAATATAAATAACTAAGAAACTAATTAATGTTCATTTTTTGTCTTTGATATTGTAAATAATGCTCATTTTCAACTTTACTTATTAATTAAATTTTCAAACACATATTTTAATAAAGATAGAAATGAAAAAAAATAATTTATGACATATTTAATAAGTTAATTGTTATTTCTTGTTTCTTATGAATTAGTTAAAGTATCTTGTATTATAAACCGGAAGGAGTATATTTAATTATCTCATGTGATCTATAAACAAGGTACTGAAAACCGGACCGGACATTGAACCGGTCGAGACACTGGGTCAAGGGTCAGTGGTTCAGACCGGGGTCAACCCGGAAGCTGATCAAACACTTCTTCTTCTTCTTCTGGTTTCCTGATACCCTCTCTTCTAAGCCTTCCCAATCGTACCTTACCAGTAGTCTTGAGACGAACAAGGTCCTTTATGATCTCCTCCTTCTCTGGCTTCAAAGCCAGAATTTCAAAAGTTGCAGGATGCTCAAAACCGACATGGCTCCACCTACCCCTAGTGTTAGCATTCAACTTCACTCCTTTGTAATTTTGTATCATAGTCACTGTGATTAGATCGTTAATTATGTGCTCATTTGGATGTGCGATTGGAATGCTTAAAAGTAGCTTTTCAATCGTAATTTACGGTATACAAGGTATGTATGTGAGATGAGTTGTGTCTCAATTTACGTAAAAAACAACTTATAATCAATCATATCGCTAAAACAAACATACCCTATAAATTTACAATATAAGCGTGTGGTAAATAGCTATTTTGGTGCAAGTGACTATGATTAGCCGTTAACGAGGCTAATTGTGCACCCGATTGCCCCGTCATCGTTTATGTCTCTGGCCGGGACCAGGAATGCGAGTTTATAAATCAAAATTTTATATTTATAAGTTGAGCAATATCATTCACCAAAAAAAAAAAAAATTGGGGTATGTATGTTCTCCCTTTATCGGGTCTATAAAATAGGACGTTTTTAAAAGAATAATTTTATTCAAAATATAAATTACTTAGAAAATAATTAATGTTCATTTTTTAGTTTTGATCTTGTAAATAATGCTCATTTTCAACTTTACTTATTAATTAAATTTTCAAACACATATTTCAACAAAAGATAAAATGAAAAAAAAAATTAATTTATGACATATTTAATAAATTAATTGTCATTTCTTGTTTCTTGTGAATTAGTTAAAGTACCTTATATTATAAATCCGAAAGAGTATATTTAATTATCTCATGTGACCTATAAATAATGTTTTTCCTAACCTTATCCACTTTCTTCTTAGTATGTTCAATAAATTGCATAATTTATTTGGTTAAGATATAAAGATGTCTATATTTTTTATTTTTTTATTTTTTGGAGGTGCGTACAGCTCTATACATTTTTTTTGAATGTGTAAAAGTGCTCATAAGTTTTTAAAAAGGGTAATAATCTCTCATTCAAATCGGTTCACAGACTTTTAATGTCAAAAAGACAAAAACATTGACCCATCGCTTCCAAGATGGCTCTGAGCGAAGGGCATTAGGGGGATAGGCTGGGGGATGGGTGAGGAAGAGAGAGGACGTGGGCATTAGGGGGATAGGCTGGGGGATGGGTGAGGAAGAGAGAGGACGTGACTTGTTTTAAAAAATAATTATTTAAAAAAAACAGTAGGAAAAAAACGACAGAAAATGAACTTTAGAATTGTAGATTCTAAATCACGTATTTTTTTAAAAGTAAATTATATATTATTTATTAAATTTTATCATTCTTTTATCAACTATTAATAATAAATCTGATTTGAGATTTTATAATTTTAAAGTTTTTTTCTATCTTTTTCTCAAAATAATTATGATATGGGACCACCAACAAAAAGTAAATCTGAACTAATCATTTTGGAAAAATCCTATTTAAATATCATTTCAATTATTAAAACCCACAAAAATCTATTATAACTTAAAAAAGACACATAAGGCATGTGGTAGGAATAAAGGATAGTGAAGGTGACCAAAGTAAAGAACGACAGAGATTTGTGGACCAAAAAGAGACAGATCGGGATCCTAAACATCCAATCACTCACCACATTGACGTCGGCAACAAGAAAAGAGAACAACAACCACTCTGATTAAGGAAGAAGATCAAACATTCATCGATTTGGGGACGACTTCCACCCACGCTTGCCGATTTGCGGATGACGACAATGGCCAGGGGTTCGGCTTCCGCCTGTGGCTCTTCAAATTATTGAACCCGTTTGCAGCCTTCCTCTAGTATGAGGAATCCGTGTGTGCGCGTAAATGAGTGTGGAGGGTATTTTGGTCCTTAGCTTTAAACTTCATTATCCCTGATTTCTACCACATGCCTTATGTGTCTTTTTTAAGTTATGATAGACTTTTGTGGGTTTTGACAATCGAAGTGGTATTTAAATGGAATTTTCCCAATCATTTTTGTTGGATCTTCAAAGTTTATGTACACTTCATATTTAAGAAAAAGTTTATGGTGCTAAACGTACTTTTTTTTAAAAATATATAACCATTTTTAAACCTTAACTCCATTTTATTACTCCTTCCGGTTTTAAATATAAAATAGAGTTGACTTTTTTGAAGAGATTAAGGAAACTAATTAAATTACTTTAAAATATTTATATTTGTCATTTTTTCTTCTAATTATTTTTCCTAATTTATAAACTGATATATAATTTAAAGATATACAATGTATGATATAATTAAATAATTTTTTAAAATTTTTAAATCTCTAAAAAAAATATAACTCTATCTTATATTTTAGGGAAAATCCCTATTAAATACCATTTGAAATAGCAAAACCCACAAAAGTCCTTTATAATATTTAAAAGACAGAAAAGGGATATGGATGTATCAGGGATATTGAAGTGTTGTGTGAAATACCAAAATGCCCCTTTTTACTCAATCACACACACACTCGGTCGGTGACGATGATGTTACCGGTTAGCTTTAGACAGGTTCTCCTAGAAATGTCAGAAGCGAAGATTGAGCCCTAGCCTCATCGTCGTCCCCAAATCGGAGTCGGTTGTGGGTGCCGTTTTCTTTTGTTGCCGCCGACGTGGATGTGGGTGAGGGAATCTTCAGCTGTTGCTTTGTCCGTTTAAGCTTTGTGTCACGCTCTTATTTCAATTTCAACCTTTATCAGAGTATTCACGGAAAACGATATGTGGTTTGGTGGGCAACACGAGATTAGCATGAATATACTGATAATATGTACATGATTATATAAATTCCCCATAGGGGTTCGTACATGATCATTCCAATCAATGTAGTCACACAGGACTACTTGGGTATCTAAACCTGTCCCAGTGAAACAGAGACATCTTTTCGTCTTCGTTCCACCAATGCAATCCCCTCATATGGTTCTCTGCATTGTTCTCAACATTTTTTCTGTCTTCTTCTGTCTAAATTGTTGGTAGGGGAGGGTGAGATTCGAGAGAATCTCAGTAGGAAACAGATACCATAATACATGCATGATAGATGCTATGTGTATGGCATATTAGCTTTAACTAGATGTTTGCCCCATAATGACATTTCTACATGCTCAATGTTTCATACAACAAGACTATGGTTACAGCAAAAACAGAAACAGAGCTTCATTTATTCAAATATGCTCTACACAATCAAGTAAAGCAATCACATACATCATTACACAAGCAAAGATATCAAATACATGCAAGTAAGGTAAGTCCCTTACCTTAACCCTTTTCTGCCTCGAAATGTGTGCCTCGATCTACGTGCAAATAACTCGGAGCTCTATATTCGATCCTACAATGTCAAATATACTATTTAGACACTTCAATAGTGTTTCTGGGGGTTATATGAGTCTATATTAAAAATTACTAAAATACCCCCGGGGACCCGACCCCGCTTACTCATTCCGACTGTACTTTTCCCGAAATTCTAACCTAGGCTATCCTGACAAATTTTTGCCCAAGGAATCCATTTCTAAACTTGGAACTACCAAATTCAATGTTAAATTACAAAAATACCCTAACAACCCCACTTTAAAGGTTTCAGGGGCATTTTCGTAATTATGCTTTTTCGGCCTTTTCCGAAAAAGTGCCCAACTGTAACCCCACATAATTTTCGCTCCTGAACTCAATGGAATCATCAAATTATTAAAAATCCAACCCTAAGGCCCATTTATAGCCCTGGTCGAAATATACAGATACTCCGGGGAAAATTGGGGTTTTTCGGTTTCAACTGCATAAACGCGTTCTTTTCTACTCCTAAGTACTTTATTGATTATTCGATTAGGTTAAAACTACCATTTAGTACCAATTTAGGCAGCTTAACCCCTAAGAAAACCCATTTTCAAAATTTAAAACCAACGGCAATCCGGCGAAATTTCACCAATTAAATTACCTACATCAGTCAGAATAGTCAATATACAAGAGTTTGAAAGTTAATTCAAGCTCCCACTAGCTTTTATCAAGAATGGCTGAAACCCTAGCTTCCCTAACACCAAATTGAGCTTCACAATCTTAAATCACATGAATAGGAAGCTTAAGAGCTGTGTTATACGCATTAGGAACCGATTTACCGAAGAAAACACTAACCTTTGCAAGTTTTTCCTCCCTTTCTCTCTCTAAGCTCTCTCTATGTTCAGCTACTGAAACACATCAGTTTGAGCTGAAGGAAGAAGAAGGAATATGCTTTTATAATAGCTTATGTCATATTTTAATCATTTTCCAAAAATTCAGATTTTACAAAATTCTGGCAAATTTTTGCCTAAATTTTGAAAAATCATAACTAATTCTAAAAAAATTGAAATGAAGTGATTTCAAAGCCTATAGAACCATTATTGAGTATAGTTTCAAGAAAAAATATATAATTTTTTCTAGACGGAATCACAAAATTCCCAGAATTTCAATCTTTGCATACTGTTCCAGAAATTTCACAGTTTTTCTGTGCTGACTTCAAAAATTCATATCGTTTTGTATATATCTCTAATTGAGTCATATGACCTATTAAATTAAAGCTTAGGATGTCTACTTTCATCCTGAAAAATTTCATAATTTTTTCTCATCATTTGGTCATTAAAAATCATATGACAAGCTCACTACCTTATAGGCGATTTCACCAAAAACATAATTATATTCTCCAAAATTCACCATTTTACTTTCTTAATACCCCAAAGATATAAAAAATATTAGATAATAGATTTGGGACATCTACTAAATCAGGGCTTAGCAGTCCACTTAATTTAGGCTTATTCCCAAGCCTCCAATCCCAAAATTCGGCATATTATACTTTGTGCTTGATTTCTTCTCATCCTCGTGGTTATCTGTAGATGTTACTGTGAGCAAAAAAGGGAATCTTCGAAACCGACCTTCCTTCTCCTCCTTATTGGACACTGCTGCTCCTTTTCTTCAGCTGGTTAGTGCGTGTAAGTCGCAATCCCTCTCCAATTTGTGTTTTTATCTAATTCTCCAGCTCGAAATCCCTTTCCCTCGTCTCAATTGGCACCACTTTCTATTGTTGAGAGTTGTCTCATTCACCTCATTATATGCACACTCTAAAGTAAATATAATTCTCAGGAAAACAAAACCAATGTGATTTGTCCCAAGTAGGACAACATATTGAGATGGCACATAATCATTTATTTATTTTGTTTGTTTGTGTTTTGGTGTTTTTTGGGGGGTGGGGTAGCTAAGGGAGAATCAACCAAATAAAGTATCTCTCTTAGATCAAAAGGAATGTCATTATTCATATATTGTTTAGCGACAAGTTATAGATTGATCCTAGCATAAGGTCATTACTTATCAAAACAAAAGCATTTACTATACCCAATATCCAATAAACATGAGAAATAATTGCATGTGCTGGCTAAAAGTCAAAACGATTATGAAAAACACATCACATCTCTCTAGAAAATGTCGATGTGTTAATAGTGGTTCTGCTATCTGAATTACTCACCTCTCTGTGTTTTACGATATATACTCATGCAGTGAGTTACTGAAGTATTAGATCTAAGTAGAATTTATAAAGAGAAGAATGTTGTATATATCTTTTATTTTTGTCACATGAAAAGTTGTTTTTTTCTCCTACTGATATATTGAATGAAGACTTGTGCTTGTGTTCAAGAATAAAAAAGAAGGGCCCAAATTGTAATTTATTTGCTGACTTCTGTTACATTTACCTGCAATTACATAACTGGAGAATATAAACATAATTCACTTTGTTATTTCCAATTTTGCAATTCCAGGTTGACATAATAATTCACTTTGATATTTACAATTCTACAATAAGCCGCAATAATTCACCTGCTGTTACATTTTCAATTCTTACAATTAAACTAGCAATTTTTTTAAGTTGTGACAACCATTGTTTAAATTTTGCCTTTTGTAGTCCAAGCCACAAGCTGCGAATTGGAGAAATGTTCAAGTTGATGTGGAACATATTTAATTATCTCTTCAATATACAAGTGTTGTTTTATATATGTTCCATGGGTACTGAAAACATTTTTTTTTTCACGTTGTACCTATCAAAACAGAGTGGAAGAGATATGGAGAATTATGAGTGTTGGGGTAGGTTTTATAAAAATGAATTCTATTTGGAGTAATTTACTTTGAGGCATGTAGGAGAAAGAGTAAAGCCAATTTCTTTCACATAATTTTTCAGTAAGTTCTTCCACTAAGTACGAAATGTATACTCTTCGAAGACATCCTGAAACTTCTTGGTAGGGATTTACTTGCTTTTGCAATTTCTTAAATTTTTGTTATTGCATTTTTTGCCATGAGCTTGTATACTGTTCTGTTTGTCACCACTACTTTTGTGAATACTCCCCAAACATTCAGTTGGATTAAGTATTGTAATTATTTGACTATGTCTGAGAGTTAATTGAAAATTATAAATTGATTTGTTAGCTGGTTTGAAATTGATTTTTTTGTGAAGTTGTTGCCTGTGGGTATTTGGACTTGGTAACATACAAAGTATCAATGCAGACCCAAATGTGTGATTACTTGTTGACTTTCTAGTTAAATGTTTTGATGCAATTTGGTATTAGCTACGGGTTTGCTGAAAGTAGAATGGTTTCTTAATGTCCATGTAAGAAATAGTTGAACATTATTTTGGTTAGAAAATATTTTATTGTTTCACCATAATGTTGTGTCATGCAAGCGAGATTGTGGTGTTCATGTGTTAAATTTGTTGAACAATTGAAAGCCAGGTGTAGCCTTTGAATACGGTGAGGATGAGATTTAGGAGTATAGGCGAGACCTCATGTGGTGGCTGGTTAAGCATGAAATGCACACCAAGAGGGATGATGCATTGAGATTGCCGCCTTCACGAATTACACAGACTTGGAGGGAACGACACACATGATTATGTTGTAATTGTAAATCTTTGGTCTTATAGTTTCAATTAATTCTTTTGGAATTCACCCCTGTTGTAAATAGATTGACAACAATTGTTTACCTTAGTAATCAAGGCTAGCATTTTGGTCACCCCTGTTGTATCCTATTGTGCACCTTTTCTGTTCAGGAAGCAAGTTAATGAAGGCATTTTATGTGTGAGTGTTGCCTAAAAGGGTTGGAAGCTGACAAGTCCATTAATAGGAATGACAAAATTTTTAATGATTTTGATGACATTCATAATGGGAATAACAACTTAATCTCACAAAACGTGTGAGCTTTACCAAGCACTGCATGAGGTTGGTGTAACATTCGACTATAGTGCTGATGAGGTTGGGGTGTATAGGCGAGACCTAATGTGGTGGGTGGTTAACCATGAAATTAATAGCAAGAGAGAGGATGCATTGAGATTGATGAAATGAACACCAAGTATTGTATTTTGGGGTGACATTGTAAAGTTTTTATTTTGGTAACCGATCTTGTATACGACTTCATAATAGTGGCCTTTTTCCATGTAATGTTACTGTGTATGTAAATTTACTAAAGCAATAGTCCCTTTATTCCCACACTATGGTAATATGCACTTTTCTTCTACAGGAAGCAAGTAAATCAAGAAATATTGTGTGTTAAAGTATTGGCTAAAATGGGGTGGCCTTTGACAAGTTCAATAATGGGATTGATAAGGTTTTTAATGGTTTTGACGAGAACGGTAATGGGATTGACAACTTAGGCTAACCAACTTTATAAGTGGAAGTGTTTCCTCAAAAGGGGAGGACGCTAACAAGTTCAAAAATGGAAATGACAAGTCTTTTAATGGTTTTGACGAGGATGGTAATGGGAATGACAAATTAGTCTAACCAACTCTATCACTGAAAGTGTTTCCCTAAAAGGGGAGGACGCTGACAAGTTCAATAATGGGAATGACAAGTCTTTTAATGTTTTTGACAAGAATGGTAATGAGCTTGACAAATTAGTCTAACCAACTTTGTCAATGAAAGTGTTTCCCCAAAAAGGGAGGACGCTGACAAGTTCAATAATGGAAATAACAAAGTTAGTAATGGTTTTGACAAGAATGGTAATGGGATTGACAATTTAGCCTAACCAACTTTGTCATTGGGTGGAAGTGTTGGCCCAAAAAGGGAGGACGCTGACAAGTTCAATAATGGAAATGACAAAGTTAGTAATGGTTTGACGAGAATGGTAATGAGATTGACAAGTTAGCCTAACTAACTTTGTCATTGGGTGGAAGTGTTGGCCCAAAAAGGAAGGACGCTGACAAGTTCAATAATGAAAATGACAAAGTTAGTAATGGTTTTGACGAGAATGGTAATGGGATTGACAAGTTAGCTTATTACCATTTTCGTCAAAACCATTACTAACTTTGTCATTTTCATTATTGAACTTATCAGCGTCCTCCCTTTTTGGGCCAACACTTCCACCCAATGACAAAGTTGGTTAGGCTAACTTGTCAAAACCATTACTAACTTTGTCATTTCCATTATTGAACTTGTCAGTGTTCTCCTCTTTTGGGCCAACACTTTTACTCACAAAGTTGGTTAGGGTTAGTTGTCAATCACATTACCATTCTCGTCAAAACTATTACTAACGTTATCATTCCCATTATTAAACTTGTTAGCATCCTTCCCTTTTGGGGAACACTTCCACACTTAATGTTTGGAGATAATAAGTTGTCATTCCCATTACCCTTGTTGTCAAATCCATTAAAAACTTTGTTAATCACATTATTGAATTTGTCAGCGTCCCCCTTCTGAGCAAACACTTCCACACTTAATGTTTGGAAATATTAAAGTGTCATTCCCATTACCCTTGTCGTCAAACCCATTAAAAACTTTATTAATCACATTACTTAATTTGTCAGCGCCCCCCTTCTGGGCAAACACTTCCACACAATGTTTGGAAATATTAAGTTGTCATTCTCATTACCATTATGGCTTAAACCATTAAAAACCTTGTCATTCCCATTCCCATGACAGCAACTTATAGACGAAGTATCAAATGGCAAACTAACATTACTCATTCCACGTACATCTAATCCATACAAATCATGAACCTAAAATAAGATATTTCTTCATGTATGCTTTAATTACAATAAACTATCACCATTAACAACAGTTGTAATGGGAATGACAAGTGCAGCAATGGAATTCACAAAACACAAGAACCTTCATGACAGCAACTACAATATACATTAGAAAATGTCAAGTTAACATTACGATTTCACATTCTGAAATTCAAGCACGTTGTTCCAGAGGGAGCCACATTGTACTGATCTCTCTCTCTCTCAGCGTTAAGTTTCAGTTCATTTTCTTCTCCGCGTCTGGGCAAGATGGGAAGATAGATCCAAGACGGCGAAGCACCTGTGCCGTTGATAGAGGGAAGACAGCTCAGAGAAGGAGACCAGAGCAAAGAGCGATAAAGATTTGTGGACCAGAGAGAGACATATTGAGATCCTAAACATCCAATCACTCATCACATCGACGTCGGCGGCAAGAAAAGAGAACAACAACCACTCTGATTAAGGAAGAAGATCAAACATTCATCGATTTGGGGACGGCTTCCACCCATGCTTGCTGATTTGCGGACGACGATGATGGCCAGGGGTTCGGTTTTTGCCTGTGAGGAATCTGTGTGTGTGAGTAAATGAGTATGGAGGGTATTTTGGTCTTTAGCCTTAAACTTCAGTATCCGTGAAACATCCCAAATCATTTTTCTATCTTTTAGATGTTATAAAAGACTTTTATGAGTTTTACTATTTCAAATGGTATTTAAATAGGATTTTTACTATATTTTAATACGGGAGTTCAATATTACTATCTTTTTTGCCCGAAGAATTCTACTCCCTCCGTTCCTAATTATAAGATAAAGTTGGCTTTTTTGAAGAAATTAAGGAAGGCAATTAAATTACTTTAGAGTGTTTATATTTTTAGTATCCTTAGATTATATATTAGTTTATTAGTCAAATTAATTAGTTTGGAGAAAAAAATATAAATATAAATAATCTAGAGTAATTTAATTGGTTTCCTTAATTTCTATAAAAAAATCAACTTTATCTTATAATTAGGACCGGAGGAGTATATTACTATCACATATTTCTTTACTGTTTTCATTTTCTTATATGTAAACGGCTGACGTTACCTGAATGACGTAGAATCTGATGTATGTCACTTCTATCTTTTTCCCCGTTCTTTATAGACATTTCCTCCATTAGCCTGTCGATATGAGCTGTGCCTAGCTAAATGTTTACCATATATAGTTATGGATTTATATGAAATAAAAAGACCACTAGACTTATATCATATTATACTACCTGTCAGTCTTAATGTCTATTTGAGTCAGTGATAAAAGCTAATTTTTAATATGATTTATGGTATATAAAATGATTACATGAGAACAGTTTTATTTTGATTAACGTGAACATAATCTTAAACACTAACTTAAATAGGCACTTAGTTAATTTGATAAAAATTTTATAATCAAAACGATGTAGAGTATTTTAAAACAGATGGTTTGTTTTTTTGACCTGGTATTAAAACAGATGGGTTAGAACTTAGAATAATGGCGTTTAGTATAGATGGATCCGAGGATTATAATAATCTTAACCTTCCCTGCCCTCTTTCTAATTTTTATTGCTTATTTTATTTTTAATCGCCGGCTTACTGTTTTTAGATTCTTATATTAACCGGCTCCCATTTTTTATTACTTTATTTTTAGTGCTGAAATTCCTTAACCGCAAAAGTCAGACAACAATCTAGAACAAGACTAGGTCTCATATTAATATTATTGGCAAAAAAAAAAAAAAAAACCAAAGACTGGTCTCTTATCACTTCTATTCTCATGAACCTTTCTTTCGTTATCATTAATGTATTCATAAAATTTCTGTGACACGCACTAATAATATATATGATACCTCTGCTTGTGTACGGGGACTAGACCAAATCTTCTGTAATTAATAGGAGTACCTCTAATTGAATATGGGGAGAATTGTGAAAAACTGTCTGTGAGAATTTAATTGTGAAATGGGGTTTTGACGTTGAAACGATCTTTCAAACTTGTATAATATCTTTTTTTTTTGTGTAGATAATTTTTTTTGTGTGTAATGTTTTTTTAATGTGTGTGTAAAATATTTGTCTCTATGTGCAGAAAATCTTTCCTCATGTATATAATATCTTTTCCTATATGCATACGATCTTCTCAGGTCCTATTTATCAATTAATTTACCTGAGTTATTTTTTTACAATTCTCCCTTAAATATATTTTGTTCACATAGGAAAAGTATAACTTCATTTTAAATGTTTGACAAATACACGGAATTTAGTTTTCACTGCCTTTTAGGTCCTGTTTGGCATGATGGAATTTGGAGATGAGGAAATGGAAGTGTGTCTCAATTTCATGAGCATGTTTGTTTGGTACGATGAAATTAGAAAATTTTTTAATTTCATGTGGAAGCCAAATCAACCAATTCCATCAAAATGGCTTTTGTAATATTAAAAAAAACTATCGTCAGCTTTTCAAAAAAAAAAAAGTGTGGGGCCCGCTTGAGAAAAGTAGAGAGGGTATTATTAATACCTTTCCTTTCACTTTTCTCATTCAGGTTTTATGAGCAGGCGAGTGAACGAAGCGAACGCAGTTTTAACAGTTATAAAATTTATGATAATTTTGGTACTTAAAATAACTTTTTCTTATCAAACTTCCTTCATAAAATTTGTTCTACGTATTTTTATCTTTCTATTGGTGGTAATATTATACTGAATAGTGAGAATTTTTGGGGTTAGGATTTTCAGAGAATTGTGAGTTTTTACAAAAGATAATTATAGATATGTAGAGAATAAATAATAGTTAATTTTAATCGGTTTCGATTTATCATTTGATTGTTTTATGATTTTATAATTAATTTCTTCTTAAATAAATCATAAATTATGCTTTAGGAACATTTTCGACCGATTAAATTTGGATTAAATAATTTATTTGAGTTATTGAAAGTATTATTGAAATTTTAATCGGTTTAGTTTTGCAAATTTTGAGTTATGTGAAATTATAAATTATAATTTAATATTATAGTTAGAGAATTATAGTTA
Organism: Inga oerstediana; assembly: GCA_963210345.1. Lineage (NCBI taxonomy): Eukaryota > Viridiplantae > Streptophyta > Magnoliopsida > Fabales > Fabaceae > Inga > Inga oerstediana. The sequence goes on along the minus strand of OY723403.1, from coordinate 13,623,532 downwards.
TTAAATATTTTATTGAGTGAAATAGAGTTAAGAAATTTTAGAAATTTGGATTTAAAAGGAATTTGAGGAATAGATAAATTGTTGTTATTTTTAAGAAAATTGAGCCAATTATGGGGATTAATATTTGTTATAGTTAACAATTATTATAAATTATATTAACAGGTAAATAAATATATATATATATATATTTATTTATATTTATTGTAGAGTGAATTTGAATTTGGCTTGTTGGAGTTAAATTCTCTCAAGTTTAGTTGTGTCAAGAACTGGAGGTAACCACTTTCCGATTTATTATGTATGCTTGTTGAAATGATTATAAGCGTATGTTGGTATTTTTAATTGCTATAAATATGTTATAGTAATTTATATGTGAAAAATGTACAATGACAGTATTAATCATGTTTTTAGTAATTTTTTTAGTTAAGTGGGCTTGAATGATTTATTTGAATGATTGATGATGCATAGCATTAAATATAAAATATATGAATAAATTATTGATATTGAAGATTGTGATGTTGAGATGTTGGATGTGGTGAGTTGTGATTGAGGAGATGTTTGATTCTTTTCTACCACGTGGTATAGCCGCCACCGTATGCACAGTGGATGGCTTTGGCATTCTCAGAGCCCTTGGTATCACCCTTTCCTTTGGCCGGGTTTAGGGTCAGCTTAAGGGCAGGTGACACCTTTCCATTTTAGACGGAAAAGGAATCCATGATCCGATATGAGTTCTATAGCCTTTGGCCGGGTTACACCTCAATATTAGAGAGTTTGGTGCAGTCTTGTCAAAGAGACTAATCCTATTCTATGTTGTAGCTCATGGGTTCTGTCAGCGGTTAAGGAGGTTATAAGGATGGTTGAGGGAGTTTTATGCATATTAAATTGTTTTCTTGAAATAATAATATTTTGGGAAGATTAAACTTATGTTATATATATATATATATTGCTCGCTTAATTATCTTATAATCATTCCTTTCATACTTGTTAAATGGAATTGTGGCTATTAAGTCCATGTGACTCACCCTATCGATATTTAAAATTTTTCAGGTAAGAGTTCAGGTGGTGCTACCAAGGGGAAGGCAAACGAGACTTGATTTGATCTCAATCGTATGTTTCGTTTGGTTGCATGCATATAATGTATATTGCCAAACTTAAGGGCCTTTTTGATTTACGTTGCATATGTTAAATACTTCGCAGTATACTGCGATTCATACTGTGGGCGGAGCCCCATAATATGTTAGATTTTGTAATATGTAATATTTTACTTGGTTTGGAGCTTAATTATATGGTAATTAAGAGAGGTCGTTACAGCTTCAATCCGAAAAACTCAGTTTTGTGATTCTATGTCTCCATTTCCCACATTACCCTCTCTGCCTTTTTAGCCATGCTTAGCCACCAACGCTCGACCATGCCCAACCACTAGGGAGCTCAGTAGTAGCTTGTCTTCTGTCTTCCTTCCATGTCGTCGCCAACAACTCACTGTAAGCTCAAACCACCGTTGGCAAGCATAACCACAAGGCACAAGGCAATATCCTTGCAATTTTATGACTGGATTTTTGGAATCCCACCTTCTTCAATCTCCCACTATGGCTTGCAATCAGCAGATTTCCAGGGACGATACTTCAACGATTGAAGCTCACGAGGGCCAAATCTAAGGATCATGCCTTCTCTTTGGCTTCCCTTCCATTAGTAGAAAAAATATATGAGGACCCATGTGGCCATGTTTGCAAATCCTCATCTAAAGACCTCTACCACCATTAACTTATGGACTTGTTCGATGAGAAACGACAAGGAAGAGACGGTGAGTTGCAAACCTGTTCGAGAAGAGGCGAGGATGATGAAAAAGGAGATCTAGGGAAGGAAGAAGAGATGAGAAAGAAAAGGTGAGGAGGAGAAGAGAGAGAACAATGTTTTTTTGGATGGAGCTCTGGTTAGAGAGGAAGAAGGAGAGGAGTGGATAGAGCTCTGGTTGTGAGGAAGAAGGAGATGAGGAGAGGAGAGAGAATGATGTTTTTTGAACTGAGCTTTGGTTGGAGAGGAAGATAGGGAGGAGTAGATAGAGCTCTAGTCGCGAGGAAAGAGAAGAGGAAGATAGAAGAGAGAATGATATTTTTTAGATGGGGCTCTGGTTGGAGAGGAAGAAGGAGAGGCGGAGAGGAGAGAACCATGTTTTGTGTTGGATGTTTTAGATTTGTAAAAGTATGGATTTTTTTTATCTTTTAATTATAAGGACATTTTAGTTTTTTCATATAAAACTAAATCTCATTTTCAAGACATACCAAACATATTTTTAAACTCTATTTTCATATCAATTTCCATATCTATATTCATTAAAACTAATCTCGTTGTACCAAATGGGCCCTTATTTTAACAAAGCCCCTATCTAGATCCAATTTACAGGAATTTATTTTGATTTATCATTCATGAACAAAGTTTGCTTCTGCTTTTTTGACCCCCAAAAAAAAAAAAGTTTGCTTCTGCTTTGGGGTTCAACAAAAACACCTATTTCCTTGGAATTTTGCATTCCTAAGATGTTTTGGGCTAGAGCATGCATACATATTACATCCTTATTTTATATAATTCATTTTTTATTTATAATAAATTTTTCTTTAATAAAAAAACACATTTTTTTCTCAAAACCAAATTCTATCCGATCTTCCAAATTCCAAAGGATATATGTAATTTTTTGAAATTCCGTTAAAATGATCTAAATTACTATCTTGCTTAATATTATCAAATAAAAGAAAATGTAAAGAATGAAAATTGTTATCCCTAAAATATAAAACTAATGTTCAAGGTATGAAATTTTCAATAAAATATTTACTCATTCTAATTATTATTCAATAACATGTTTTTCATTAATTTTGTTGTAATTAGGGACCTTTCTCTTATGCCCTGTTTGGCAGTATAAAACTAGGAGGAAGGAAGTGGAACTCAGCTTTTAGGATGTTTGGTGCAATTGAAGTCACTTCCTAATGGAAGTCGCTTCCACCACTCACTCCATAGAAGTAAGTTCCACTTCCAAGGGTTATTTCCTTAATTGCCCTCCTCATCTTTCTTCTACCCTCCACCACCAACTACGGGTGTTCATGAGGCCCAAAGGCCCACCCCGAGTCTGACAAAAAAAATACCCAGCCCGTCCCTAAAAAGTACACCTATAAATCATTTGAGCATCTTTGGGCCGAGCCAAATACTGGGCAGGGCAAGGCAGGGCACCAGGCAAGGTGGACTGCCCTGTCTAATATGTATATATAATTGTATTTAATATATATATATATATATATATTTTGTATTTATAATTGAACAAGTATTTACTTACCATTCAATTAGAATTTAATGAATAAACATATTTTGTATTTACTAGGTATATAGGCATATTTTTTCATACACATATTTAATTAAAAAGTGGGTGAATTGAGTTTTTGAAAAGTAAATTATTTTCAAATAACAAGAAAATAATCTCTATTGAATTAATTTGTTTTATTGGCCCATGAACCGAATCTAAGTAATAAAATCTTAAAAGGACTATGACATAAAATATGTTTTTGAAATACCAGACAATATATTTTTCTGTATTTTTATTATTTAATACTTCTTTATTTTTCAATTTTTGAAAGATTTTTGGGCACATAGGCCCGCCCCGCCCAGCCCAGTCCAAAATTACTGGGGCTTTCATCGGGTAGAACTGGGCAACAGGCCTCAAAACCCCGCCCATTCTTTTTCCTGGCTGGTCATCGGGCATGGTCCATGCCCTGGCCATGTACACCCCTACCAACAACCACTATCAGAGGCGATGACCCTTTATTGACGATGACCTTCCACCATCGACGGCAACGGCCCTCTATCATTAACGATGAGGGTAAGCCCGAGGGCAACAACCTTTCGTCTTCTTCTCCAACAGCTGTCACTGCCTCCCTCTTCACTCTTCTTCTTTATCTTTCTCTTAATTTCTTCAATGCCTGTCTGTCACCACAACCTAGCCTTTGTTCGAATGAAGATTGAGATGCACGATGGAGAAGTACCCAGATCTTCAACTTTATGTTTGCGATGGACGACATCGGATCTTCTCAATCTTCTCCTTCTTTGTCTTAGATTTGTGACCTTGATCAACTCACGACCCTCATCATCAACATCAAATCTGTGAGCAACAAAAGGAGGCATACATGGCTACCCTTTGCTCCTCCTTTCTCTGCCATCATCGACTTTTTGATTTTTCTATTGTTGATGGTTGATGGTGCAAGCAGTGGCTTTCACGCTGGTCGCCAGAAGTAGGTGATGGTTTTTTTGGGTGGCTGTGGTTATTTTGGGGAATAGGGTTTATGGTGAAATGATATATTGATCATTCCGCATTTTAAATCAACATATTATTTAAAAATTATATCTCATTTTCATGATCATACCAAACACACTTTTAAACTTAGCTCCACTTCAATTTCCACTTCTACTTCTATCAAAAACTCATCCATAATACCAAACAGGTATAAGCCTTTTGACCATTTTTCCTAGTCCGACAGTGGCTATAATTATTTTTTTGAAAAAAATGGTTAACCATACTAGATGTGATAGTTCTTTTACTTAAGAAATTAACTGGTATTTCCTATCACTTGTTGAATGTTGAATGAATGAAAATAAGAAGGATATAACTTAATTAACAAAAAAGAAAAAGGATATAACTTGGTGCTTAGCACATCTCATGTATAACCCAACAAAACAGGTTTAGTACTTGCAACTTAAGTGTGTGTTCGGATTAGCTTTTGGAGAATAGCTTTTACAATTTAAGAAGTAAGTATGTGAGAGGAGTTTTGTCTCGATTTACGGAAACAGACTTTTAAAACCATCATTTTAAAATTACACGAACACACACTAAATGTTGGGGTCTCGTAGCCTAGATGACACTAATGACTAAACACTCTCTTAAAGACGTTTTTGAATATGATATTGCAAGTCCAAAAGCTGAATGAGAATATAATGGATGTGTGAGTTGAGGGGGAAAAAAGAAACATTTGCAAAAGTTGTAACTTGATTGAGTTCTTGAATTTGCCGATTGAAGTGTCTTACAGCTCATGAAACGACAAAGAACAAATAATGATTCTTGTTGCGCAATTGATACTACTAGCATAAAGATGTCTGGTTCCAGATGATTGAGGCACGAGTAGTCCCTGAGATGGCTGGTGTTAGTGATTAATGAACACAAAAGTAGAACATCACAAGATCCAGGATTCTTATTACGCCAAGTCGCTAACTAAAAAATACAAAGCACACAAACTTAATTAGGTTCCTGCATAAATGATATTTTTCCTTCTCATCAATGGAAGCCATTTTCCGTCACTCCTTCCCCTGAATTCTCATTCCCTCTCCCCCCTTGCTCAGCAGACTGTTCCTTCTCCTTGGCTTCTTCCTCTGCTTTCTTCTTCGTTTTCTCCTCTTCCTTCTTCTTTGCTTCCTCCTCTGCCTTCTTCTTCGCTTCCTCTTCTTCTTCTGCCTTCTTCTGTGCTTCCTGCTTGGCTGTTTCTAGGGCTTCAATCAACCTCTGCAAGCAACTCCGTTCATCTTCCTCCATTGACTTGGGCATCAGATTCTCAGCTACATCAGCAGGCGTCATCTTCGTCTCCTTCAACAATCCCTCAATTCTGGGAAACAAATCGTGAGTTTCGACATCCAAGTAATTCCTCGCAAGCACCTTGAATGCTTCAAAGCAACAGTAAGACATTTCAATGTGCTTATCCATGCGTCCCGTCCTGATAAGAGCAGGATCCAGCTTATCCACAAAATTAGTTGTGAACACAATTATCCTCTCTCCTCCACAAGAAGACCAAATCCCGTCAATGAAATTTAACAACCCAGATAGAGTCACCTTACTCATCATTTTCTCTTCCTCCTCCTCCTTCTTGACTGGATCTTTGGGCTTATCGTCGTCGCCCTCCTCTGTTTCTTTTGGCTTCTTCTTCCTTTGGCCGGTAAGATCAATAGAGCAATCAATGTCTTCGATCACCATAATCGACTTGCTTGGAGTTTCGATCAATAACTTCCTGAGCTCCGAGTTGTCCTTCACCGCCGTCAATTCCACATCATAGATATCGTAGTTCAAGAAATTAGCCATCGCTGCGATCATCGTTGACTTACCGGTCCCTGGAGGACCATAGAGTAAATACCCACGCTTCCACGCCTTGCCGATCTTCGCATAATAATTCTTCGCATTTTGGAACCTGACAAGATCCTTGAGAATCTCGTCCTTCTTCTTTGGATGTAAAGCCAGTGTTTCAAAAGTTGCAGGGTGCTCAAAAACGACATGACTCCACTTGGAGCTTTTATAGCCATGCCAGCCACTGCTTGAATTGTTTGTGTAAAGCCTGAGCTGTCTGTTTCTGGAGGCAATGGCCTTACCTTCATCTAACACGTGTCTGAGGTATTTCGTAGTGATGAGATCGCGATGACGGCGGTGGAAAGTGAGAGTGATGAATCTCCGATCATCGGAAGCAGGGTAGAAGGAGAAGGACTGAGATTTGGGGCTGGACTTCCTGGAGATCCACCAGAGTTTAATCCCCTGAAACTCGTCGGTGATTTCTTCGTTGTCGTCGAGGCTAAGCATGAGAGGGGTTTGGCTGTCCTTGATGACTTCGGCTTTGAGCCTATTGGCTCGTTGCGAGGAGTTGCCGCTGAGATAGGTTTGGATGGCGGTGAAAGCTTCGCTGCGCTTGAGTCGTTCGCCGGTGAATTCGTGGAAGGTGATGTGGACATAGGGAGAGACGAGGGTGGTGAGTTTGTTGGTGTATGATCGGAGATGGTCGCGAAGCGGCGGAGGGAAGAACTTATCGAACATGGCGTAGAGGAACATTACGGTGGCCGTCACTGAGCCTAGTTGAGCCCATACTGTCGTCATCTCCATCTTCTTGCCTGACTTGTTCGTCTCTCCCTCGCTCTCTCTGATCTCTGAGTTCAACCAGAAATGTTCTAAATCAACGCGCCTTTAGGGCCATTTGGTTAGTACCTTACATATTTAAGGGCAATAAAGAGTCCTGCGTTGGGCTCCAACTTGGGGGCTATTCCTGGTGTGAACACGGGGCGGCTTCCTCGAATTTTCACCGCGCTTCTCCTTGACTAGATCTCCTGGGTCATTCTAAATGTACTCCCCTTCCCCTTTTTTATTAGATATTTTCTCCGGATCTAATTATAAGATAAAATTGATTTTTTTAGAGAAATTAAGAAAATTAATTAAATTATTTTAGAGTGTTTATATTTTTAGTATCCTTAGATTATATATTAATTTATTAGTCAAATTAATTAGTTTGGAGAAAAAAATAAAAATATAAATACTCTAAAGTAATTTAATTGGCTTCCTTAATTTCTCCAAAAAAGTCAATTTTGTCTTATAATTAGGACCGGAGGGAGTATAATGTTTGTGAGGGATAATTTATTTTTAAATAATAAATATTTATAAATTAGGATTTATGATATATAAGGTAAATATGTGAGAGAAGTTTTATCTTGACTTAGGTAATAAGTGCTCATGAACGTAAACCTTGATGAAGTTCCAGACCGTTCAACCAATCAAACGGAAGCCCAACATCCAATGACTTGTTCTTTCTTATGATTAAAAAATATTGTGATCGGTCAGAGTCGCCTGTCATCTCCGACCGACAAATTTGCACATGATCTTTAGTTAAATTAAGCTTGTAATAATATATAACGAGGCAAAGAAAAACTTGTTCAATGGTACTCAATTGTTTTGAAAATTCCCCTCGATTATTGTTCTTAATTCATTATTAGCAACTTAATTTCAAAGTTCACATAGCCTATTTTCCAAAAGTAATTTTTTATGGTTTTTAAAGTTTTGTCATATTGTCATGAGGGAAAAATAAGAATTTTTAATCTTCTGAATTCTGATATTGTGAATAACAAGCACTAACTCCCCGTGTGATGTGCGGGATGAATTAACTAAGTATAATTAATATTCCCAATATATTCAATCACGTATAAATTAGTTCCAATAACATAAATTACGCACAACACATTCAAACATTAATATTAACTAAAATGTCATAAAAGTGCTAAAAAAGAAATTACCACATATATCACAAAGTGCGTCTTCGTTAAAATGTGATACATTATGAACAAACACAATGCTAACCACTTATCTCTAATCATAAATACTACAATGCATTTAACATGAATGAAATCAAACATTTCTCTCATTGGGATCCTCCAAAAGCCACCATACAACAAACCATGAAAAGAATAATCTCAATAACTATTAGAGTCTCTCCAACATTATCATTACCAATGTCAACAGCAAGGAAGATAAAAGTCCAGAATGGAGTAGTACATAATAGAATGAAAGTAGCAATATGAACATATATGTTTTCAAAACTAATTCTCTCCATGTTCCTACCAAATACACAAAAAGTGTAGAGATATGTAGTAGATATATCCTCCAAATTTCAAGTATTTTTCCTTTCCACTGTTGTTCATTCTCAAATACCCTATGCAAAACTTTGTTTTGCAAGTAGTAAGCAAGCAATAGTGTTCATTGGCAATTAATGACACCAATGAAGCTTTCCTTTGCTTTTCCTGTTACATAGTGAAAAAAGTTGGAAGTCATTAACGTCAAGCCTTTTTTAACAGATTAACTTCAATGCTCACTAAACCCCTATACTTCTACAATAGTATACAATAAAAGTTGTATATTCTAGAGTCACTTCTTTTGTAGCAAAGGCAACAAACAAAAGCCATACCATCTCAACAATTTAGCCAATACTGACCATAATATTGAAAAGGGGGTTTAAGGGGAAAAACATGCTTTGCACTTAGTTTGATCATCTGGATTGAAATTTAATTTTTTTATTTTAGAAATTTAGTTAGAGCACAAGATAAACACCTATGAGATTCCTCATGAGATTTTTAACTCATTTAACAACAAAAAATCCCTGCTGCAACACCTTCTACCAAAAGTATAACTAAAATATAAAGCAAATAAAAGAAAATTACCATGAATATATCAAGACCCAAAACACCCTATCTTTCAGACAAGAGAAAGGACCCAAAAGCCCTCTCTTCTTCATCCTCACTACTGCCCCTTCTCTTCATCGGCACCACCTTATTTCTCCCCTTCACCCCATTAACACATTCTCCACCTACAACTATGGAAAAAAGAACACCCAAAAACACCTCACTGTTTAATCATTCTGGGAGTTTTAGAATCAAGATTTGATTTTTCACTAAATATGTGATGGCAAATAATAATTCTACCCACTGAAATTAGTATACGGGTCCAAAAACAATTGTTCACTTGAAGAACTTTAAAAAATGCTTAACATTAATCAAGATATGAAATTGGTTCTGCTCATCAAATTGCCACCAACAAAAGCATGAGTCTTCCTACAATCCTGCTAAGCTTCATTGAAAGGGAAGCCATAGAACAAAATCAGAAGCTACCAAAATCAGACAGCTTTGCATTGAAGTTCTGATGACAATAAAATAGGATGTTAGACTAGCTAGTCTAGCTAACAACTTCTAATCTTGTAAGATAAGTGGGATTTACATACTGATTCAAGCAAGATTCAAGAAGGTTTTAGATCTCGATATATCACATTTACTCTGTCACTATGAAGAAATGCAAGAGCCTTGGCAGCACCAAGGGCAATTTTCATGCGGTTGCTCCAAGAAAGTGGTTCAACATGAAATGTCCCTATTCCAAAAATAATAGATAGCTGAAAGTTGGAATCTCTAGGGTACTACATAACGTCAACCCATATAAAAACCTGAAATGCCCATAATGGAAGGAAAAATTAACAACTTACCACTTCCAATTAAATGATTTTCCAAGCTGCCTTTGGTCAAAAACTCGTATACCAAAAGTACGATGCTCATCCTCTAAGCAGTAGCCAATTAATTTAACAATGTTAGGATGATGCAGCTGTCCCTGAAAATTTATCTCCGTCTAAAGCACATGACTAATTAGTGACGGCATCAAATGATAAAAAGCATCTAAAATATTATCTATGCCTGGAGCAAAGTTGTTCTTGTAAATAAGCCCTGCTAACCACTAACAGACACTCACCAACCATTCATTGTGTCCTAGGAAGCCATCTTGTTTAAGCATCTTGATAGCAAAGACTATCCCAGTGCCAGGTTTAGTAGGAGTAAGTGTCTGCTCATCAAGCCACCCCCTAAATGCAACACCAAACCCATCTTCGCCCACCACACGGTCGCTATGAAAGTTCCTTGTAGCTGTTTTTAGCTCATTATATGTGAAAATTTTCAATTGGGAGACTTTTTTGCTGCCACCAAAGGAACCATCCTCTTCTTTTTTTATCATGGGTTAAATCCACAGCTGCACACGTTCAGATTAAGAGGTCCACTTTTCAAAACATTTATAAGAACTCTAATTATAAACTAAGCTTCTGATTGTTTAGTTTTCAAAGGAGTCATCCACGCAAATTAGAGAAGTTAATTAAACACTTTCCTTTGCATCCCATGGCTGGAGGATCTATTTCATTTTAGCAAAGTTTCTTTGTATATCGTACAGATAACAAAAGGACAGAAAAGAGACAGACCCTTTTATCTTCTTCCTCTCTTGCAAGCCACCAAACATTTTTTTTTAAAAAAAATCATTAAATATTTATAGATGCAAATAAATTAGCTGGAGCATTTGTTGCATATGCCTAAGTTACATAAGACTATTAAATAATTAAGAGGCAAAGACATTTATCTTACTTTCAAGATATGAAAACCTCAAAGAACGTACATCTCTTGCTAACTACCAAGCTTTTCCATCAACATAACTACTATAAGATCAATCCTATGTCTTGCCCTCTAGCACAATCCTAATGGAATCAAGAAATAGCCAAAAAGAGCCACATAGTTCGGGAACACAATCTTAATGGAATCAAGAAATAAAATCATATCAGTTTCGCAAACCTTGGAGAAAAAGGAGCCACATAGTTCAGGAGCACGGTACCATCGAGTCGTCACATAATCCTTGGTAAGCATAAAAAGATAGGTATCACAATGCAATATATGCTCAGCAGAATAGCTATAAATCAATAGATCAATGATAGATAAATGAAGAAATATATTTAGACTAAATCTTTTGGAAATGATGGGATTGATTATACTGCAAGTGCAATGAAAAACTGCCACATAAGCATTATGGTAAAACTCAAGTCAAAGATGCTGCTAACAGAAGATTTCTAATTCTCAGTTTACTTGGAATTCTTCTGTTAGTAGAAAAAGTAACCATTGAATGATAAGAGAACATGCTGTCCAAAAAATAGTAGATGGGGCATTATCAAATGATGCACGGGCAAGCCCAAAATCACGATTTAAAAAAAAAAAACACCAGCGAGAGCATTTGATTTTTCACTGTAAAATCATGGGGAAAGTTTGCTGATCTGAGATTTATAGGTACCTGGTAATGCCTCTGTAGATTGAGGTTCGCTGACCAAAAGAATCGGCAACTTTCTTTGAGCTATTAGAATCCACCGCAACAATGACTTTCTCGCGACTTTGAGCGACTCTGAGGGACAGAGCACCCGTGGTGGTGCGAACTCTCCACAAGCAGCCTGATGAGCAGTCTTGGCCATCGACATCGAGTCCTCCACCTCAAGACGGAGTTCGCAGAGAAAGCTTGAAACCCAGCAATTGCTTTTAGATCTTACAGGTCGGCTTTCACTTTCAAATCTTGCAGGAATGGAGAAAGAAACAGAGTGAAACATACGGATTGAAGAGAATGGAGAAAGCGATTGGAGTGAAGTGTTTGTAAGGGGGAGAGATGAGCGATTTCAGCAGCTAATCGGCCTAAAAGGAGAGCGATGAGCTATTTCAGCTTTTTATGTTTTTTATCAAATGAGCTATTTGAGCTTTTAGTACTAAGAAAGAAAGAGAGAGAGTTTGGGAGATATGGGAGGGAATTTTAAATTTCAAATGCAAGCTGTATTAATGTCGGGCACGAAGCCAAATGCAAGTGACACTGTTCATATGAACAGTAAAATGAGTCAGAAGCCAAAAAAAATATGGCTTGGCTTGGCTCCTGATAATACAGATTTATTATATTAAAGGGATAAATATAAATAATTTATTTTTTCAAAAAACTTTTATATCACATACAGGATCAAGTTTTGTTGTTGATAACGATCATTTTGATTTCTTAAATTTATGAAGTGCCTTTTTAGTTATTTTAAATTAATTTGAAGCATGAGATGTGAAGAAAAGAAAATGGTGAAAAGGAAATATTTCCGCTCACATCAACTATCAGCGCAGACGGGCCATTGACTCCTTAAGCCTTTAAGTTTTTTTCTTTTTTGGTTTTTGACCTGATTAAGCCTTATGGCTTGGGATATCTAAAAAACGCTAAAAAAAAGAAAAAAAAACCTATTAAGTGCCCGTTTGGTACGCTGGAATTGATTTTGATGGAAATAGATATAGATATAGATATAAAAATAGATATGGAAATGGAAATGAAAATGGGAACTAAAAGTATGTTTGGTATGTAATGGAAATGAGATGTAATTTTTGTATAAAAATACCAAAATGTCCTTCAATTTTTTATTTTTTATTTTTTTTGAAGGTAGTGGAGGGTAATAGATGGAAATGATCACATGGAATTATAAATCTTAGGTATTTTGATGGAATTGATTGGGTGGAATTGAGCCTATTTGGCTTCCATATAGAATTGGAAAATTTTCCAATTCCATCATACCAAACAAGCATCATGATGGAATTGATCCTCAATTCCATTTCCATCACCCCTAATTCCATCATACCAAACATGGCCTAAGGGGTTGGGTCTAATTGAAGAAATCAGTCTCACAACATGATGGGGTGAATTAAGGTTTGACTCTTTATTGAGAGAGGTGCTCATATTTAATGCTTCGAAAATGATTGCCTCTAATAGAAAGATACATGTTTATCAAAAAAGGAAAAAAAAATCTAGGGACAGAAATTAGCAATATTTGAGAAAAAATTTGACCAAAAAATTCGGAAAAAATTAAATTTACAAAAGTTCTATAAATTTACTATCACTTTTTCCATTAACAATTAATAATCATTAATGTAAAATATAAGGATTCTAATAAACTTAGACTGTATACAAATTGTGAATACATTGCATCAATTATTCATTTATTCCCCATATATTTCATGCAGTACTTGAGTTCAGATCTAGTTAATTTATTTATCTTAATCATGAAAGTTGGAATTTCTAATCACTAACTACACCCTACTCTATCTTTGCCACTAATTATTAATGAGGTAACGATATGATTTATTTTCCTAAAATTTTAAGAATCCGTTTAATTTGTAACTTTTAATATGATGATCGAAACATTATTACTAGTAGCAGTGATGTTTTCATCATTTTTAGAAAGGTTAAGGAGTAAATTTACTAATAGAGTTTTAAAAAATGAGTATCTGACACAATTATGTTTTAAAGGGAGCAAAAATATACATAAGAAATTAAAAGTGGAGCATCCAGTATAAAATCATTAAATTTGACCTAACAACGTTAAATTATCATAGAAGAAAACCCTTAACGGCGTTATGTCAAATTTAACAGTTTTGTGATGGATGCTCTACTTTTAATTCCTTTTGTGTATTTTTACCCCTTTTAAAATATAATTGTGTCAGACGCTCCTTCCTTAAAACTTTGTGGGTAAATTTGCTCCTTCCTTTTTTAGAATTATGTAGAAGTCATGCATATGTAAAGTTGGGCAAACGGGCCGGCCCGTTTAGGCCCGAGTCCTAAAAACAGCCCTTATTTGACGGCCCGGCCCGTTTAACTGGCCCGCGGGCTTCAGGCCTGTTTAGCGTTTTCCCTCTCCTTTATGCCCCTAATGACTAAAATACATAATCTAACATATAAATATTATTAAAACTACTTAAAACATATATATAGCATCCATATTCAATAAAACATAAACACTAAAACCTAACAAACAAACCATAATTAATATCCATAACCAGTCAAACACTCAAACAAGTTCATAAACCACAGATAAAAGCCATAATCAAATAAGTCTACAAGAACAAGACCACAATCAAACAAGTTCACAAACTACAACCAAAGAAGTTCATAGCTACAATCAAACAATACGAATAATATTATCATTTTCTTCTCCATCACTATCAACGAAATTTGATTGAATCAATGTGAGAGTATTTTTGATATGACGGTTAGGTTAGGTTAACTCTACCTCTGACCAATGCTTACTGCCCATTGTCTTGTGCTCATTTAAAAAAAAAAAAAAAAGTTAAACGGGTCTAAAAGGGCCGGCCCTCAGGGCTTCAAGGGCCGGCCCTTTTAGGCCCGCTTCCATTTTCAGCCTTTAAATCATAGGCCCGGCCCTTGACAGGCTCGGGCCTAAACGGGCTCGGCCCGAATTCCCGGCTCTATGCATATGGCCATATTGTATAGATGGTGATATAACACATGAGTTAATCCACATAAAGCTAGCTGTTTATAAACAAATATTGTAAATTCAAAAGTATTACTCCCCCTTATCTTTAAAATAAGACATATTTTGGGAGTTAATCTTAATCCTAAATAGAACATAAAATTATCATATTTATCAATATTTTTTTATTTTACCTCTGTTAATGCCCCTCAACAATAATTAAAAAAAAAAGAGAATGAGGGAATTAAAGAAGGTAACTAAAGTGTTTTAGAAAATACATGTCATATTAACTAACTTAATCAACTTCCTTGATCTAGTTAAATTGACAAGTAAATATGTCTTATATTAAAGATAATATGTCTTATATTAAAGATAATATGTCTTATATTAAAGACAGAAAGAATAAATAGATCTTGAAAAAGTTGGGTGTCGATTATTATGGAAGAAGAAAAGGTGTTGGCATACGTAGGGAGCAGTGGCTCCGGATTCGCTCCCTACCTCTGAAGTGCTGAGATGATTGGTAAGAAACTGCAAGTTTATGTTTTTGAAGACCCAAAAGTTGAGCCCCATATGTAATTATGTATATATATCATCATATCTCCAATAATCTGTCTGCCTTAATCAGATACATCTGGGAAGTGGCAAACAAGAAGATAGGTCTCCTGTGGCCGTGGCCGACCAGTAATACTAGTAATAAACATGAACATCAATATATTTCCTGCAATAAAAGACCTGAACTCGTCAACCTGATAGTGACAATATCAACTTTAAAATAATGGTTGGTCCTCTCCATAATAATACTATCAAATTCACAGCTTGCAGATTGGTGTGCTTCATCTCACAGTTTCCTTACTAGCTCCTTGGTTTTCAGAGGCTTATCCCAGGTTGGGCCATCCCACTTCAAAGTTTAAACATCAAGCATCGTGTAGAATATATTCTAAATAGCATTTATTATAAAAAAAGGACAGAGGCCACACAAATTATATGTTATATTTAGCAACTGAGAAAATATACATCATATTCTAGTCAAAACAGTTTAAATTAATTAAATGAAATATAACATTTTTTTTAATATATGCATACTATCTGATCTTTAAGGAATTTTCCCTTCTCCATCTAGGGATCTATTATTGGAGACAAGACACTTGACTATGCATTCATTTTTCAAATTGGGTATGTTTGTGACCATAGCTAGCTTGCTTTCCGACCAGTTTGGAGAATCTCGATCACTAAACAGTCATCCAAGCTAAAAATATTTATCATAGGATTAACAGAGAATGTTAAAAATATAACTCTGTAGGTGCTAGCAATGCTAATTTATTATTTTCAACAAGCTAGGTATTTACATATAACACACAGTAAATGCTATCAGTTTGATACACAATATTCACACTGCAAATTCTTGAAGCATATACCGGACGGGAATTCATTCACACAGTAATTCGCAAATAATTTAATGATGCCCACATACTTATTTTACAATCCTAGACAATAAGATAATTGCAGCCAAAGATGGTGTCTTGGCCTTAATTTCCAGATGAATGGAAACCATTTTCTTTCACTCCTTCACCATTTTTTTTATTATTTTCCTTCTCTTTCTCTGCCAAATCTCCATTCTGCTTCACTCCTTCCTCTGCCTTCTTCTTTGAATCTTCCTCATCTGCTTTCTTCTCTGCTTCCTCCTCCTCTGCCTTCTTCTTTGCTTCTTCTTCCTCAGCCTTCTTCTTTGCCTCTTCCTCAGCCTTCTTCTTCGCTTCCAGCTTGGCCTTTTCAAGTGCTTCGATCAACCTCTCCAAGCAAGTCTCCGCCTCTTCCTCCACTGATTTCGGCATTAGATTCTCAGCAACATCAGCAGGAGTCATCTGCGTCTCCTGAAACAATTCCTCAATTCTCGGATACAAACGGTGGCTCTCAACATCCAAGTAATTCCTCGCAAGAACCTTGAACGCTTCGTAGCAACAGTAGGACAATTCAATATGCTTATCCATGCGTCCTCTCCTTATAAGAGCAGGATCAAGCTTGTCGACATAATTAGTTGTGAACACAATCACTCTCTCTCCTCCACAAGCCGACCAAATCCCATCAATCACATTCAACAGACCTGAAAGTGTCACCTTACTCTCCTTATTATCTTCCTCTTCATCTAACGCCTTCTTAACCGTGTCTTTGGATCCCTCCTCTTTGTCTTTCTTCTTCTTCTTCCTCTGCCCGGTAAGATCAAGAGAGCAATCAATGTCTTCGATCACTACGATCGATTTACTAGAAGTTTCTATCAACAGCTTTCTAAGATCCGCGTTCTCCTTCACAGCCGTCAGTTCAAGATCATAGATATCGTAGTTCAAGAAATTCGCCATGGCGGCGATCATAGTAGACTTGCCTGTTC
This sequence comes from Inga oerstediana, assembly GCA_963210345.1. NCBI lineage: Eukaryota > Viridiplantae > Streptophyta > Magnoliopsida > Fabales > Fabaceae > Inga > Inga oerstediana. Next base: position 13,606,762 of record OY723403.1, on the reverse strand, counting down.
CTGGTGGACCATAAAGCAAATATCCTCTCTTCCAAGCCTTTCCGACTTTTGCATAGTACTCCTTTCCTTTTTGAAATTTAACAAGGTCCTTCAAGATATCTTCCTTCATCTTAGGGCCCAAAGCTAGAGTATCAAAACTCGCTGGATGCTCAAAAACGACATGGCTCCACTTGGTTCTCTTCCAACCGTACCAGCTATGGCTTGGGTTGTTTGTGTACAGCTTCAGTTGCCGGTTTCGAGTTGCGATGGCCTTTCCTTCGTCCAGCACGTGTTTAATATAAGAACGAGTGACGACGTCCCGGTGACGCCGGTGGAAGGTGAGCTTGTAGAAATGCTTCTCGTCGGAGGCAGGATAATAGGAGAAAGACTGGTTCTTGACATCTACTTTACATGATAACCACCATACCTTGACGCCCTGAAACTCGTCGGTGATCTCTTCGTTGTCGTCCATGCTGAGAACCAGTGGGGTCTGGCTGTCCTTGACGACTTCGGCTTTGAGCCTGGAGGTTCGTTCGGAAGAGTTGGCACTGAGATATGTTTGGATGACAGTGTAAGCTTCGCTGCGCTTCATTCGTTCGCCTTCGAACTCGGAGAATTTGATGGAGATATAGGGATAGACGAGGGAGGTGAGTTTTTTGGTGTAGGTTCTGATGTATTGACGAAGAAGAGGAGGGAAGAACCTATCAAACATGGCGTAGAACAACATGACGGTGGCCGTGATTGAGCCTAGTTGTGCCCACATCTTCTCCATAATCTCCATTGTTGATCTTAGGAGCCAACAACTATACAACTATGTTTGCTAGCTGCTGATGGATTTGAATTCCCACTCTGCAGCTACTCTATATATACAAAGGCGTCGGCTATAATTTATAATCAATTAAGCGGAATTGCCACCGACTTGCCCCTACATTTCGAGCGACTTTCCTCCACTCAAGTTTCGACTTCATATATTTTGCAGTTGTTTAATTATCTTTACAACTGGCAAGACATTTATATTCCCTCGATGCAAAATACATTAACTAATTCACACAAACTAATAAATATTAGCTATACTTTAAATTGATAAAATTTACTTGTTTTTCTTTATCAAAGAATATGATTTCCAAATATATTTTTATCCATCACCCCTCTTTCTTAAAGTGAAAAACAATTCTTAATTATTTTGCCAACCTCTTTTATCTTAGACCAAAAGTTTCTATTGGAAGACTTCTTATATTAGGGATGAAAAGGAACTGTTATTGATTACTTAAATACTTCCATTTTTTTGCGGGTGATTAAATACTCCCGGCCCAAAGACACAGTTTTTTTTTGTTTGTGATTTATTACATTTTATTCTAGAGTTTTATACTTTTTCAAAGACAAACTTGATTAGAAGCTCTCCAGACTCACTTCTACTGCTAAGTGACGGGAGAAAAAGATACATGAATATGAGTGACCCACTAAATTTAACTTGGTGAAAAAATACCCTTAATATGCCCGTAAGTTAACTAATTGTCTTTAGCCGCTACACGTACAGCAAGAGAGAATCGAATTAGGTTTGTAAGGGTTTCGTTTCTATTTCCTCTGGTTATTATGAAATTCGTCTCTTATTATACTTTGACTGCTGTTTTCCATGCTTATAAAAACTAGGAAGAGCAAGGAAGATTTTTCCCCCCTAGCCTTTTTCCTTTTGAGAAAAACAAAAGTGAAGTAATTCTTTTCTCTTGTATGTGTGTTCCCACTTTCCAAGCAGTAAAAATTGTTCGATACCTTACAAGCTCGATGGTGGTTTATATCAGCATGTGTTCCACTTCAAACCATACAAATTAGATTAACATAATTTATTTATTTTTTTATCTGGCCGCCTTCAACCTTGTCTCTCTTGTTTCAGATGCTTACATAACGCATGCTTGTGGAAAAAAATAAACTTGCTTGTGGAACAAGATTTAAGAAAGGTCTAATCAGCTTTTAATTGAAAATGACTATTTTATTTTATTAACAAGCACGCTAAATGTCGTATTGACTAACCATATATAGGTCAAGTGCATGCTATTTATACATACATGTGTTAGATATTTTAATATATTATAATTATTCTTAATTATTATTATTAGGTAATTAATTAAAATATCTTGAGTGTGGCCCATAAGTAAGATTTAGGCTTAATTCAAGATTAGGGTTATTGGCTATTAATGTGATTTTTCTGATAGTGAAAAACACACACTTGAGTTCACGACCAAATGAGAAAAGCGTAAGAAAAACCTAGTCTGCTCATCTAAGGTTCCCTGACTTGCGATAGCTCTTAACCCAATTGTCATCATTGTGCCTCACAGTCGGTCAGAAAGAGACCTAACAATTATCTTCTGTCTTCAATTTCTTTTGCAACTCTCTTTCATTAAGATTTGTGAGTTCTCTGTCCGATCAAAACTTTGCAACGGTGAGAGGTAATTCTCATAAGTCTTTCGGTATTAATATAGGAAAATTCATGTACTTTAATTTGTGATTTATTTTTGTATTCATGAATTTTGTTCTACATGTGGTATCAGAGCCACACTCTCTGTTTCTCTGCCTTCTACTCTTTGATCGGGGATGATCTAAGTCTGTGGCTTGAATTTGAGATTGGATTTCTTAAGTGGATGAATTATACTATTGCTGAAAATTAATTCATCTGAGTTTTTAATTTATTATTAATAAATTGTTTATCATGTTAAATTGCTTTTGGATTAACGGGATGAGAGGATTTGTTTTTCTTCTCAAATGAACCATCACCATCCTCAGTTTCTTGGAGGGATCTGAGTTTGCTTTATTTATGCAAAACATATAATTGTTTAATTGATGGTATTCCAGATTTGGCTCAGTGATTGCCTTAGGAAATTCGAAGGCATGATCCACATTTTCTCTTAGAGATTTTATCTGTTTGATTGATGTTACCTTTTGATCTTGTTCATCGATGGTTTTAGGAAATTCTGGCTTTTGTTGATCTGTGAATTTATACATCTGAGTTTTCTGTTTTGTGATCATATGTGAAGTAATTCACTGGATTTCAGTTTGTTAACGGTGGCAAGAGAGATCATCGCTGTCACTGCCTCCATAGTGAAATCAAAGGCACATGAAACGACTCTCTGTTCTTGGTTCAATTTCAAATTAGTCGAATCATACACATATTTTGTTGGGATTATTCTTTCTATGAAGAACGCTGCTGAAATCGTGTTGTCTATTTTGATTTAAAACTCAAATTATTTGTTTCGATTTTGTGTTGATTTTGAGAGATTATGCCAACGAGAGTTCCATATCGTGTTGATTCTTGTTCGTTGAGATCATTGCCACCGAAATCGCCAGCGTTGAGCTCTCTGATAGCCTGGGAATGGCGCCTAGAATCGCAGCAAGCGACGGACCCATCAGGCTCTACAACCGGGTCACATGGCATCTCGAGCCCAGTTTTAGGGTTCCGAAAGGGTGGAGAATAAGCTGTGAAATGGCGTCGTTTAGCAGTGTCAGGAAAGGCTTCTCTACTATCTCTGGACGTCATCATTTTAAGGCATTCAGAAAGGCTTCCTTGCCAAGCACAAAACGGCGTCGTTTCAGCCTTTAGTGAAACGGTGCGTTTCACTCATCTGGACAGCTGGCTAAGTGCGGATTGGGCCAAATTAAATCCAACTGGGCCAAAGAAATTGGGCTTGCATTTTTTCTGCAATTTAATTTAATTATCAGAGAGTATGGGCCGAAACACTTTAATTGGACTTGGGTATTGATTTTTTCTGGACATAATGAAATTTAAAATATGAAAAACTTGTTCGCCGTTTAGCTTCCGCAAGCGCACGGGTCGCAAGTAATAAAATGATAAGTAAAGATCGTTCCCACGAGGACTATGACGAAAGTGAGTTAACTATTATAACTATGTTCTTAACTAGGTTGAATGAAATCATTTGAAATTGAGTATGTGAATTAAGAGGATTTGCTAAAAACAATAAGGTAAAACAAAGGTGATTGTAAAATTGATTCTACTTCAAGGTTTAAAGGCTTAGGATTACTTCTTCCTCATGGTATTTCATAAAACTATGCAATTAATTCACTTATGTTAGTTGTGTGAGTCCATATGCTAGTCAAAGATTCTAAGATCATCAATCAAGCTCTCTCAAGTCAAGATTGATTTTTAATCTTCATTAACAATGTTCAATCTCTTGTCTATCATTAATGAAAATCATCTTTCCCAAATCAATTCTTCATTAGACTATGCTAGGTTATTAGATATATCTCTATTCTAACAACAAACCATCCATTTAATACCTAAACTTCAAGTCTAACATGATTTTTCTCACGTTCTACAACCAAAATAGCTCTCTCAAGCATCATTCAATTGAACTAAACTAATCATGTGGTGATCAAGCACAAGATAGTAATTAAGCATAGAGGAAAATCAACATATATTCTCAACAACTATCAAAAGCAAGAAAATATATTAGTTTTAATCCATACAATGAGTAGAAGTAATCCTAAATGAGAGTTTTAGCCACTCATAATCAATACAAACCAACAACTCAACATGAAACTCATGACCATATCAGCAATTGAGAAGAGAAGAGGGGAAAAACCAGAAAAAGAGAAGAAAAATCTTGAATTTCTCCAAGAATCTCCTCCAAGAAACACCAAAATCCTCCTCAAGCTCTCCAAGAAGCCTCCTTGTAGTCCTTGAGCTCTTCCTTGTGCAGAATGCCTTCAATTCGGCGCCCCCATTAGGTTAAAAAGTCAGCTGAAGCATCAGTTTTTCAAAACGCACAGTTGCAGTATCGCGACTTCGCCTTTGCTTCGCTATAGCGAACCCACAGCGTACGCGGTCAGAAGGGCCTATTTTTTATGCGTTTTCGCTTTCGCTTCGCTATAGCGAACCCACAGCGTATGCGGTCAGAAGGGCCTATTTTTGATGTGTTTTCGCTTGTGCTTCGCTGTGGCGTAGCAAAAGCAACCGGGGACACCTTCAAGCTACTTTGATCTTCCTTTTTGGCTTTTGTTCTTCTTTTCTTCACCTCCAAGGATCCATGTAAACTTTCATTTCTTGTCATCATCCTCCTACAAAGAGAATGATTTTTATGAGCTTTTCAATTCTTCAATTTAATCTAAAACCCTATACATTTAGCTCAAAATTTGCACTTTTTTCAAGTATTTTCAATACATCACATTTTTCTTCATATGTATAAAACTTATGCATAATCTTAGTTTAAAACCACAAATATATGAGAAAAATGTGATGAAATACAAGAATTTCCAGAGAATAACACTTCCCCAAACTTAAGCTTTTGCTTGTCCTCAAGCAAATTCACACATGAAACATGACTTCATAAATTGCTTATCTAAATTGCAGATATGTTCATGTCCTCATTCATTGCTCTAAAGATCACACAAAACAGGGACTTGCGAGAATATGCCAAGATGAATGTCTTATAATCTTTAAGCAAGTTTTTCAAGAGTCCTTTGAGTGTGGGTGTGTGTTTGGAATCAAAAGACATTTCTTCGGATTCTATCTCAGTCACACATAATACTCCAACTTATATACAAATTTTCAACTCTACCACTTCACTATCCTCTTTTCATCCTTCTCTACTTACAAGTTACCTCATATGGTATCAAAATCAAAAGGACTTTTAGGCTTGTAACGTGGCCATGGGTTTAGGGTTTTTGAATAGAAGGGAAAAAAGGAATAAATACAAAAACTTTGAGATAAATGAACTAACTTCCTTTCTTCTTTTTCTTTCTTTTCTTTTTTTTCTTCTTTTTTCTTTCTTTCTTTTTTTTTTCAACAAAATTGAACTAACTTGGCTTCTGTACACTTTATTCAGCCCTCATTTCTGTATAAGATGTTTTTTTTTATCTCAAAGCAAGGTATATCATGGTTTTTCAGGTTAGGGGTTAGGAAGTGAATTGGTTTTCAAAAAGAATATTTATATTGGTTTTTCTATAAAGGCTCAATATTGGGTTCAAAATGGAGGAATCACAATGTAGGATAGCTTGAAAGGCTCAAACGCTTTTTAACGAAATGCCTTGATCATTTTTCAAAACCATATGAGATGCACAATAAGCTTCGAAAAATTCCAAAGTAGATTTGGAAATTGTACCTTTGAAAATAGGTATATAAGCTAGTTTACCAAGAGTTTCTTCAACAAAAACCTTCAAAACATCCCTGACTCCAATAGTGCAAGATTATGCTCAAGAGAATTCCTTAGAAACTCACTCCAACATTATAACTCATTCAACAAGGCATATTAATCACAATTTCCTGTCAAGCATAATGCTAAATAGCTTATCCAATCATCGGACCCTTTATGCAATCCTAAACAAACAATTTAACCAATTCAAAAGATAATTTCTCTAAAATTTTCCCAAGCAAAGGCTTAAGTCTGTGAAATTTCATCTATTTCACCCCTTTTTTCACAATATACCTCCCCCAAACTTGAAATCAACAGTGTCCTCACTGTCAATTTAGGTTGAAGGAAAGTTCAACATTTATAAACTTGTACGCAAATAGCACTCAAACCTGTACACAGTTACAAGTAATATTCACAACAGTCTCAGGTGCATCAAACAGTACATGCACAATGGCAACCAATTATCAACAAGTCAAACAAAAGGCATCAGCACCCTTTGTCCAAACATATCAGATTTTCAGCAGGAGGCATTGAACAGCTTACATGATAGCCATCAGTAGCTAACACCATCATGCACAACAAATATAAGACCAAAAGAAACCATAAATATGAATAAGCACATTTGCCACAAGAAGGAAACACATCAAGCAGAACATGGCCATATCAGCAATTGAGAAGAGAAGAGGGGAAAAACCAGAAAAAGAGAAGAAAAATCTTGAATTTCTCCAAGAATCTCCTCCAAGAAACACCAAAATCCTCCTCAAGCTCTCCAAGAAGCCTCCTTGTAGTCCTTGAGCTCTTCCTTGTGCAGAATAGCTTCAATTCGGCGTCCCCATTAGGTTAAAAAGTCAGCTGAAGCATCAGTTTTTCAAAACGCACAGTTGCAGTATTGCGACTTCGCCCTCGCTTCGCTATAGCGAACCCACAGCGTACGCGGTCAGAAAGGCCTATTTTTGATGTGTTTTCGCTTTCGCTTCGCTATAGTGAACCCACAGCGTACGCGGTCAGAAAGGCCTATTTTTGATGTGTTTTCGCTTTTGCTTCGCTGTGGCGTAGCAAAAGCAACCGGAGCCACCTTCAAGCTACTTTGATCTTCCTTCTTGACTTTTGTTCTTCTTTTCTTCACCTCCAAGGATCCATGTAAGCTTTCCTTTCTTGTCATCATCCTCCTACAAAGAGAAGGATTTTATGAGCTTTTCAATTCTTCAATTTAATCTAAAACCCTATACATTTAACTCAAAATTTGCACTTTTTCAAGTATTTTCAACATATCACATTTTTCTTAATATATATAAAACTTATGCACAATTTAAGTTTAAAACCACAAATATATGAGAAAAATGTGATGAAATACAAGAATTTCCAGAGAATAACATTCCCCCAAACTTAAGCTTTTGCTTGTCCTCAAGCAAATTCACACATGTAACATGACTTCATAAATTGCTTATCTAAATTGCAGATATGTTCATGTCCTCATTCATTGCTCTAAAGATCACACGAAACAGAAACTTGAGAGAATATGCCAAGATGAATGTCTTATAATATTTAAGCAAGTTTTTCAAGAGTCCTTTGAGTGTGGGTGTGTGTTTGGAATCAAAAGACATTTCTCCGGATTCTATCTCAGTCACACATAATACTCCAACTCATATACAAATTTTCAACTCTACCACTTCACTATCCTCTTTCCATCCTTCTCTACTTACAAGTTACCTCATATAGTATCAAAATCAAAAGGACTTTTAGGCTTGTAACGTGGCCATGGGTTTAGGGTTTTTGAATGGAAGGGAAAAAAGGAATAAATACAAAAACTTTGAGATAAATGAACTAACTTCCTTTCTTCTTTTTCTTTCTTTTCTTTTCTTTTTTTTTCATTTTTTTTTCAACAAATTTGAACTAACTTGGCTTCTGTACACTTTATTCAGCCCTCATTTCTGTATAAGATTTTTTTTTTATCTCAAAGCAAGGTATATAATTTTTTTTCAGGTTAGGGGTTAGGCGGTGAATTGGTTTTCAAAAAGAATATTTATATTGGTTTTTTCTATAAAGGCTCAAGATTGGGTTCAAAATGGAAGAATCACAATGTAGGATAGCTTGAAAGGCTCAAACGCTTTTTAACGAAATGCCTAGATCATTTTTCAAAACCATATGAGATGCACAATAAGCTTCGAAAAACTCTAAAGTAGATTTGGAAATTGCACCTTTGAAAATAAGTATATAAGCTAGTTTACCAAGAGTTTCTTCAACAAAAACCTTCAAAACATCCCTGACTCCAATAGTGCAAGATTATGCTCAAGAGATTTCCTTAGAAACTCACTCCCACATTATAACTCATTCAACAAGGTATATTAATCACAACTTCCTGTCAAGCATAATGCTAAATAGCTTATCCAATCATCGGACCATTTATGCAATCCTAAACAAACAATTTAACCAATTCAAAAGATATTTTCTCTAAAATTTTCCCAAGCAAAGGCTTAAGTCTGTGAAATTTCATCTATTTCACCCCTTTTTTCAATCAAAACATACATCAAAATTGCTTGTATATACTTGTACACTCGCTGTTCACTTTCAAAATTTTCACATTTTAAAATTTTCACAATATACCTCCCCCAAACTTGAAACCAACAGTGTCCCCACTGTCACAAACATTCACAAACCTGGACACATACACAAGTAATATGCACAGCAGTCTCAGATGCATCAAACAGTACAGGCTCAATGGCAACTACTCATCCAATCAAACAAAGGGCATCAACGCCCGCATGCGAGCCTATCATAGGAACAACCAGTGATAATGACAGTTAGCACACAAAACAACTATTAGCCATCAGTAGCGAACAACACACAAGAACAGACTATGCGCATGAACCCAAATGGAATGGCACAGAAGTGCTAACTTGAAATTCCTATACTGAAAAGATGTCAGAAAACACAAGGAAGCAAAAAGAACAAGCATAAAAAATTTCAACAGTCAGAGGGGTCGCGTCAATCAGCAGAATCAGCTGCAGGATCATACTCTGACTCAGAGGTATCAGCATCAGCAGGTCGACTAGAACCAAGATCCTCATCCTCCCCAACAGAAACCACCTCATCATCATCGGCACTCTCAGACACACTAGACTCAGAATCTGCACCAATTTCTTCCTCAGCTGGATCCTGAAAAACCACAAGTTCTTTCCCGCGGTGATGTGGGGATGGGGCTTTCTCCTTATCACTCTCAACCCTCGGTGGCACCTCGACACCCATCTTGCTTGCGAGTCCTTCCAGCATAGTCTCCATGCGCTGGCGGTGAAGGCGCTCCTTCGCACGTTCCCTTTTTGCTAGCAAAAGCTCATCATGGAGACTACGTAATGTAAGTGGGGGTTGGTCGCCATCCAAATCAGCCGGTCCCTTGTGATCTAACTTAGTTTGATCATACTGGTAAGGGGGGGCGGGCTGAAAGTAAAGATCACCAGAGGAGGCTGGAATTTGAGCCTTGGTGAAGAGGTCGGAAATCAGATGGGGTAGAACCAAATAAGTGCCCTTCCTCTTAGTGTGAGCGCAATTGTACAGGGTGTCATAAAGGATGTTTTCTAACTTCACACGCTGACCCGTCATGAAAAGGAATATAAGCAAAGCAGTTAACTTCGGCACAGTGCTGCTATTGCCTACAGGGGTAACATTAAAAGTAATAAAGTTCAACCAGATGCGGGCCTCTTCATTCAAGCTCCTTTGCTTGAGATATATTTGCTTGCCCCGAGGTCGATACCATTGAGTTTCACCTGGTTTGACCAAGGTATCAGCAATTTCCTTGAAGGGAAAATTCTCAGCCTCTTTCTTCAGAAGATGATATTGGCATTGGGGATAGAAAGGCAGATCATAGAATTGGCGAATGAATTCCGGACTGATGAAATTCTTGCCACAAGGTGGGACATCTCTCAACTGCATTGACGAAATGCCGTAACAATAGGCATAGTAATAGAAATGTCGGACAAACGTTTCATTGCTAGTAGCCCGCGATGCCAACATATTCCCTAAACCATGTTTTTCTGTTGCCAACTTGTAGAACTTAAACCGAGTATTAGGCGGGAATTCTCGCTCTTGACGCAGAGGTCGTGAGTTCATGAGATCTTTGACAACGTCTAGCAAATCGGGTGCAGAAGTGGAGGGAGGTGGTTGAGTTGGGGGAGGCACAGGACTTGAAGGGGCAGCAGCGGCCTTTTTCCGTTTAGGCGCTGGCTTTTTAGGAGCAGCCCGGCGCTTGGTCATTATCTGCAAAAATCAAAACCAAAGAAAACACACACAAAAACAATGAACAATCCACAACTAACAAAAGAAAAGAAGAAGAGAAACACTAGTCCTAAAAGAAAAAGGTCCCCCAAACTTGTGGCTAGCTAAGAACCTCAACAAGGCAATCCAGAATTCCACTCCTAACCCTATCCTCGCTCCCTCGTAACAGTACAAATGATCTCAAAGTGATTCGCCAACTCAAATGATCCCAAATGTGGCTACGATAGGACATCAACTAATTTAGATATGAAACTACCTAACCATCCAGGCACACGATGATAATCCTCAACCAACCCAAATCAATTCAGTCCTAATTGCTCAAAATGGAACAACAAATTTTCAGTTTCAGAGCAGCTCACTAAGTGCAGATATCCTAGATAAAACCAGAGCAATGTCAAGACTTGAAACCATATTCCTTGGAACAAAGCACGTGTTTGTTCAAGATAGAAAAAAATAATCCTTGTGAATCCCAGTAATCCAGCATGTAGAAGAGTATTTTAGGACCTCAAAAACATTCTGTTGCACAGGACAATGTGAACTAACCCAATTCAAGGATCAAGCCTAAAACGCATCTACTAGTATGAACAAAGAGGAACCAAGCCTAGCTTAGCAAATCACTAACCTAATCCTTTAGCCACGCCATTTAGATTCAAGCTTAAGACCCTATAATCATCAACTATAGCAGCCCTCATACTAATCAGACCAAAGCCCAAAAAAGGAGAGTAAATAGAAATTACCTCCTCTGTAGATTAAAGGTAGGAACGGCGGTGAGGAATGAGCGACGGTGGAAACAGGGGAAGCTGGGACTGCGATCGTGAGGGCCGTGGGTGGTGGGTGCGCTGAGATGGTGAGCGGTGGGGGAGGCTAGGTGGCGCTGGTGGTGGAGGCTGGGTCACGGTGGAGGTTAGAGCGACGGTGGAGTGGGGAGAGGGTGAGATAGAGAGACGGAGGAGGTGTGGAGAATGAAGGGGGTGATGGTGGAAGGTCTCGGTGAGTGATGGGGGGTTGGTCGGCCGAGAGACGGTGGTCGAAGGTGGGGCTGGGGTGGTGGAGGAGCTGGGCCACGGTGGAGTGGGGAGTTGAAGGCGGAGTGAGAGGGAGCGGGGGCAACGAGTTAATGGAGGAGCTGGGTCGATGGTGCCGAGTCGACGAACGGAGATGGCGAGCAGTGGATCTTGAGCGACGGAAAGGAGCTACGGTGGAGGAGAGATGTGGAATGGGAGTCGGTGGAGTGAGAGAGGGGAAGGACGGTGAGCGGCGGTGGACCGCGACGGATCTGGGGAGTGTAGTGAGAGAGGGGAACGGTGGTCGGCGGTGGAGCTGGGGAGAGAGTGCCGAGTCGACGGTGGGGCTGGAATGTGGACTCGGTGGAGGAGTGGAGGTGGGAGTGAGAGAGCGGGAGTGCGAGGGAGGAGTAGAAAGGAAAAAAAATTTTTGGTTTTTTTAAAAAAAAAAAAAACTTGTTTGCCGTTTAGCTTCCGCAAGCGCACGGGTCGCAAGTAATAAAATGATAAGTAAAGATCGTTCCCACGAGGACTATGACGAAAGTGAGTTAATTATTGTAACTATGTTCTTAACTAGGTTGAATGAAATCATTTGGAATTGAGTATGTTAATTAAGAGAATTTGTGAAAAACAATAAGGTAAAACAAAGGTGAATGTAAAATTGATTCTACTTCAAGGTTTAAAGGCTTAGGATTACTTCTTCCTCATTGTATTTCATAAAACTATGCAATTAATTCACTTATGTTAGTTGTGTGAGTCCATATGTTAGTCAAAGATTCTAAAATCATCAATCAAGCTCTCTCAAGTCAAGATTGATTTTTAATCTTCATTAACAATATTCAATCTCTTGTCTATCATTAATGGAAATCATCTTTCCCAAAGCAATTCTTCATTAGACTATACTAGGTTGTTAGATATATCTCTATTCTAACAACAAACCATCCATTTAATCCCTAAACTTCAAGTCTAACATGATTTTTCTCAAGTTCTACAACCAAAATAGCTCTCTCAAGCATCATTCAATTGAACTAAACTAGTCATGTGGTGATCAAGCACAAGATAGTAATTAAGCATAGAGGAAAATCAACATATATTCTCAACAACTATCAAAAGCAAGAAAATATAGTAGTTTTAATCCATACAATGAGTAGAAGTAATCCTAAATGAGAGTTTTAGCCACTCATAATCAATACAAACCAACAACTCAACAATAAACTCATGACCATATCAGCAAAATAGAAGAGAAGAGGGGAAAAACCAGAAAAAGAGAAGAAAAATCTTGAATTTCTCCAAGAATCTCCTCCAAGAAGCACCAAAATCCCCCTCAAGCTCTCCAAGAAGCCTCCTTGTAGTCCTTGAGCTCTTCCTTGTGCAGAATAGCTTCAATTCGGCGCCCCCATTAGGTTAAAAAGTCAGCTGAAACATCAGTTTTTTCAAAACGCACAGTTGCAGTATCGCGACTTCGCCCTCGCTTCGCTATAGCGAACCCACAGCGTACGCGGTCAGAAGGGCCTATTTTTGATGTGTTTTCGCTTTCGCTTCGCTATAGCGAACCCACAGCGTACGCGGTCAGAATGGCCTATTTTTGATGTGTTTTCGCTTTTGCTTCGCTGTGGCGTAGCAAAAGCAACCGGGGACACCTTCAAGCTACTTTGATCTTCCTTCTTGGCTTTTGTTCTTCTTTTCTTCACCTCCAAGGATCCATGTAAGCTTTCATTTCTTGTCAGCATCCTCCTACAAAGAGAAGGATTTTATGAGCTTTTCAATTCTTCAATTTAATCTAAAACCCTATACATTTAGCTCAAAATTTGCACTTTTTCAAGTATTTTCAAGATATCACATTTTTCTTCATATGTATAAAACTTATGCACAATTTAAGTTTAAAACCACAAATATATGAGAAAAATGTGATGAAATACAAGAATTTCCAGAGAATAACACTGGGCCTTTTGTTTTAAATAGACAATTTGGTTTCTGGGTTGAGACCTGTTAGCAGTGGATTTTTTTTTAACATTTCTAGTCTTTATTGGTTTTATTTCCTTCCTGGAGAAATTCAATTATAGACCCTATTTCGTTTTGAATTCTTCTGGACTATGAAGTTTTAATTACTAGAGATGATTTTTGAGCTATATCAATGCTTTTGCACACTGATTATAAAATTAACTTCTATTTTATGTATAATTTTGATTATATCATATCAAATTGTTTAAATTAATGAAAAATGTTAATTTTGGCAATTTCTTGTCATGGAAAATTATTCTTTATGAATTACTTAATTGTCTAAACATTTGGAGAATAAAGTTTAGACAATTATCTAACTTTTTTTTTTTAAAAATGCCAAAATTAATTCTTTTTTTTATATATAGAAAAAGAGAAGTTGTAGCCCTACGGGTTCTACTGTACTAACTCAGTATAAATGGGTTGGTTCACAGCATCTTCTATTCGCAGACGGTTAACTTCATCAGGTTCTCTGTCAGCTACAAGAAAGTCCACCGTCATATCCCATGCTCTTCTTGCCAAGTAATCAGCCACCCTATTCGCCTCCCGACAACAAAGTAGAAGCTCCACATCCCACTCATGTTCTAGCATCGACTGAATTTCCAAGATTATAGTAGCATCATGATGTTCATCGAATACAACTACTTAAATAAGATCCAATACCTCGCTGTAGTCACTTTCAACAATAATATTCCTAAATCCTCCTTCCCAAGCTAATTTCATACCCCACAAAATTCCCCAGGCTTCTGCTGTGACTACCGACCCACGTCTAATCCTAAACATAAACCCCTGGATAAATCCGCTTTGTTCATCCCTTATCACCCCACCACATGTACAGCATCCTGATGCGTCATTCCTGGATCCATCTATATTAACTTTAACTATCCCGGTAGGTGGAGGGCACCAAGCCGTACTTGGTGCGATATAAGACTTCGGTTGCATTGGAGTAGACATACCCCAAGACAATACCGAACTAGTACGCGCCAATAACTCCTGTTTACTCCACTGTTTATTGTTGAAAATATAGTCATTCCTTGCCAACCAAATATTCCTACATAAAACCGTAAACCAGTTTCGAAACTCGTAGCCATACACTTGTTCACAACGGCATAAACACCATGTTAACCAAGTGTTTATATTGGTTGTGTTAAAGAAATTCTGATGCCATTGACTAGGCAGTGTCTCACTCCATATCTCTTTAACCATCGCATAGTCTCAAAGTACATGCATAATTGATTCAGTCTCGTCTTGACAAAAAGGGCACATCTCAGTCGTGTGGATTCCCCGTTGAGCTCGTGCCAAGTTAGTCAATAAACGACCATGGGTGCATAACTACAAAAATAGTCTGTAACGTTGAGGAACCTTCAGCTTCCATACGAGCCTCCATCCAAACAGTAATTGGTTTTCCCCATGCCCAGCTAACCTCTTGTCCGCAGATTTTAGAGTAAATTTACCATCAGATGTCCATCTCCAAAAAGGAAGATCGCCACTAGCATTGCTGTTAATATTCACTCTTTGGATTGCTAACATGACATGTTTTAGTAATAAATGCCCAAACTTATCCAGATCCCATTGACCCGACGGAGTAATACAGTCAGCCGCCTTCCATTCCCGTATTTCATTTGTTATTGGTTGAAGTGTCAAGCTCTCCAATCTGTCAAAATGGGGAACCCATATATCATGTCAAAAAGACACCAAAGTGTCAAGCTCTCCAAAATTAATTCTTTAAACAATTTTTTGAATATATAAAACAATGGGAGGATTTCTAACTAATTGTTTAGGGACTTTGTTGATCAAATTAATTGATTTATCCCTCCATTAAGATGTACATATATTAGATTTATTTTGAATGTACAAAATAATGGGAGAATTTGTCTAAGATGATTATTTAGTCACATTTTACTAATTAAATTGATCAATCAAATTCTTATTAAAGATTTGTGCATATTTGGAATTTAAAATGCACAAAGTTGATATTTATAATTAACATGCATCTTGAGGGTTAGCCACAACATCCTCTGTTATATGTGTATATAATGATATATGCATTTTAAAATATCAACTCTATTTAATGGGTAATATTAATTTAATCAAAGTGAGAGGATTGTATTCAGTCACTTATGTTGATTAAATTAATTGGTTAAATCCTTCATGAAGCTGTGTATATACAGAATTTAAGTGCACATAATTGATATTTATGATTAACTTGCATGCTAGAGTGGTAGCTATAGCGCCCTCTTACAACATTTATAAATAATCATATATGGATTTTAAAATATGAATCTTCAAAAGTTGATTAAATTAATTAATCAAGATTCCCATTGACATTGTGCGTATACATATAGCATATAAATTGTACATATTTGATATTAGTTATTAGCATACATATTTTGTTTAAGGAATAGCTACAACGTCCTTATGCACATGTTGTATGCATAGTTAATTACATAAGGTTTTACCATATCAAAATTATGATCATATGTACTATTAATATACACAATGATGTGATGAGTATGTATAATCGAGAAGTAGCCACAACATCTTCATTAAGCACATAGACTTTATTTTGTTCTAACAAACAAAATACATCACACAAAGATTTAAAGAGATCAATTGTGATTAATTGTATGGTTATAATTAATCTTCACCCACAGGTGGATAATTATAATCATAGTTTTAATTAGGGTGGCATAGAACAACATTATATTTTCTAAGTGGCCCACAGGTATTACGGGATATAACTGCATTCCAGTTTCACCAATTTGAGATAAATTCATGCTATGCTAATATCTTTGCCCACAGGTAGACTTTAGTAATACGAATTTATAATTTTATGATTTACATTATTAAACATACGTTTATATGTGATGGTTACTTGCCTCTTATAGTAATTTTGTAAGCATGTTTTAATTTTGACTTTGTAGCATGATTGTTATCTGTTCAATTATTTAGATTGATATAATTTATTAAAAACAATTAAGCCTATAAAGAGAACTCTTGCCATTAGGATAAAATTGACATTAAGAAAAGTTCTAATTTTTATAATACTAGCATGAGAAATGAGATAACATTATTGTCTTAATAAAATAATCTCAGTCAAAAGCTAGTTATTATAAGTACATAAAGAATGGAACAAAGTCAATGGTTGTTAATAGGCTGAGGGACATATTTAGAAATTCTCATAAATGTTATTACATTATTTTGTTGACTATTAAGTGATTCTCCATCATAGGGTAAGATGTCTCCATTAATCTTGATGGAACAGATCTTCTATTTATTATCTCATGAATTATTACTCATTTTCATGAATACATGTATGGATATTAAGTATTCATTGTAAATGTGTATATATAAGTTTTGCTCCTTTTTGGAAAATCATGAGATTTTAAATGAGGGCTATCAAGCTACCAACACTAAAGCCATAAAGTAATAGACATATAAAGTTTAATCTGCCTATGATTAATGGCTTGATTGGAGGCAGTAGTGGATATACACTTGCCATTGGTTTTGTTCTAACAGATGAAATAGTTCATCCTAATTTTAGTTGACTCTTTAAATACCTGAATATCTTTTGCTTTATAATTAAGTAGTGTCATTTGACACTTTTAGAAAATATAAAGTAGACGTGGATAATTTAATCTGATAAATAGATTAATACAGTGAAGTCAATTAAAAGATATGGATAACATGATGGGTACATGACTGAGAATAGTAATTTAGCCTATATGTTTTCCTCTTAAAGAATGCACTCAAGACGACTATATATCTTCGATGAGTTTTCAACAAAATTATGTTTAAATCCATTTAAAATCTGAGTTGGAAGCTCAGTTTATATAGAATTGTCTTATAAATGAAAGAGTATGGATGTAAAATATCCCAGAAATTAAGACTACATATTTTGGCGAAGATGCAGAGAGATCTTGGGAATTCTATTGAGCTATCCTTTCCATTTTAGAAGTTGTATAGTAATTTTGAAATGCCAAATTATTAAGAAATGGTATGATTAGTGGGAGTGATCAAACTCATTCACGATGATCACACATAACAAATTGTAATCTCTAATCATGATGGAACATTGGTTTTACATGATACTCTTTTCCTTGAAGTAAATGTGAAATATAATGAAGTTTTGAAATTCTCAATTGGTCAAGCATGAAATAAGAAGTATCAACATTAAGCACTATATCAATTATTAGGAAAAATATCACAAATCAAGCAAGGGATATTCCAAATTGATAGATAGTGCTCTTATTATATAACTTCAATCTGTTACCAAATTTGGTTAAGACCAATGACAATTTAAATTTGGCAATTACTATCAACTACATCATGTACTTCAAGTAATCTAACTAGAGCATAAATAATGAGAGTGACCTTAAATTCCATTGGTATCTTTTCATTATAGTAACAAGGAGAGATGCGTGTGAATTGAAAGAAAGGTCACATAAACTATGAGGAGAATTTAGTTAGCAAAATTGAGTAAAGCATGTCTCACATTAGTAATAAATATGGTGTTATGATGCAATCACATACATGATAAAGTTGCAAGTATCATAGTCTTGTTTGTATCACTAGATTAATGGGAGTTGAAACATCTATATTGAACAAAATGACGATTCACTCATTGTTTGTGAATTTTGACATAAAGTGTTGCACATAATAAAATCACCATTGTTCAAATTTGTGATATGACTAGGATAAATTTAGTATGCTTTTAGAATACATAAGGTGATTGTTCTCAAAATACTTGAGAATTTCATAAGTGACCTATGGTCACAGGTATTTGAGCATTTATAGATAGATTGTGGTTGTTGTATTTAATATTTATTATGAGAATATGATTTAATTGTCTATATGTCTCTAATATCGTTATATTTCGTTCCTTCTAATTAGTTTTCTAGCTATAGGCATGCTTGAATGTACACACAAACGGGCAATGCTATTGTAAGAGAATTTTAAGAGGATTATCAAGCATATTATTGCTTGAATAATAATTGAGAAGCTGCATGTCATAAAGTACATTACAAAATGTATATTAAGTCTCATGCTCTACATATAGAAGAATGATTAGATTTGTTTAGTATGATGTGTTAACTGTAAAATAGTTAACATTATGATGCATCTTTACGTTTACTAAACATAAGGTATCATGGAGGAATACAAGATTGCTAAGTAGTCACTGATTGCTTAGTTCCATCATGAATTGCTTAATCTAGTCATTCTTAGAGACAAGTTATAATATTGCCGATTAAAGAATTTCATCATGTGGTTTTAAATTATGGTTTTAAATTAATTTAAACCCATTAAGGGTGTTGTGTGACCATAAAGTCAATAGGCCATAAACACATAAAGTATTGATCCCTAAATGAATTGCATGCACTTAGAGACATTAAAGGATCAAATACTTTATTTGTGAGATGAATCACATTGAGTGATCTTAATAAGGTATTGTTAAATGATGAAATTCAAGTTGGAATTTGTTGTCTCATATTGGTACCTAGTCATCGAGATTGACAAACATTCAATTAGGAACCGAATAAACATTTAAGATTTATTCATTAAGTTTTAACCCATTAAGTAATGGTGTTGCTACATAATACACAGAAGATAATACTCGACTTAAGGGGATTTATCGTCATGATTTTTGCAGCATAGCATTAATTAATCTGAACAGGGCAACCGACATATAGTTACGGGCCAAGTGGGAGAATATTAGATATTTTAATATATTATAATTATTATTAGTTATTATTAATTAGGTAATTAATTAAAATATCCTAAGTGTGGCCCGTAAGTCAGATTTATGCTCAATTTAAGATTAGGGTTATTGGCTATTAATGTGATTTTTTTGATGGTGAAAAACACACACTTGAGTTCATGGCCAACTAAGAGAGGAGTAAGAAAAACCTACTCTGCTCATCTGAGGTTCCTTAACTGGCGACGACTCTTAACCCAGTTGCCATCGTTGTGTCTTACAACCAATCAGAAAGAGACTTGACAATTATCTTCTATCTTAAATTCCTTTTGCAACTCTCGTTCATCAGGATTTTGTGAGTTCTCTGTCTGATCAAAGCTTAGCAATGGCGAAAAGTAATTCTTATAAGTCTTCCACTATTGATATAAGAAAATTCATGTACTTTAATTTATAATTTATTTTTATATTCATGAATTTCGTCACGCCCTTATTTTAATTTCAATCTTTTTCAGAGTATTTGTGGAAAACGATATGCGGTTCGGTAGGCAACACAGGAATAGCACAATTATACTGATTATATGTGCATTGTTACATAAATTCCCCATAGGGGTTTGTACATAATACTTACGATTAAGGTAGCCACACAAGGCTACTAGGGTGTTCTAAACTCATCCCAGTGAAACGGAGACTTCTTCCCATCTTCGTTCCATTACTGTAATCCCCTCGTACGGTACTCTGTATTGTTGTTTGCATATCTTCTGTTGTCTCCTGTCTAAACTGTTGGTAGGGGAGGGTGAAATTTGAGAGAATCTCAGTAGGAAATATATACCCTAATGCATGCATGATTGATGCTATGTGTATGATATATTAGCTTTATCTAGATGTATGGCCCATAATGACATTTCTGTATGCTCAATGTTTCATACAACAAGACTATAGCCACAGCGAAAACAGAAACAGAGCTTCATTTATTCAAATATGCTCTACACAATCAAGTAAAGCAATCACATACATCATTACACGAGCAAAGATATCAAATACATGCAAGTAAGGTAAGTCCCCTACCTCCAATCTTTCTCCTTGATTTGCGTGCCAACAGCTGGGGGTTCCATATTCGATCCTAAAATGTCAAATATACTATTTAGACACTTCCATAGTGTTTCTGGGGGTTATATGAGTTTATCTTGAAAAATTACTAAAATATCCCTGGGACCCGGCCCCATCGTACCCGGTCCAGCTGTACTTTTTTCAAAATTCTAACCCGAGCTATCCTGACATATTTTCACTCAAGGAATCCATTTCCAGACTCGAAATTATCAAATTCAATGTCAAATTATGAAATTGCCCTTGGCAACCCTACTTTTAGGGTTTTAGGGGCGTTCCGTAATTATGCTTTCTCGGCTTTTTCAGAAAAAGTGCCCAACTGTAACCTCACCTAATTTTTGCTCCTGAACTCAATGAAATCATCAAATAATTGAAAATACAACTCTAAGACCCATTTATAGCCCTGACCAAATTATATGGGTTTTCCGGGGAAATTTGGGGTTTTTCTGTTTCGGCTCCGTAAACGTGTTCCTTTCTACTCCTAACCACTTTATTGACTATTCCATTAGGTTACAACTACCATTTAGTATCAATTTGGGCAGCATAAAAACCCCCACAACCCATTTTTCATTTTTACATACAAAGACAATCTGGTGAAATTTCATCGATTAAATTGTCTATAACAGCCATAATAGTAAATATGCAAGAGTTTGGAAGTTACCTCAAGCTTCCACTGGCTCTCCCTTGATATGACTGAACCCTAGGTGCTCAACATTCAAATTTGAGCTTCCAAACCTTAAATCATATGAAAAGGAAGCTTAGGAACGAAGTTATACACATTAGGAACCGATTTACCGAAGAAATCACTTACCTTTGTAAACTTTTTCCTCCCCTTCTCTCTCTCTTAAAATTCTGCATCTCCTCTCTCTAAATGTTGAACTTCACGTCAGTTTATGCTTGAGGAAGGAGATGAAATGTTTTAATAATATATCAGAAATTTAACTAATTCATTTTCCCAATTTTCAGATTTTTACAAAATTCTGACAAATTTCTGCTCAAATTTTGAAAAATCATAACTAATTATAGAAAAATAAAATTGAAGTGATTCCAAAGCCTATAGAACCCTTATTGAGTCTAGTTTCAAGGAAAAATATAGAATTTTGCTGAATGGAATCACAAAATTCTCATAATTTCAATCTTTGCATATGGTTCCAGAAATTTTACAATTTTTCTGTGCTGACTTCAAAAATTAATATCTTTTTGTATATAGATCTAATTGAGTCATATGATCTATCAAATTAAAGCTTAGGATGTCTACTTTCATCCCGTAAAATTTCATAATTTTTGCTCATCATTTGATCATTCAAAAGCATATGACAAACTCACTACCTCATAGGCGATTTCACCGAAAACATAATCACTTTCTTCAAAATTAACCATTTTATTTTCTTTAATACCCCAAAGATATAAGAAACATTAGAGAATATATTTGGGACACCTGCTAAACTGGGGCTTAGCAATCCACTTAATTTAGGCTTATTCCCAAGCCTCCAATCCTAAATTTCAGGATATTACAAATTTTATCCTATAACATGGAGGTGCCTGTTTCATTCCGTACCCGCCCAGCTTTATATATGAATAACTTTTTGTTTTTTGTTTGCGAGTCGGTGGAAGGATAAGTATTCTTCGGTCTATTTGGTCTTTTCTTTGAATGGATGGTACTGAAATTTCAGAGGAAGGCGCGACTCTTCAAATCTGTAACGTCTCTTCCAAAGCGTTAAAGTGAATGACGTGGATCTCTTCTTTGACGGTAATATTGCTTGCTTCATGCTTTTTTATTCAAAGCCACGCCGTGGACTACAACTACAATTAAGCACCAAATCAAATATAAGAACGTGAAAATGGCCGACCAAGAAACAAACTAAACATAAAAGAATATTACCGAATAAATTAAATATGTTTAATTGATAGTGAAGTTTATGTTAATTTCGTGTATATATACTGCACGTGATTTTCTGATAAATATGCTTGCAGAAGGATTGGGTCATTCTGACGACGTTTTAGTTTATTTTATGCATAGTCCCTCTAGTTTTAAATACAGGTGACCTGATCGATGAGTTCTCATAATTCAAATTATATATATATATAAAATTTAAAAATTAGCATGTCGAGGATATTAAATGATTTTTTTCTCATTGATATATATATACCTATCGTTAACCATGATTTGTAGAAAAATAATTTTCCTTGAAGCATTTCATTAGAGCTAGTCAAATACGAAAAATAATTACAATCTGAAACAAACCCAGGAAATTAAACCATTTTTAACAGTTTTTAAAAATATTTGTGGGGTGTTAATCGTAACTTTTAATATATGCTTGTGTCTCTATCTGTGTGTGATATTCAAAACCAGTGTTTGTAATAAACAGGCCATAAGTAAAGTGATTTTTGCTTTTCGAATCACAATTCTGGCCTGTCTAATAATTATTATTTGTCATGTTTTCAGGAATAATGTATTGGTTCGTTAATCACAGTCTCATTTGAGTTCAAATTATTCAAAATTCACTAGAACTTTTGAATTGTTTCTCAAATTCGGATAATTAATGGTCAAATTGTTGTGAATTTTTCAATAAGATATTAAAGAATTCAGTGTTGTTTATATCTTTAGATAGGGAAAGAGAGGGGAGAACGATAATCCATATCTCGTAGTTAATTAATAAAAAATTTATTTAATAATATGAAAGATAAGTTCGTGGTGGAGAAGGGGCTGATCATGTGGTTGCGTCTATAGACCAGTGTAATGTAAAACACTAAAAATCGCCTCGTACAAGAAATTAAATTCCCAACATGCATGCGTTATAGGTGGGACCATGCATGACGTGCGTACGAGGACCATCACAAGAAAGTCGTCGACGACTCCAAGTATTTGTCGTTTTGTGCTTTTTTACCAGTCTATGTACTGGGACCACTCCTCTGAGCTCCTGGGAAAAACTGAAACCCATTAATGACGCAAAAGAGCAATATAGCCTAGAAAGTTAAAAACACCTTCATTCTCCGTCCACAACAGCCTCCTCCTCCTGATAGGAAAAGGAAGGAGGTGGCTGATCAATAAGAGTAAAATTTTTTATAATATTATAAGCTAACTTAATTAAATATTATGTTTTTAAAAAATATTTATTTATATAAATAAAAAAAATATATTTTAAATACTTATCTTATATACTATAAATCATATAATTAAAAAGCTGTTTATAAACTTTTTCT
The DNA here is from genome assembly GCA_963210345.1 of Inga oerstediana. Lineage (NCBI taxonomy): Eukaryota > Viridiplantae > Streptophyta > Magnoliopsida > Fabales > Fabaceae > Inga > Inga oerstediana. The sequence continues at coordinate 13,583,369 of OY723403.1, read as the reverse complement.
CTCAAACAAGTATTATAACTCCTCTCTCTTCCTCCCCCTTTTCCCCGTAACTTGGACCACAAAAAAAAAAAAAAAAAAAAGTGACAATAATTGTAGCTGAGAAGCATCAAAGACGGAAAATAGGGCCTGCGCTTCTAGGCCTATATAGGCTGAGCCCAATGGAGCTGATTACATCATGCCTATACGGTTATACTGGATCATCTGTCATTTATTTATTTTGGACAATAAAGGTATGTTTGCTGTGAGGGATTTGGAGGGGAAGGAAGGGGAGGGAAAATTTTTATGAGTTGAATTTTAAAAGATTAAAGAAGTGGGGTAATAAAATCTTAATAAAGAGAATATATAAGATAAAATAGTATAAAAAATAATAAAAAATTTTTAACCCCACTTTTTAAATTTGTTTAAATCTAACTCAAAAAAATTTTCCCTCCACCCACTTTCCCTCCCCTTCCCTCAGACCAAACAAGTCCTAAGGGTGTGTTTGGTTTGAGAGGAGGGAGGGGAAGGAGGATAAATTATCTTTTTGGGTTGACGGTACTTTAATTTTGGGTCGGAACCCAAAATTTAAAAGAAATAAGAGGGTAAATTTCGGACGGGAATCTAAAATTTAAAAGAATGAAAGAGTAAATTTTAGGTTTCTCCCATTCAAAATTGTGATTTACCCCCCTCCCCTCCCCTCAAACCAAACACACCCTAAGTCATGCTTGGCATGAACATGAACAAATAAGAGAAGAAGACCTCTATGCTCTTCCAATAAGCTATTAGTTAAGGTGATAAATGATTTCACTAAATAAGAAGAAGAATACGAGTTTGAATATTGAGAGACGCATTTGTTAGAAAAGACGAAAACTCTTTGAGTTTCAAGTCTTGAAAGAGAAAACTTTGATCAAATTAAAAAAAAAGAAGTTCAATTAAGTAAAATAAAAAATAAAAGAAGACTAAAACTAGCTCTTCTACTATCTAACACTAACAATGATTTATCATGGTGATATTTCTCAAAACAATCAGATGACACTTCTCTAAGAATCAAAATTGTAGGTTCCTATCTACCATTAATGAGAAGAGCAGTAGCGAAGGACACACCTGTTTTAAATGAGAAATGGTAAAAGTGAAACTATCCAAAAATGAAATACAACTCAGACTTTAAGTATGAAATACCCTGTTCAAGCTTTGCATTGATTCCTATTTCATTGGGGAATCAAACAAATGAAGCCACTGGAGAAGCAAAGTAGAAGGGAGGACATAAGGGAAGTGAAGTTGGATCCCAAAAGAAAAAGCAGAGAAAGGTATAGGAAGGAGAAGTAGGTAACACCTACACCCATTTGCAACAGATAAGACAGAGACCCTACAAATACATATTTGACCAATAGACTAAACACTCAAATGGGAGGGCTTACAGGCATTTTAAACCACATTTTGGTACCTCGAAACGTTGATTTTGACACTATTAACAAACATTATCCCGTTCGGTGTTAAATATAGGATTTACTAAATGGAAAGACTTTAATCACTTTACCTTTCAAACTGTTTCTAATTACATGAGCACATTAAAAGTACTTTCATTCATGAAGTAATTTTAACACAGACCGTTAAACAACATTTTTAAACAATCAACACACTTATTTTTTTATAACTAACCACCAACAAACTTTTGGTTGAGGTGGTAAGGAAAAAAACATATGTTTAAATTCCTCAAAAGAGGAAACTCTTGATCATATAAAAAATAACCACCAATTCAATTAATTTTTTTTATCTCTATAAACTTAATCAAATGGCTTTTTGGAAGTGATTTTTGTCAACACCCGTTTCCATTTCGATAATCGAAGAGTAATAAAGACGGAATTCAATGAGCATACAGAAAAGTACAATTATACTGATAAAAATATTTGTTTACAATTCCAACATCGTTCGTCAATGAAAAACAGAAAATACAACGGAAACTTAATATTTACACATTATCCAAAATATTAAGGCATAGACTAGGCATAACCACGTTCATATCCTCGCCTCGAGACACGTGACATTCACTTTCTGGTGTCTACGTCTTTTCCCTTTGCCCCACTGGTACCCGCTGAGATATTTATTTAAAAATAGGGTGAGATTCCGAAGAATCCCCGTAGAGACATAATATCGTTCATAGAAAATGCGAAAAGTAAATATGATATGTGCCAATGTATGCACAAATTAATGAATAATATAAACACATCATCATCATCATGTATACATGAGTAGGGCCCAGCCCCACAATCTACACCGGTTGGACTTCTGCCAACTCCCAGTGTAAGTGCACCTCTGGCACTAACTGCCCCTCTCTAGGCAAATCATGTTGATCAATAAAGTGCATTTACAAAACAATGGCATCCACACAATCACATAACTTATGGCATAATGTATGAAGGATAATGTCCCTACCTCAAAGCTTTAATATCCTCTTTCTAAATGTGCCTCGAAGAACGTGTCGTGTCTGGCCTCCAAATTAGTCCTAAAATATTAAATGTACCAGAAATAGGTCATAACCTATCCAAGTATCATTTTAGACTATCCCATAGTGTTTGTTGTGGTTATATTAGTCTATGGTGAAAATTTACAAAAATGCCCCCGGAACCCGGCCCGATGACACGTTTTCCCAAAATTTTGACTAAGGCTATTCTGACTTATTTTCGCTCAAGGAATCCATTTCCGGGCTCGAAATCACCAAATTCACTGTCAAATTACGAAAATACCCTTGACAGCCCCTATTTAGGGATTTCAGTGGTGTTTTCGTAATTATGCTTTTTCGGCCTCTACCGAAAAAGTGCCCAACTGTAAACTCACCTATTTTTGCCCACTGAGTCCAATGGAACCATTTATTTCATGAAAATCCAACTCCTACTACCATATTTGGTTCTGGCCGAAATATTGAAGGAAAAATAGAAAAATGAAGCTTTGTGTTTTAACTTCCAAAACTTGTACTTTTCCACTTCTAATCCTTGATTAACTCACTTAAACACTTCTTAACCATGATTCAAAGAAATTTGGGCAGTATAACCCCTTAGGATTAGGACTTTCCAAATTTACAAACTCAACAAAATAACCAAATCCAACCATAATCATCAACAATAACCACATACTAGCATAATTTTAGGATTTGTGAAGTTACCTTCTTGAGTTCTTGAAATTTCTCTCTCTAGGAGTCCTCCTCTCTCTCTCCCTGAGCTCAAGATTTGCTTGCTAAACATTGTGTTTCATGGAGAAGAAGAGATTAGAGAGGAGATTATACAAATTGGAAGCCTTAAAACTTGTATCCACAAGGTCTTACCTTAAGATTTCTCCTCATTCTCTCTAGATTTCCCAAGCTCTCCCTTCCCCCCTCTCTCTCTCTTTGTTGTTTGGATGTGAGAATGAGCAAGAAAGATGAAGCACGAGCTTCATAAAATATCTCACATTTTCCTCTTAATTAATAAATTAAGGGATAATAAAATATGACATAAGCCTTGTACTTGAGTTTATCCTCTTCCAACTTGTGTCATAAGTCTCCAATTGCAATTGAACCAATTCTCCTCCATTTGGCTAGCCCAAAAATGTCCTAAGGGCCCTTCATGCACACCATTTGGTCTTTCATTCCATTAATCAAACTACATGTGCCAAGAAATCATGTTTTAATCCAATTTCCACATGTGCTCATATCTTAGTAATTCTTATTTAATTGTTTGGCATTAGATGATGCCACTTGGCATGTTTATGAGCCAAGTATTTATTTTCCCATCCTATTTCCTTATTCCACAATTCTTAATTTATTCCACTAAGAATATTCAATTTATACATTTTCCTTTATTTTCCTTAATTAATTGAAATTAACTCCAATTAAGTAGAAAATAATTAATCTCGGGCTAAATTGACACAATTATGATTTTGCTATCACCTTTATAATTTAATTCAATTCTTGAATTTATTTGTCCATTTCCTTATGAATATGAATATTTCAAAATTCACAAGATCCAAATTCATGAATATTCACCATTTTATTGAATTATTCAAATAATTACAATATATTTTTTATGAATAAAATTTGAGGTGTTACAATTTTACCACATAAAAGATAAATACGTGGAATCAGTTTTGTTTCGACTTACATGTAAGCACCTTTTTTAAGTACTTCCAGGGGCTTTCAAATAATATATAACAACTATCAACTCGAGGTTATATGTGATTGAACATGTACCTTCCACTTATAAGAAAACTTTTCATTCATCTCATTAGGTTATCATGTAGTTTAATAAGGAAAATATATCATTTATCACATTATGGTGTAAGCTATGCTTCTACTTACCAAACCTCTTCAAAACCCAATCCACCCATGATGGCTGGCTCCACTAGTTTGCCTTAAAACCCTAACACTTGGGTTGTCATTGTTTATTTAGAATAATGATTGGAGTTTTTAAAAACAGCTTTACAATCATGATTTATGGTATATGAGGTAAGTATGTGAGATAAATTTTGTCTCAATTTACGTGAAAATCAACACTTATAAGCTCTTCATAAACCATCCCAAACAAGCCATGTGTATCCGTCAATGTGCATGTTTGGGATCACGATTTCTTAAAAAATAAGTCCTTATTACGCAAGCCGAGATAAAACTCCTCTCACATACTTACCTCGTATACTGTGAATCACGATTTATAAGCACTTATTGCCTAAAAATAAGCTATTCCAAACGAACACAATGCCTACGTGTACTCCCTACTGTATCCCGTCATGGCTTCATCCCTCACCACCCTTTATTTCCCCTTTCATCGTGCACCCCCACAATCCAATTGAACTAATGGGTGACATAATAAGCCCTTTTAGACACAGTTCACATGATTTGAAAGAATCTGTCCTGTTTTAGAGAAAGGAAATGTGCTTGTTTTATTTGACCAAAAAAAAAAAAGTGCTTGTTTTAGAAAATCACAGTTCACAAGCTCCCTCCTTTCTGCCTCTCATAGGTATGTCCTCGTAATTAAGGTCTCCCTTGGTCTCTTGGACTCTTCTTGTTGCTTGTCTTGTTATCCCTCTCTCGTCCTGTGTGTTTTGTCACGACGCTGTAACCTTTTCTTGGACACTCGAGTCCTTGGGTTCATCACCCCTTCACTCTTCCATTTTCAAATTTCAACACCAATTCTTCGTTCATATTCACTTAATGGATAAGTTTTTTTAGCATCTCTTGAACAAAGAAACTTTTTTTTTAATTAAAAAAACAATCTCTCCTAAATCAGTATTAAAAAAATCTATGGGGCAAAAAGTTCGAGTTCTGTGCATCAGAGTCCTATTATTTTTTTTTAAACCCTCTCCTTGGTCCCCATGTTCACCTAGCATCATTGGCGCCCGTGTTTCTCTCGCTTTGACCACCTTGACCGCCTCCATTTTCATATAAACCATCATCAAACACCTTGTGAACCAGTAGTCTCTTCTGGGTCATGGACAAGCCAGTTGGTAACAATGCCGAGAACAACATCTCTGATTCTCTCGTTTGCTCCCTCCAAGATCCCAGCTTTAGCAAGATGAGCAATAATAGTAACGTAGAGTCTCAAAGTAGCACCGAATCCAACAGTTATGATGAAAGTCACAAGAGCAGCTCAAGCTGTGTGAGTAAGTACTCTAACAGTTGTGATGCCAATGATTCAAGTCTTCGGAGCTTTTTCCCTTGCAAGCCTCACAAGGGCAACGATATTCGATGGGATTCAATACAGTTCGTGAAAGCCAAGTACGGAGATTTGGGTTTGGGACATTTCAGGCTGTTGAAGAAGCTGGGTTTTGGGGACATTGGAAGTGTGTATCTGGCTGAGCTTAAAGGGAAAGGTTGTCTCTTCGCAATGAAGGTTATGGATAAGGAAAAGTTGACAGCAAGGAAAAAAATGTCCAGAGTCCAAACAGAGAGGGACATTTTGAGTTCCTTGGACCACCCTTTTCTTCCCACCCTTTATTCTCATTTCCAAACAGAGAAATTCTCTTGCTTGCTCATGGAGTTCTGTAATGGTGGTGATCTTCACGTCCTCCGCCAGCGCCAGCCAGGCAAGTATTTCACAGAACAAGCTGCAAGGTCAGTACAATAACTTAATCTTTGTGACTAATAAGTTTTAGATGTGTTTTCTGAGTAATAAGTTTGGTTTTTGCAGGTTTTACGCTGTTGAAATTCTTCTTGCTCTTGAGTATCTCCACATGATGGGGGTGATATACAGGGACTTAAAGCCTGAGAATGTTCTGGTTCGTGAGGATGGTCATATTATGCTCTCTGATTTTGATCTATCATTAAGATGCTGTGTGAGACCTACTCTTGTTCAGTCCAACGAAGAATCTTCCAGTCGAGTTTCTTCTTCCTACTGTGTTGAACCATCTTCGTGCATAGACCCATCTTGCAAGCTACCTGTTTGTGCGGAGCCTTCGTGCTTGCAATTAAAGCCTTCTTGCTTCAAACCCCATGTTTTAAGTTCCATCAAAAACACCAAAAAACCAAAGAGTGTTAAACAAAATCCAACAACAAACCCAGATTCATATCCTATGCTTATTGCTGAGCCAACCAACGCACGTTCTATGTCATTTGTTGGGACTCATGAATATCTAGCCCCAGAGATTATAAGAGGTGATGGTCATGGTAGTGCTGTGGATTGGTGGACTTTTGGTATTTTCTTGTATGAGTTGTTGCATGGGAAGACACCATTTAAGGGCAGTGCTGGAAACAGAGAGACACTATTTAACATTGTTGGGCAGCCTCTCAAGTTTCCTGAGGGATCGAACATAAGTTTTGCTGCTAAGGATTTGATAAGAGGGTTACTTGTGAAAGACCCAAAGAAGAGGCTTGGGTTTCAGAGAGGTGCTTCTGAGATTAAACAACATGCTTTCTTTCGAAGTGTTAATTGGGCTCTTGTTCGTAGTAACCAGCCCCCACTGATCCCAAAACCACTTGATCTTGCAGTTTTGAATGAGACTTTGAAGATGTCAGTGCCTGTTAATGACGAAGGAAACTCTGATAATTCCAACAGGTCTTCAGGTCCTTACTTGGAGTTTGAGTTTTTTTGATGTATATTGCTGGCATTCCATTTAGTTACATTCCTGTTCACCAAAGCCCAAAAAAAAAAAATTTACTTTCATTCCTCAAGTCTTTTCTAGCCTTCACGTGATTTTCTTTCTTCTGTGTTGTAATAAAGTTATATATGCTTCATGCACAAACACTTCTGACAATGCATGAGGAACATGAAAGAAAAAAAGAAAAGCAGAAACAAAAAGAGGAGGGGGAACTTTTGCTTGTGTTTGTCTGATACGTGAAATTGTGAAAAATGAATAGACTTGGGCAAGTCTATGACAGTTTTAGGCCCAAAAAAATGTACTTTATAAAAAGGAAAAAATTGAACTAGACAACACACATGGATAAAGCTACAGTAGTGTGGGTATGGAAATGGGTGCATTTGGGAACGTGAAAACGTAGTGTCTCTATCTCACTGATATGTTACTTGTATATTCACTTGAAAAAAGTGAGAGGGATGGTTGCTTCAATGGTTTCAACTGTTGCTTTATTCCTCTGCAATTACAGCCTTTGTTTTTTAAACTACGAAGATGACACTTTAATAATTGTATTCCCTTCGTCGCTAGCTGTTGAAGAAGAAGCAATCGATGGTGAGATGATAGAATCAGGAACAGCCTCCTGCAATGTTAAATCAGTACTTCACCAGACTTTTCCTTTGTCGCTTCATCCATATCCTTTAAATTCATTAAATTCTTTTTTTAAGAAAATTGCAAGCTCTACAAATTTATTCATTTCTTTCTTTTTCTTAATGGCAATTTTTATTATTATCACCTCCTATTCTAAATATAAAAAGTAATTTGTAGTACAAATTACACTTAAATATTAGGTAACACAACTGTATTTTAGGCTTAAATATTTGATGCTTGAAGCAGTGTGATAAGGAGTGAGTTTTGACCAAAATGACATGGATGGATCGGACTTGGCTGTCTTTCTTATTCTTCTTCTGCTTCTTCTTAACTGGAGTTGGTTTTCAATAAAATATTGACATGTTGAAGTTTGTGTATGAAGACAGAAAATAATGATAGGCTTAGGAAAAAAATATAATGGAGTAAAAGTAAAAAAATAAAATGGAAGGCAAGCTATTTTTCCGTTTCTGACCAAGGAAGCTGGCACAAAGTAACAACCATTCGCAGCAACAAAGAAACAGAAAGATCGAAATTCAGAGGGGCACGCGCTAATTGTTGCATCGCTTAAACTGTAAAATCCGATACCGCGTCGAATAACAATTGCGGAGAAATTCCCCTGCCTGATTATCTCTTTTGTTGTATTTGTGTTGCCTGTTCTTCCGCGTACTAGTCAAATTGCATTGCCGAACTCTTCATCTACCTCCCTTTTAAGTTCTAATTAGGTTAGGTAATTTGTATTCTTTATCATGGATTATCGGCTGTTTCTGGCACTTTCTCTCGGTTTTCTCTGTATTCTCCCTGATCTCTCTGTTTCGTCAATTCGATTGGGGAAGCCGGTCGAAGACAAGAGCACGTAATTTCGCACACCCTTTTCTTTCTTTGTCTACTTGTGCATACGAAAACATGCGAAATAAAACAATAGGTTTCGATTTTTCACGCCGAATAAAGTCACAATTTGTCCTGTATCTTTTGCAGGCGCGGATCAGTGCTGAAATTAAACAATGAAGGTTCTTCAGTGGCGGTTGATCCCACTCGGGTCACTCAACTGTCGTGGCATCCTAGGTATTTGCCCTTTCCCACTTTTGTTTCCTTCATTATTAGATTGTAGGCTGCTCTGATTATACTTTGTTTCTAAATTGTGTCATTCAGAGCCTTTCTATACAAGGGATTCTTGTCTGAGGAAGAATGTGACCATTTGATCCTTCTGGTTAGAGTCTTACTTAATTTTAAATCGGGTCTAGTCTTTCTTCTATTTTTATCATCTCAAGCGTCAGGACTTGGGACAAATATGCTTGTTTTGATTAAATTCTATTCTAAAACTTGTGGTTTTAGGCGAAGGATAAGCTAGAAAAGTCTATGGTGGCAGACAATGAGTCGGGCAAAAGTGTAGAGAGTTCAGTCAGAACAAGCTCTGGAATGTTCCTTGGTTATGCCCAGGTATGGTTAATTATGGGACCTCTTTTTTCCAAAGTCGAAGCTGGTTAAAGATGTGCTTTGTTTTGTTCGTGGTGCAGGAGGTGGAGATTTGTTCTTCTTGTAATTATGTTGTAGCAACAGCAAGATATTTCATTTTCTGACTAAGAGAAAACTTTGATGTTGCTGTTTTAATTATAATATATGGCAGGAGAAAATAATATGGTTTAGGAAAAAGAAAGATGGGTTCTCAGAATTTAGAGAAGATTTGCTTGTGGTTTTGTTGGAAAGATGGGTTCTCAGAATTTGGAGAAGATTTGCTTTTTGGATGAACAAATTAATGACAATTAAACATTTCAAGCATAATCTCAGCAAACTGCTAGTAAACTATCGCTGTTTTGTGGCAATGGTTGAATTGTTTATCTCCTGTATTTTGGTGGTTCTTTGTTTGTGTTTTCTTTTCATTAATACAAGTCCTGTTGCGTTTTGAGGAAAAATTAGGCACAATGCCTGCAAAAGATTTTGTTGCTAAGTAACTGTGCTTCCCTGAGCTTTGGGTTTTATTTTACAGTACTTATGTGATGAACGCATGTTAAATTTATTTAATTTTGATGTCTTACCTGAAAGGATGATATAGTTTCCCGCATTGAAGAAAGACTTGCTGCATGGACCTTCCTTCCCAAAGGTAATCATCCAATACCTCTTTTCAGCAATAACATTTTTATGGTTTACTTTCTCTTTGTTTTAGTTTTATCTGGTTCCTGTTCTGAAGTCACTTCTGTGATCAGAGAATGGTGAGCCTATTCAAATATTGCACTATGAGAATGGTCAGAAGTATGAGCCGCATTTTGATTTTTTCCACGATGAGGTTAATCAACAAATGGGTGGCCATCGGGTGGCCACTGTGCTGATGTATTTGTCCAATATTGAGAAGGGTGGGGAGACAATTTTTCCCAATTCTGAGGTACAGAGATCTTGTGAATCTGATTCCCTGATGGTTCCTTTCAATAAATATTCCCACTCCCCACAAATTAAGCAAGAGAAAGTAAATTGTTATCTGTCTGTAGGCAAAGTCTTCCCAGCCAAAGGATGAGAATTGGTCTGAATGTGCTCACAGAGGCTATGCAGGTATAATTATTTTGGCAGTTTCAACAAACTATGAATGCGTTGGGACTTGTTATAGAACGATTATGTTTAAATTTTGGACATTTCTAACAAGAACAGCTGAAAACTCCTTGTGGGAGTTGAGGGGACTGGTTGAGTGTGTTAGTTGTTTAGCTTTTAGAGCTATAATTTCAGGTGTGTTTAATGTTGCATGATTACCCTTTTGCTAAATGATTTTGCAAGAACATTTATGGCCAGTAAGATGACAACATTTTCCTTGTTCGTATCAAACCGGGTATACTGCCTTATATTTTGGCATTTGTGCAAATGCAGTGAAACCTGAAAAGGGGGATGCCTTGTTGTTCTTCAGCCTTCATCTGGATGCGACGACAGATCTTAGCAGCTTGCACGGAAGCTGCCCGGTAATAGAGGGGGAGAAGTGGTCAGCAACAAAGTGGATACATGTGGCGGACTATAATAAACCAATAACAAAGGGAAGTGATTCTGGAAAATGTGTGGATGAGCATGAGAGTTGCGCAGAATGGGCCAGGAGAGGTGAATGTGAGAAGAACCCTCTTTACATGGTTGGGAGTGATGCCGCCAGAGGATATTGCAGGAAGAGTTGCAACGTCTGCTCTTCTTAGTGGCAGCTCTTTATGTTTGCGGTTCTCCATCGCATCCTGAGTGCTGAGTTATCATATATATATATATATATATGTTCACTAACACTTTTCATGTATATAAACATCCATTTTTTTGGCTCTTACATCCCCGGCAATAACTTATTTAGCACTCACTGACCGTTATTTATTCAGCCTGGTGCTTTTTTTGCAGTGTGTTTTCCCTCGCCCTCGTAGAATCCCAAATGACTCTGCCCAATAATGACCACTATTCACTACGGTGCACTCATTAAGATAATCGATGGCCATTGAACTTATATTCCAGTGACACGAAAGCTCCTCTGTCAGTGGGAGGAGTTATTTGGTTTGTCCCACTTGTATTGGATTTGATATCGCTTGTAACCTCAAACTAATATTGCTTTCCTTTTTAATTCAAAAATTTGAGATTTTGGGTTTGATCCTGTTCGTATTAGGTTTGATACTGCTCCTAACCTTGGATCAATTGTGTTTGCCCATTTAATTCAAAAAAAAATGGAGATAATTTATGGCAGGGTAGATTTCTTTTGTTGAAAAAGCCAATTGCATGCAAAATAAATTATATTAGCCTTAGGCACATTAAGAATACATATAACTTTCTAGTACTTACTATTAGTTACTGTTTATAAAGCATATGATCAAAGGAAATCAATTTTTTTAAAAAAAAAATAAAACAAACTAGGATTGTATGCAGGCGTTGTTCAAAAGCTACTCTCCATTTCTGGAGCACTCGAAGAATAGATGGTAGGGATCGCCGGTTGGAAACATCTCTTATGACTTATGAGACCCGTTGATCAAAACTGTTCACTTTGTTGGTTTAGAAACCTTTTTTTGGAAAACAATTATTTTATCTTGAGACCGTTATTTTCTTGATTAAAAGTGCATTGAGAATATCAATCAAACAGGTGATCTAATTACTCAAAATTGCATGATTCAAAGAAAAAATAAAGACAACAATGTCTGATCGAAATATATATGTTTTAATGCACAATAAATAAGTAAAAGATAATGAAGAAGAAAACTAAATTAAATCATGACATAAAGAAACAGAACTGAAAATATAAGCAATTTACCGCTTTCCTAATTATATCCCGTAAGTATCGCGTCACCTTACATGATCATACTTGTTAACCACCGAGCTAATGAATCAATCTTACTATAATTGCAAATGCTCGTTTAGTAATAAGTTGGAACCAATCAAAACATAACAATAACTAACTTCAATTAGTAAGGTTAGTATTTACACAAAGGAGGCTAATAAAAGAGAAATTGGATAAGGGAATTGAAGGGAGGAGAGAAAGTGAAGCATGGCTACTTTGCAGAGATCATCTTATTCATTTCGACGACAAGGCTCTTCCGGTCGGATATGGACAACTCCGGCCGTTGTTGAATCAGAGACCAAGAATAACGTTGCAACCTCCCATATACATACATACGAAGAAGAAAGTGAAACACTTACAGGACCGCATGAGTTGAGGATCAATAATAAAGTTTTCAATTCAACTAATGATTTCTCCAAATCTTCTACTTTATCGCCTAAATCAGAAGGTAAGGTGCACAGAAATGTTTTGTCTTCCATTTTTGGGCGATGTATGCGTTAAATATTATTCAATCCATGTATGTAGTGCATTAAAATGTAAGATTCATCAGATTTATTATTGAAGCTATGTAGTTTTCTCTGTTAGGCTTTGTCATTTTAATATTTGATTACTCATGAATTGTGGTCAGAGTTCAATGTTATCGCTCTGCATAATTTTACCACTATTTCAATGTTATCGCTCTACATATATGGTGTAAATATATTGTGTTTATATACAAGGAAAGATAGATATTCTGGCCCGGTTATGTTTTACATGTCAGTTAGATCATCTTAATTTTCTTGAATCTGTGGCAGACATTTTGTGTTTTATACGCTGTGTGGTAATAACTAATAACTTCTTTTTTTTTTTTTCTTTTTGGGCGATTACAAAAGGGTTGATGGGGTGGGGAATTTTCAACTTGACGGTTTTAATTCTTGAATTTTCTGATTCATGCATAAATCATTTTATCTCATTAAAAAATGACCGGAGAATAGTGGTCGCCACCCTCATCATGGACTTAAAACTAGAGAACACAAATGAGATATTAATGATCTAATGTTAAAAGAGAATACAAATGGAGAGATTAATGTTCCTGTAGTGATATTCAAGAAACAAGTTCAATCAATGAGATGGGCCAGTCGAATCATAACTAAAGAATCATTTAGCCTGGTTCTTGCATGCAAAAGATTAAAAAAAAAAGGTTAGAGAAAAAGATAAAAAAGAATACACTTAAACTCTAAAAATCTTAAATCAATGATTTCTTGTCAAAATGAATTATCAATTAGTATACAAATTCAATCAATACCTATACTTTTATAAATAATAAAAATTATTTAGAATTTTAAAGTTTTAGTGTTATTTATCTGTCTTCTCCCTAAAATTTATTTGCATGATATTTTATGTGAAGAGACAAATAAACATAAAAAGCATGAAAATTTAGAGTTTAATTAGACTTCATAACAGTTGGCGCATATATATATATATATATATATATCAAACTTTTTTCTTTGCATCTTAAAAACTTATCATTAAATTATACATATGATGTTACAGTTATTTATTTTTCAAGTTTAATTCAGTTCAGTTGGATTCAATTTCAATGACTTTCATAAGTAAAAAAGAGAAAAAGAAAAAGAAAAATCAATTCAATCAGTTTTATCTGGTTTTGAAGAACTCACCAAACGAGCTAAAAAAAGGTCCATGTGCCATGTGTTGTTGTCGTTTCATGTCGTTTTATCTTGTTTCGGCAAACGGTCTGAGAGAAATGGCGCGGGCGTCTCCAGCGGCTGAAAGAGGTATAGCCTCAACACATCGAAGCTCCGAAGTTCAAAAGCTGGTCTAACAGGTTAATAAACAAGTTTTTCTCCCTATCTGAACACTTCCGTTGCATAACCGCACAAATTTTCAGAGCTATCAGATTCAAACTCTGGAAATGGCGATTTCGTCTCCTCCAATACTCTCACCACTACTTTTATATGCAAAATCAAATTTTGGTTCATCATCTCCTCCATCTCTCCCTCTCGTGGATATTTACTCCAGACCCACCAATAGGCTATCATCGGCTCTCGTCGTCTTATGTTATCGTAAGTTCCTTTTTATTGCTTTGTTAGTTTCGTCCGTTCATTTTAAAACCTCTGGTTGGGGTTTTCTATCAACTTCTATGTCACCCCTTAATTAGGCTCTTCTATTCCTTCAATGGTTGTAGAATCGGGCAATGGGTTGGCGAGTGAAGAGAAGAGAATCTTACTTGAGCGGTATGGCTACAATGCCGACGAGTTCTTATCTCAAGCTTCCCCTAAGGTTTTATTTATTTCTCTTGAATTTTGTGTCGGAAAAAGCCTGATATTCGCGTCTTTTACTCTTCTATGAATCTGAAATTTTTGTTCGTGTTCCTTTGGTTCCCCTTTCCTTTAAATGGGGTTAATTAGTTCAAGAAGAAAAAGAAACAGTCAAAACCGGGAAGAGGGCAGCCTGACTCACCAGAAGACCCCAAGCCTGCGCGGACTACGCATAAGTTGCTTCAGGTACACATTTCCTCTACTCTTGGAACTCTCTGAACTTTGTGCGTGGATGAAAACCTTGTAATTTTTGTTTTCTTTGGCCATTAAGACATACATTGTCATTGAAGATTCAGCATAGCTATGACATATAGAAAAGTCAAATCACATATAGTATTGAACCATCGATAATTGATGTTACGAGCAGTTGACTACATGAATTAAATAATATACGAGTAGTATTAAACTATTGATAATTATCGTCTAACTACACGGAAGACGGAATTAGTCCAATATCTTGCTCATTTTGGGGTAAATGTAAATGTAATTGCATCCTTGGAATTAAGGAAATGACCGGCAGCAATTGAATCCAATGCTGGAAACATGAAGTACTGTTCTTTTTGAAGGCGAGTAGCCATAAGATACTTGGGGTCTTCTTTTTCTTCCAAGAGATACCATGATATATATAAAATGTAATGATTTATCTGCTTGTTCAGCTCAAAAGTGGCTTCTATTTTGCTAAGAGTAGCTATGAAATATAAGCAACAAGTTCCAATATTGTTTATGGGTGTAAATCTATCAGTTCACTTCCATTGACATTGTATTCAAAGTTTCCAGATTGGCTTGCATTTTTTATTCCAAACTTGAATACTGTCACGGCTGTCTGTGATTATGAGTTCGTTACATCCCTGCAACATTTAGGATGGTTTCAATCAATTTCTATACAAATCCATGTTTGAACTCAGGATCTTTGACACTGGCACCATCTTTAAATATCAGCTCTCACTCTTCTAAAACTCAAGCTTGTAAGGAGTAAAAGAGTTGTGTAATTTGGTCTACACTTGCGGCAATCCATGGTTTTAAAATTGATGCAAATAGATTTTAATTCCAATGTCAATGCAGGTTATTGGAGGAAAGGCTCGAAGAAAGAAGCTGCTCTCACCAAAGGGCATGGATGTAAGGCCCATGATGGAAGTGGTTAAAGGTGCAGCCTTTGACATTTTACAGGTGCTAATTCCATGTGTTATATATATATATATATATATATTCTATGCACGCTAGTTCAATTATGAATTATTTGTAGTAGTATTTGTCTGGTTTGTATATTTTTTTTTCCCGCAACTCTCTTATTTATACTTTATAAATATTAAGGCAGCTGGTGGCTGTCCTGCATCCTTGAGGCCGGGACGCTGGTTAGACTTGTACAGTGGTACAGGTTCTGTTGGAATTGAAGCACTCAGCCGGGGGTGTTCTGAGGTACCATAAAAGAGCAGTTCCACCTCTCTACCTTACTGATTATGATAGTTTGCAGCAATCATTTGAAATCTCATTTCTGTGGTGAAAAATTTTCAGGCGCATTTTGTTGAGATGGATCCTTGGGTTGTATCATATGTTTTGCGTCCAAATTTAGAGTGGACTGAATTCCTCGATGCCTCAGTCATTCACACTTTACGTGTGGAAAATTTCATAGAACGTGCAGAGCAATTTGCAGGCATGTGCTCCTTTTCCCTTTGAATCTTTCTATGCAAGGACACATAACATCTTAGGAATCCCCTGCTGTGATAAATAGTGGCATGCTAATATTCTACTATAGGAAAATACTAAGAAAGGAGAAATCTAGGGGGAAATTTTCTTTGGAGGATCCTCTTAACTGTTCAAGTTTGCATCCTTAGTGTTCTCTTTAGCCTGTGAATCGTAGTGGCTCACCTAGTTTTGAATGTGTTGCATACAGGTAACAGCGGTCCTTTTGATTACATTAGTGTCACCCCACCTTATACGCAAGTTGATTATGGGCTGCTGATGAGGCAAATTTCAGAATCAGTTTTGATTGGAGAAGATACTTTTATTGTAAGTTGTAGTTTTTCAACTTGTCTGTTCTTGGTGAAAGGACCTTCTGCTCATCAAATTTATACTTCATATTGTCATTGTCTAGGTAGTTGAGTATCCTTCAAGAACTGTCATGCTGGATTCTTGTGGATGCCTCGTGAAGGTAATTGAAGTAACTAATAATACAGTCTACACATAATAACATTTCAGTAGCTGGGATTTTCTCTATTATACACACAAGATGCTCCAAGTATATGCTAATTATCATACCACTCCTATTTCTTAACTTAAATGCCATCTTAAAACTGCATTTATAATTTGCCATTCTGCTGTGAGACTCCATGAAATGGGCGGTCTGAATTTGTTTATGGGTTTGTATGGAACCTCAGATAACTGATAGACAGTTCGGGCGGACCCTCTTGGCAATTTATGGACCGACATGGGCCCAAAAGAAGAAGAGATAAGAAGCTTACATAATGCGGGTGCTGTTAATTTGGTAGGCAGTTGGTTTCATCATGGTGGGTTCGACAGAATTTATGACGTGGCAGTCTAATGGTGGACCAAGCTCCCGGTCTCGTGATGTGAGCACTTTGTTTCTGTTTATGGTCCACGTCCACTACAACACACCGATCATAGGTAGTAGGTAGATTTAATCCCTGCTATTGTGAGTCTCACTTGAGTGAAATCTACTTTTTGTTCTTTTTCTCACTTTTTACTGTCGTTAAATTTATCAGAGTATCTTGATTCATTACAAACTTTCTTTAATGGTGATTATAAATATAATGTGGAATCCCATGAGCTGAAAATATAATTAATTTAGCATTTTCATAGTTTCTTCTCAGCAAGCAATATGTAAATATATAATTGTTCCACTTCCTAACATTAATCTGGGTAAGGATGATATAAAGTTTGTAAAGAGAATGAAGAACCTGTTGAATGGTAACACTCAACTCTATAGCAAATGACTGCGTACATTTCCTGATAAAAAACAGTTTGCCAGCATTTTGGATTCCCATGCGAGTGTGGCTTGGTACTGGCATTGGACAATTACTAATGCGCGTAGGTAGGACAATGCATCTTTGAAGGTGACATTAAAGTACCAAAGCAAGAAACAGCCTCTGCGTTAGGCTCAGTACTTACGTTGGAAGTCCGTACAATCATTGCTTCAGTTTGAAACTGTGGCGAATAACACCTTATTTTCCAACTCATCTCATCTCCAAAATTTAGTCTCCTAATGTACATTCACTGGGACCCATCAGGTTTGGAAAATGTTCGGTAAAATCTCTTCAACTTCTTGGGATTTACACTTTGCCAGCTTCTAAGATTTGCTATATTATGTGCATCAAGATTATGGAAGTGAATGAGGGCAGTAACATCATTGAGATTGGGCTTCTTGACATGTTTCAGCACGACACAAGTAAAATATCAATTTCTTCTCTTTTTTCAAACAATTATACGAGAAACTACCTACAATTTTTTTCCTATGAAAAAGTAGCATTACTGAACAGTAAAATACTTGCAGTAGCCACCATGGGGGCAAACACTTTGATTCTTTCGGCTGCAAATATAGAATTGGAGGGTAACTCACCATTTAAAAAGAAAAAAGAAAAATTAAAGGGTCAGTTTACTAATTGCCTGATGTTACAAATGAGATCAAATTTGCAACCTTGTATTTATCGGGAAAGTTTAAATGTCACTAGGTTATAAAACTATTAGCTGGAGGTAACTCACATCTTGAACTTGAAATTTGATCTGCCACCACATTACCAAAAATGAGCATTTCTTGTTTTCCAAGCACAAAGGTAATCAGATGTAGGTGAACCTCTTCAATATCATTGATAGGATAAGATTGTTCGTTAAAATATAATCCCAAAACCAGGTGCCTTTTCAGCTGTCAAATTCACAGCAATAGCGTATTAAGCATGTTGTTTAATAGACAGATAGAAGGCAGAAGGGTAGGAATGAAACAAAATACTGCATTGAGATACAATGTGGCGAGCTCAAAAAGGTCAATCCAAAGATCTAGCAAAGCAGCGTCACCAATTTATTGATTCGGTTTCTAACTGGGATGGATTTGGCAAGTGATGTGCAGGTACATATATGTCATCGAAGAATCCCAGTGATACTGCCAAACATAGATTTTAAGTTTACAATCAAAGAACTCTATTGAAATGACTGATCATGTCTTTCAAGAATCAAAAGAAAATTCTTAGAGATCAGCACCATGACCCATGTAAAAGAAAAATAGACTAAACTAAATCGAAGCATGCGGGTTAAAGAAACGATTGTTAGATCTTATCCTAAAAGATTTAAATGGACGAAACATGACCAAAGTGAACACCACCTGCCAAAATTCAGAGTACGGTTTGCAGAAATGGTTTTAGAAAGCATAACTACGTACTGTCCTCAAACAGTTAAAGACTATATACAGATTCAAAAGTAACCAAAAAAGAAGAAGAAGAAAGACTTGATTATAATACAGCAACATGTAAGCGTCCAGTGATTAAAGTTCAGGACTTGTACCATATAGGTTGCAGCACCATCACCAGGGAAAATCATTGAACAAATCTATTATCAGGCTTGAGAGTTTACTTTGGCCAATTACAGGGGGCAAAAACTGTTGATGAATAAAATAAAATAAAACAACCGAAAAACCTTATCCAAGTAAAGCTTATGAACTCTGTTATAGGAAGGTTAAAAGGATATGGGGGCTAGCCTAGTGTGTGTTCTGACTCTACGGAAATAGAACATTCATTAAGGCTGAACCAAATGGAGAGGCTAGAGTTAAGCACTAAGAAAATGGACATAATAAGTGTGAAAAATAAACTGACTTGCAGGGAAATACAGCAAAAGATCTTAACTTTGCTGAAAGCGTAGTTGAAGAACAATTTTTACTCAGACGGATAGTTGCAGTTGCAGCAAAATGGGCTTTGGTTATTGCAGCCTAATTGGGTAGCTCTCCCAAAAAACATCTTTATGTGTTTGCACGAATTTAAACTCAAAACCTCTTCACTTTATGTTTAAGCGGTCAAAGCCCCTTTCATTATCTTTTTAGTTGTTACCGTAGTTTTCGTTCCATTAGAAAAAGGTCATCCCAATCTAAAAACGTCCTCCTCTATATTCAGAAAAATTAGAACACGTGAAAACCAAAGTCCGTGAATTTCTCAATGGATGTTCCCATACGAAGAAACGAGGCCAACTTCTATAGCAGTTTTTAAGGACTGTAAAGTTAAAAACTGATAAGAAATGTTCAATTAAGCGGCCATCGTTGAAAATTAAAAGCCACACATTGTCATCTCAGAAAACGACGGACACCGCTTCACTAAATTTAGTCATAGGATTTTCATTAAATGACAAAGCCACTATGCGGATTCAGGGGATGTTTTTATTTTTTATTTTTCCCTTTTTGTTGTGTTTCGTGTGAGCTGTTGTCTTCTTGCGTTCTTCTTTCTAGTGAAAGTGGGTGAGTGGCGTTTTATTGTAAATTGTCCCTACTTTCTTCTGTGCTGGAATTACATTTTCATGATCAAAATTATTACAGCCACTTATTTTTTTACCAAAATGTTTCCATAACCAAAAAAAGCACCAACAGATAATATAAGAGAGTCATTTGGGGAAGATCAAAGTGAGGTCCCCTTTCTTCGTTGCATGAAAATGCTCAAAGCCATATGCCTCAAGTGGGACCCACCCCCTCCCCTCTCTCAGACTCTCATTACCAAAAGAGCCTCCTATAACTAACTTTTCTCATTCCTTGACCTTTTTATTCTCATTTATTCTCTCCTCAACCTCTCATAATCCTAAACCCCTCTCTCTCTCATTCTCTCCCTCTCTCTCTATTCACCATTCTCCACTCCCTCATTACCCGCCAAGTCATAACAAGTTCACTAAAACTTGTCCGTCTTTTCTTCTTCATCCTGTGTGTCAATGCTAGAATGGTGTCATTGAGAAACTCCCGAGTCTTTATCTTCAATTGTAAGGGTAGATAAACTTAGAGAACCAAAGACAACATTATGAGGATTGGTGGGGTTAGTACTAGGAGGTTTCTTTTTGGAGCTCTGGTTTCCGTGGGAATCATCTGGTTTGTGTTTCTTGCAATCTCGTTCAACCGTCAGACCAAAAGGACAGTTCTAGTTCCATACAATGTAATCTCCAAGCACTTGAAGTTGGTTCACATGGAGAGGCACGCCTTGCTTCCAAAGTCTGGACTGATTTATGTCAGCAAGAGAAGAGTACCTAATGGACCTGATCCCATTCACAACAGGTACCTACCTACCTACTCATTTCTCTTCTGTTCTTCTTCACTCATACCTTCAGTTTGTTTATGTAATCCCCATTGTCTATCTATGTATAATCCTCTCTCGACTCATCAATATAATATAATACATATTTACCTTAAGAAGTTAAAGTTAGTTTGGTTAATTTATATAATATGTATTTTCTAAAATACTGTATCTAGTCATTTTCTTTAATTTCCTCGTTCACTTTTTTTTTTAGGTTATTTTTGAAAAAGTATCAATAGGAGTAAATTAGGAAAAGATTGACAAATATGAAAAACATAACTTATATTTAAAACCAAAATCAACTCCTCAAATATTTCTTTTATCTCATGGAGGGAGGGGAGGAGTAAGATTTTTAATTACCTCTCAAATGGCCATTTATTATAAGCATGCTCTGGTTTTTGTACTTGTCTCAATGCACTTGGCTCTGTTTTTTAAGGAAACGTGAGTTCAATAAATTGCTCCAAGATGCTACACTGCCCTGTTTCATTTACAATTTGGTTGTGAGAGATGCGTTAGCAGCCTGGTCACTGTGTGTTAAGGGTTAAGAATGGGATTGGAGAGAGGGAAAAACTGAAAATAGACAGTCTTGTAAGTTTAAAACACTTTCACGCTTATCCTTTACCTTTAGGGTGCCTCCTAGGCTTGTACAGAGTATTATGATGTTAGGTGACTAGAAATAAAAAAAGAAAGAAAGAGGAGGATAGGGACTAAGACTGGGAACACTGAAGGGAGTGATAGTTTTCACTCTTTATTAAAAGCTTCTTTAACTACCAATCTTTCTCTTATTTTCATGAGAAACAAGAAAAAGACATTGGGGGAAGAACTGTGTCACTTTAGTTATTGGAGGGAGGGAACAAGCATTATGTGTGGCTCCTTTTACTTTCTATGGAAAGCTTGATTAATTTATTGAAGGATCGTGAAATCACTTTTTAGCCCCATTTGAATTCAACAGGTTACCACGCATGCACGTCTCTGTTCTAAGTGGTATTTGCCACTTGTTAGTACGCCAAACGATAACAACATTGTACACCTTCTATCTTTTTTAAGATTTCTGACGCTTCTATTCATAATGTTTAGCGTTGCTTGCTTTTCTTGTAAAAATGACATATTCTGTATATATATATATATATATCTCTCTGAGCAAATTATGATTTCAGGAGAGCAGTGAATTCTAGACAGCCTCCTACGCGAACTTGAGGATTCTCTGAGAGATCTACATAGTATGATCCGAGGAAACAAGAAGATACGCAAGAAATTATAGATTTTTGCTATTCCCATTTGACTCACCTTGTATTTCTCTATAAGATATTGTTATCCCATAGTAATGCTTGTGCTTGATAATTGTAAGTGTGCTCTGTTTTTTTTTTTTTTTTTTTGAGTTTTCTCTATGATCGCGATGTAAAGCAAGCTTGGGCAATGAAGTGATCAAAATTTTGAATGTAATTGTAATGTCTGTCTTCAAATTCCTAATTTATTGCTGCAGAATTGCAAGGACCTGCGAAATATATTATGGGTATTTATTAAAAAAATAATGTATCATCATTATGATTATCTTGTAAATCACACGTGCGAGAACCTAGAGAAAGACTGTGCTTTTGAATTTCTTTTGGCCAAAGACTGTTCTTTTGAATGCCAATACTTTTCCCCACTCAAACCTAGAAAGAAAGGGAGAGATTGATGGATAAGAATTTTACCGCGCGGTGCCAAAAACAATACAGAAATCAGTCACAAATTGGATCGATATTCAAGAAAAGGCCAAGTCTTGAATCACATAATTAAGCTTAATGGATCACTTTGGTTTTGGTGGCACCCATTTTAAGAGCCTCGTGTTCAGCCAAAGCAATTTTCCTTAATCTTAAAGGGACCCAGTTGAACAATTTTGTTTATTCTTTTGTCTTTTATCTTTTCCCCTGATTTGAATAGGCTGAGCTCGTTTAGACTCTGAATTTATAAGAATTGAGTTTAAGATTTTTGTCTAAAAGGGTCAGTCATGTAAGGTCACGAGTCATCCCTTTTAGGCCCTTATATATTTTTTTATTTTTTAAAATTATTTATATAATAATAATATTATTAATTTTTTATATTTTATTAATGATATTACAAATATTTAGTTGTTATTATTTTTTTTAGAATTAAGTTTTATAAGAATATCTTGTATTAAGAATCCTAAAAATTAAAAACTTAAAAGATATTTCTTATTTCATAAATATTCTTACCAATTTTATATTTTTTGATTTATTTTCTGGTGATTGTTTTATTTATATCTTGTATTGTTTATTTTGTTGACTACTTACATTTTTCAAGAGATATTTATAAGAAGTATTTTTAATTTTTTTAAGTATTCTCATTAATTATTTATAATTGTGATATGTAGACAATAGTTTACTTTTGATTATAACTTAATGACTGTGTTTATTTGTTGCATGATGCATACCGTTTATACTCTAATTTTGACAACATTTATGTGTGAAATTAGGAATTTCGTTGTCCTAATTTTTTTTAAAAAACTGAAAAAAAATAAAAATTATTAAATCTTGTAAAAAAGACTTCCGGCCCTGGCCCGTATGCTCTCGGCCCGGGATTTAAAAAACAGTAATTTTTCTTATCCCGGATCTAAAAGGGCGAGCCTTTGACGGACCAGGGCTCGTCAAGGGCCCGCGCTTTTAGACCCTGACACCTTATAGGGCTGGCCGATCCTGATTTCCTGCTCTATCTCTTATACCTATGTGATCTAACAGCTACAAATTAGCAGAGAAAAATTCTGCATAACGACTTGCCCAATTATTGTACTTAAAATTGCAATTATCACTATAAAATATCCTCAAAAACATTAAAGTATCTACTTTACTTGTCGGAATCGTCCGCAGAACTAATTTCTTGCTTTATTTATTATTATTTTTTCCCTTTGTTTGGGGGCGGGGGCGCTAAAGCTGCGTTAGATTCTTCTTCTGTCTCAATCAACTTCTATTAGCCGTATCTTTCTTAAATTCTTGAGAAATAAATGAAATACTCCCTCCGGTCCTAATTATAGGACATATTTACCTAACTTTAAAGAAATTAAGGATAGTGGTTAAATTAATTAATCATACTTATTTTCCTATAATATCCTTATTTAAAATTTAAAATGACATCTAATTACGTTGATTCTTTGTTTTTTCTTGTATCTCTCTTGTCTCATACACGACTTCTCCAAGCTCTCCCACAATCCGGCATCGTCAATCTCCCTCAACAACTTCCGATATACTCTTATTAAATTATTATTGAGAAAGTATCAATAGGGGGTATTTTGAGAAAAAATTGACAAAAATCAGAACTTGATCCTATAATTAGGATCAAGATCAACTCTCAAATGTTGTCCTATAATTAGGACAGGAGGGAGTATTACTTAAGGAAAGGTTGAGTTTTTAAGGAACCCACTAACGCAAAAACTAGCAAAGGAGCAATCTCTGCCTGATGCCTTTTTCTTTATCTTTCTCTTTGCTTTTTCTTTCTGGTCTGATTTCTATAGATTCGAGAATGAGGCGCCTCTGGCCAAAGTGAGATTCAAATTTATGAAACTTTAAACTTTGGTTGCATGGGAGACAGATTCTCACCCCGTGCAGTTTCTGTTTCTCTTTTTTGAATAATATTGAAAGATGCAAAACCCAGATGGCTCTGCTCAAAGTTACTCTTCCTTAGTTCATAATTGTCCTACATGTCTCTGTTTCTCCAATTATCAAAAGTGGGAGGATCACCCTGGAGGCCCCACATCTCAGCTTGTGCTTAGCTTACCATATAGCAGAGAGCACTGAAACAATAATCTCACAGTGCAGATAATGAATGTCTTGAATTTAGCTTATATTTTAGTCCTCGTTTAACCTGATATGAAAGGTACAGGGAGGTTGCTTGCGTTTAGATTTCTTGGCGAATTCTTGTGTACATTGACTGTTTGATTTTCATAGGATAACTTCAAGTGTCAGCAAGGGACTGTGAGATTATCATTGTGACTGGATTTTAAGTTGGACCTCTAGAAAGCCATTTGTCCCTTCTCTTTTCTGAATTTATGCAGAAGAACAGTGTTGTGTTGGGACCTTTTTTACATGCCACTGAGGATTGCAGTTCAATTATTCAAGCATTTTCACAACCATGCAACGCTTTTAAATAACTCGAGTGGCCAATGATTTATCATTTGTTTGGAACACTAATTGCTGAATTTTAACTTCAATGGTTTACTTAACATACATGGAGAAATGTTCCTCAGCAATGTCAGTTGATTTTCTCTTGACGATACTGTCAAAGTCAGAGCCCTGTAATAAATTATCTGAATGAGGTAATTATATAAAGCATAAAGTACAATCTCCATAGTTTCATATTTCAGGTCTTATATATATGAAGTACAGATGTTAGGCTTGTTACCAAATACCATGGGCCTCATTTGAGATAGCGCTTTCAAACAAAAAAAGTGAAACAAACAAATTTCGTGAAAGAAAGGAACTTAAGCTATAATGAGGGAGTTTATTGGTATCATACAACTATACTTGATCGGAACTGCTCAGAGAAATGATCATGTAATCATGTACAATAAGAAAAATTCTGCGAAAATCTCGACAATAAACAGAAATTCATGGTGGAAAGTTACATCAGAATTATGCTGACTCTGGCTTGTTAAAAATCAATGGAAATTCATCATCATGTTCAGAGAAGTTGTAGTCTTTGGACAAACTCTTCAAGGAATGATAAACCTGGTACATGGACCACCTGTCCTTTGGGCGAGAAACCACACAATTACATGCAATTTTCAGAACCTGCAGAATCTCCTCGTCATGCCCTCTTCCACATATGGCCCTATCAATGCAATCCTTAGCTCGACCAGAACTAGAAAACATATTGACCCAATCAACTAAGTTACCCTTAAACTCTTCCTCTCCATTGCCAACTTCAAGAGGTTTGCGACTGGTAACCAACTCCAAAAGCACAACTCCAAATCCATACACATCCCCTTTTAGAGAAGCAACAAGGGTGCTTGGATATTCTGGAGCTACATAGCCAAGCTCGCCCAAGTCCACACTCACAAAGCTACTATCATTGGAATCAGATGTCATGAGCCTAGCAAGTCCAAAGTCCATTAATCGAGCATCGAAATCTTCATCAACAACTATCAAATTGGAACAGATGTTTTGGTGTATTATAGGAGGATGACACCCATGATGCAGATAAGCAAGACCCCTAGCGGCGCCAAAGCCTATCCTGAATCTCATTGGCCAATCCAATTCCGATCCAATACCATGTTTATGCAACAACGAAGATAGAGTACCATTTGACATATGCTTATAAACCAGAAGTTTTTCCTCTTCAACCACACAGAAGCCTAAAAGGGGTGCCAAGTTCGGATGCCTGACTTGTCCTAGCCTGCTCAACTCCATGCGAAACTGCTTTTCTCCAATCTTACAGGTGTTAAGCCGCTTGACTGCAAGTGTTGATCCATCAGGAAGGTCTGCTTTATAGGTAGTCCCTGTTCTTGAAGACATGATGATATTTTTAGAATTGAAATTATTGGTAGCCGCCATCAAATCTCCTAGTTTAACCTTCACAAGGGGTTTCTGAAACAATGTAACTTGAACAAGTCTGTGACCCCTCAACCTCGCAGCCCAATCATCACTCGTTCCAACCCCAAATCCTCTCTTCTTCCTAGCCAACCGCAAATGATACCACCACCACAATCCAAAAGCCAATAATAAAGAAGCAGCAGCACCAAAGATCCCAGCAGCGATGATGATAGCAAGATTCTTCTTACTCAATCCACCACACTTGGACCCAAGGGGGCCTCCACAAAGTCCACCATTCCCAGCAAAATCTTCCTTATCATAACCACTTAAATACGAAGGAATCGTACCAGTAAGATGATTATTAGCAACAGAAAATGTCCTAAGCCTAGCCAAACTCCCAAGTTCGAAAGGAACAGCACCCGAAAGTTGGTTATTGGAAAGAATTAGGGTATTCAAGTAAGTGCAATTCACAAGAGAAGGAGGTATTTGCCCAGAGAGATGATTATCGGACAAGTCCAGTGTCACTAGAAATGGCAACCAATCGCATATCTGAGAAGGGATCGTACCGGAAAAGTCGTTGGACCCAAGATCCAGTTTCTGCAGACTCCTACCGCAATACTTCAACGATTCCGGCACCTGGCCCAAGAGTTTCATATCCCGGAGCTCCAGATTGAGGACCCGATTCTCCTGGGGGTTCCAGCACGTAACACCGACGAACGTGCATATGAAACCAGCGGTGCTGTTATCGAACCGCCATGAAGCAAGCTTTCCCTGAGGATCACTGAAAGAGCTTTTAATGCCTTTAAGGCATTGCACGTCGTCTTCAGCCTGCGAGGCAGCAAAACGCCATAGCACCGCCAAACTACAGAGCAGTAACAACAAGCAATTCCGGGGATTCTGCGAATAACTTGCCATAATCTCTGGCTATAAAAAAGCTTCAGTTAGAGCAGCGAAATATGTACTAGATTACCAATACGATCGTGGGAAGAGACCCAGAAAAGGAAAGAGAGAGTGAGAGAGCATGGGCTTTTTTGGGTGCGTTTCTAGGAGGAGAGAATTTGAGGCCAACAGGCAATTTGGGGCAGTGGATATGTATATTGTGTGATAGTGTGGTTGATAATAACAGCTTTGACCAGAGTTGTTTAATTATTAGGTTAAAAGAAGGTGCTTGACCAAATATTCTCCAATTTCATTAATTTATTAATTAATTATTGGCAAAAAAATTAATTCTTAATTATTGTTGCTCACTCCACTTGCCATTATTAGTTCCAAATCGCACCTTGCCTTTTGAATTTTGATTGAATAATAGTATATTGCCTATTTCGTTACTATTAACTGACATTAATAAAATTAAATATAGTTTAAATGTGACTCATGTTTAACTAATAAATAAAATCAAGAAATATAGCACTACCTCCTGAACAAGACATTGTAACTTAGGGGGACAAGCTATGGTATCAGAGATTATTACCAAATTAAAACATCAACTAACTTATAGTAACAGTAAGTGTTCGCTTGTGTTCAAAATACTGAATATAATGAATAAATAAGGTAATTTCTCGCTTTCAGGCTTCTTATCCATTTTTCAGTAAGGTAATAACTCGCTTTTAGAACAGTGATGGAGTTTGCATGAACAACGACGTTAACAGCACGACCCCGAAGATATTTTTTTATACATGACTTGGAAAAATAGTGTAAAGCAAATTAAGAAATGTATTATTATAATTAAATATCTAGTACAACGTAACATAAATTATTTCTTCCTTCCGCCTATCCTCATGCGCAAGAAATTCTATTTTTAATTATTCTAAAAAAAGTCTAACTATGGCGAGCTAAATTATTTAAAGGCAGATTACGGCCTTTTGTAGTTGTGAAGTCTTTTTATCAGACAACTGCTGTGTGTCATTTTTTGAGGAAAAGTTTGATTAATTAGGCGAGTAGGTAGGACATATATACATGCAGACACACACGCACACATGTATGAGTATATACATGGATACAGGAGAAGTTAAGGTTTGGTGCAGTCAACGGTCAAAAGCAAGTTGATCGATACCATAATTGTTATAAGGACGGATAACGACTCCAAACAAATATCGACAAATTAAACTAGTAGCTTCATGT
The DNA here is from genome assembly GCA_963210345.1 of Inga oerstediana. Classification (NCBI taxonomy): domain Eukaryota; kingdom Viridiplantae; phylum Streptophyta; class Magnoliopsida; order Fabales; family Fabaceae; genus Inga; species Inga oerstediana. The sequence goes on along the minus strand of OY723403.1, from coordinate 13,555,201 downwards.
CAAGCTTCTTGTTTCAATGCTGGCAGAAAAATAAAAATATATAATTGGTAACAATTAAAGCACTCAAATTAGTTGCTTCTCTTTTAAAAAAGTTGAAGTGCAGGTGAATTAATAAAACAAATCATCAAGAGATTGCTTGGGATTATTGTCATCTCTATCTCTTACGTACGGTTATTGGAGATAGAGATATAGAAGGCTTAATTTCGTTGTCATGTTCTTGTTCTTGTTTTGCTTCAAAACGAAGTAGCGTTTTCTACACTGCATTATAATCAATAGTTTTGGGGCCATCTCATGCATGCATATTATTTTATCATAATTAACTTAATTGGTCAAACTTCTCATCTCATGCATGCATATGCATCAGCCCAACTCATCAAACAATGAGAAATATATATAATACTGTGACAATTTTCAACAGCTTTAATTAATTTGCATGGTGCTTCCAGCAATGAAAAAGGTTATTAGTATTTTGCAGAACTTTAGCGTGAATTGAATAACATTGCTTCCGTATGAAAAAACGGAAGCATCAAAGTTACAAGCACAGAATTATAATTGGATAGTCATATGTATCTATTGGAGGAACAATTCTCAAATACACATTCTCTGTTTATCCAAAAGATGAGCAGGTAATACTCATTTTCAAATAAAAAGTTTTTTTTTAATTTTTTTTGAAAAAATACTCCATGCACTAAAAATTGATTAGATTAAAATACTGGGTATTAAAACAATATTTTAGATATTAGGTGCTACTGGAAAAATATTTTCAGGTCTGCATGTGGTGCAGGAAAAATATTTTCTAATGCAGGATTAGAAATTAATTAATTTGAGGTACCAGGTGGCAAAAATATTTCAGGGTGTGGCATACAATTTAATCTAAATAAATAAGAATACATAAAAAAAATTTTAAAAGAATAGCAAAAAATGGTCTCCACCCCAAAATTGGGGATGATTGCGTTGACCCAACAATTCTCTGCAATATAATACACCTGATGTTCATATGTAACAGGGTTTGGCTATGATCTTTTGTTCTTATTGTTCTTTTCCCACCCTCTTCCTCCACTATTCATCTCAGCATTTAGATTGAAATCTGAGCGGTTCAAATTTTAAGTCTATAAAACTATTAAAAAAATATTAAATTATTAAAAAATAATTAAATAAATTCAAAAACTTATAAATTTTAGTTATGATAATTAAAACTATAATACAAGATATTTAAATAGAATATTTTTATGAGACATTAAATCTCAACCAATCAAATTTCAATCTAAAGATTGAGATGGTAGTAGAGGGGAAGACGATGAGAAGAAAATGATAAGAATAGAGGTCGACTGTGGCCAATCCCTATTATAATAAGCACCACACGCATCCTTAAAATAAATCTGCACAAACAAAGATATCTAGTTAATTATACTGACATGATATCTCGAGGTTCTCAAATATTTTAATATTATTGACAAGTAAATAATTTGATTATAAACATTTTTTATTGAGATTGCGTTTAGTGATTGACCATTTCGAGCAATGTTTTCATGAAGTTATATACTGTAATTAATGGTGTCATAATATTTAGAAAGGGATGCATGTCTCTTACAGATAATAATGACAGAATCTCAATAATTTCTGGCAAGAAAGAAAGGTCCAAACTAAAATGTACTCGGTAAGTTTGAGTACGTACGTATAGAACTGAATGCGCGAGGTGAGAACTTGACAATCTAGATGTTGTCGAACACGTAAAGTTCATGTCTGTACAGTTCGTTAGTATATGTCTCTCACAAATAATAATGCAGAGTCTGAATAATTTCTGGCAAGAAAGAGTGATATATGAAGGTTTTTGGCGTTAGTGTGGCTTGTTTGGTAACAAAGGATTAGGAAAAGAGGCATACAGGCCGCAAATGCCCTATGATCACGTTTTTAGTCTATCATTTGGAGGAAACAGCGCCATCAATCCCTTCTTGCAGTACAATGCTTTAGAGCAACTTTGCTATGGATCAAGAATTGCTTCATCTATTAGCAATCTAACTGCAAAACTCTTGAAGTTTTCTGCATCAAGAAGAATTTGTGTCTAAGAAGGGTTAATAGTGAACACTCGTCCAATACAATTCACTCGGATATAAGTTTTTATCTAAAATGTTTGGATTTCTCAAATGTTGTGCGTGTTAGATTCCTTCATTGCAATGCTTTTAATACTCTACAATCATGTCCATATATAATTGTAAGAACATGATGTCCTTAATTACTTTTAATCATTTCATGCATTTTGATCTTTACCCAAAAAAAAAAACAATAATACCCATTTTTATCTTAATTAAGATAGCATTGTCATCAAACAATTAACCTTCATCTTATGGATCCTCTACTGATATTGAGAATCCAATCTCGCTGAAGCACTCTCTTCTTTTCCCCTTTGATCTTTTTTCCCCCTCTAAGCACAGGTATATCCCCTTTGATATTTTCCCCCCTTCTAAGTACAGATACCTTCTTATTGGAAGTAATCCTATTTAAAGCACCGTCGGATATTAAATATGGGTATTTCTCTAATGAGAATTTAAACTTCACTACTACAAAAAGGGGTTTTAGTGGCGTAGCTCCTATGGCATTTTTTTAAAGAAGCGCTAAAAATAGTTATTTATTTATTTATTTAAAATCAAAATTATTTAAAAGCTTTGGCGCTTACAATTATAAACGTCATAATTGACGTTAACCTTGCATGATATTTCTCTGAACAAGCGCCAAACAAGACCTTCAGTTTTTTTTTTAAAAAAAACAATAGGAAGCTTTGGTGTTTTATGTGGAAGCACCAAAGCTTCCTATATTTTGTTTTTCAAGAAAAAGAAAATATAATAGGAAGCTTTGGCGCTTCCTTACGAAGCGCCAAAGCATCTTATATTTTTTTTAAAATATATATATAATAGGAAGTTTATGATTCCAGATTTCACGGTCCACTACTACAAAAAAGTAAAGTTGTGGCGCTTATAATTGCATTAACTGTGGCGCTAGAGAAGTGTCACATATCTGGACGCCACTAAAAAAAGCTGTGACGCTTGGAAGCGCCACAACATTTAAAATTTTTTTTTTAAAAAAAATACCCTCCTGTGGCGCTTGTTTGAGAAAGTGCCACAGGAGGCCCCCCTCCTGAGCAAGCGTCACAGGAGGGTCCCTTTTTTTTTCTTTCTTCTTCTTCTTCTTCTTTTTTTTCCTGTGGCCCTTTTTTATGCTTCCTGATTGTGAAGTTTTATATAAATTGAGTGGCTTTCGTGTTTATCATCTCCACAAATTGTCAATCTTTCTATTTTATATTTCAACCTATTATATATATATATATATATAATTTTCACATTTAAAATTCAAGTTCCCGGCCCCAACAATAATGTTCTTACATTAATACTCTCCAAAGCTAACATAAAAAATATCACAATAAAAGAACTTCATATGTGAACACAGTACATCAACAACTAATTAAGTAAATTAAAAGATTACTAAAAAACGCAAGCTTGTCGGCAAAAAAATTTAAACAAAGCAAAAAAGGCAAACGAAACAAGCTAGGTTTTCATTCTTTCCTATTAAATTAGGAACAAAAAGGCAAACGTTTTATTACGGTATATCTTGACTAAAAAAAAATTTAAACAAAGCAAGCTAGAATGAAATAGTCTTCTTCTTACAAATCTATTAATTGACCAGCGCAGGGAGTGGGAGACCACGTTGGTGATGCTAGCTTGAGTGACGAGTGAGCGTGTGGGTGTGTTTTTTAGTGTGAAGATGATAGGAAATGGAGGGAGGGGGCCGACGGATCTACTAAGAAGATGAGAAAGGGAAAATAGTTTAATGGAGGAGAGAGTAGTTAAATAATTAAAGTGGAGTAGTAGTCAAAAAAAGAAAGAATGGGGGGAGGACACAGGACCACTACGCGGGAAATGAAATAATTAAGAGATACACTATCAATTTGATTTTTTTAAAAAAAAAAAAAGTGGGCAAGTGTGGCGCCTAAATAATTAGGCGCCACACTTGGGGCCTCTCATCAGCTGTGGCGCCTAATGCTTAGGCGCCACAGCTGATAAAGACATTATCATGTGTGGCGCCTATTTATTTAGGCGCCACACATGCCCACTTTCTTAAAAAAAAAATCAATACTGCAGCTGTGGCGCTTGGTGGGTTAGGCGCCACAGCTGCTTTCGTGGCCCCAAGTGTGGCGCCTGCGTAGGCAGGCGCCACACTAGGCTTCCTCAATTGTGGCACTTAATCTATTAGGCACCACAGCTGGTACCTAAAATTAAAAAAAAATTATAGAGGTAAAAAAAAAAAGAAGCTGTGGCACTTGTTTAAAGAAGTGCCACAAAATGTGCGCCACCTTTTACCCTTTTGTAGTAGTGGTCATGTGGGCTGTAGAGGTAGAATGATCTTTGTAGAAAACCGAAGCTTTGTCTCTGTCCAAATCAATCATGCACATCTTAAGGGTGTAAACAGGGTCGCATGCGTTCACTGAGTTAGCACAAGCAGAGTCTAACTTATATATTAAAAGTATACATATAGTGTTGACAAAAAAAAACAATATACATATAGTAATATATAATAATTACATTTTTGGTGTATGTATGTCTATAAAGTAAAGAACGGAGAGAGCCAAGCTTTGGCGTCAAATTGAAATAAAGATGGGAAGCTTTGGGGTTTTATAATTAAACGCCAAAGCTTCACATATATTAAAAAATAAAAAACGTAGGATATGATCATTGCAGATATTTTTTTGGATGAAGATGGGAAGCTTTGGCGTTTTATAATAAAACGCCAAAGCTTCCACATATATTGAAAAAAAAAAGAATAAAAAAAAAAGAAGGATCATGCATGTGCAGATTTGTTTTTTTCCATTCATTCACTGAAAAGTCAAGTAAAAAAAAAAATGGAGAAGAATCACGTGAAAGCTTCCACCTGCATATTTGTTTTTTTCATTGACCAGGCAAGTCATATCTATCTTGAATAGTAATCTATACATTGATAAATCACTTTCCAAACTTTATAGCTAGCCATCCGACAGGTCCTTGAAGAGCTTGGACATAAATCACTTTTTGTGACATTGCATATTTGCATCTGCGCATTGAAGAAGAACCTACAGACTTGTAGGAGCAATCCTGTTTGGTGTACAAGCTTTGGAGTTCAATGCTTATGGAAGGCACGAAACCATAAGGTGTTTTGCAACGAAGAAACCAACGCCACAAGACTGGTCAATGAGGTTCTGTCTTTCTCTGAACATGTTACTCACGCTCTTCCTTGGCCTCACGCTCTTCCTCAGCTCCCTCAACCTTTGAAATCCATCGTCAGAGCTCGCTGTTGGGAAAGAATCACAGGTTGGCCATTTACTTGATGAGAATCATGACTTCTTTTACAATATGCCTTTATACTTGGTGGATCATGCAATGGTTTTTTTTTTAATTACAACTATATTATGATTGTTGGCAATTGGCATTTCTGAAGTATTCAAAGCTGCTTACTCTGATTCCCTGTACACAGCCCCACCATTAATTAGTTCCCTCTGATTCCTACTTTGATCCATGTTAGTGATATGAACTATATTCGTATTAATTGAAGTGACCAACAGGAAGCCATATGCGGCAGCAGGGCTCCTTATAAATGCACATGTACAACGCCTAGGACATGTTGTTAAAAAAATTATAATAGAAAAAAAAATTCAGTCAGCTTTAATTTAGTTTTTTTTAATACTTTTTAAAGGAATTTTTAGTGCTTTCTAAGGAAGCGCCAAAGGTTTCAGTTTTGTTTTATAACATTAATGGCGCTTATATAAGAAGTGTCATAGATACTCACACCTTTTTTGGCACTTTTTATATAAGCGCCATAAAAGGTAATATAAATGTTAAAAATTTTTAACACCCGCCATTATCGCTTTCCTGCTTTTCTTTTCTATTGTCCCTACCCCCTTTCCTCTGTTTGACCGATGACAAGTAGAAGCTTTTTTGGTCCCCCACTTTCCTTTTTTTTTTGGCTCCTCCTCGTGAAAATATTTGTAAACATTTATTCACCACTTTCATTATAGTATAAAGTTTCGTTGCAGTACAAAGCTTCCTCCCACACGTGTTCTTTTTCTTTTTGGCTGGTTGTAGTACAAAGCTTCCTCCCTCGTGTTCTTTTTCTTTTTGGCTGGTTGCAGTACAAAGCTTCCTACAGAAGCTCCTGTAAGTGTTGTTTGTTTTTTAACATTTTATTCACATTTTTTTAATTAAAATATGTATGACTATTATACATTTGCTTATACTTTTCTATAGAAGTACATGTTGTCAATAGTGAAAAAGTTGTGAATGGCACTGTTGAAATGGTCAAATTGGGTAGAAGTGTTATAAATGCCACTGGTAGTTTAATCAATGATTATTTTGGCACCAATTAATTTAATAAACGCAGGGTTGTATTTTTGTTGGCTTGTTATGGACCCAATTATTTTAATTACGACATGTAGTAGTGTTGGCCAATATGATTTATTTGGTGGTGAGTTGTAAACATTATTTAGATATTGTGGGATTAATTGGTTGATTATTTGTGATTTAAGAAGAGTGTTTAATATTTTGTAAAACTTTAAATTTTGGAATGTTATGCTGCTGAATTTACTTTTTTAAAAAAATAAATAACAAATAAAGAGAACTTTAAAAAGGGGACATGATTTTTAAATCAAACAAAAAAGAGAAAAAGATGATAATGAGTGTCTTGATTTTTTAGTATGTATGTTTTATTACATATATTCATATATTCCAACTTAATTTACTTTTATTACTATGATTGTCAATATGCACTGATATTTTTGTCTTGTTTATTTAACTTATAGGAAAATGGATCCCCACAATGATCAAGCAGTCTTTGAAGCCCATAATGAAGATGCAGTTGATCTTCACATTGAGCAAGCAGCCTTTGAAGCCGCTGTAGTTCGAGGTAGGACTGTGATGCATAAACTGATCAAACTAAGGAGCAAGGCCATTATGTTAGAGCTTGAGTGGAATGACAAGGGAAACCCAATTGGTGAAAATGCTAGCAACTTTATTAATTATATTGGGACTATTATCAAAGAAAGAGTCCCCATTACAATTTTAGATTGGAGACGGGCAAAGAAGGACTATTTTGATATGCTTCTGAGTTCAGTTAAGGTAAACATTATTTACTTTATTATTCTGGTTGTTTTGTTGCATGAATTACAATCTAACAAAGCATATGTGGTTTTTTTGTTACAGTCTATCTTCATTATCGATGACGACAAAGACAAATTCGTGCTCGCAAAATGTGGCAAACTTTTGAGATGTTTTCGTTCCAATCTTATCAAATTCTACTCGCGGGACACAGATGGCAATATCATTCATACGCCACCAGAGTTGTACGATGGAATAATAACACAAGAGTTTGGGGATGAGTTTTTGAGCACACATACTACCGCGGAGTTTCTGGTAATACAATATTAGCCCTTACAGACTACTTGCAATGTAATTGAAATTAATATTTATTGAAATTATTTGCATTTAAAAAGGAACGAAGTGATAGAAATCGTGAAAGCGCAAGCAACATGGCATACCGGTACTTAAAAGGATCATTATCGTATGCAAAGTTGGAGCAACAATTGGTAAGAACTTATAATCATTTCATATGAATATAATTTAGATGACTAATTTTTAATTACAACTAACTTTGTTATAAAGATCAAACAATCACATTCTGATGTCACACACATGCCACGTCATAATTTGTGGCTGGCCGGCGTCACTAATAAAAAAGGAGAAATTCCCAACGAACAAGCTAGAGAAGTTGTAGAATATTGTGTAAGTGGTGGATTATTCATAAATATTTTGCTTTGATTAAATGATTCTATTTTATAATAACTAATATTATTGCAATTTTTTTTTGTGATAACAAAAAATGACGCAGGACCAACCAGAGTTGATGAATTATGTTGGTCGTGACGATTTACTCAGCAGAGCTCTTGGAGCTCCTGAGTATGATGGTCGTCTTCGTGGTACTGGTTTTGCAGTCACCCAAACATCATACTTCGTACGCCAAAAGCGACCCAACAAAAATGACTTTATGCAACTAAAAGAGGATATTTGTGACTACAAGCAGCAACTGGAACAGCAGATGAGTGGCTACAAGCATCAAGTAGATGAGCAGATGCGTGTCTACCAACACCAAATAGAACAATTTAATGATCATATGCGATTTATGCAAAAGCAAAATACATTATTGAAAGCTTAAATTGACACTTTACTGCTTTCTCGGCCAGCACCAAGCCCAATGTGTGACAGCACAAGTGTGAAGAATGATAATTGCCCCTCCACGCCTAAAGTCCCAATTCCTTTCGTAATTAATTTCTTCTCTAGTTAACTTTTTGTTATGTTTTAAATTAGTGTACCTTAATATTGACTCCATCTTTCATAGGGCGAATCGGCGTGCAAGCTGCACGTCAATGAATCTTTCAAGCATGCAGTTGCTGTAGGAGTTGTCTACAATACCGACACTGATATCCTTCATGGTTCACCATTGCCTGAGAACACACTTAGAGTCAAGGTTGACGTATGCACAGATGTAGATGCCCTCCTACCAATCCCTTCTCTAGATGAACAGACAATGGTAAAAGATGTTGTTGGTGGTTATGTTGCATGGCCAATTGGTCTGATTGAGCCATATCAAAATGTGGTTTAATTTACAATTCCTTCTACTTATTCTATATGCACTTCTATCTAAAAAACTATATGATTAAATTTTAATGATTTTTGTAGGTTGCTACTAGTCATAAAGGAAAAAAAATTGAAGGACATAGGAAGAACTCACATTGTTCAGCAACCCAACAGAAGTCCCAACCTTCTACTAGCAAACGAAACAACAAACCAGTGGTCTCGTATCGCCAACAGTTGGCATCAATGGTACAACAATTGATCCTCCAAGGAGGTCAGGAAATACATTTTCATAACGACATCTATAATGCAGAAGGTGTAATTGATCATGTTGATGGTGGTGTGCTAAATGATGTGCTTACTCGTGGAAGGATAGGTGGAACAGCTATCAACTTATGGATCAGGTATTCGTCTATCATTGTTATTATTATTCATCATTCAATTTTTTTTTTGCGGAAATGACATTGTTTGTTTGATATAAAGGCATTTGTACCACGATGAGATAGTAGGCACGGATATGATGCAGAGATTCGTCTTTGTTAGCCCACACCTCTTTGGCCAGCATAGGGGGAGAGATTTGGAAGCACAGTCTAACGAACTTAGAGATTGCTTTATGCTTAGAGCAACCCCTAACAAGCTCTTTCTTGTGCCATACAATGTAGGGTAAGTGATTTGTGACAATATTTGAATGTATGTTTTTTATTTTTTCACTTTTACCATGAAATGATTGTCCAAATAAAATTTTCAAAATGTGTTTTTAGCATGGTTATTAAACCCGGACCGGACCGGCCGGTCCGGCCCGGGAACCGGTGAGAAAACCGGACCGGTTCTGTTTTTTTTTTTTTTTTATTATTTTTTTTTAAAATTTTTTTTTTAAAATTTCTTTATAATTTCATATTAATAAACCTAAAATTTTCACTCTCTCACCGGTTTGGTCCCGGGTTAGCTCCGGTTTGACTCCGGTCTGACCCACTGACCCTTGACCCAGTATCCCGACCGGTTCACTGACCGGTTCCGGTTTAATAACCTTGGTTTTTAGGGAACTTTGGATATTAATTGTTGTCCATCCAGCAGCAATAGAAAGCCTTCGCATTTACTATCTAGATCCTATAGCAACTGCTTATCCAGAGAATTGCCCTGATATGCTGATTATCTTTAATAAGTAAGTGTATGGGTGTATGTGTAAATCTTTTCGTGTGTGATTATTGAATAACCAAAATTAATCAGGAACTTCTTTGTTTTAGTAGTGCATTAACCGCATATAGAGGAAAAGCTGGATTGACCTACTCTAGACGCAATGACCCGGCCAATAGCTATGCGTAGAGGAAGATTATGGTACTTATATATGAATTTACTCCATTCTTGTTAGTAAAAAAAATTTATTCAAAAATTGACATAACTATTTCATTGTATTGTTGCAGTGTCCATTCCAGCCGAATGATAAGGATTGTGGTTATTATGTTATGAAATTTATGAAAATTATAGTTACTCATCGTCACCTTATAATTCCTGTGAAAGTAAGTTCCCTTTAGTTGCAATTGATATTGTGTTTTAATTTTAATTAACAAAGTGTCTAAATTTAGTGATTTTCATTCTTTGTATACATGATTGTTTATGTAGTATTATGAAGATGCACGTTGTGCTGAGCTATCTGACCATCAAATGGATGAAATCATTGAAGAATGGTGTGAATATATGGTCAGGCAATTAGTTAATTTAGGCATGTAGCTTCTTTCTTGCCTATTCTTATTTTGTTTAATCATTTATAAAATTAGTTGTACACTATATAATTATTGTTAATACAATCTATTTTGTAGTTGTTAAACATTATAATTATTCATTGTAGTTATTTGAACAAATGACCATCATCGTTTTGTATTGTAATATTTGCCTATTAGACGAAATATATGGTCATTTGCTTACTACTATATATGGTCATCAGGTATTACACTGCACAGGAAAAAAATATTTTAAAAAATTATTAAAAAAAATTAAATATCCTACTTTAGCGTTTGAAGGAAAAACGCCAAAGGAGGGGGGTGTCCCCTGCTTTGGCGTAAGGGGGGGTGTCCCCTGCTTTGGCATTTAAACATTAAATGTCAAACCCCTCCTTTGGCGTTTTTCCTTCAAACGTCAAAGGAGGGACAAGCCCCTCCTTTGGCGTTTAACCAATAAACGTCAAAGGAGGAGTACCCCACCTATGGCGTTTTTCTAGCGAAACGCTACATATAATTAATATATTTATTTAATTTAATAAAGTAACGTATGGCGTTTCTGTAAATTGAAAAGCGCCACAGGAATTTTTAATGGCGTCGAAAGCTTTGACGTTTCTTAAACGCCAAGGTATTTTATAAAATAAGCGCCATTACATTACTTTTTTATAGTAGTGCTTTAATTCATTAAGTTATGAGAGATTAGTCTCTTTCGCTGAACCAATCCTTGTTTGTTCTCTTTGATGGTTTTAATTATTTCTTTCCTCCCAATAAAGCAGGGACCAATGTGGGCCAAGATTGTTTCTTGTAAAAATAAAGTACAGGGCAAAATATGGGCACACAAGAGCCCTCCAAGCATGTTTCTTTATGAATTAGTTTCTCTCCGCTTGCAACCATTCCCCCTTTTCTTCTTCACTTTGGATCTGAATTTTGCGATTAAACTCCTTATGTATTAAAAAAAAAAATACTGTGATAAAATGCGGATGGTTTAAACTTAATATCTTACAAAGTTAATTTTTGTCCCATTTTTAATACAGCTCTAAGTTATTTATCTCAAATTTTTACATTTTAAATTTACTTATTTATTTATAATTAATATTTTAATAATAAATGTATAAAATATTAACTTTAGCTCATTCGAGATTCTTCACTGAGACGAAAAATGAAGAAAAATTGAAGAATTTGCTTAAAAAAAAGTTGTCCACGAAAACAAAAATCAAAGGACAGGTATGGAAAGGAAGCACCAAACAAAGGATACTACTAACTAAATTTAGCTAGATCAAAATGAAGGGTTTCAAATCATGAGGCCTAACATAGTTCGTACTTAATTGGGTTTCTTAAACATTTAGTTGGGATTCAATCCTTAACGATATGTATGGAAAGGGTTTCGTAGCCAGTACTAAAGTCCTTTTAAAAAGTCTACCGTGTGAGGGAATTAGTTACTGCTATATCGGCGGTGGATATCCTAAATCTACCAAAAAAGAATAAAGAGGGATAATTTTTTTTAAAAAAAATCTAAACGTGGCATATAGCAGCCCAAATTAAACCCGAAGATACAAGTGAATCGAACCTGTCATAACCTTCCGTTTATAGGAAGTTTTCATTTCACTAAGTTATATACCCGTTGACATAGAGAAAATACCACTTATAGTCTTTAACATAAGACTAAGTTGGCTAGCTTGAGGAGATTGAGGAAACTAGATAAATTGCTTACTTTATGTGTATCATTAAATTATACATTAGTTTTTAAGTCAGAAAATTTAATTTATTTGAAGAGAAATAATTAATACAAATACTTTAAATTAATTTATTTCACTCCTTAATCTCTCTAAATTAGTCAACCGATTTTTATATTAAGGACCAGAGATGGTTTGAGGAGATTGAGGAAACCATATAAATTACTTTATATGTATATTATTAGATTATATATCAGTTTGTAAGTCAGAAAATTTAATTTGAAGAGAAATTATCAATACAAATACTTTAAATTAATTTGTCTCACTTCCTTAATTTTTCTAAATTAGTCAACTGAGTTTTATATTAAGGATCAAAGATAATAATATTGTTCGGATTAACGTTAGCAAAAAAAACTTTTATCACCTTTACAAATTGAAGTTGAGATTAAAATCAACAAGTGTAATATGATTTATATTTAAATAAATTTCACTATAACAAAAATATAACAAAATCAGTTTAACATAAAAGCTGTTTAGATGTTATATTGTAAAGTAAATTTAAGAAGGTTGAAACATAAAAAAAAAATTCAAAAGTAAAAAAAAACTTACTTCACCTCCATCTTAACTTTTGATTGATAAGTTATTTTTTCCCAAGCTACTTATACTTTAACCCAAATCAAAATTTCTCACCCTAATTTGCTGAATATGATATGGTACTCCTTCAATTCTTAATGTCAAATCTTATTGGAAGGTTGATTTTGGTTTTAAATATAAAACTTATTCTTCATATTTATTAATCTTTTTATAATTCACCTCTATCGACTGCCGTTTCCTCAACAACAATAAAATAAGAAAGAAATGAAGAAAATTAATGAAAATGGGTAGTGTTTTAGAAAATGCTTAATATATTAATTAATTTAATTAATTTTTTTAATCTAATCAAATTTTAAAATGACGTGGGTTGACACATCAGGGAAGGAAGCATTTTTCAAAATTGAAAGTTGAAAAAAAGGGACCCAAGCGGCGCGTTCCAACGCAATTCATCTTCTGGATCTGCGCCTTGGCTTTTGCCGGGTCCCATCTCACTCCTTCCTTCTTCCTCGCGCGCCATCTTCTTTTTGTGATCCCACCGGCCAATCCCAATTGCAATTAACAACCCTTTTCGTCACCCCACACTCCCACACGACGTCGTTAAGGTCGCTTCCCGTAGATGCATACTAACGGAAATGCTAACGACTGAGCGAGACGTGCCCGTCATTCAAACGCTTTCACGAGGCTAGTTGTGTCAAATCTCACCTGCGAGGGAACACTCTCACTCATTCCTCTCTAACCACCAACGCTGATACAAATACCATACCAGTAAGGTCCTGCGATGGAGGCTGCTGCGATTACAATCGTCTCTCCTCTCTGAAACTCTCCATTCCAACCACAATTTCACTCACATTGCTTCCTGTCCATGGAAGACCAAGCTCAGGTGCTCCTCGAAATCTTATCTTTTTAACTTATAATCTAGTACGATAACCTAGCTACCTTGCTCTTCCGTCTACCCTCATCACCATCACCAACGCCTCCGATTCCTCATTCGACGTGACTGGCACACACTTAGAAAGGCAGATTTTATTTTTTTATTTTTTTTATTTTGTGTCGCGATCTTCGTTCTGAATTCAAATTCCTGATTTTGAATTTTCCTTATGCTTTGGATTGTTAAGAGTAGTTCTTTTATGCTGTGATGATTTTCTTTTTCCCTGTGTGATTGCTTTGTGCCTAATGTGCTTCTCAGCCTGTTTTTTGGATGATGCTTGTTGTAGAAAATGTTGGCCCTGAAGAAGGCCTACGCGAACATTATTCTGAACACGGGAAAAGAGGCGGCGGCCAGGGTAATGGCGTCAGAACGAAGAGCTGTTCAGTTTCAACAGGAGCTTGCTTCTACAAAAGACGAGGCCCTTTGGATGCTAGTCCGCTTGAAGCAGATGATCGACGCCAAGGTTTCGTTCGCAGCTGAACTCTTTCTTACGTTTTTCATTGTTTGCATGGATTATCAATTTTTGTTAAAGTTGATTCAGACAAGATTGATCTGGCTTGTTCATGAAATTCGAGATCTTTTTTTGAATTTATTCTTATTGTACATCAGCTGGTGCCATTATATTTAGAATCTATTTAAATTTTCTAAGCAACAACGAGACTGATTTGGTAAAATTTTCCCCAAGTTTCTGCCGCTGCCTGCTTCTTGACTTTTCTTTCAGATGAAAAATCACAATTATTAAATGCGATCAAAGCAATCCTTTCACTGTTCACGTGGAATTGCTGTCATTGTCCGGGCTCTGCGTGAAATAAAAACATTGCAACTTTAAGCTTCATTAGTATTTTGTATATGTTGAGGCAGAAATAATTTTCTTTTGGGCTGATTGATAGAGCTTGGCTTCTTGTCTTGATTGTGCTTTGTGTTAACTTCCTTAGTCTTCTTCCTTCTCCCTGTTACCCCCCAGCTCTTTTGATGATCATGTGTCTCGAACTGTTTTTCATCCTTAAATATTTTGCCGCTTACGATGTTGATCTCTTACAAGTAAAACTTGGACATTTGTCATTTAACTGGCTTCATCATAATGGTAACCTCTTCCAGTCTTCCCCCTGTTGTTGTGTTTTCCCTCTTTGCAGGACATAGCTTCTCGCCTTCTCATTTTTCATACATACATTATTAAACTTGTTAATTAAGTGACCATACAATCATTTCATATGCCCAGAGACTCAATCACTATAGCTTGACTTGGGTCCAGTCCAAAATTCTGTCATCGTTGTAAGTTTTCCCATAATTGAAAATGAGTAGATGGGAACACACTAAGAAATTTAATTTGACATTTATTACATGCATGCTAAGTAAGGACTATACGAATGGCATAATATCAATTGGTTCTTGCTGTGAAGGTTTATCACTTTGAAACGATACATGAGAGATGTCTAATTCATTCATTTAGTATCTAGATATGCACAAGAAACAGTATTCGTGAAATTGTGAATAGAAAGGAAAAAAACTGTGAAGGTGACGTCTTCTCTATATGCATAGAGCAAAAGGCATTCAATTTCAATAAGATTTGCTTACCATGTTGAATGTATAATAGGAGATTATGTGAACCATTAAATTGTTTATTATTACCATGTAGTTGTGACCATTACAACCCTGTCAACCTCTTATCTGTGCATTCTTCTGTGATGACCTTACCATATACTTGTTGGGTATAAACTTGCACAGCCTGTAACACGTGATGATAAGTAGGGGTTATTTTTACCTGAATAAATGGTTGAGTATTGTTTCCTAAATGCTTTTGCTTGCACGCATTTTTTCTATCATTGTGATTGATGACTTTCATATAGCATTTGAGCTAGTAATATGTTGTTTACTTCAAATCTGAAGATTATTTTTGCTTCAATGGAATCCCTACTTTTGTAACCTCCATGTTTGTGAGTGTCTTTAAGGTGCCTATGTCTTTATTTATTTGAAAGTGTTGTGAAAATAAGATTGCATTATTGATTGTGACTCAGACAAACCATGGCTTCTTTAAGGGTGGTTTATAAGGCCTATGACTTGAGCTGACACTCAGCTTCTACTTGACTTGTGATTGAATGATAATATGCTTGGAGGCATATTTTCATGGAGCTTAAGCTTCTCTCTTTTTTTATATGTGTATCTTCATGAGCCTGTATTGATATATTTTTGTCATATCACATTGCTTGTTTTGCTCACCATTTCTCGTACAACTCCAAGTCTTCTTTCTTCCCACACAAGAAGAAAGTTTTCTCAAGCAAGATGTTGTAAGCCTAAATGCTCAATCTCACATACAGTGCCAACTTATATCATGCTTTATCTTCTTTTTTCTGCAAAGACTTCATGACATTACTGCTTTCTGCCGCAATGGAGAGCTTGTCCTTACAATTTTATTCCTATGATCTTCTGGAGCCAACACAGACAAGAAAGTTATTTGGTATTTTCATGAAATAATCTGCATTAAGAAGGAAATTCTACTAATTAATGCATAGCCAAAAATTCTCGAATTGTTTATGTTGCTGTGCTTAAACTTCTAGCATATAGTATTATATCAATGATTTATAGAATCCTTGGATATTTGTTTTGCATGACAACTCTAGTTTACTGGCACTTCTTCTTTGAATTGTTTACCCAGTACTTTTGGAATGCGGTTTCATGTATTTCTTCTTTTATAGACAGCAGAAGCAGAGATGACATCCTTGAATAACCAAAGAAAACTTGAAGAGCTTGAAGCACAACTCAATGAGGCGGAGGATGTTATAACAGATCTTAGGGCAGAGTTGAAACATGTTTGGCTTGAGTTAGAGAAAACAAAGAATACTCAGAATCAGTTATTGGAAGAACAAAGTAAAAAGCAAGTGGCATCTGTTGAGTTAGAGAAAACAATGAATACTCAGAATCAGTTATTGGAAGAACAAATTAAAAAGCAAGCAGCGCTTGTTGAGGAGAGTGCTAAACAAGACGTGACATTACCCATTCCTATCCAACAACGCGAACATGGAACACCTTGTGATGTGAAGAATGTGCCCTTGAGTCAGAATGTTATAGATGATAAGTGCTGTAATGCAATGAAACAAACTGAGCCTTGCTGCATCGCTAATTCGGAGGATTATTATGCTCATAATTCTAGCCTTGCTTCCATCATTATGAGGGACAAAGAACCTGAACTGTACAAAAATGGATGTACTCAGAGAATTCGTGCGTTGGAAGGAAAATTTCTGAATGATAAGCTGCTCACTCAAGATGAACAAAATGGACATTTTGGTATAAATTGTGGGTTTGTCATCAAAGACAGTGACAAGGAAGTTGCAAAATTTAGTACACTGACCTCCAGTACCAAGAAAATGAAAATAAAGGAGCATGCTAAACGGCATGGAACACAAAATGGAAAGACTTTTTCTCATCTCAGGTCGTGCTTTATTCCTTGTTGTAAAAGACACATTGACGAAGACTACAAATCTGATAAAGTTGCTTGCTCTCTACCTTCTATCAAGTCTCGTGTCATTAACAAATCAAGAAGAACAAAAAGACGTAGGCCTGTAAGAAAGAAATCTTCTATTCTTGATTGCTGTAAACCATCATTTACTCTTAAGCTTTGCTCATCTGTCTCCAATAATGACAAATGTTGTGAAGATGAAGATGAGAAGAAGCCAGTGCCCCATTTGACTGACACCGAACCTGTGCATGGGTCCAGCAGTGATGAACCGAATATCAGGATGGTTAGTAAGTTTGAACTCATGCAGGAGACTGCAGAGAGGGATAAGGAGTCATTACATGCATGCATTTTGGGGAATTTGACTGGGGGCAATGAAATGAAATTAGCTGATCAAAGTGGTAACATGGAAGCTGAGGTTGTTGATGTTTCATGTACAAATACTGATTTGGAAGATACAAAAGCATTTGAAGAAAATAATGAATCTTCTGGTCAAGCAGATGACAGAAAGCTTCTCAAGTACACATTCTGTAGGAAACGAAAAAAGGAATCCTTGGACGACCCTGAAGAAAAAACAAATTCTGAGGAGAGCACAGTGAAGAGGAGGGTGGACGAGAAACAAAATGGTGTTTCTGAACCACAGAAATCTAGCTTGATGGATGAATCTTCAAGAGATAGTCGGCGCCTTGCTCAGGTTGCTCGCCAGGTCTGTGTCAAACCCTTCTATTATCTCTTGAATACCCTGATTTCATATTTTAGTTTTTAGATTGTGAGCACAAGTTTGAATATCAATTGTGTGTTAATAAGTTCTTTTACTTGATCAATATAATTCAAACAAGATCTGCAACGTTACTGTGGTTCATCGTTGCATAGGGTTAACACTTTGCTTTGTTGAAATTTTTTGCTGTCAGACATTTGGATGCATTTTGAAATGGCACACATACCAAAAACAAATTGTAAAAGTTATCCTGCTATTCCTATTGTTTATATTGTTGTTTCACTTTCAAGAGATCATTTTTTCCATTAATTGAGTTCATTACTACCTAGTTCTGCTTCCAGGCACCCTTGGAGCCACATTGTGTTACATAACTGATTATCATGTTTTTTGTCTGAAGTTGTTAATTTTCTTCTTGCAGCTTATATCTTTGTCTACAAAAAGGTGGTGATTTGAATGAGGACGCTTGACATTGCTAGAGTCATTCACAAGTTTACGACAGACCTTTGAAGCAACCTCTCCTTGATGTTGCCTCCTATTTATGCAGCACGTCAAATACATGCTTCTGGTGGCATCAAGGGGACACATAATAGAGTCTCACAGATATCTCATAGATTTATCGTCTTTTTAACATTTAAGCACTTTGGCCATCTCAATTTTTTTCCTACAAGTATTGCTGCTGTACTTACCCTATATGCTATGATATACCATTTCGCCTGGGAAAGGAATGTTTTCCTTCTCCCAAATGTCTGCATTATAATGTATAGACTGTATATGAAGAAAAGCCTTATTGAAACTTAACCTCCTCTTCATACGTCTCGCTTAAAACTTTTCTTTGCAAGCACATGGCTACACTGATGATTGATTTAGGTCAGATTATTCTCTTGGAGGCGATGCAGAGACATGATTAATGATAGTTATTTTAGTATCCTTGTTGGGTATCCTTATTATGTATGACTGCATGGTTATATCTATATCCGTTGTTATCAAACTAGTGAGTTGACTCTTCGAGTTTATCATTTTTACGTTCCTACCTTACTAAATCGAGTCTCGTCTCATGTAAACTTATGCCAATTGTAAACTCTGTTAAACTTATGAGTTTATACATCGAGTTTACCCTTTTTTTACGTTCCTAACTTTATAAAGGATTTCTACCATGGCACCAAAAGTTGGTTTCAACTTTCAAGTTTATTCAAATTCTTTATCACAATACATTAAATGGTTTGTTATTGTAGAAATTTTATATGTTATGGTATCCTAAATTTGCAAATGGAGCATGAATAACGGAGGTACTTTGGATAATCTTGGTTTGAGAAATTGGAAAATTGATTTAAGTTTGTCTTGAGCGATAAGTTAATAAAATTTAAATTCATAGAGGGGCCACCACAGGGCTATGATTATGGTGAGAATGGGAGCTGTTTGAGAAAAGGAGTGGCATCTAATGACAGTTGAGATGTCACAACCAGTGAAAGCAACCACACCCAATAATTATTTTCTCATTACACGTCTAAACTCAAATCTCTACTTCTCAATTTCAAATAGAACTCTCCCGCTACTTAACATAAAATATATTTAGGGAATTGATATTTATCAATTTTCTAATTTACCTCTATTGATACTTCCTTAACAATACCCAGAAAAAGGGAATGAGAGAATTATGAAAAATGATTAGGTTGCTTTAAAAAAATACATATCATATTAACTAATTTAACTAGCTATCTTAATCAAATCAAATTAAGTAAATATATCTTATATTATAGATCGGGGAGAATAATAATTTACCCCTCTTAACCCTTGCCTCCATTATTTGCCAGAAAAAATAATAAAAAAATAGAGCTTGAACTGTGGATTGTTATGTGAAAAACAAAGGCAACCATTGATTCTATTATTGTTTGGAAGCCAAGGAAGTGTGTAATAACGGTGAAGTTGGGGGGGGGGGGGGGGGGAATATCGTGGAAATGTCAAGTCATTTCATCAAATTTTTTTACCTGAATTTCATCAATTAAATACTCTAAATTAAATTAATGAAATTACTATCCTTAAATATACATAAATTTTTTTCAATATTTTTAATCACATTTCCCCTCGTATTTAAACTACTCCCTCCGGTCCTAATTATAGGACAAAGTTGACTTTTTTGAAGAAATTAATGAAGCCAATTAAATTACTTTAGAGTATTTATATTTATATTTTTTTCTCCAAACTAATTAATTTGACTAATAAACTAATATGTAATCTAATGATACTAAAAATATAAAGTATAAACACTCTAAAGTAATTTAATTGGCTTCCTTAATTTCTCCAAAAAAGTCAACTTTGCCTTATAATTAGGACCGGAGGTAGTATTATTATTGAAATTTTAAATGAAATATCTTATACTATATGTGTGTACTGTTGACATATTGATAGATGATGATATTCAAATGGATATGTGGGTTGGCGCTGGAGTGGTGGTCGCAGTCTCAGGGGCGGCCTCCACTGTGGTGAACAGAAGCATATCTGGGAATTCAGTGCGCTATGTGGATCTCTTGTAACCTCCACCTCCTCGTTAATTTCACTTTCATATTTACTCAACGTCATCCACTTCAACCTCAAGCCATGCCTATATGTCTTCAAATTTAACATTTTTAAAATTTTATTAAAAAATTTCATACATTTTTTTATTCTCTCAAGTAGATATGCTGACTTTTTATACAGTACACTTCTATTATACATTAATTTTTTTTGAAATAGAGCCTCGTTGGGTATACTGATTATGTTTCTATCTATATCTCATAGTGTGAGTTTATTATATATTCTGGTTTGTTAGTTGCTTAATTATAATGAATTAATGCTCTTTTTGCCCCTATTTGATGAAGAACAGTCATGATGAGAATTGAGTGCGTACCCGCCTCTCCGGCTATCCGCTAGGTGTGGCAAGTTCCCAGTTAAGGTCAGCCCATTAAATTTGTATTGGTATTGAATCAAAAGCTGGGTGGCATTCCATAGGACGAGTCAAAATCGTTGCAAGTACTATATATTAAATGCAACGCCCTAAATTTTATTGCGCACATAAATATGGCTTCAACTTCAAGCAATAAGTATATATTGTGCCCAGAGTTTAGAAAATAGGGGTACAGGTGTATATATATATATATATATATATATGGAGTATACAATATGCCCAGAGTCGAGAACGTATGGGTACAAGTTTGACATTGTAGCACAAGAGTAAATACTGTTCCCAAAATTAAAAAAAAGGGTATTTTAAGAGATCAATAAACAGTAAACACACAGTAGTATGTGGAATGGAAAGGGTTGATAGACGGGCAATGTCTGATGGAGACAATGTCTCCAATGAGGCACGAGTCATTGAGACGGGTCAATGGTTATCGAAACGCCACGCCTAGTTGAGCGCATTACCTGGGTGGGAATGGAAATTCTTGACACTCCTTACATTAACCCCCCCCCCCCCCAAAAAAAAATAAAGAAATTAAAATCAAGTCTGCATCTGTCTCCACTCTCCACAGATCAACTATTCCTTATACAAATTAAAATGTCCTCTTCAAGACCAAGTTTAGATGAATTTAATTATTCAAGATTTCTTAGATTGATGTGATGTGAAGTTTCTACATTTTGAAATCCGATTATCATGTCAAGTGGTCGATTCAGCCAGATGAGTCGGGCAAACGTTTTTTTTTTCCCTTTTCTTTTTTGCTTTTGTGGCTTATTTCTTTTTCGGACTTAAAAGTGCCTAACATTATTGAGAGACTGTATCTTTAATTTGACTAATCATGAAATTATGAGTACTATATTTGTTAAGATGTTTCAAATACTTGAACACTTGCTAAAGACATCTTTACCTTGTTTAAAGGGTAGTTTGAAAGAGGAAAAAATCTTGTATGTATATTTTTATATTTTATTATACGTATTTTCAATTAAAATATTATAAATATAATTTTTATAAATAATTTTTTGATAGTTGTAACAGTTATAATTCTCTGTACAAGCATATAATTTCTCAAGTAAAAATATTAGTGTGTGTTTAGTATATTTAAGTTCAAAAATTGATAACAATGTATAAATGAATGAAAAAATGATGCATAAATCTCAAGTAACAAAATTAAATGCAGACAGGTCGTTCAAAATTCATTTAATAATAATGGGTCTCAAGGAATTTACTATTTACAAGTTTAACTTATAAACTATACATGCACCTTGACATTTAAATGTAAAAATTTGACTTATAAATATTAATTTGTAAATTTGACCTATAAAAACGCAATTCAATCAATAAATAGTAAATCCCTACTATTAAATGAGATTTAAAAAGAAAAAAAAACAGAAAAATAATTTTGAATTTACAAAATTTTAAATCAAGTATTTCCTAAAAAATGAGTTATAAATTGCTTATCAAATTTCACATTTTCTTATAAACTCTTGATAACAACCTTAATTTAGGATTTTGTAATTTTAAAGTTCTTTTATGTCTTTTTCCCATTTAAAAACTTATTGATATTCTATTTTTTATCAGAAATTTGTGGATAATTTTTTAAAAAGAAGTTACCGCTAGTCTACAACTCTATGGCCACACAAGAGTCTACTACACAAAGACAGCCATTGGGTGTCTCGCAAACTCCAATCACGTTATAAAAAGGACCCACCTAGAGCCTGATCCGATGATTAATTCGATAAATTTATTAGGAAAACTATGCTGATAGAAAATTAGCTCAAACCACCCCCTCCAACCCCCCAAAAACAAAAAAGGAGTACAAGAAAATTAAATAAAGGAAGCTAAGTTGATGCTTGATAGAGTAAGGTGGCAAGGTTTCGAAGATAAGAAGTGGCGAGGAAGATATATCTTAGAAGACCTGAGGGCAAAGTGCAATTTTGTATGATGATGGCGACACATGACAACAGAAGATAAGCGTTCAGCGTTAGGAGGAGAATAATGGAAGGAAGGCTGTGTTCGGATGCATATGTGGACAAAATTAAGGAGACACGTGAGGAGACCGAATTAAATTTCAGTTCTTCATAAAAATCTATTCATGTCCTCTCGAACACCATTATTGCTCTTATACTCATGCATCCAAGGTCCATTATTGAAACATAACATATACGTTGCAATCTGGACAGCTAGCATCTTCCAAAATAATAAAAGCATAAAAAAATTTATTCATATATTTTGATTGAATGAGTGAGGATCTAAAAGAAGGTACCTTGCCGTATAAAAATTAAAATCAGTTGACTCAACATGCTATAATAAAAACAACGACTATGTCACGTAGGTATCCATGACACATACGTGACCAGCACCACCTAACAGCTCTCTAGATAATCAAACAAATGATGGAACCTTGTGAGGCCTATATCTGTTTTTTATGTTTGCCTTTGGATCCGTTCATTTAATTGGCACGCCCTCAACCTCAAGTCTTGGAGCCAAGATGTTCCTTCCTACTTGCCTGGTTGTCTTTATATTAAATTGATGCGTCTTTGTTCTCTCTCGTGCACAACAACGCAAGGAGACTGTTTTATAGGAGGCTACTCCTATGTTTTCATCCTCTTATGGGCGATTAACACTATAATAATCCTCTACACCACGACCCATATGGTGTTCAATCTGGTTAACTTAGAAGCACTACGCTATATGGATGATCATGCAGCTTTCATCTAGATGTAAAAGAAACGCTTATCCGCTTCTTGTCAGCTGCCGGCGTGGTTTGAATCTCTGAGCTCTCCCTTTGATCAGCCATGGACGTTGAGAACCAGAAGCCGACTTATCCGAGTTTCCACAAATGCTTTCCCATGAAGCACAAGGAATTTGACAAGCCATCGTACAGTTTGAATGGGATAGAAGGTTTCCTATTATAGTCGTTTAGCTAGGAGAAAAGGACAAACAGAATGTTATATTTTATTCTCTTCTGCTATCTGGAAAGATGTTTTAATTATCGATGAACGTGTATTGCAGATGGAGCTGAAGATGAAAGCGATTATTCCGTCAGCGATCTTTCATTGCGGTCGATGGACTTTGACCCATGCATAGCAACCAATGAGCTCAAGTGAGTTTCAAATTCTTCACATTGAAAAAATATATGAAGTACCATAATGATTGGTTTTTAGCTTGCCTTCTGCCGATATATATGCAATTGCATGGTAACCCAAGTCATTGGCTATTTCAGGATCTCAGTCGGTTCTTGGAATGTTGCCGGTAGAACTCCAATAGGAAGCTTAGAGGTTGACTTGGAAGAGTGGTTGAATCTCAAGAATGCTGCGGATATATATGTTCTTGGGTATGCATAATCCCAAGTCAATGTAGTTTTAATCAAGGGAAGAGAATATCATTCATATTATATAACCACAAGAAACTTCCTAAAGAGTAATATCGCTTCACGATTTCAGGTTTCAAGAGATTGTACCGTTGAAGACCAGGACTGTGATAGGAGCGGAAGACCCAAAGGCGGCAAGAAGATGGAACCAGCTCATAGGAAAAGCTCTAAACGGCAGGCGCGAACACCCGTGGTTCACAACAACGCAAAATTCAATCCCAGATGGTCACAATGGCTTTCTGGGGAATCCCCACTCAGAAGAAAGAATGGATAACAAGCACAGAGGAAATTCGATGACAGAAGGATGGAAAATCCAGGAAGGAGAGGAGTATACGCTGTTAGCAAGCAAGAAGATGGTCGGAATATTCATCAGTGTATGGATAAGGCAGGAATTGCTGAGAAAGGACCATGTCTCAAATGTGAAAGTTTGCCCGGTGGCTTGTGGCATAATGGGATGTCTGGGAAACAAAGGTTCAGTCGCAGTTAGTATGTTGATTGAAGGAACAAGTTTTTGTTTTGTAACCGCCCACTTGGAATCTGGGGAGAAGCCGAATGATAAAGATCGAAGAAATCACCAGGTTGCCGAGATTTTTAAGCGAACTTCTTTCCCCAGAGCGCCAGGAGATCGTTATCCTCATCCTCTTACCATCCTAGGCCACGAGTAAGTTGTCTCTATTCTCCCATTATTGCCATTTGGATCTTTCCTAGTGTCTGGTTGCCTATAGTTTGAATAAACACGGACTGAACTTTTCCAAGTTCAGAGTGAAAAACAAGCCACTCCAAAACGTAATTAAATTCTACTTGGCAACCTGAATCAATATAGAACATAAATCTATAACAAACCCCACTATATATTCATTCTTATCTCAAACTCCGCTCAACACACAAAGAAACATGTCTAGTTTTATTCATTAGTTCAGCAAAATGAAATCCAACAGCAAATATCTTACTAATAGATCTCGCAAATCTTAAGGCTATAACTCCAATGGCAAGTTTAGAACTACCCATAAAATATACAGTAACATTTTGTATGAAGAAGGGTTGGGATACAGTTCTAAGTCAGACACTCTGCCAAGTACAACTCAGATGGAAAATTGTCAAACAGACGACATGGTTGAGTCTTGAGTCAGTCATTAGAGTTTAAATGGACTGGTGAGTGGTTGATTCTAGTCGGGGATTGGGTAGATGGTACAAAGACCAATTATATGCGTGCGCACCCCTATTAAAGTAAGTTCTTATTTATAGTAATGTGTAGTTTCCTGGTTGCTAAAATCAGAGATATCTGTTCACGAATTTTCAATGAAACACGTGTGGACACGGTAGCAGCTGCATTTAACATTGGGACAACGCCCCTAAGTTCCAAGGATCAGAAAAAATATTAAAAAAGTTTTATTATAGATTCCTTTATAAAAAATGTCCATAGTTATCTTATTGATATAGATGAATTTGTCAATTACTACTCTATAACTTATCAATATAGTCATATACATTTGTTAACGGAAACTGTTTTAATTAATATAGATGAGTTTGTCAACGATTTCTCTATAACTTATCAATATAGTGACACATACTTGTCAATAAAAGCAGATTTGGTTAATATAGATGGATTTATCAATGACCACTCTATGACTTATCAATCACATACACTTGTCAACGAGAGATGTTTTAGTTAATATATTTGAGCTTATCAATGACCACTCTTTGCCTTGTCAATATAGTTATATACACTTGTCAATAAAATAAGTTCACATTTAGAATCTATATCACAAAAATCCCTAAAAACTTTTTTTATAGAGGAATCCATAATGAGACTTTTTTTATATTTTTCTTGGTCTTTAGTTCCTAAATGAGATTTTTTCCTTTTACCATTTGCTGTGACCGACATTAAAAGAGAGCTCAATACGTTACTTTTTTTTTTTGGACAAACAATACGTTACTTTATTAACTAATATTTTGATAACTTTCTTCCAGTTCATCACATCCTCTTTAGTCCTTTTCCTCACACATTTTCCTATTTTTATTCTCTTATTATAAGAAGTAGCTCCTGAAGTAACAATCTATTTAAATATTAATTTTATATAAATAATAATCTGTGACGCAAATGGTGCAACCGGGGCATCTTACCTCGGTATTGAATGTGGAACAGCCGGATATTCTGGTTTGGGGATCTCAACTATAGGCTATCGTTGGAGGGTAGTTTTGCAAGGCGGCTGATAGCAAGGCAAGACTGGAAGGCGTTGCAGCAGTTTGACCAGCTTCGGGAAGAAAGAGAAGGAGGAGTGTTTGAGGGTTGGAAAGAGGGTAACATTGAATTTGCCCCCACCTATAAATACGCAGCGTCAAATTGCACTAAATACTCTGGCGGCCATCCAAGCAGAGCTGGCAAGAAGCAAAAAACTCCAGCATGGTATAGTAACTGCTTGTGGTTCTCTGTTATTTTTTTTTTTCCCTTCTGGACCAATAGTTCTGTCTTTGTCATATTATCCATGAATTTCGCGCATATCATGAAGAAAATAGAGTAAAAGGGTATAGATTATGGTGGCAGGTGTGACCGAATTCTATGGTACGGGAAAGGAGTGAAGCAGCTCCAATATTTTCGCAGTGAAAGCAAGTTCTCTGACCATCGCCCTGTTTCTGCGCTGTTCACTACCCAAATTGAAATAAAGACATCTAGCACAGCACTTATTGCATTGCACAATATGCCCAAATCTATATTGGCCACCGACCATGTTAGTTCTCTCCTCTAGATTGACACTTACAATTTTGATCCAAGAAAATTTATTACAAAATTACATTACATCAACAAATTATGGTTCCCTTGCAGTAAAGCTAGTTCTAAGATCATGATTTCAATTATGACAGGGGGTGAGCAAACGAAATGAAGAGAGAAAATCTACATTACTGTCGTTGTTAACAAAGGACAAAGAAGGCGGCTAATTCAAGCAAAGTTGTAGATTAAACTGATTAACCAGAATGTCACCCAGACTCCACATATCAATAAAGCGACTCAGATCTCTTCCCTAGATTTCTCCCAACCCAAATTTTATGGGACAGCCGATAGGTTAAGACTGGAAGGTAAAGATATACCGTCAGGCTCTGAGAATCAAGATGTATCGTACTCTGCTAATGTACCAAGGCAAGAGAACTACATTATGTAATATTATGGGGACTTTTAAGGGCCCTCTTGGACAACGGCTAAAACAAATATAGATAAAAAAATATTAATACCAGTAACGCCCTGTCTTCCAAGTTCCAACCCATGCCTTTTTTACGCAAAATTAGACCATACAAGGTGAACAAAGTTCAGTCTCACAGCAGTATGATAGCAGTAAAGTTCAAAATGTTTGGTTAAGTAGATTACTCACTGAAGATCAGTTCTTCTCATTTGTTTGGCTGAAGAAGTTCACTGACAGTCTCCGAATTGTCCAGATGACAGTTGGGACACATGCATCTTCTTTGAAATTCCTCGCCAAGAGAACTGCATGTTGCTTCTAATTTAGAAGTCTGCTTGTTTTCAATTAAGGGCATAATTAAGCAGATTCGATTATGCGTAACAATTGAAATCTGTTTCCAATGATATAATTGGAATCTAAAGAACTAGTTTAATTTATACTAGAAAGAGTTTGAAAAGAAACATAAAGCAGCATAATTGCGTGAGCCAGCATTAACTAATGAGACAATATTTCACTTTACAGGGAGTTAAAATATTGAAATTCTGGATTTTGGTGATCCATCTTCTTATGCCCATCAAGTCTTCCATCCCTCCAGTTGTAGGCATTCAGCTTGTAAAATAAAACCATCTTATCCAGATTCATTAGATTTCATATGAATATTACCCACACGAATTAACTTAATATCATATTTGTTATCAAAAGAGCGCTCTTACAGATAAGAGATGGCCTGTCTATAGCACTAATAACATTGACTACATCCAGACCTGATGGGCCTCATTTTTCTCTCCGGTTGAGTGATATTTAATCATTTAGAACATTTAATCGTTGAGAGGCTAATATAGTATTAACAAGGATATATGGTCAGATCATGCAATGCTTTTGTTTCTTCCATAACGGTTTCCAATAGAGACAACTTTCTTTTAGAATTATTCAACTCCTGTAGCACCTGCAGGTAGTGCCAGGTAATCACGTTGAAGAGCAAAAATAAATAAATAATAAAATCAAGGAAATATAGATATGACAGAAAAGAAACCTGGATTTTCCAACATTTGATTCTCCACTTACATTCTTGTGAGTGTTCTGTTCTGCTTTGTATTCATCTTCCTCTTTAGCTGTTTGAGATATAATATCTGCAAGCATATTTTCAAGAGCGCCTAAAGCACCTTTGGTATCGTCATCTTTCCCGATTCCTTGGGGCGTATCTAAAACAAAGTTCAAATCTATCAAATATCCAGACGAGACTTTCAAATTGCAAATGATTATGCTTAAAACAGATATAGAATTTTATAAAACGAGGGTTGGGGAGGATGCAATCATCAAGCACTGCAAACGTCAAAGTTGCAGTTCATGCAATTGACGGCAAGGTTTTGAAAATAGTATTATGAATGAATCATATAACGTTAATGTTGAGAGTAAACCCTTTGATCTTTTATTATACCAACATCTGCATCCTTGGAATAGTTATAGGAGGAATATATTAAAGAAAAGCAAGAAATCTCATCAGAATAAATTATTGCATTTTCAAATGCTAGTAATTGAAAGTAAGGAATCGAAACGATGGGGGACATATTTTAAAGCCGTCCAAAATCCAAGCAAAATCAGTATGTGAGACTAACATTGCTAAGGACGAAGGAAACAGGGAAATTTACAACGCCCCAAAAGTTTTTGACTTTGCCCTTTTTTCCCTGTGCTTCTCACCTCAACTCCCTGTCAATAGGACACTACCCTATATTTTCCTGCCACTCACTTTCTCCTTTTCTTTAATACTACTGATTCTATTTCTGTACACCATTCTTCCTAGAATTATCGTGCGGCGACCCAAAAGAAGACCAAAGTAAAAGAAAATATTATAACAACAGTCAAGAGTCAACGTCGAAAACATTGAAAGAGTTATAGAACCTGTAGGAGCTGCAGAATCTAGGGCATGAGTGTTGGAAGTAATGTACTCTTGGAATGTCCTGCATTTATTAAAGGATTAGTGACCACATTGTTAAATTTCAAAACTTACATTGTGGTAACTTGAAGAGACATTTCCCCAGTTCTGTGTCAAATAAAAGAATATATTATCAGTGAGTTGTTAATTTGCTTATACAGGTTTTAGGCGGTTGAGATTGAATTGCAGTAAAAGATTTCAAAGATCATGCTGGAAAAATACAGATACAGGAGCTTGCAAACCACCAAAATTCAAAGACTAGTAGTTCAAAGGCAGATGCAACTGATTCACCAGATGAACGAATTATGGCATTTAAACTATTAGTTCAATTTTACTGATAGAGAAAGTATATTTTACTAGGCCTGAGTACTAAAGAAGTTTGCCAAATATCAGTTGGCAAGCAAATAAAAACGGTTTATGCAAAGAAGTAATCTTCAAAGTTCACCAAGAACAAACAATAAAGGTTAGTGTGGGCAGTGCACAGTACTAAAAGAAAGAGCCAAGACCCAAGATTGGTCACTGCAATATGCAGAGAGGCCTATAATAGGAAGACTTTAGTGTTTGTAGCAGATGTGCACTCAGTAGTATTCGCCTATCAAAAACTGATCAATCCAAATTCTACTCATGCTTACCTGACTTCATGAGAAAGAGAGCAAAACAGATCGCAGAAATACTTTAGAAAGGAGATCAACCTTATCCTGGCATTCAACTCAAGCATACGACCGATGAATTCCTCACTGCAAAGTGGTCAGAAAAATTCAAATCGCATGCAAGAATTTGAAATCTGTTAGAAGAAAAGATTATTCTCAAAAGCACTTGACATAGACGACGGGAATAGAAATTTAGTTACCGTAATGCTGCTTCTTCATTCTTTTGAAATCCATATACCAGAGACAAGTTCCAGGAGAAGAAGGTCCAATGTAAAGTGATAGACAGCATAAGAATATGAATTCAAATCCAGATTTAATAAGCAAACAACAGAAAATTATCAAGGATCGTGAATACCTTGAGAATTTCCAAATGAGATCCAACAGTAGAAATCTCATCTTGAGTAAGAGATGCCCGCGACTATCATCAGGTTTAATATAGCTCAGAACATTTTCCAACGGAAGACTGTACCTATGTCGCAAGGAAATTCATTATAACTAACGTAAAATAGAAGATAATTAACCTCTAGCGTTTGAACTGACGCTTCACTCAAGAACAGTTGAACTTCATAGCCTTTAAGCTCCTGTTCAACGAGTTCCTTGCTGCGTTTGGCATCTTCAAGCTCCGCAGTAGTCGCGATAAGTTCAGATTTAAGCTCCTCAATTCGTTTTTTCAGCGTAGTTACTCTTCGCTCTGCGCATTTCAGCGCACATAAAAATAGAGGTGATCCATATATTAGCATGTTTGATTATTAAGAATACGTAAAGCGGAGAGAAATCTAGTTTCATACAAGCCACAAAATTCTGATTCAACTACATTAATAACTGGTGTAGATCATACATTACTTTGCTTAATTTCGTAACCTGATAGTGTGCGAATTTCATTTGTTCTTTCGAAAATGGAAATATAGTGAGCAATCAGAATGAGACAAGGAAAAGAAGAAGAAAGAAAGAAAAAAAGATAACGGTGCCTATGTTTCAGCATTTTCTCCGTAAACAAACAAATAGGAAAGCTCAGTCCAAAAAAAAAAAAAAACAAATAAAGGAAAGCAGAAAGACGCAGAATACCTCCCTGAGATTTCTCAGCGGCGAAATTGCGGATTAGGCTCAAGAGTTGCTTTTGTGAATCACTTCCCGTTCCCGCCATAGATGTTTTCTCTATTGCTTCATTCAGAATTGTATATTTTTGTCGTTGGAGATGGTAGCTAGTACGGACAAAATATTAAATTTGAGACCCTTGTAACTGGACCTATTAAAGCCCAGTTGGAAGTGACAGCTGATTTGGTCTTCTTTAACGACCAAGAGAAAGCCCAATTAAGTGACGAGGCGGATGGCCTCATCCGTCATGCATAATTTTTGGGAAAAATTTTACTTTGAAGTTGAACCCTGAAATTTCTATCAGATCTTGCTTTCGTTTCACTGTTCCACACTTAATTTGATTTTATATAATTGTAATTAAATAAATAAAAACATGAAGATACAAAAAGAAAAAAATAAATTAAAATTAGAAAATACGATGAAATGAGAATAAATAATAATAGGATCTGATATCCTTTCCTTTGGTGGAACAATAAAATTAAAAATCTGCTTCCTTTTAAGTTAATTATAAGTAGTGAAAAAATATCACAAATTAAATTAAATATTCTTGGGCCTCGCCAGTCTTTTCATAATCAAAAATTTTAAAAAAATAATAAATCACTATAAACTTTTTAGATTACAATAAAATCGATTTATTAACTGAGCAGATCCTATCTTGAAGGACTTTTAAGGTCTCTTCAGAAATTAAAAAAGAAGAAGAAAGGCACATCACTAGCCATAAAAAATAAGAAATACAGGAAAACAGAAAGTAAAAATTAAAAACATATATAAAACATCACATGTCCTCATTGTGGTTGTACGGTGTTGAGAGAAAATGATTTTCAGCATAATTATCCCGACAACATGAAAGTGGACACAATCCATAAACATGGACTTTGATTTATTAGGAATGCTCTGTATATAATAACATCACATGTAAAGAGCAATGGCGTTGGTAAAGAGTAAACAGAGAGATCTGAGAAGAGGACGCCGTGAGACGTACGTAAAGTGAGAGGCAGGCAAAGGCAACTTCAGTTTGTGAATCATTTCACCAAAAAAAGTGATGATTTTGATAAACACCATGCCTGATCGTAATCGGATGAATGACATAAAAAAGCGCGACGATAAGGTGATGGGAAAGCAAATAGACAGGGTGAAAAGGATGAGAAAGAAATTAAAGTCATTAAAGTTCCAGTGATATTTTTAATAAGCTGCTCTCTCTCTTTTTTACCCTTTTAATTACTTTGGAAGATTATGGGGATATCGGAAACAGTAAACACACAGGCTTTCGTTTCGTTCTCAACGCAGTTTCACGTGTGACTTGCTGAACAATAACAACTTTGCCGATCTGTAGTCATAAACGGAACCTAGCATGTTCAGTTTCAGAAGCAGAAGAAACAAGAAATTGTAACCACACTTAGGGAGTGTTTGGGATCACTTTTTTTGGCCAATAAGCCCGTTTTGGGAAGAAAAAGCCCAAATCTAATTGCAACCCGTTTTGCTCAGTGTTTGGGATAGCGTTTTTAAAAAAAAAAAAAAGCCCGATTCAAGCCCGATTTAATAAGCCCGAATTTGAAGCTTTTTGCAAATGCGTTTTCGTTTTTGCAGGTGGGTTAATTTATACCGTTTTTGCAGATGCGTTTTCGTTGTGTGAATTGGGCCAAAAAAAAAAAGTATTTGTTGTGTGAAAAAAAAAAAGCTAGCTGTATTTTCTTTTTTGTCAAACTAACTAAAAATAAAGTGAAAATCTTAGTTAAATCTTGTAAAATAATAAAAAATGGGCTACATCTACCTTTAATTTTATTTTTTAATTATAGGAGGGTGTTCTAATCTTTTAGTAACATTTAAAAATTTCTAATTAGGTCTCCTGGCCTCATTAATAATTTATTAAAGTGTATGCCTGAATTTGAATTTTAGTATTTCAATTGGATTTATACAGCATTCTCCCAAAATATATTTTTCTTAATATTTTAATTTTAAAATAAAATATTAAAATATTTTCCATTTAATTAGACTTTAATATTTAATTCGATGGTGTTAATTTTTTATTTGAATTTATTTTCTATTGCATTACTTAAAATTTTGGGTTAAAAAATCAATAAAGTTATTATTGTCATTGTAAATGTCATCCATTTTTTAATAAAATAAAAACGCACTTATACAATCGCTAATCCAAACATGTTTTGACTTATGAAAAAGCACGTTTTCAATCGCTCATCCAAACATAAATCACGAATCAAAAATTGACTTTTCTTTTAAGTCATTTTTAATAAGTCAGAATCACAATAAGTCATTTTTCCTACCGCTATCCCAAACACACACTTAATGCTATTATTTTGAGGCACTCGTCTTAATAATGTGCTTTAACCGTATAAGAGTTAAGTGTGTTAACAGTGCCCAACGTCTCTATGAATCCGTGGCCTGTATAAGGAGATACTTGCTATAACTTCAGCAGCACATTGCTCCTGGGTCTTTCAAGCAGTCTCTTCCTCCTCCATTGAAATCTTCTGCTAAATTTACTTTTCCATTTTTGATGTTGTTCTTAAGTATTCGTTTAAACTTGTGAGTGCTGCATCTTATTTTACTTGGCGTTTGCAAAATACATCTCATAAAGACATTATTCTTGGGTATGACTCCAATAAACATAACTGGTGCTATGGCCAACACTTGCTTCATTCCTCCATTTAGGCTTCAATATAATGAGGTATATTAGGTAGTCACCAGAGATTTGAGCAATTGGAGGTGGTATTATTCATATATGTGCGGCTCAAATCTCTTATGACCACCTAATATACCTCATTGAAGCCTAAATGGAGCGAGTAAGTGTTGGCCATCGCACCGGTTATGTTTAAGTTGATTCAAGTTGTGTTTAAGAAAATTATCCTCATACTACAAATAATATCATATATTAATTAAGGACGGAAGATAGTATAGAAATTGCATATTTAAACACGTACTTAGGACTCACTCAAATTTGAGCCAAATGTGTAGGAATACGCTTTTTATAATTAAAAAACGAAGAAGAAAGGGGAAGAAAATTAAGAGAGATGGGTGTGTAATTTGTTAGGCCTGCAGGACTTGGGGATCAAAGAAATCATGGGTTGATACGCATGTTGAGCACTATGAATGAACCTTGTCTTTTACGACACGAATTTGGACAAGATGGGGGTCGGGTTTCTAATTAAAGTCAGAGAGTATTGATGCCCCTCCATCGACCACGCTTGCAAGTATCCCCCGGGTGCCCCGTACTGTTGGTCAATGTTCCTCCCTCCTCATCAATCATTTTTTCTTTGCACGTAAAACCCCCCCTCCACTACCTTTCATTTCCCTCTTCTTTTTTCTTGCACACACTGTCACATATATGAGTAATTAATTAATTAATTAATGCGACAACAAACAGATTTTTTGCCCACAAAAGAGGAAATTAAACCCAAATACCTGTTAATCATAAAACTTTCTAAATTAATTAAGTTTAAATTATTATGTTGCTAAATTATTCATGGAACACAAAGTACAGAAAAAGGGAGTCTTATCAACATTAAGATTTGGTGGCAGCTATGATTGGAGGCAGCATTAGGCAAATAGGAGCTAGGGAACTTTTGCACCCGTCATAATGCGTGCAACACGGTGGTCCTTGCAATAATTGTAATAAAATGAAAGGAGGAGGGAAATTATAAAGTGTTAGTCATGATATTAAAATTTGGATTGGGTATTGAATCGGTCGGGGTATTAGGTTAAGAGTTAGTGGGTTAGATCGAAGCTAAACCGGGATCAAACCGGTAAGAAACTGAAAATTTTAGACTTATAGTATGAAATTCTAAAAAAAAATTTTAAAATATTAACCCGAAAAATCGGTCCGGTTCGCCGGTTTCCGGGCCGGACCAGCCGGTCCGGTCCGGGTTCAATAACCCTGGAGGAAACAGAAGAAAAAAATAAAGAGAAAGTTATACTTAGGTCCTGGACTATAGGAAAAATAAAAAGATAGTTCTTTAAAATCTTAAAATTATCAAAAAATTTCATAAAATTTTTTTACAATAACTTTCAATTATAAACTTGTCAATGGACATTCTTAGATTTATCAATGATGTGTCTTAGATTTATCAATGATGCGCCTATAAACTTGTCAGCGGACATCCATGAACCTATCAATGAAATTAAAATTTATTATAAAAAAATCTTATAAAACTTTTTTTACAATTCTAAAATTTTTAAAGATCATTTTTTTTTTAATTATCCGGGACTTGAATATAATTTTTCTAACAATAAAAAGCTAGCTAACATAAAGCTGGGTATAGGGTTGAGTCCCATTTAGCTAGAGGGGGTTGCGTCTTGTGTGTCGTTTATTGGTGGCCAGTACATTTGTTATTGGAACAGCTTGAATAATTTTGGGGATCAAAGGATCAAGTGATTAAAGTGCATAATGTTGGGCGGAGCTTGTTTGTTTGACATAAGGTTAAAAGTGACAAGACTAGACCTTAGAATTTTGAGAAAATGAGGGCCATGTTTAACAGGAGTTACCAACTTACCATACCCACGATCGAATCGAGACAAACACAGGACCTCTCATATTGCCTATTGGGGCACATTTCTTCCTTCCTTTCTTTTTTTTTTGGTTGCCCCTCTTTCCAACATTAAATAGACAAACAGGTATATATTTGCTTTTTTTTAAAAAAAAGCTGCCTATCTAGCTAACTACCACATGAACAAGGACCCCAATTCCCTCGGTTGTGATCGGACCTCTGATCTCAATCAACACCGCCCCCACAGTTGCCAGAAACAACGAAGAAAGGAGCATATGCCCACCTAACGCTTGCTGAACAGTCCATTCCATTTGCGTGCATATACTTTTGAGTTTTGACCCTCTTCAACTGTTGGGTGGGGGGAATATAGAGCATGCATGCTCGTAGTTGTATATGATCCAAGAATATATTCTTTGCTCTTTGTTATTTTTCCGGATATACGTGAAGAGTTGCAAGTCTGCTTTTGAAGGATTTCGGGGCATATATACATGTAGCTCTGGCGAGATGCTAGGTTGCCCACACGAATCCAAATTACAAAATTAGACTATGATCTTATCACACAACAAGTAACACAGAAAAAAGAGAGGAAGGGGAGAAGAGAGTTGATTCCTAGGAGTTATTGTTCATCTCAAAAAACTAATTCACATGTACCTATATCACTACAACACTTCACTTAGTGTCGGTTACTAAGATTTTTAAATAATATTTTTGTTTGTTAAATAATAAAGAAAAATTGCCTGCCCATTTACTCAAAATGGACTTAGGCGGCTCTAACCCACCAAAAAGTGAACTAGATCAAAAACTTTACACACTTAATCATGTATTTATATACACTTATTAGTGATATATAAAGATATAGGCCAATGTTTGAAAATATCCAACTTGTCATTCACTCAATGTATTTGTTTGCCTGACTACAGAAATCGTGATATATGACGGTTATTAATTGTCATATTTCACGGTTCTGAATTGTCACATATAGAGGTGCTATATTTGCTACGCACAGATAAATTACGGTTCCTAACCATTATTTATTTTTGACCTATTATATATAACGGTTATTAGATAACACCTGTTATATACTGAAGTTTGGTGAGGCCATGATATACGCATTACTGTAATAATAATTGACGAACACACATGAATAACCGTCATAATATATGGTAATGTTTACATGATACATAATGGTCTCATTTTGACAATCGTAATTTATTCAGTAACATAAATAATGGTTCCTAAATAAAAACTGTTAACTTTTATAATACATGACGATTGTTATATAATAATCATGATATATGGTTGTGAGACTCTTCAAGTAAGAGCTTCTGAACTAGTGGGACTAGATTGTATATAATAGAATAGTACCTCTCACATCTTGTTTCTATGTAATATGAGACATATCAGGACATTCAGGCTTTTTAGGAAGAATCAATGGCAATTGTTGACCTATATAAGTGATAATGTAACTGCTTACCTATAAATTGTATTGTTTCATAGGAATTAACCCTGTAAAGCAATTGATTGGGGTAAAAACCTACAAATATATATATTGGATGGGTTCGCATGCCCCATGTGGCCTTTTCTATATACGGATATTCATTTTTTTTCCACCAATCCGTTGCTTTCTTGACTTAATTGCCGATGAGACACAAGGTATAGGTGATGAACCCTTATACTATGAGATATATAGGTCAAGAGTGCAATTGATTCAATTTACAAAAGCCTAAAAAATCTTGATCCATCTCATATTGCATGGCTACTCAAAGTGGGAAGTACTACTCTATTAGATAGAGTTGAGACTAAATAGCTCAGAAACTCTCACATTGAAGAGTCTAGGATTGATCACGATATTGAATTTTAGAACTTTTAACTTGGTGCCACCTGCTCAATATAAAAACAGGAGATGAACCTTTGATAAGAGCAATAATGGGTTTTCCAAAAAAATATAACATCACAAAAGTAATTTAATGTCACATTGAATGCTTTATCGCGTCTTGGTACGACTAAACTAGTTTATTCATCACATTCCTATTGATATTTTTGAAGTAACTTCTGGAGATATAGATACTTCGAAGAAATGAGGTATCTTCTTAAGAATCCATATCTCCTGAAGTAATTTCAAAAGGATTAACAGAATAGAAACCGTGATTCAAAGCAATGGGTTAACAGCTTCCTATAATAGGAAAGGAACCTTCAATCAGAGCAACACTAGGGTTTCTAAAAAAACATAACTTCATAAAAGCAATTTAAGAAACCTTTGATCAGGGCAATAATAGGTTTTCTAAAAAAACATAGCTTCTTCTGTTAAAAAAAACATAGCTTCAGTAAAGCAATTTAAGGAACATTAAATAAGAGCAATAATTTTCTAAAAAAAAACATAACTTCACAAAATCAAGTTAATGTCACCTTGCATGTCTTATCACGTCGTGACTTCACAAAGGCGGCCCAATTGACTAGGGCTCACAAATGATAACAACTCGCATGGCAATCACTAAGACAAGGGTCAAGTGCATTCACTAGCGTGGTTGTCGCTGAGAAGTCGAACGAAGGCTTTTTATGGTGGGATTCGACTGAAAATGACTCCTGACAGCCAAAAATGACAACAGGAGTCATAGGGTTAAGATGTTGGTGGGTTTCGTTTAGAGCAAACTAAGTGTCAAGTGTATTTTGTTTCAGATGTTTAAATAGAAGAGGAATGGTAGGATTTTTTGGGTTATTGTGCATAAGACTTTACATCATGTTTGGTCTTAAAGAACTGTTATTTATTTGTTTATATTTATCATGATTCTTTGTTAATAACCGTTATGTAATTCACTTCTTTTTACATGGTATTTTAATGAATGACGGGTTTTACTTGATAACTAATATATATTTCATTTTTTTTTTAAAAAAATTGGTGGTTGATTAAACAACCACCTTTTTTTACAAACAAAATAAAAAAAAACAAAAAGACAAAGTTTATAAACAAACTAAAAATAAAATGTTATGGAGATGTTTTAAGAATATGATGCATCATCAGATTCTTCCTGCTCCAGGAACTTGTCTACCTTCTTGTTCAAAGAGCTAACGAGAGTGGTAAGTTCTTTCAAGCACTGGTCCATGCGTCCTTACTCTCGCAGGTAAACCTAGACCACATAATGGAGCTCGTATGTCGTTTGGACGAGGCCTTTAATGCTTGTTGGTGGGGGGAGTTCACCTTTCGATTTGTCCCTAGATGATGAGCTAGAAGTTCTCTTGCGTTTGTCCATAAGTTTGGTGAAGATGTTGGTCATGAGAAGTTGAAATGGAAGGATAGAAGTGGAGTTCAGTTTTAGACATTTATATAAAGAGGGTTTTATGGATTATTGAGCCGTTGCGTCCTTTAGATTTACATATCATATCCTTATATTTTGTAAATGATGACAATTGGTTTTTAATAACCATTATTAATTTGTTTAAGAATGATCGTTTGTAAGTGTTACTAACGGTTGTTCTTTTATGACGGTCCTTGAAAATGAACAGTATAAGAACAGTTATTCATTTTATTTCATGATGGTATTTTTCTAAGAACCATTGGAGATTTTTTTTTTACAAAATATTAAAAAATACAAAATGACAAAAAAAAAAAAAGAACAGTGGCCAGTAGCTTGATGAACTATGAGATCTCCAGGCTACTCGTCACCAAAAGATTGGCTTGGATTATTGTTAGGATAATGGCCAATCTCATACTCATCAAGTATGAGATTGGCCTTCCGGTTTATATTGAAGATGTATTCAGAAAGCTTCCTCACAACATGGTCAGTAGTCTGTTGTACATGCCGCTACATTGCCTTTAGTTGAGGAAGTATAGGATATGGAGGCATAGGAGGTGGTGGTAGAGGCGGCGGTGGAGGTTGAGGATGAGGAGGAGGAGGTGGTGGAGGATGACACCGAGAGTTTTCTGTCATGTCTTCCACACGGCATTTTATCTTGACGATTGAGCTATAGAGAACAAAGAGGAGGACGATGAAGAAAATATAGAAAAAATATATGAAAATGTGGAGTTTAAATAATAGACATATGGAAGAGACATGGAAAAACATCATTGCACGCGTTAGAAGTTAAACAATAGCGCATAATGAAAGGGTACCTAGTTCATTCTCATGATGACGAGGAAGCACCCATAGTAGCACGGGGAAGAAGACATGTTTCAAAAGTTTTAATTTATGTTTATTAACTTAGAACCGTTAAGTATATTGGGAAGAATACTTTATGATTCTTAATTAATAATCGTGAATTATTAGTTGTTTTTTTAACTTTATCAATAACTTAATGTTTATTAAGTTAGAACTGTTAAATATATTAGCAATAATATTTTACGATTCTTAATTAATAATTATGAATTATTAAGTTTTTTTAACTTCATCTCCCTCCCCCAATGATGAGAATGAGGAAGTGGAAGATGAGTAGGATAAGACGGCTGGCAAGAAAACAATGATAATGTTTAGTTATCACCGCCACTGTCGTCCTCATCCTCCTCTTTGTACTCGTCCTCATCCTCATCCTTATTCTTATCATCCATGAATAAGGGAGATGAATGGTCTGACTGCAAGTCATATTCAATACCACTGTGATGAAGCATGTGTTTCAATTTTCTGTTCAACATATTGGCGTATGCCTCAAGTTGCCTTGTATGGTGGTCAAGGCTTGCCAACTTCTGCATCAAAACCTCCAATTCAGGAGGAGGAGGTGGTGGTGGTAGAGGAAGGGGCGGCGGTGGTGGAGGAGCTCCCTAAGAATTTAACATGATGAAGAAGAATGAGGAGGCCGATAAAGAAAAATAGTAAAAATTACAAGGAATATATAAATTTAAATAGAAGTCTAATGGATAACGAAGTGTTATGAATTATGACTTATGGGGTGGTGGTAAGGTGTTAGATAACAGTTGTTTTTGAAGATCGTTATATTTTATCTTTGTTGATATAATAAGGGTTTGAAGACAAATTTTTTGTAATCGTTGCATGAGAGTTGTTTCAAAAGAGTTGTTACTTTTGTCACTAAAAAAATAATGGTTATTAACTACAACTATTATTTTTGTGCTTTCGTAAATTTAGCCTTACAATTCATGATGATGCACATACTTAACCGATATTTTTAAGCATTATATATCCTTTTGCGACCTCCATCTCAACATACATGACGTTTATCAATTGTAATAATTATTTATTAAACATTATAAATGCATAAATCTATAGTAGTGTTAAGGTAAGCCTTCTCATGCATTTAGCTAGGCTAGAGTGTCATAACTTGTTATTGCATTAAATCGATAGTAATAAAAGTAATATATTTTAAATTTTGTATATTAAAATATTACATTGTTTAAAAAATTAGTAATGAAACTGTTAT
This sequence comes from Inga oerstediana, assembly GCA_963210345.1. Taxonomy (NCBI): domain Eukaryota; kingdom Viridiplantae; phylum Streptophyta; class Magnoliopsida; order Fabales; family Fabaceae; genus Inga; species Inga oerstediana. The sequence continues at coordinate 13,514,458 of OY723403.1, read as the reverse complement.
TAACAAATTTCTTAATTTAATAATCAAGTTTTAAAAAAATAATACTCATCTACAATCTTATATTGAACTCAAAACAGTCCACTAATAATCCATGTCATAGTGGTGTTAATTAAAAATATATCTTATACTTACTCTCTCCGATCCTTAATATAAGACTCACTTTAAAGAATACATTAACCTATAAAGTTGATCTTATATTTAGGGTTTAGGGTAAATGTGTAAGTCGTCTTCAAGATAAGCTACAGACCAATCAACTAATGGATGGCATACTTGCAATAAATTTTTGTTTCTACTGAAGTAGTGAGAATCCCCAGCGAATGAAAAATTATAAGGTTGTATGGTATGAATGATACACATGGACACTGAAACCCAAGCACCAGTGAATTCCACAGTGTTACCACTCATCATCAAGTGGTGAAATCATATATAATTGTCTTCATATTAATTGTAATTTGTGTCACTGTTCTACTAATGCTTCACTACAAAGGCCTGTAAGTGACAGATCCAACCACCTTACAGCGCATGAAAATGGTGGACCAGACCGTAGGTAGGGGCCTCACAACAGTTCGCTGTCGAATTTCAATTTGTCTGTTAGGGATACAGTAGTCTAATTCTTTGATAACTAACCAAAGAATTTAAAACTTGGAAAGGAAGAGGGTTAGCAAATCTATCTGGTAATGATTTCTTAATAGCTGATGTAACGTTCACGATAGAGTTGGGGCTGTAAAAATTAACAAAAAGAACAGAAGATCACAAAAGTTACTTTCAAGTAAGTGATGATTCTTATTATCTGACAATGAGATTTTTGTTTACAGATGCTTATTCTTAAACCAAATGCTGCTCGTTGCAATAGGTATCACAGATGATTCTTTGATCTTCCTGGATTTCAAAAGTACTAGCACTGTGCCTACCTCTCGGTTTGATGTTGAAGGAGAAAATAATCTCACAAAACCTTTTCGTTAGCGCTAGCAAATTTGAAATTACCCGGTCCAGTTCCTAATACAAGACTTACTTCTTTAATTTGATTAAATTAAAGAAATTAACTAAGATTGATAATATAACATGTTTTTTCTAAAACGTTATAATCATTTTCTTTAATTTTCTCCATATCTCTTTTATTTGATTATAGTTGAGCGAGTATCAATAGATAAATTGAGAAAATATTGATAAATATAAAAATTATATCTTAAATTTAATATAAAAATCAACTCCAAAATTAAATCATATAGTAAGGATGGGAGAGAGTTCTGTGCTAGTGTGTTAGACAATGCATTAAACGAGGAGAAAAACGTTGATCTAGGGTGTATTTACGAGTACTTTTATTGATTAATTCATTTATTTTTACATAAAAATCGTCCTTTAAATTGCAGATAAAGCAAAGTTTTTAATTTTTTCATTTTTTTTATTTTGTGTATGTATTTAAATAAATAGTTTCCCTTATGGTCATATCCCTTAAATTAGGACGTTTTATTAAGGGAAAAAAAATTAGGAAAACAATTCTCTTCATTTTTTATTAACATTTTTGGGCCAAATTTATTAACAGCACTCTCCTGAATCGAAAGATGTCGTGTTAAACTTTTTTTGGAACAAAATCCCACGCAGAATTATTATCTATATTAGTGGATGTGCGCCTAATGACTTATAGCTAGTTGGCATCAACAAATCATGATCTCGTAAGCATGCTTCGACTGATTCTCGAATCTTATAATTAGTATTTTGCTTTCTATGATGGGAGAAGACAGAAGAGTATACTCAATGGAATTTCAAGCACAGTGGTGATCTTTACTCCTATAAAATCTTCATAAAAACAGGCAAATTACTTATTTATAATTATTTTTAAAAAATCTGATATTTTTTTTTTAAAATAACGGCAACGAGCAAAATTTAATGTGAAAAAATAAAAATATTTTAATAAATAAGAGACAACACTTACATTAAAAATAAGAGGAAATGAGACTTATATTTAAAATTTAACCAAAATCATTAAATGGATCTCATATTTAATATGATAGGAGGAATAGTATATATGTGCTGAAACTGAAATAAAATTGCACTTGTGCTAAATGAAAACGCCCACATTATTATTAAATGGTTGGGTCATTGTTATGATTATAAATGAAAATTTCATAATTTATTGAGCTTATCTTTATTTATTATTTTGATTTAAAATCTATCATATTTACAATTGATATTTTTTGACATATTATTTATTGGCTAGGTATATATGATCATAGCTTCCATATATATATATATATATGAATAAATTGAGAAATGTCAATAAGGATAACATCCGGGGCACGGGGGATTGTTGGATTATTCTTGTTAATTTATTATTAGTTCTTTTTATATTATGAGAGAGCACTTCAATATTTGGATTTTACTTTGCAAAACAGAAACAGATAAGTGGTGGGAGCACTGTTATAATGCTGTGTCATATTGCAGGGTCGTCCAATAAAACAATATAATATATATATACACATATAATATTTACACGCACATCAAATTTCTTCTCCTTTCAAAAGGCTAATGATTATATACTCCCTCCGGCCAGTTAGAAGCTCGGGCACATTGAAAATGTAAAGGAAACTAAAATAAACTAGTTCAGTGATTTCAAATCTTAATAAGAGGAACAAACCCTTTTCATGAAGTGTCCACTGTGTTTTGTCACGGATAAACTTGGTGGCCTAGTCACCATTGAGATGAATCAAATCCTCAATTAGCAGCTTGACAACTAATATGTGTGTGTGTATACACACACGATATGAATTTGTTGTGTATCTTTTATATATATTATTTCTATTGCTTTTTCACGTTTCATGTTACGAGTACCCCTCTTTAAGGGGGACATATGTGATGTCCAAAGTTGCATCAAACTCAAAGTAATTTTCTTTTCCTGTTATAGTCAATAATTTCTGCGCATTATTTCCAGAATCATTGTCATATTTTTATCAATTATAATCAATTGAAGAATCTTCAGATAAAACACCCGGTCAATAACTTTATTTCCGGAATAAAGTGTAAGAAATTTAGATGTGCAAGCTTTAGCATTCCAGTATATATATCATAAAACTTTATTTGTTATTTGGACAACCTCTAGCTATATATATATATATATATATATAATATTCGTACGACCCTACCTTTCAAAGCAATAGATACTACCTCCTATTATTAATATAAGGGCTTGTTTGTTACGCGGATAATTGAGGAGGGAAAGGGAAGACGGCCAGGTTCCATTGCTCTAAACGTGTTTGGCTGGCGAAAGTCACTGGAACTCACATTCCTGCCAACTTCAAATCTTCCTTTAAATATGGGAAAATGAGTTCTCACCAAAAGTGAGATCAACTTGAAATGGTTCTCGGGAAGCATAAATTGTGGGACAAAAATGCCCCTTCAAAACATTAAAATAGCTAAAAGATGGATGCAGAACGCGCGAAACTAGATTGGTGTGTCGAAGGCGTGTCTAGAAAAGGGAAGAGGCGAACAACGTGCGAAGTTGAACTTGGAATCAAGGTAATTTTCGTCTGATTATGTTGTGGTCTATTGCGTGAAGTGGGCAATATTTTTTCTCTCTACTCTTTGTGTTGAACCTAACCTAGGAGATGCGCAAAAAGCTAAAGGCTGTGTGTATGTTTAAAATTGGTATGTTTGTGATGTGGGTCTTCTCTGCTGAACAGACGTGAATGAAAAGCAGAGTCAAAAGCTGAAATGTGCGTGGTTTCTTGCCATGTGACAGTGTGCTCTGTTTTTATCTTACAATTGGATTTTAATTTTAAGTAGATGTAATTTATTTCATGAATGCTTAACAGTGAGTGAAGTTGAAAGTATTGTTGGCTGTAGATAATATCGAATGAACATAGGTAGATGGAAGCAGTGAAAGATTAAATAACGTCAGTAGAAAGATAGAATGGGTTAGACGGTTGATGCATAAGATAAGTGGGTTGTGTTTTTAATGTGTGAAAAGTGTGGGTGTAATTATGTGCATTGGCTCTTAATTTAAAATGTGATTTGTTTAAATGTGTTAGTGTGGTTTGGAAAGAGGAGTTGGTAGATTATACTGTAAAACAAATCGGTGTGGGAAAAATTGTGTACGTACAATAAGATCAAATGTTTGCCATGTTGGCTGGGTGCCTAACTTTGCTTCTTGCAGTTAGGAGGTTGCTTTTAACCATGATTGTTGCTGTAGGAGGAGGTAGACCGAGGCACGTATGAGATAGGTCTTTTAGATTAGATTTTCATGCAAAGCGAGCAAATTTGAGGGCAATGATATACAGTAGTAACACCACTTGCTTTAACCAAATTAGGATGTATCGGGCGACCTTTGATAAATTGTGTCACATGTTAGACACAATTGGTGGATTAAGAGCAACAAAACATATGTTAGTTGATGAGCAAGTTGCAATGTTCCTGCACATATTGGGGTATCATGTGAAGAATAGGGTCATTCAGTTTGAGTTTGGTAGGTCCGGTGAAACAATTAGTAGTCACTTTAAAATTGTGTTGAATGCAACAATTAGACTGCAATCATTTCTTTTGAAAAGAGCAGAGGCCATTCCGGAAGACTCAAATGATCATCGCTGGAAGTGGTTCAAGGTATAAAACTTTTATAGTTGTGTCATAAGGTGCATTTACTTTGAAGCAAAAGTGAAATGTATAGGGCTGACATTCCTAATTGTGTTTGCAGGGGTGCCTAGGTGCATTAAATGGTACTCACATTAGTGTACAAGTCCAGGCAAAGCATAAAGGCAGGTACCAAAACAGAAAAGGAGGGGTGACAACCAATGTCCTGGGTGTATGCTCACCGGATACGCAGTTCATCTTTGTATTGCTTGGTTGGGAAGGGTTAGCTGCGGATGGGAGGGTGTTGAGGGATGCTATAAGGACACGACATGGCCTACGAGTACCACAAGGTATGGCCTTCAATTTTTCATTTTTATTGTAAGTTTGTATGATTCGGGCATGTAATGCGCAAATTAGAAGCATTGCTCATATTAAATTTTTTATTGGCTTGGCCAGGAAAGTACTACTTGGTTGATGCGGGGTACACGAATTGCCAAGGTTTTTTGGTGCCTTATAGAGGGCAAAGGTACCACTTGCATGAGTGGAGGCAGGGACACCAACCCCAAACTCCACATGAGTGCTTCAACATGCGGCATTCGTCCGCCCAAAATGTCATTGAAAGGTGCTTCGGGATACTAAAGTTGCGTTGGGCAATACTGAGAAGTGCTTCTTTTTATCCGGTGAAGATTCAAAACAGATGCATTGTGGCATGCTGTTTGTTACATAATCTAATTCGTCGAGAAAGAATTCAAGATCCACTGGATGAGCAGCTTGAGACCTTCGAACCACCACCACCACCACCAACAATTGACAACACGCCCATGATGGAAAGTAGTGATATGTGGGCAAACTTTAGGGAAAAGCTGGTAAATAAGATGTTTGCTTCCTATGTGGCTCATAGGGATGACATTTGATGATGTTGTAGATTTATGTTTGAAAAATGATGAACATTGCCTTGCCTATGTTTGTGTGTATGGACAAAGTTTGTGTTATGTGCATTTGATTTTAATTTAAGTGCAAATTGTTGCCCGATGTGCGTATGTTTTATTGTTGGATTTAATTTATATTAACAACCTTTTATTTTATGCCTGAGTCTTAATAGATGGACCAGAATGAAGAGTCAAACAAGTTAAAGCTTAAAATGTGGTCGTCCGAGGAGGACAAGGTCCTGGTGAACTGCCTTATAACTCTGAGGATGGAGCAAAAGTTCATGACGGACAACGGTTTCAAGCTTGGATTTGCTAATGCTCTACAAGCAATGATGGAAGATAAGCTCCCTGGATGTGGGATTAAAGCATGCCCTCACATTACCTCCAGGATCAAGACCTTGAAATGTCTGTGGCAGGAGGCTTACGATATAGTTTATGGCACCAACACTTCAGGCTTTGGTTGGGATCCTGATAAGAAAGTTGTGACTGCTGAAAAAGAAGTCTGGGATGAGTATCTGAAGGTATGTGAAATTGGTGAGAAGTTAATTGCATTAGACTGAGTTCAAAAGTCATAGGTGTATGGTTAAGGTACATGTCCTAACAAATTTTTTCTTTGCACTTTCAGGTTCACCCCAGGTCAGGACAGTTTAGGACCAAGTCTTTCCCAAACTTTGAAAATTTGTGCTTCGTGTGGGCTAGGGACAGGGCAGTTAGGGAAGAAGGAATATCCCTTCGTGCTATGGAAGAGGAAGTCAATGTTGAAGTTGATGACCTTCCAGAATCCCCTCAGATTGTAGGGGCTAAAGTGGGCTTGTCACAAACCATGGGAGAAACTCCTCCAAACACTACCCACATCAATGATACATATTCCTGTCCAAGGAAGAAGCGCAAAGTGAACAACTCAGAGGTTATTGCTGAAGTTTTGCGTGAAACGGTGACATCGTTGGACAAAACCATCGTTGATGTCTTTGAGAAACTAGGCAACCAACTCTCAAGTCAGGAAAGACAAGCACAATTAGATGCAAAAGGTGTTGATCTGTTCATGAAAATTGTTCAGCTTGAAGGTTTGTCACAGTTTGAAAAAAAATGCAGCTCATATCAAGATTGTGGGTTCTGAGCAACTACTGAATGCGTTTGGAAAAATACCAACAGTGTACAAAGCCTCATGGATCCGCAGCTTACTGGAAAATTAGTTAGTTTATGCAGTTGTACCTTTTGTGGATTAGTATGTATGTAGTGCCTGTAGAGTATATTTTGTTGTAACCTAGTGCAGAAACACAAGTGTCTATCACTTTTGGTGTAATATAGTGCAGAGGTACAAGTGTGTATATGTTTTAGGTCATACAAATGGTCTGCAAACTTTAGACCATGTTAAGTCAAGGAAATGTTAACATGGCACAAAGTTTGTGTCCACTACAATGTCAATGTCTAATTACGATATGTAAACTTTATATATGTAATTATGCTACACAAATATGTTATGTGTGACAGCTTGTCAATCTTTTTGGATGAAATATAATGTTCCAAACTATGTTGTCAGTCTGAAAACATATGGTGCACATGCCTGTATGTAAGTGCTTCAAGTTGAAATACACAGATTGCAAATTCGCATACCAGGGGTTGCTGATGTTGTACCTGATATGTTTGTTCGAATTTTTTGATTTACATGGATATGAAGTTTGAATTCTTCATGTAAGTTCGAACATACAAAAGTCATTAGCAATTTGAACCTGACATGTTGTATGTCCCATTGATAGATGTGTGAAATCTGATTGTGTGTTTGCTAAATTGGTTCGAATGTATTACCTACAATGGGTTTGAAGTTCGAATTCACTATGTAAGTTTGAACTAGCAAATGTAATGCACAATTAGAACCTCACAACTGGTTCCCATTCACAGATGTCTGATATCTCCTTCACTGTCTGATAAGTTGGTTCGAATTGTTTGTATAAATTGGCAAGAAAGTTCGAATGTGACATGTAAGTTCGAACTTCTTATCCAAGGGTAATTTAAACCTATCTACCATAGTTGATACCCAAGTTCAAACTTAGGCATATGGTTCAAACTTTTGATAGCGTCCATGTGAACAAGTTACTGGAAAATTAATTAAAATATTTAAAGATGCCACGCGTGTCGATCTCAGTGGAGTAGAGGTTTAAATTTTAGGTTAACCGTTCCAAAGACGGTTCGCATTCTCTGTTTAATGATCACAACTACCTTTACCCTATCTACAGATATCTCTGTTTCTCCATCCCTCTGTGCTTCTCCCTGTCTCGCATTACTCTGATTGCAAGTTGTAATGGCTAGGACGAAGAAGACAGACGCTCAACTGCAGGAAATGGGCATCACAATGGAAGATGTTGAGAATTTTAGAAGACATAGGGCATAACTACGCCGCTGCAATCGGTCTGGCCGTTCAAAGTACAAAACCCAAGAAAGCAACTTGAATGACGACTATGAGGTAGCTGCAAAGTGGAAACGCGATAATGATGCAAATGAAGCGAAGAAGAGACAACAGGAAGAGCAATTGCAACAGAAGGGAAAAATGAGAGGTCAGATAAAGAAGTAGTTGGAAGAGGAGGTGGAGGAGGATTCATCGACAGAGTCCTCTGACTCTAGAAAACGGCGTAAGACAGAGGAAGTAAGGGAAGGGAAAAAGGTTGTGGTTGAGATTAGGGGGTCGTCGTCCTCTGAAGACCAAACATCTATCTCAGGGTCAAGTGAAGACGCTTTAGCGGCCACAGATACTGAAGACGACGACAATGTGGTGCTTGATGTCGTCCGAGGGAAGTTGTTGAAGAAGCTCCAGTTGAAACAAAGGAGCAATGTTGCACCTAAGGCAAAAGAGGACTACAACAAGTCAGCCCTGGAAGAATACGACATCATGTTAGTTAGCCGCACATGCTGCAAAATGAGTAGGATAAAATTGGACACTTTTGACTTTGAATTTAGGTTTCAATTGGGAAAAATATTGCAACCTTTCAAAGGCCTTTTAGAATTGTCATTGCCTTATTCTGAATCAATGGTGAAGGTTTTCTACACCAACCTTAAAATGTCTAGAAAGGGGGTTGTCAACTTGTGTTAGAGGCCATACCATAGCAATCACTGAAGAAAATATTCTGTTATGGTTAGATGTCACCTGCCCACAGTCCACAGACACTGATTTATCACAGGCACAAATTGATGCAACACTACTTGAGGAGAACAAACTTGGCGACACTCCACTATGTAGACCAAAGCAACTGCCTCATAGGTTTCGGGTCTTACATTACTTATATAGTAGGAACTTTGTTAACAAAGGCAAGCACTACACTTCACTTACCCCTGAAGACAAACACATCCTCACATGTATGATCAAGGGCAAGCCTTTTCATATGGGTAAGAGGATTGTGGATAAAATGTTAAGGGCCGCTACTCTATGAAAGAAGAATTCAAAACTGCCATATCCCTCCCTTGTGTCTCTAATACTACAAAAGAAAAAAGTTTGGTATTTACACGAAGGGGAAGCACCTATTTGGACTGAGGAATTTGGTGAGCAAGCCTTGAATCAAATGCAAATACCCATCAGTAATGAAGCAAGGACAAAGGCAGCACATGACATAAACAAAGCTACTGCTAGTACCCCTCCAGATGATGTTGTTGCTACTTCTTCCCATACTCAGAGATCAACTCCTTTAGGTAAGCCTGAAGCGTTCACAGAAGCCATGGAAAAAGTTGTTGCCCAAATATCTCTGAAGTTGGAAGCACAGTTGGATGCAAGGATTGGCCAACATAAGGAACATGTAGTGAATTTGTAAAGCTATGTGAAAGAGCTATTTGAGGAACGTGGTTAAGTTGCACAGTTATGTTAAGGACAAGCATGAGGAATTTGGTGCACAAATTTGACACATGAATTCAACCATTGCTCACATGGACTCACGCGTGTCTGAGCTTGCACTAGATGTCAGGGACCTACATGAATTCATTCACCTCTACTCTACTGAGTTCAAGGAATTTGCTGCATATAAGGCTTCACATCATGAGGAAGCAAGGCCTTCTACCCATCCTGGAAATGAATCTCATTCCCTTGCACAGGACAATGTTCCATCTCCAAAGAAAGGTGAAGCTCATGAAAAAGGTGGCTCATTTTATGACACTGCTGACTTGTCTACAGAGTCCCCCATAACTGGTGTCCCTCCTGACCCCAACGTGCCTGAACTAAGCAGCCCAATTAACACACATGATGCTGATCTAGTAACCCCATTATCAATCGTGCCTCTACCTGAACTTGCCAACCCTCCTCATACGTCCTTAAGACCAATACTTGACCCTCAACCATTGCGTTTCATACCAGCATAGGCTTTCATATCTGGCCTTGCTACTGAGAATATGCCTTATTTGTTCACAGCTGCCGCATCCTCTCCTCCTCAACCTCTAACATCTGGTGGCCCCAAGTTCATCCCTGTCAACCTCCCTGGTTCGCGGTCACCATCCCAAAGCAGGTCCCAATCCAAAAGGTCCCCAGCTAAAAGGAAGAAGAAGAATTCGAGCTGCATTGCTTATTTTGTATCTTTCTATTTTGTTATACTACTGCCAGGACATCTGTGTGCATGCGTTTTTTTTACTGTTCCATTCTGTTATCACTGATTAACCGAGTTTGAACTTATCTGTTTAGTTCAAATTTTAACTACTGTCATTTTGAAACAACTGATGTCAATATGTTGTGTTCGAACTTATATATTTAGTTCGAACTTTGCTGTTTCTAATTATATTTGTTAGTGCTTAATGGAAGTGGCAAATGTGCCACTATGTTAGAAATTGACATTTTGTTTTCTCCATGTACTGTCGTAACCATTTCGTTGTTTCTGTTTAAATTTTTTTGGGGTGTAATTGAACTATGTTCTGTTTTTAATTCCCCATGCCGTTTAAGCACACTTTTAAACATCATTGTTGTCCTTTATGGGAAACACAATTTAAAACAAATTTTTAGAAGCAATGACATCAGCAAATGTCAAATAGCTTTTGAAACTATTTGGTAGTAGTTTTACAACTGCTGCTTCAATTTCAACACCAACATATTTAATGCATTAGGTGGTTTTTCTTATATAAACTATAAACATAAAGACATACGCAAGGCACACTTGCTGGTTTTAATAACTACCTATCTCACATTGCGAAGCATTAATACATATTGTTGGTAATTTGGTATATTGTTTGTATTGTTGTTGCTATCCTGATCCTTCTTTCAATAATCAGCCCTAGCTGAAGAATGAAGATAAGCCGCCAAATGAGGAGGAAAAGAAATAAAGTTGTGGGTCATCTTGTCCATGTCAGGCTTTATATGTTGTTCCTTTGATAGACAAGTTTATTAGCATGTTGGACAGTGGTTTAAATTATAGCACTATTATGAACTGATGTTTGGTCTTATGGCGAAGTTCACAGATACATTTTGACAAGTAGCCATGGAACATACATAAAGCAACACTTCTACATTGAAGACATAATTATATATGTTGTACATCAATTTACATGATTACATAAAAAGTTCTATATATCATTACCCATATGGTTAGCAAGCTTAACCAGTCCTACATATGAATAGACAAACATAATTAAAGAAGACAGGTTGCAATGTTCCTCAGGTCACATTTTCAGTCTTGGCTCCTAATTTGCCTCCGGATATCAGTCTTGGCCTTCAACCCACACCCTGGCAACCTCTCCTCCATCCTCCACTCCAAATGCATTACTTCTGCTCCCAACCACGCTCATTTACCCATGTTATGCCCTGCTTTTCTCCTCTACAATTCAACCAGCGTCCTCTCTTCTTCACTTATCCACACACGTTCAGTCTTTCGTGACTCCAAACAAAAAATTAACAACATTATCACACTGACCCAAATTACCAACACACGCACACAGCATTTTTTCCCTCCGTCATCCTTTCCCCACTAACCTGTATCTTTAAACAATGTCCTGCTGTATCCATAACCTCTGCCATCTGCGTCTTCGTTCTCATCTCTAGCTCCCCTCCTGCTCTTAGCCGTCACAGATGCCATACACACCACCTTTGATTTCCCTTCTCCCCCAACACACAGACCCACTTCGACTGAGCCTCTGTTTCTCTCCGATGACATTTTCATCACATTTTGCAGCTTATTTTATTACTTTATGCCAGGGTATTATGGTCTTTTACCCCCCACTTCCCACTTAACCCAATTCTTTTTCTTCATACCAAACACTTTATTTTCCCTCAACCTATGTTCCGTTCCCATGTCTACCAAACAGCTCACTATTTTAAGTTCCTTCTCAATCTTCCTTTCCTTTCCATTCACTTCCCTTCCTTTTCGTTCCCTCCTAAAATGTTTCTCGTACCAAACAGGGCTTAAGTCTCTTTTTATTGGAAAAATTGAACCACAAAGTGAGTTTAATTAAGAAACAAATGTAGCACTATAAGTATATGCCTGAAAAAAAAATATTTCACGCTGTAAGGTGATGAAAATCGCTTTGCATCATCATAATTAGAGTTCATATAACTTTTTTTTTGGCCAGGAAATTAGATTTCATATAACACCATGCATAATTGTTGGTAAAAAAATTTAACCCACATATTGTGTGATCTGAATACATGTTTAGTAAATAATACATTTGATGTTATCATAACATATATTTGACTAATTTAAATAAACTAAGTAAATTAGTTAAGCTGGTTGTTCGTCAAAAGTATATTGATTTCCTCAAAATACCTATTAAATAATTTATAGGGAGAATTACATTCAAGTCCCAAGGAAGAAGAAAAATGAAGAAATGGTCCCTATAGATTGCAAAATGAAAAAATGGTCCCATGGAGTTGTCAATACAGGCTTCTGGAGTTGTTAATGAGTTGTCAATACAAACTCATGGAGTTGTTAATGGGACCATTTTTTCATTTTTTTTCTTCCATAGGACCTAAGTGTAATTCTCCCTAATTTATATTGAAATTTCTCCTTTATGCAAACTTCCTCTACATTCGTAGTTAACATGGATAATTTTTTTGAAAAAAAAAATGAAGAATATGAGGGACAAGATAGACGAAGCTATTGTATTTACGACGGGACGCCATACTTCGCTTTGTATGATGAAAAACTGTAATTTTTTTTTGCCAACAGAAAAACTGTAATTTCTAGTAGGCTTGTCGTGTACTACTATCATATAAGAACGTGGACTAATATCTTAATGACAGATAATTTCTAATTCAGTATTTTTTTATAAATGCTTTTTAGTATCAATGCTTTTCAGTCATTATTAGTATTGGCAATTCGACCAAAAAAAAAATATCAGTACCGGCAAGAGTGGATCATGGATTTGCGCGATTATGAGTTTGGCGAGTGACGTGCCCCTCACTTAGATAGAGTGATGATCAGAGTCGATATTTGTTTACACAAGTGAAGGTTCAATATTGTGTACAGTGCAGTTGAGATTTTTTTCTTTTTGACCAGTCAGTTGGGATTGAACTGAACAAGCAGAAATTAAGCTATAATTACAAGTGTGACCAGCTACAAGTTGCAATAATCTTTTTCCCAGGCCTGTAACTTTTTGGGAATCACAAAAGGATCCCAATAGAAATTTAATCACCCATAAGTGTCCAATAACAACTAATGAGCGTATAGTAACAAGTTTTAATACAATAAACGACAATATTTCTATATTGCTCACTTATTATTAAGATTTTTTCATAAATTAAATAATTTTCTTGAAACCTCATAGTGGAAGAAGTTAGTTCCTTATGACGTGGTGAACCAAGATTCAAATTTTCACTTAAAAGAAGGGTTGACATGTAATGTCCAATAATACCTCGGATTCAAATTTAAGTGTTTAAACAGTCAAAGTCCATTTTACTAAATGTGTATTTGGGATCACTTAATTTTAAAGAATAAGTCCTTATTACGCAAGCTGAGATAAAACTCTTCTCACATACTTACCTCGTATACCGTGAATCACGATTTATAAACACTTATTGCCCAAAAATAAGCTATTTCAAACGAACACTAATATCAACGCTTATTGGTGCAAAGCCAAATACATTTATCAAGGCCATGCAAAGTATTCAATGTTATATTGTCTTGAGTGATCTTAGAAGTATAACCATTATTAGTAAAATAAATTAAGAACATAGTTACGGAAGATAAAAAAAATCAAATATATCATATCGATCTTAAATATAAGACTTAATTAACTTTTTTTAGAGAGATTAAAAAAACAAATTAAATTACTTTAAAGTATCTACATTTTTTTTTCTCTAAATTAATTTGTCTGACATATGATATAATTAAGTGATTATTTAACTTTCTTAATCTCTTTATAAAAAAGTCAACTAGACCTTATATTTTATGCGATGACATCTAAGTAAACAAAAAGTGAAAACAAATTTAGGCAGCATATGATTGAATTAAAGCTGTTTATATTATGAGAAGTTTAGAAGGCAACTCATTCCAAGAGATTTACTCATTGAAAAAGAGAACCTTGAAACTTATAAACTATACTTGTTTTTTTTTTTAAAAAAAACAACTTTCATGCACCGGACTCATAACCTCTCTTCTTTTGGACCTGCGTGCGTTTACAACCTTCTACTTCTCCCTCATCAATAATGCCACGTCTTTGATATAACAAACCTCCTTGGAACCATGGGAGGCCGTCATCATCGGTTGTGGTTGCTAAGTGGATTTTGCCCCCACCACGAGCCGCTGTCCGTGTTCTGAATCCTATATATTTGGACATTAGCAGCATTGGACAGGTAACTTGCTCAAATCCGCAAACTTGGTTTTGGAAAGCAAGCAAATTAAAGTCAGAGAGAAACACTATCTAGCTAGTACATACAGGGAAGTGGTGTGCCAAATATATTCTTACTGTTATTGTCTGTTTTCCAAGAAAAGACTGAGGAATGAGCTGGGGCTCGGATAGTAAGACCGAGGCCATGAAGAAGAAGAAAAGTAATGGGTCTGTTGGATCCATTTTCATGCATGCCGATTCCCAAGATTGGTTTTTTATGGTTCTTGGTGTGTTGGGGTCTTTCGGCGACGGCTTCACGGGGCCTACTCTGTTGTTTATTAGTAGCCGCTTGTTGAACAATATAGGAGGGGCCTCGTCTCAAATGGATGTATCTGCTTTTGTTCATAACTCTAATGAGGTTTCTCTCTTTTTCCTCTCTCTCAGTACACTCACTCATGCACGGAGAAACAGATCATAATTTGATTTTATTGATGATGCAGAACGCGGTGGCTCTATTATATTTGGCCTGTGGGTCATTTTTAGCATGCTTCCTCGGTGAGTTAATAATAACTTGTTACTGTCTTCCCTAATCAGACGAATCCTGATTTTGTCCTCTTGGCTTTTGGGAATTCCACTCGCAGAGGGATATTGTTGGACGAGAACAGGAGAGAGACAAGCAGCGAGAATGAGATCCAGGTATTTGAGAGCAATGCTAAGACAAGAAGTTGCATACTTTGATTTGCAAGTTACAAGCACGTCCGAGGTCATCACCAGCGTCTCTAACGACAGCATCGTAATTCAAGATTTTCTCAGCGAAAAGGTCCATATATATAGAAAAGAGAATCAGAAATTTAAATTTGTTTTTCCTTTGACTTTGTACTTTAATTCCTTTTGTTTATGATGATTCTGTAAATTCCTATGATGTTGACAGTGTCTTACAAACTAATATAGGTTCCAAACTTGCTGACGAATCTCTCTATGTTCGTTGCGAGCTACGTTGTGGCCTTTTCAATGTTCTGGAGATTGGCTATCGTAGCCTTACCTTTCGTGGTTCTTCTAGTAATCCCTGGTTTAATGTACGGAAGGACATTAACGGGGTTGGCCAGCAAGATCAGGGACGAGTATAACCAGGCCGGTGCAATCGCAGAGCAAGCAATCTCTTCCATCAGAACCGTCCATTCCTTTGTCGGTGAAGCCAAATCCATATCTGCTTTCTCCTCTGCTTTACAGGGTTCAGTCAAGCTGGGTCTAAAACAGGGCCTAGCTAAAGGCTTAGCCATAGGAAGCAACAGTATTGTGTTCGTCATATGGTCCTTCATTTGCTATTATGGTAGCAGGCTCGTCATGTACCACGGCGCTCAAGGAGGCACCGTCTTCGCCGTCGGAGCAGCCATGGCTCTTGGTGGATTGTAATCAATAAAAACCTAATCTTTTT
Organism: Inga oerstediana; assembly: GCA_963210345.1. Taxonomy (NCBI): domain Eukaryota; kingdom Viridiplantae; phylum Streptophyta; class Magnoliopsida; order Fabales; family Fabaceae; genus Inga; species Inga oerstediana. Next base: position 13,498,810 of record OY723403.1, on the reverse strand, counting down.
TTATACTAAAGAAATAATGTTTTTCAGAAAGTTTTTTCCAAGTTAAGCGTCACTTGATGTTTTCATAGTAACTCATACCATTAAAAAACTAACGTGAATTGACTGACATTTATTATTAACTTTTTCAAAGATAAAACTTAAGATTGTTCCATTTTGACACCTTAAGGGAACATTAAATTTCAAAAAACTTTCGGGTCCCAATCAAAACTTTCGTGTCCCCAATTAAAACTTTCGAAACAAATTTGTTGACCCTTTTTTCATTGATCACTCACGTAGTCATAATCTTGATGTTTTTGGTTTCTTTGGGAATTACAGATCGCTGGGAGCTGGTTTATCCAACGTGAAATACCTGTCAGAAGCGAGTTCAGCAGGGGAAAGAATAATGGAGGTGATAAAGAGAATTCCCAAGATTGACTCAGAGAACATGGAAGGTGAGATTCTGGAGAGAATTCATGGGGAAGTGGAGTTCGATCGAGTGGAGTTCGCATACCCATCGAGGCCAGACAGCATTATTCTGAGGGATTTTAGCATGAAGATTCCGGCGGGGAAGACGGTGGCGCTGGTGGGTGGGAGTGGATCAGGGAAGTCGACGGTGATATCACTGTTGCAGAGATTTTACGACGCAATGGGAGGAGAAATACGTGTGGACGGGGTGGGAATTAAGAGGGTGCAGCTAAAGTGGATGAGGTCGAAGATGGGACTGGTGAGCCAGGAGCCGGCTCTGTTCGCCACAAGCATAAAAGAGAACATACTGTTTGGGAAAGAGGATGCTAGTGAGGATGAGATTGTGGAGGCTGCCAAGGCTTCCAATGCTCATGATTTTATCTCTCAGTTGCCTCTGGGATACGATACCCAGGTTAGTGCTACTTATCATCATATATCCATTTCTATAGTTGATTACACAATAACTGACCCCCATTTGGCAACAGTGCATTCTCCACTCCGGTCCTTCCTCGTGCATGTTGAGATTTTCTTGCATTGTGCGAGAAAATTCCAAGAAAATAATGTAATCACACAAAATCCCAATAGTAAGTGATCAGCATAGACCAGTGTTATTTAGTGAAAAAAACTTGTGATTGCATTCTCACTTCTTGTCTTTCTTTGAAACCTCATAGTCATTCTCTTGTTTTTATATGCTCATCATATCTTAATGGTTCAAAAAGTGGACAAGTCTGCACCTCCAGCTTCTCATAAATGGCCCAGACTATTTACACATTGACCACAATGTCGTAGTGTTAGTGATCTAAACAAGATCAGCTAATGATTTTTGGCCCCCCACAGCTGTTAAATTATCCTTTTTTTCTTCTGTATGTGGCGTTTTTTAAACATCATTCCATATTACATTAAAGATATATTTTATTATTTATTTGCTGAAGATGAGCGTAAATTAATTAGTTTCAAACTGACCGTCATTGTCTTGAAGAAATAAATTTCTGTATGTCATCACCTCCTTCTTCACAATGACAGAAATAACAACAACCATGCTTTTTGCTGGCCCCTCCTAAAAGGACAAGCAGAACGTATTTTTAAATATTTCAAAATTAAAATTAAAATATTTTCTATTATATCTCCTACATCATTCGGATTTATGTGTGGGTGTGATCATACATATAATTAAACAACACTTGAAACAGAAGAGCAGCTCTTTTGGTTTAGAAGAGACTTCTACGAGTACCTTGCTGAAGCTCTGTTTTGTTTTTTTTTCTTTTCTCCAACCAAAGGTGTAGAAACTTGAAAGTTTTGCCCCATCGATCGTGTGAATACACAATGCAGAATAATATACTTGCAGCAGATAGGAATGAATGGATCGATTTGGTAGTGTAACTGTTTGACTGAGACCTGGATTATATATACATTAATTACACGGATCTAAATACTAACATTACATGAACAGGTGGGTGAACGAGGCGTTCAAATGTCAGGAGGACAAAAACAGAGGATTGCTATTGCACGGGCACTGATAAAAAAACCACGAATCCTCCTTCTCGATGAAGCAACAAGTGCTCTAGACAATGAATCCGAACGAATTGTCCAAGAAGCTCTGGACAACGCAGCTGTTGGACGCACCACCATCATCGTCGCTCACCGCCTATCCACCATTCGGAACGCCGACGTTATCGCCGTCCTTCAAAACGGTAGCCTCATAGAGATGGGATCGCATGATGAGCTCGTCGAAAACGAAAATGGGCTTTACACCTCTCTGGTTCGTCTCCATCAAACAGAGAAATCTAGAACGACTCAAGAGGATACCGTCAGCGTCACTTCTACCTCTTCCACCACCGTATCAGATAGGGACATGAACAACACAAGCAGCCGTCGATCTAACTCTGCAAATTCAATAGGACAGATCCGAGTTTCAATTGCAGATGAAGAAACCGTTGTGGCTACAGAAGAAAAGAAGCTCCCTGTTCCCTCGTTTCACAGGTTGCTTGCCCTGAATCGCCCAGAATGGAAGCAGGCAACTTTAGGGTGTTTCAGTGCGTTTCTGTTCGGTGCAATTTACCCATTGTTCTCATTCTCAATGGGGTCAATGGTTTCTACTTTTTTTCTAACAGACCACGACGAGATTAAAAAGAAGATAAAGGTTTATGCGTTTTGCTACCTGGGTTTATTGGCATCGTCATTGATTACTAGCATAAGCCAGCACTATAGTTTCGCTTACATGGGTGAATTCTTAACCAAAAGGATAAGAGAGAGAACGTTTTCAAAGATACTCACATTTGAAGTTGGTTGGTTCGATCAGCCCGAAAATACAAGTGGTGCGGTTTGCTCTAGACTCGCCAAAGATGCCAATGTGGTACGTTCTACTTGATTCTTTTCAAAATTTCCATAACATTGGATAAGCTCATTAGGCATACAGGGGAGAGGGGTTGTCTACATTGATTTTTGGGAAAATGTCAGCTAGGTCCCAAGCTAGGGGAAAAAATGTCAAAAAAGTCCCTTTGAAAAGTCAACTGTCTGACATGAATTTCCAATGACCATTTACCAAAATACCCCCTAAGCAATTTAACTACTGTCATTTGTTACAACATGTTATGCCATATTTACAACATCGTAAGTCATATTAACAAGTTAATCAATTATGTTTACAACATGTTACATTATATTTAATAAGTTGTAAACGTAACTGAAGAGGTTATAAACGTAACACAATCACGCATTTTATATACATGTTGTAAACGTAACTTACGATGTTGTTAATATGACTTACGAAGTTGTAAATATAGCATAACATGTTGTAACCAATGACAGTGGTTAAATTGCTTGGGGGGTATTTTGGTAAATGGTCATTGGGAATCCATGTCAGAAAAGTCCCTAGGGACTTTTCTGATAATTGACTTTTCAAAGGGACTTTTGTGGTATTTTTTCCCTAGCTTGGGACCTAGCTGACATTTTCCCTTGATTTTTCTCTTAATTTACTTTCTATTGAAGGTATCTACTATTAGATTAACTTTTAATGGTTGAGATTTAATAATAATATGTAAAAAATATCATTATAATAAAAATCTACCATAATAAATCTCAATTATTAAAAGTTGATATAATAATAAATATATTTAATGGAGTGAGAAATCAATGAAGATACTCTTTCCCAGGCATATTTTAAGGGGACACAATTTTTTTAACATTGGTGGTGATATTTAACAGGTGAGGTCTCTAATAGGAGATAGGATGTCTCTGTTGATACAAACTTTCTCCACTCTGATAATTGCTTGCACAATGAGCCTAGTGATTTCGTGGAGGTTCGCCATTGTTATTATAGCTGTTCAGCCCCTAATTGTAATCAGCTACTATACGAGGAGGGTCTTACTCAAGAGCATGACCAACAAGGCCACTAAGGCCCAAAATGAATGCAGCAAGCTAGCCGCCGAAGCCGTTTCCAACCTTCGTATAGTTACATCCTTCTCTTCCCAGGACAGAATCATCAAAATGCTCGAAAAAGCCCAAGAAGGCCCAAGACAAGAGAGCATTAGACAGTCTTGGTTTGCTGGTATTGGGCTTGGTTTCTCCCAGAGTATCACGGCCTGTACTTGGGCCTTAGACTTTTGGTATGGCGGGAAACTGATGTCCACTGGTCTAATCAAAGCAGAAGCACTTTTTCAAACATTCATGGTGCTAATGGGTACAAGCCGCGTCATTGCAGATGCCGGAAGCATGACTTCCGACATTGCCAAAGGCGCAGATTCTTTGGGCTCTCTCTTCGCAGTTCTCGACCGCCACACAAAAATCGACCCCGATAACCAAAACGGATACAAGCCCGATAAACTCACGGGTCTAATCGAACTTCACGATATCCATTTCGCGTACCCGGCCCGGCCCAACGACATGATATTTCGGGGGTTTTCTATGAGAATGGAAGCGGGGATATCAACGGCATTGGTGGGTCAGAGTGGGTGTGGGAAGTCAACCATCATAGGATTAATCGAGAGATTCTACGATCCATTAGAAGGGAAAGTGAGTATAGACGGGAGAGACATAAAGTCATACCACCTCAGGACCTTAAGAGAGCACATAGCACTAGTGAGCCAAGAACCAACGTTATTTGCAGGGAGCATAAAGGAGAATATAGCATACGGAGCTAGGGACAACGTTGACGAAGCAGAGATTGTTGAGGCAGCTAAAGTAGCGAATGCTCATGAATTCATTTCAAGCTTGAGGGACGGATATGAGACATGGTGTGGGGAGAGAGGAGTACAACTATCAGGTGGTCAGAAGCAGAGAATAGCAATAGCGAGAGCGATAGTGAAGAAGCCGGAGGTGTTGCTGCTAGATGAAGCGACTAGTGCTTTAGATAACCAGTCGGAGATGGCGGTGCAAGAAGCTTTGGAACGTGTAATGGTGGGGAGGACAAGCGTGGTGGTGGCTCATAGGTTGAGCACCATTCACAAGTGTGATGTGATTACTGTGTTAGAGAAGGGGATGGTGGTGGAGAAAGGGACCCACTCGTCCTTGCTGGCTAAGGGACCAGGTGGGGCTTATTTTGCTCTGGTTAGTCTCCAAAGGACGCATTCCAGTTCCATTAACCAACCCAACAGCTGACAAATAAGTGTTTGCATAGGCTTTGCCTGGTTCATGTCGCTTTCAACAAGCTTGTCTCTTTTCTTGTTCACACATCGTGTACTATATATATAATGCCTATTTCCTTAATTATAAGCCTGCGTCTTTTGCTCAAGTGTGTGAATACGAGGACGCGGGGCACAACTTTTTGCTTTTTTACCGTAAGTGTTTAAGATGATGCAGAATACCTTCAGATTATTAATGGTACTGCCCTTTTGTTGCCTTCTACTTTTATATATATTGCTGTTGTCACGCGCTTGCCGTATCAAAAGATTTGTGATATGCACTTTTTGGGGTAATAATGAATGGTCCAAGTTAGACAGATATGCATTCACACGCAAGCACATACATATTGGATCATGTACGTGTTGAGACTTGAAACGTATGTACTATAGGTTTTGGCATGTGTGCTTGTTTGAGGAGGAAAAATGACTTTTTGCAGTGATATGATGCCTCAAAACGAGAAGATGCACACAATGCGTATTTGTTTTGAGTACAAATGGATAGGCCACTAAGGATTATTTGTTCTTATAGTGTTTGTTTGGAATAGCGATCAAAACTTTTAAAAATAGTTTTTTCATCATAATTTATGAAATATAAGGTAAACATGTGAGAGAAGTTTTATCTCGAATTACGTGAATAAACATTTTTTGGGTCCCAAACAAACTTATAGTCTTAATGTGCATCATTGCTCAGTGCGTGGTTTGGATTTTGGATTGCAACTTTTTAGTTATCTTCCGGGACTCACCGTGACTTAGAACTGTGTGTGAAAGAGAGAAGTATTTGCCACTCGGATGGAGTGACCTAATAAGCATGAAGTTTAAATACATATGAGCCTTTTTATTTCTTTTTTTTTTTTATTGAAAAGATAACGACTAATTTATCGATATGCTATAAACAGTAAAATAAATTGCCCATATTCTATATGGTGGAATGAATTTATTGATATATTGAAAATCGTTTATAGTAATAACGACTTTAGATTTACAATGAATTTCCTGTCTTTCAATTTTCTCTCTATCACATCATCCTATTAACTCTGACACTTATAATTTTTAATATAAAACGGTTTTTAACAATTGCACATTTCCATCATGCGAAGGGTCCTTCGCCTTTCATGTTCGCGAGTTCAAACGAGCACATTGTGAAGAAAGGTGAAAAGTGAGATAAAGAAGGATATTTAAAAGGAGAGAGACCAAACTATTCAGATCTTGTTTGCATGTAAAAGAATTTTTTTTTTTTTTTATAGTAAAAAGTTTAGGTAGGTTCGGTACCAGTCCCCTACCAAGGCTAGGGCACGGCCCCAGGGCTCTTCGAGCGCTTACAAAGGACTTACGAGATCGCCTACCAATTAGGTCTCCCCATCGGTCAGAGGGTTCGAACACACTCCCTTGTGATCGGGGTGACAAGACCTTAACCAACTGTGTCAAACCTCATTGATTGCATGTAAAAGAATTTTGTTACGAGTGGAGGTGGGAGGAAAGGGGGAGATTATGAACTTTATTTGGTTGGGTGGGAAGTAAGGGGGAAAAAGTATTCTTATTTGATTTAGAAGGGATAGAAGGAATGTGAGTCAATTAAATGTAGGCAAACATTGCCCTAATATTTTATTCAGATATCAAAATTATTATTTTCTAATTTATCAATCATAAAAAACCTTTGTTACCTATTTTGTGTATGATAAAAAAAACCTTATATACATTTAAAATGATGATTTTAAAAATTTTAATATGTTAACTCATCAAATTTAATATGTTTTTTAAGTTTAAATCTAAATTCTAAATCAAATTATAATACTAAGACAACAAAGGTAACTATGGTATAATCTATATATAATATTTTATTGAGATACTTGTGATAATATTAAAAACATACAAACTTATCTAAGATTATCCCATGTATATACTTATGATCATGTTATAACATTTAAAACATATTTAATTAGAACATAAATCAATGAACTTATCTAAAATGATGTATTGCACAAAATGAATATATAAATAGACACTTGCAACTTGAAGGAATATTTGGATGGCCGGAGGAGCAACTTGCGGCAACAATAAGTAGAGGAGCATGTGGCTTTCATAAAGAGGGAGGAAGAGAGGGGAAACATAAATACTAATAGGAGGGAGAAAGATGACCTATTTGAATGAATTTAATAATATGTAGTAAGATAATATTTGATCAGATAGATTTTTTGATTTATTTGGCCTATCTTAGTAATATCACATGGGTTTTACAATCAAATGAGTAAACTTAAAATAATAAAAAATTAGCACGAGCATTTTAATCAAGATAAGATATAATATTTCTCGTTCTTAAAAAAAACCCTAAATTTGGAGGGCACAGGAGGGGAGGGACACACTAAAAGACAAATCTTCTCCCATCCCTTCCTTCTCACTTTTTCCAACCAAACACACTCACCCCACCCATTCCTCTTCTCCCTACCCCATCCTTGAAAAAACCTCGAACCAAACAATGCTTAAAAGGAGAGAGAATGAACTATTTAGATCCCATAATCATCTCCATAATAAATTCATACGGTTAGAAAAAATCAGAGCAAAAAATGAGATCCGAAAAATCATAACAAAACATAAGATACAATTGATTGAGTCAAAGTTTATGGAATGATTTTGTTATATAATTTTTAAAATAATTTTGTATCTATAGAAACTAAGTTGCAATGAATTAAAATTCATGGAATAAGTTGTTTAAAATATAAAGTATGCTGTTTTTTATATAATTATTATATTGAAAAAAGTACTTAAAATAAAGATAAATTATTTAATACGTAGGGTATCATAGAAAAAAGTACTTAAAATAAAGATAAAAACATCATAAATATTACAGTACGTTGGAATCTGTATGAAAATCGTGAAAGATGCGGGAGCACAAAAACCACGGGCCTGGAAAGTAAAGGGACTTCGGGGGGCGTCTAAAACCAAAACCTTACGGGACAAAACCCAAAAAACCAACGGGCTTGGTGTTGATGGATCGATTTTAAACCCACGCATTTAGGGCGCTCGGCCTCCAGCATGGGAATGGAAGACGAGTATTCGTAAAATTCTAAAATTAGAACAACTTTGAACACGAGGGATTGCTCTTCAGTTTTCGAAAATTTACTTCTTGTCTCCCAAATGAGTTTGAGCTCCTCGTACCACAGAACATAAATTTTCCTGCACACTTCTAATGAATCTTCCTTCGCTGCCTGTCCCAATTCTTCTCTCCGACATACAAAGTAAGGGAAGAATTATTATCAGGTAAACCCAAAAGCGATCAGGCTCTTCACTGCGTTTTTCTTTCTTCCTAGTGATCTGCTTGCTCTTTCCGCAGCATATTTTCCTGACAAAATCTACCATCTGCGAGGTACCTTATTCATATGTTTTCCGGTTTTCTCTTTCTTGCGTGTTATTGACATGTGCTCTTTTTTTTCCCCCATCCCCTACTCTTCTATTTTTTAAAAGATTGCTCGTTTTTTAGTTTTTGTTTTTGCTTTAGGGGCTGATATGAAGAGAAGTAGGGACGATGCTTATGCTTCTTCTCAATTAAAGCGACCCATGGGTTCTTCACGTGGGGATTCGTATGTTCTTCTTTTACTCTCCTTCGCATGCCAATTTCATTTTTCCTGTGGAGTTGATTGCTCATCTCTAGCAAGTACAGTTAATGCTGGAAGATTATTTATTAATTAATTAATTAATGATTTTTTGGTTGAATTGCTGGCGGCTCATCTTTTATTTGGCTTAAATTGACTATGGCATGGGTTCTCCGGTGTTAAAATCACATATCGGAGCACTGGTTGGTTTTTGTCATTTTCATTAAACTTACTGAGCAACATCATTAATGAACTCAATTGCCTTTAAAAAAACGAACAGAAGAACATGTGGTGAAAAGAAAAACTTGATAATATAATTTCGGAACAATATGACCATCAATCAATTAGAACATTTATTATATTAACTTGAAAGGTCTTAATGCTATAATTTTTGATATACTGGGTATCTGAATTTGTTATTATATTACACTTATGAAGCTATGGCCAATCCCAAATCCCTGGAGGAGGAGGAGTGGGAGGGGGGGCTACTTCACAGAAATTGACTACCAATGACGCTTTATCATATTTGAAGGAGGTGAAAGATATGTTTCATGACCAAAGAGAAAAATATGACATGTTCTTAGAGGTCATGAAAGATTTCAAGGCTCAACGGTAGACTCTTCACACTTAATTTTTAAACCGGTTAATTGTGAAATTCGGGGCTTAAACGATCAGTGGTCTTAGCTGTTTTTTTTTCCCGCTCTGCAGGACTGACACTGCTGGTGTCATAGCAAGAGTGAAGGAACTGTTCAAAGGGCATAATAACTTGATTTTTGGATTTAACACCTTCTTGCCTAAGGGGTATGAGATTACACTTGATGAGGATGAGGCTCCTCCAAAGAAAACAGTTGAATTTGAAGAAGCTATAAGCTTTGTGAACAAGATAAAGGTAAAAGTTATTTTCATTTGGTGAGGCTTCTATTGCAACTTCTGCTTCTTTCCTATTAGTTGATGAGTTTTGCACCTGCAGAAACGATTCCAAAATGATGAGCATGTTTACAAATCATTCTTGGACATTTTGAACATGTACCGCAAAGAGCACAAGGATATTGGTGAGGTCTATAGTGAGGTAAAATGTTCATCACTACTTTTTGCTATTTGACTCTTTGTTTTGGGCTGTCTTTTGAGAAAAGTTTATATTGCAATATTTTCTGTCTGCCCTTTGATTAATCTTACTTTTTTTGTTCATGATCTAGGTTGCTACCCTTTTTGAGGACCATTCAGATTTACTTGAGGAGTTTACTAGATTCTTACCAGATACTTCTGCAACGCCTTCTACACATCATGCTCCTTATGGTCGAAATTCGTTTCCACGTTTTAGTGAGAGGGCTTCTACAGCACCCATGATACGGTCAATGCAAGTGGAAAAGGCAATAAGATTGTTCCTCTCCCTTTACAATGAGTTTTATGAAACACTTTATTTATGCTGGGATTTTGAACTTTGACTTTTACAGAACCGTTATCGACGGGAAAGGCTTACTTCTCATGATCGTGATCCAAGTGTTGATCGTCCTGAACTGGACGATGACAAGGCACTAATGAAATCTCACAAGGAGCCGAGGAAGCGTGTTGATAAGGAAAGTAGGGATAGGAAAATTCGTGATCAGGATGACAGAGAACATGATCATGATAATAACAGGGATTTAAAATCACGATTTTCTGACAAAAAGATATCTGTCAAGAAGGCTGAAGGTTTTGGGTTGTCAGCTGATTTTACTTCTTATGATGACAAAGATACCTTAAAGAGTAAGCCATGATGCTATATTTTTGTAGATTGATCATATTTGATTCTAGAATGTTGTTTATTTATCATAACATTTCTGGAGTTGTTAGCCAGGGTTAATATGTAGATGTTCGTCTGTTCTACTTCCGAAAATAGTCTAATTAGAAGCATATTTGATGCAAGCACCGTCAAAGAGGAAAGGAAGCTGTAATTAGTTACATTGTCTTGTGCGTAATTTGCGAAAAGAATGTTTGTCAAGAACAATTCTCTTGGATTAACATGGGAGAGGGAGAATGTTACATATATTAAATGTTGCGGACATTATTCTCCTATTAAAGGAAGTAATATTAGAGAGACAAGGATACAATTAAAGTGAGTGTAGAATATGATATTATCCAAAAGCAAGCAAATGAAAAGTGGAAAAAAAATCTAGAGATGAGAAAAGAAAGAAGCATACCTATCTCTCTTAATATTTGACATTGAGATATTCTTAAAACAGTCATTTTCTGAATTCCAACGAGACAAAATAAACACATCCTTGCCCATTTCAAGTGTAACTTATGATTTAGAATCAAATTCTATGGCTAAAATATAATTAGCAATTTTTTAGATCTCTAAAAGTTCCCTATATTTACATTTCTCTTGTATTGTTATTATCTTTCTTGGTTAGGAAGTTACTGGTTTTTCAAATTTATAGATATCATTTTTTGGGGGGGGTGGGGATGGGATTTGATTAATCATTTTGACCTTTCTAGTTTTGTAACCTGTTCTTTTTGGAATGTTTGACTTTTATCAGGCATGTATAACCAAGCATTCAGTTTTTGTGAGAAGGTTAAGGATAAGTTGGGCAGTTCAGATGACTACCAAACGTTCTTGAAGTGCCTTCATATTTTCAGCAATGGAATAATAAAAAGGAATGATTTGCAGAATTTGGTAAGTGATATTATCTTGCTTTTATGAATCTTGGAATTTTCAGTATCTTGATAATGATACAACAACAATAACAAAGTCTTTACCCTAAAAGGAATGATTTGCAGAATTTGGTAAGTGATATTATCTTGCTTTTATGAATCTTGGAATTTTCAGTATCTTGATAATGATACAACAACAACAACAACAAAGTCTTTACCCTACTAGGTGGGGTCGGCTACATGGATTGCATGACGCTATTGTGCTATGTCAAAAACCAGATCTTTGGATAGATTATTAATCCAAAGATTGATAATGATGAATCAATCTTTTTACTTTACCCTCAAGCTTTAAAATGTGCACTTGCTTGTTAGAGAATAGTTTTATGGTGTCATCTATTGGCTGATGCAAGTTTTAGTTTGTTGTACTTGTCCAAATTCCATAAGCAACTCCTAGATAGAAAACGCTGCATGTTATTGCATAGTCAACTCTTTAGCTGGTATATGCTTTTACAGACAAATTTGTCGTTTTTCATGTGATCTCTAGTATTCAGATCAAGTGTGTATAAAGCAAGAAAAAAAAATAAAGGGGCTCGGATATGCTCAAATGATTTCAGGGTGGGTCAATTACATAAATCAAATAACAGATGTCAAAAAGCTGTTAATGAACATTGTCATGAGCCATCTCTCTACCATTTAGTCCATGTCTATGCCTTTTGAATTCATTAGAAGATCTGGTTATGTCAAGTTCAATAAGTGATCTGGGGCGCACCAGACTTTTTTCTTAGCTCAAACTTAATGGATTTTCATGAAAGCCCTGATTTTCTTTTTCCTTTATGGGTTTCTGTTTGTCACAATTATTACTCTAGATGACCTTGAATTCTCATTTTAGGTGACTGACTTACTCGGAAAGCACCCTGATCTTATGGATGAATTCAATGAGTTCTTGGAGCGGTGTGAAAATATTGGTGATTGTTTCCCAACTTTTTATAATTGGTTTTCTCATACATTCATATGTTAACGTTGATGACATCTCTGATATATTTGTTCTTGTAGATGGGTTCCTTGCTGGTGTCATAAGTAAAAGTAAGTCATTACATAAATTAGTTTAGCTGTCTTCCTTATGGTTACTCTTTTTTGTTTCTACCAAACAGTGTATCTTAATATTCATACTTCTTTAAGTTGAGCAAGGAGGTGATCAGATTGGTGGACTGAGTTCTTCATATGATATTTATTTTTACTCATCCCAAATATTTGTTTTTAAGGGAAACATTTGGAGAATGTTGTTGAATTACACAGAGTGATTTTGAATGTTGTCTTCTTTTCTTATCTCATTGGTGAATTTTGATGTTGCATATCTTGTTGATTTCAGAGTCATTAGGAAGTGACGGTCAATTATCCAGAACTTTAAAGTTGGAGGACAGAGACAAAGACCAGAAGCGCGAGATGAATGGAGCTAAAGAAAAGGAAAGACACCGGGAGAAATACTGGGGGAAATCCATTCAAGAACTTGACTTGAGTAACTGTCAACTTTGCACTCCAAGCTATCGACTTCTGCCAGAAGATGTATGAAACTTTTATTACATTTCTTTTCTTCTTGTCCTTATCAATATATTTTCTGTTGTGGAACTTCTTACTGTCTGTAAATTTTGCAGTATCCAATTCCTGTGGCCAGTCAGAGATCTGAGCTTGGTGCTCAAGTATTGAATGATCACTGGGTATCTGTGACTTCAGGCAGTGAGGATTACTCTTTCAAACATATGCGCAGGAATCAGTATGAAGAAAGCTTGTTTAGATGTGAGGATGACAGGTATAACTTGTGCTGGACTGCTGGTTATTTAGCATCCGTTTTAGTCTGATGACCCCTGCTTTATTTGGTCACTTTGGTTGTTATATGATTTTTAACCCTTTCCTACTGGATCATTGTTTTGCCAAAGAAAATATTTAATACACAGTGAATGGTGATGATTTTTTGATGTAGATTTGAGCTGGACATGTTATTAGAATCTGTAAGCTCAGCTGCCAAATGTGCAGAGGAGTTGTATAATAGCATTAACGAAAATAAGATCAATATGGAGGCTCCAATCTGTATTGAAGATCACTTTAGCGGTCTGTATCAAAATAATCTCGATCTAGAATGTTAATTTGAGGATTTTTATTGTTCTCTATTTTAAAGCTTAACAATCTATTATTCTGTCTATGTGGCGTCACATTTCAGCTCTAAATTTAAGGTGCATTGAACGCCTGTATGGAGACCATGGACTTGATGTACTGGACATATTACGAAAAAATCCAACTCATGCACTTCCTGTGATATTGACTCGTCTGAAGCAGAAACAAGAGGAGTGGAGTAGGTGTCGTTCTGATTTCAATAAGGTTTGGGCTGAAATTTATGCTAAAAACCACTACAAATCACTTGATCATCGGAGCTTCTATTTCAAGCAGCAAGATTCAAAGAACTTGAGCACTAAATGTAAGTTTAGTTTAAAATCACAATGATTGAAGAGTGTGTGTGTGTGGATTTATCTGCTTTGGCATGTCATAAGCCATGGATGTGCTTCAATAAGAGAGGAAATCAGGAAAGTAGACTAATTTAAAAGTACATGGTCAAGTAGGAAACTTCACCATTATAGTTCTGAAGCCAATCTCTGGCAGTTACTATGATAGTTATAACGACCAATTTTGCGATGCTGGGGTATAATAAATATGTTGGATCTAGCAATAGCATAAGCATTTAATCTCCAAGAGTCCACAAGTCTTATCTGAGTGTTTGTTACAAGTTGGAAAATTGTTTACCCAATAAAAAAACTTAACTGCTTTTGCAAGTTGCAACTTTGGCAATTTCTTGAGGAAGCTTGAAATGTGAGGTGCATTTTTATCTGGATGTTATGGATCATCATACTTTAAACACAGGACTGCTCTCTCTAAGAGTCTTCCCTTTTCTCATGGAACTCAACTTACATTTTTGCTGACATGCTTTCTAGGTGTAGGAAAATTTTTTATTGTTGCTGATTTTAATATGTGAGATTATATTTGATTTATCCAAACCTTTGGGTAGTTTTCAAGTCATTGGTAGATTTCAAATCCGTTTTAATTTTTTCTCTTTATTTAAATATACAGCTTTGGTGGCTGAAATCAAAGAGAAGAAAGCAAAGCAGCAGAAAGAATATGATATTCTTCAGGCTATCGCTGCTGGAAATAAACAGCCTCTAATTCCACATCTAGAGTTTGAATATTCGGATGTTGGGATTCATGAGGACCTCTATAAACTTATTCGTTATTCATGTGAGGAGGTCTTCTCAAGTAAAGATATGTCAAATAAAATTACGAGACTTTGGACTACTTTTTTGGAGCTGATACTTGGTGTTCCCTCTCGTACTCATGGGACAGAAAATGTGGAGGACAGGAAAACTGGGCAGCGGGTTGCCCATTTTGTTTCATCAAATACAGGAGGTGATGGCAACTCCAACGGAGATTCTGCTCTAATGAATTCAAGGTTGCCAAAATCTGATAATGAAGTGGAGGGTAGAGTAAATGAGGTAAAGAATGGTCAACAGTCTAGTTTAGCAGCCAATGACAAAGAAAATGGACCTGTTGACTGTGACCGTGCTTGTAGAGATGATCATCTAATGGATAAAGGGAAGAACAATGCAGATTGTAGTGAAAAAATCTCTGGGTTTAGTAAACAGGTTGCCTCTGATGAGCAATCAGCTATCAATAACAGTTCAATTGCAGTTAGAGGAGAAACCAGCATGACCAAGACCGGCTTAGAAATTACTTCAGGTCTGTAAACATGATAATTGCAACACTAGTGCTTTGCATGAATTTGGCTGTTTAATTTTGTTCAGTTATTTATCTTCGTTTCTGTTGTAATTACTGAATTTTAGTCTTGCAAAATAAAAAAAAAAACTCAAACTTGTTTTATTTCAAGGCTGTGTGCTTAATCCAGGAAGACCAACTGCTACACTAGGCGTTGATGATGGTGTTGCCATTTCTCAGGGTGGTAGTGGACCTTTGATGGAGGTATGAGTTCACAGTGGTGGCGATTTTCAACTTGTTTTAATTGAAGTACTTGTACTCAGCTTTTAGCCATTCATCTTTTCTCTCTATCTTCTTTTTTTTTGCCTTCTAAATTTACCCGTGTTCCATTCTAAGTTTTCGTTGGTGTGCCTATCCATCTTGGTGCAATAGGGACGGGATACTGCTCCTCCACTTCCATTAGCCAATGGAGTGCTAATAGAAAGCAATACAGTCAAAAGCCATGAAGAATCGGCCAGACCTTACAAAGCTGAAAAGGAGGAGGGTGAATTATCGCCCAATGCTGACTCAGAGGAGGATAATTTTGTTGGGTATGGAGACTCCAGCAGGCAGGCACTGACCAAGTCAAAGCATAATATTGAAAGAGGTAATTATAAATCTAGAAATGGGGAGGAAGAATGCTGTCCAGATGCTGGAGGTGATAATGGTGCAGATGCTGATGATGAGGACAGTGATAATGTTTCTGAAGCTGGTGAAGATGCCTCAGGTAGTGAGTCTGCTGGTGATGCATGCTCTCGGGAAGAGCATGAGGAGGATGAAGATATGGAACGTGATGATGTTGAGGGTAAGGCTGAGAGTGAAGGTGAAGCTGAGGGCATATGTGATGCACAATCTGCTGGAGGAGAGGGCTCATCATTGCCATTATCAGAAAGGTTCCTTTTGTCAGTAAAGCCTCTCACGAAGCGTGTTTCTGCACTTTCACTCGTTGAGGAAAGAAATAATTCCAGGGTTTTCTATGGAAATGATGATTTTTTTGTTCTTTTCAGGCTTCATCAAGTAAGGATAATGTTATGACTTTAGTGTTTAATGTATTAATTTCTTCCTTGGGCAATATGGCATTCACTCTTTGGATTTGGCAGATACTTTATGAAAGGATCTCATTAGCGAGAAAATATTCACTGAGTGCCGAACCAAAATGGAAAACAACAAAGGAGGCTTCTTCCCCAGATCCTTATTCAAGGTATCGTTTTAGATCTTGTTTTGATTTCATATTTGGGTAAATTCTTAATGTCTTTTTATTAATTGTCTGTCTTCTCTCTAGATTTATGAATGCACTTTACAACTTGCTTGATGGCTCTGCTGATAATGTAAAGTTTGAAGATGAATGCCGAGCAATAATTGGAAACCAGTCATATGTATTATTTACATTGGACAAGTTGATATATAAGTTGGTCAGACAGGTATGTTGGTTTCTTTTTCTTCTATCTTTACTTACCCATGACTTGTTTTTCATTGAAGTTTTGAAGTGTTGAAATTGTTTTCCTTCTTTTCAGCTTCAAACAGTTGTAACAGATGAGATAGACAATAAACTTCTCCAATTATATGAGTATGAAAAGTCACGGAAACCAGGGAAATTAGCTGATTCAGTCTATTATGCAAATGCACGTGTCATCCTTCATGATGAGAATATATATCGGTTTGAATGTGTAGGTCTTCTATGACTTCCCCCCTACACTCCCTAAAAAGGGGAAAAGAGAGAGAACCTTTACTTATAGAACTATGTGGGTTCTTGACCTTTTATACTATGTTGTTATTTATGGATATTATTTTCCAATGTCGTCTTATTGCAGTCATGTACCCCCTCTCGAGTGTTGGCTCAGCTGATGGACAATATGAATGAAAAGCCTGAGGTGTTTGCTGTTTCAATTGATCCAAATTTTTCCTTTTATCTGTATAATGATTTTCTGTCTGTCTCTCCTGGTAAAAAGGAACCTCATGGCATTATGCTGCAAAGGTACATATGCTGCAGATTAATATGTTTTGTTCACGTTTTGCTTTACCTGTTGATGAGTAGTTAGTTTATCAAAATATTAGGTGTTTCCTAAATATAGCGAATAAGCTGTTTCCAAAAAGAGATGAGGAGAACTATGAGTTAACATTATAAGTTAGTATATCTGTATATTTGTCAGTTGAGTTTATTAGGCCTACCAGTAGTTAATTTGCTCTTTAGGGCACCATTTTCTGTCGTGAATGGTGTTTGCCTACTTTTAGTTTTGAAAGTTTAGTACCAGTTGCTTTCAATTAGATGATGCATAATTTGGTGCTATCAATTGTATATGCAGAAACAAGCGCGGATATAGAGATCTAGATGAACTTACATCTATGTGTTTAGCCATGGAAGGTGTTAAAATAATAAATGGATTGGAATGTAAGATAGCTTGCAGCTCGTCCAAGGTATGTTGCTTTCCGTTTTTGTTAGCATTTGCCTCTCTTGGCATTCTTTCTTTCATAATAGTTATTCAAGTTAGCCGACGAAAATCTGCTAGCGTCAAGTGTTTGTATGATTATACCATTAAAGGTTAGAAAATAAGGGAGAACACACAGAAAATGAAAACAGAACCACACTTTAGCTTTTGAGAGGCTGGTCTCTCCTGTAGTGCGGAAAACCATCATCCATCTCACCCTGCCCAAAACACCACTAAAAAGCACTAGATGGATGATTAGTTTCTCTCATTTGTAACAGACTGCAGCTACGTTTCCCCATTTACACCTCTATTTTGGATTGAAACAGTTAAGCCTGACTCATTCTTCTTTCTACCTTTTCAGTGCTCAGACATATGTATTAATAAACCTAGACCCATCAAGTTTTCTAATTTGTTTCACACGTCTTAGTTAAGACCAGGGGCCATAATGTGAAGTATAAAGTGAGATTGTTTCTATATAATCCCAGAACTTTGTTTTTTCCCTTGAGAAAGAATCCTGACACCTTTAAAAGCACTTTTTTTTAGGTATACTTGATCTCTGTTTCACTCATATCTTAGTTAAGGACAGGGGCCACATTGCGAAATAGACATGAGATAGTTGTTAAAAAGTACAAGTCATAAGCTAGCTTGTAAATTGAAGTACCATATACGTGTTATGCAAGTGTATCTGTTGAAGACTTGTACTCACGACACCATTTGGAGCTTGGATTCTGGAATATTGATGCTGTATTCATGTCATTTCTATAATCTCCCAAATGCGTTATATGTTTGATTACATGTTCATGTGAGACTGGTCATAATGACGTGTAAAAGCATTCAGCCCTTTCATCTTCGTAGTATCATTTGTCTCTATTCAGCTGAGCCAGTTTGTTACTCATGTCGCTATATATTTTCACTCTTGTGGAAATTTTGGAGTGCCACGGCCTCATCTCCTGGTCTGACAGTCCTTTAAAAGGCATACGAACTCTTTTGTGCTGTTTTACTTATTTACCAGTCTCATTTGCAGATCTCCTATGTTCTGGACACGGAAGATTTTTTCTTCCGCCCCAAAAAGCAAAGAAGAACATCATCATCAGGGACCGTTTCTTCCCGGCATCATCGAGCTAGACAGGAAAGATTTCTCAGATTCTTATCAGTTTCATAACTATCTAGCCTCAGTGTGACTGGAACCCTCAAGGTAACTACAGGGTTTCAGAGCTGATCTCTTACATCTATTTAATGGTTGAAGAGTTTCCTGTAGCACTTACATATGTTTATAATAGTTTCGGTGCTGCAAACCTAGGAATTCTTAGGTTAGAGCACCTTATATATATGTAACCCCTTATCATTCCTTTATCATCACATGAAAGTGGAGAGGAATAGATGGGTCAGTGTAATGTGTTAACGAGGTTTAATGGGTGGGAAGTTGGCCAATCCCTTGTAAATAATCTGCCTCATAATATAGTTGTAGAAAGTTGTAACCAAATTGATTTCAAGTCTTCATTAGAAGCATGAGTTTCTTATTCTTTTCCATGCTTAGTCTTGTGTAGTTCATGTATTATTTTTTTCCCCTCTTTATGGCCATGAAGAGTAGATGCTCATTACTCGGATGTTCCTCACTGTCTTTTACTAAATACTCTAAATTATCATGTGAAGGATTTTATTCATTTTATGATTCGTGCACAAATCTGCGTTATACCTGTTTCTTATACAATGGGCTTATTTACCGTATTATCCCACAAAAAAAAAAACTATTCGCCTTTATCTTCCGCACAAGACAAAACCAAAATATGACTGTTTTGAAGAACCTACAAATAGATAATAAAATTGCAGTATTAAACGACCTCTAAATTTTCAAGTTTTTACATGAATGAATGTATCTTAGGATGTAAGTTTCGAGACGTCAGCAAGAACTCATTGTTAACTTTCTGGTGTCTTGAATCTGCATTTTAAATTGAATCCAACCCGTCACTGATTCTTTTTGCTGAGTTTTAGCTTTGGCCGGCAAGTATTTTTCCCCACCTAATGTTTCCCCAGTTCTTCACTTTACTACAGCATAGAGTTTTTCTTCTTATTTTTTTTATTTGTTTGGTATATTTCTTGGGCGAGCAAGGACCATGCAGCAATTTTCTGGGAGCAAAACGTGACAGAAAAATTCTCCATGGTTATTTTTTAGTAACGAAGAGTTGGTAGAGTTGGTCTGCGCTCTGTCTCTCACGCCGTTAGTGAAGCCAAATTTTGACCAAACGCTTACCTAATCCCCCTAACGCGCACTAACACACAAAGAATACCGAATGTGTTAACATATTGATGAATTCATAATAGAACTACTTGGTGTTAATCATATTGGGTTTTACTTGTATCTTTTTACTTTAATACTATCATCAGTCCTAAATATAAGATCCAGTTGATTTTTTTAAAAATATTAAAAAAGTAAATTAAATTATGTTAAGGTATTTATATTTATCACTTTTTTCTTCAAATTATTTTGCCTAACTTATAAACTGATATAGTATAACTTAATGATACACAATATATGATATGATTAAGTAATTTATTTAGGTTTCTTAATCTCTCCACACAAAATCAAGTAAGTCTTATATTTAAAACTGGGGGGAGTTTAATGTTTGACCTTATATATATATATATATATATACACGTATGTATGTATATATATAAGATGGCGTGGTTTTCATCATTTTTGAATGAGTCTTTTAACATGTATATATACGTTGCTAAACTTAGCCCATAAGCAAAGAGGCTGTGTCTAGATCATTGACTTCAACACCCATTATTTTCTCCCGCGTGACGTATATATAACCTCTTCTATCTATTATTGTCTGTTTTGTGTATATAATTCATCGCGTGCCACGAAAAGAAACCTGCAAACTAAATCATTATTATTTGTAATAATGTTATATTTCACAATAATGCAGCAAGGAGAGAGAAATAACACGGTGCCTGCAACTGAGGGCGTCCATAGCTGTTTTTTTTTACTCTGTGGTTCAGTTCAGTTTACAACTAATGCTGAGTGCGTATGTTGCCGCCCTTTTAGTGTTCAGTTTCTGCTTTCATTAACGAAATTAAGGAAACATTTTAACTATATTATTTCCTCCGGTCCTAATTATAAGATAAAGTTGACTTTTTTAGAGAAATTAAGGAAACCAATTAAATTACTTTAGAATATTTATATTTATTTTTTTTCTTCAAACTAATAAACTGATATATAATTTAAGGATACTAAAAATATAAATACTCTAAAGTAATTAAATTGGCTTCCTTAATTTCTCTAAAAAAGTTAACTTTATTTTATAATTAGGACAAGAGAGAGTAGTTTATTCTTCAAAAGATCTAGAAAAAATGAAAATAGCAGCCTTTGAATGACTTCCCACGTTCATATGGCTAATTAAAAAAATGGACGACTTCATTAAAAATTAAAGAAATAGGCCATGTTCAAAGTATGTGGCCTTCTTGGGAATATTATTAATTTATTAAAGAAATTGGACATGTTCAGACTCGGATGTCTGTCTTCCATGTGCTACTTAACTTATATAAACAAAACCGAAAGTGGCCTCCGTTAAGCGAAGCGATCGAAGCGAAACGTCCATTAAGAATAATTCAAAAAACCCAGAAACCCATACGAAGGTTCCCAACAGAGTCAGAGCTATTTCAAAACGGTGAAGCTTGTTCCGTTCGTCGCTTCACAACCGCGTTTTTTTTTCCTGTATCACATTTATATTCAACAACACACGTCTTGGGCTTTTCATTGTCTTCATTTTTTCCAATATCTCTGATCTTTCTTCATTGTTCTACACTTTTTTCTTCTTCTCCCTTTAATCACCCTCCTCTGTTCTGAACAACTAAGCTAGCAATGTTCGTTTCTAGACAAGTTCTTCTGGTTGTTCTTTCAGTTTGCTTGCTTCTCTTACCAACCAATGCAGCTCGATCTTTACCCAACAAAGTTTTACAAAGTGGGTATGGAAAACAGGTTGAAGATGAATCGGTTATGCAATTTTCAGAGGCCCCTGAATACAGAAACCAGCATAAGTGCCCTGTAATTGACAGAGACAATTTGGAAGTCGTATGTGACTCATCATTGGTTCACATTGCGATGACTATTGATTGGGAATACTTAAGAGGATCAGTAGCTGCGATCCACTCTGTTCTCAGACACACTTCTTGCCCAGGAAATGTGTTCTTTCATTTCATTGCTTCAGATTCAAGATTAAAGAACAAGCATGATTTTGAAGGAATAGTTCAATCCACCTTCCCTGCTCTGAGATTCAGAGTCTACGTGTTCAGAGAAAGTCTAATTAAAGATCTTATATCCCCAACAATACGCCAAGCTCTGGAGAATCCATTGAACTATGCTCGAAGTTACCTAGCTGAGTTGCTTGAGCCCTGCGTTGAACGAGTGATATATTTGGATTCAGATGTTATAGTTGTTGATGATATCCAAAAGCTATGGAAGTTTTCACTGAGTGGATCAAAAGTCATTGGAGCTCCAGAGTACTGTCATGCTAATTTCACAAGATATTTTTCAAATGAATTTTGGTCCAGTCCTGAGTTCTCAGAGGTATTTGCAGAAAGAAGGCCCTGCTATTTTAACACAGGAGTGATGGTAATGGACTTAGCAAAATGGATAAAGGGAGGCTACACAAAGAAGATTGAGAAGTGGATGGAGATTCAGAAAGAGAGAAGGATCTATGAGTTGGGGTCTCTTCCTCCATTTTTGCTGGTTTTTGGAGGAGAAATAGAGGCCATAGAGCATAGATGGAACCAGCATGGTCTTGGAGGAGATAATGTGGTGAATAGTTGTAGAAGGTTGCATCCTGGTTCAGTGAGTTTGCTGCATTGGAGTGGTAAAGGCAAGCCATGGTCAAGACTTGATGCTAAGAAGCCATGTCCTGTTGACTTTTTGTGGGCGCCTTATGATCTCTACAAATCCCGTTCTCACTCGCTTCAGTGACAACAGAAACATCAGTCTAGGATAATTATTTTTGGGATTCATGTGTATAAATGGCCAAGATTCTTTTGTGTGTACATATAGAGAGAGGGAGAGAGAAACATGAAAAAACGGCATATTGTGTATTTTATACTGTTTTTGATGCACCTAGCGGTGTGGTAATTCAGAGAATCACGTGGCCATGTGTTGGATGAATCCTGCATAAACGCATTGGGCACAGAATTTCACTTCACAACTGCAGAAAAAATGTTTCAGAAAGTGTTCAGTTCACGGGTTCGGTTCTTCAATTTATCTCAATTTAACTAGTCCATTTGTTTGCCTTCAGATAAGAAAGGAAAAACTATTGTCCAAAAATAATAATAAGAAAGGAAAAACGATTCCTTTGTTTTAGCACAGTTTCTTAAGTAACCTCTAGGACGTATTACAGACACTTCAAGTGAAGTCTGATTACGTAGAATCCATCAAAGAAACTAGAGAACCACTCTTCTTTAAAGTAGTTGATTATGCCTTGATCATCAAAATATTGAGCGTGAAACGAAGTTTCTGAAAGAAAAATTAAGAGTTTATTTAATAGATACATGTTAATTGAAGAAAAAAATTTCATGCTCTCCGATCTTTTAATTAAGAGACGAAATTAACCAATATGATGGGTGCTTCATTTTTTTCAGGAAAAAATATTTTTGGGCTATATAGTTTTTTTTTAAGTTGTGTCATTAACAAAACTTATTCATAATAAACATTTAGATATAAATATATAGACACGAAGATAAGTTGTGTGCACGATTACTTTTAAGAGTGCCCCTAAGATTATATGGTCATTGTTGAATAAACTATTGAGATTGTAAAAGAAAACCCAGTGAATCAGTGGCCAAGCCAACATACAGGGCAGGGTCTACGATCTGTGTCTGGGAATGCTGAATGAAGGCGAGGGCAAGCAAATTGGAGGCGTTACATGAGAAATTTCACAACTTGCTATATTTCATTCACAAGATTCATAAGAATGTACAAGGTGGTGTGCTTCTTACCAATGTTATGTAACCCGGACCAAACCGGCCCAGAAACCGGCCGGTAAACCGGTCCAGGTTACAATTTTTTTTAAAAAAAATTGTTTTTAAAATTTTCTTTTAGAATTTCATACTATATGTCTAAAATCTTCAATTTATCACCGGTTTGATCCCGGTGTGCTCCGATTTGGCTCTTAACCCAGTATCCCGACCCTTAACCCAGTACCCCGACCGGTTCAATACCCGGTCCGGGTTTTAATACCTTGCCTCTTACAATGAATCAAGAGTGAGATGCAAAAAAGAATATTATTAAAGATACTATAGAAAATTTGGAAGGAGAAAAATTGAGGGGTGGGGGAAGAATATACATGCCTTCCTCCTTTCTCTCTACAACAGTCCTACAGCACAGCTTAGATACAACCTGTTCTCCAACCCCCTCAAGTGATGACCCAATAGCATACACCTGCCAGTTGTGGAAAATGAAAAAAAAAAAAAACTCAAAATATTATCACAGGCATGCCAAAAACAAAGAGATTAGATTAAGGAAGGAAACAATGACTTTTTTTTTTTGACCTGGTAAACAAGGACTTAATGAGCACAGCAATGTGTTACATCTCAGTATTTATGGCCAGATTTACACATGATTAATTTGCGGATATGACTCTCAGAACAAGACAGAACTTCTTGAAGGGCCATGGCTGTACTGACCAGAAAAGCAACTTTGCAAGGTAGTCGCGAGAGGTGCCTACAGCATCACATAATCTTTTATCATCATTTGAATGATCGTCTATATTTCTTTCCATTGACAAATGCACCGACTTAATGTTAGCATTATCCCCAGTGACTCTCCTCAATATGTTTTGAACAAGTTGGCGAATTATGTCCTCCACTCCTGTTGATGGCCGAGCCAGTTCTGTCACCTGTTATAGACAAATTACACATATCAATGACTGACAAAGTATAGTGAAGTACCAGGATGTACATGATATCGTGAATCATGAACAGAAAAGAACATAGATTAGAAAACATCTTGAGTCATTACCATATCAGGGTCCAGAGACCTAAGATACTCCAACAAATTGTTCCTGTTCCCTCTGTCATGTTCTACTTGCAAGATTTCCTGTTTCTGGGCATTTAGTTCCTGGAGGAGGAAAAAAAGAAGAAACAACATTCTGAGATCACCTTGCAATGTACTGTATAACTCAACCTTCCTCCCTCTAAATGACATGCAATGCAACTGAAGAAACTGTATCTTTCAGGGAACAGGCAGTAAAACCAAAGTCAATCTTGAATCAACAGGGTTAGTGTTTGTCTACTTTGAGAGGGATCATTGATGGCTCAAGTGTCTCAAGAAATCAAATCACAAAGGATATAGAGCCAATGCCCAGCACATTAAACATTATAGATTGCATATATAGTGATATATATGTAGGTTCTCAGTGAGGTGTTTCCCACAACTTTTGAAGTGATTTGCACTGAGAAGTGAGAACAAACAACAGTGAAGAATAGAAATAATATACTACCTCTAATAATTAATATAAGACCTAGTTGACTTTTTTTTGGAGAGATTACAGAAGCTAAATAAATTATTTTAGATTTAGATTAAAGAAGCTAAATAAATTACTTTAGAGTATTTATATTTATCTTTTTTTATACCAAACTAAATTGTGACTTATAAACTAATATATAATCAAATGATACACAACATATGTTATTATTAACTAACTTATTTAGCTTCTTTAACATCTTCAATAAAAGTCAACTGAGTCTTATATTAAGTACCGGAGGTAGTATTTATCAAAATTAGACCATTCAAAAACTGATAGCAAATTGGACAAATAAGATTATCCCCTGAAAAAACTAACATATAACAAGCTTATGTAACTTCTGAATTGTCAGAAGCCAACTAATAAAATCTTAAGAAGGCTAGATAAGCGTTTTTCTCATTGTTGAGTAGACAAAAGTAGTATTCGTTGCTGCGCTCGATAATGTTTGAGGCTGTGAAAGCCAACCTTATTAACTAAGCTTTCGAACATCCCTCAATATACTAACTTCACAATCTCGGCCAACAGGGGGAAAAACAAGAGAGTTCCGATTGAACAACAGTAAACACTGTCATGGTGATTAATGCTATGAATATTCCCACGAATCTAGCTCTCGCTCTATTGGATGGACAGGATAGAGTGGTATGGA
The DNA here is from genome assembly GCA_963210345.1 of Inga oerstediana. NCBI lineage: Eukaryota > Viridiplantae > Streptophyta > Magnoliopsida > Fabales > Fabaceae > Inga > Inga oerstediana. The sequence goes on along the minus strand of OY723403.1, from coordinate 13,473,145 downwards.
AAGGAAGTAGAGGGAGTGAGTTTTCAGTAGCCCAATTGTATCAAAGAAGGCGAGGGGTTGTAGATGGGGTCAGGGAAGAAATTTGGAAACATGTGTGGAAGGTGAAGGTCACCAGAAGAATCCAAGTCTTCTTATGGTTGGCAGTGCAGGACAGGTTATTGACAGCCTTACGTAGATCCAGAATCCTCAGGGGAGAGCCAAATTGTGGTAGGTGCAGAGTTGGGGTTGAAGACTATGACCATGTCTTGAGAAGCTGTCCTGAATCTCGTGTGATATGGGAGGCGCTAGGTGCAACAAAGGTATGGCCTCAGTTCTTTATTATGCCTATTTCAGTTTGGTTTTTGAATAATCTAAATAGTAGAGTGGAGTGGGCCACCATTTTTGCTATTTGTTGTTGGATGATTTGGAATTGGCGTAATAGATTGTTATTTGAGGAGGGGTTTACCATACCTAACCGTCCTGAGCTCTTTATTCATAAATATGTTGATGAGTGTCTAGCATCCAATAAGAAAGTATGACGAGTTGGGGTTAAGAAAATACCCGAAGGAAGTGAAATGGGGTTTTCCAAGTGAAGGTTGGGTGAAGTTGAATTTCGATGGAGCTGCAAAGGGTTGTCCAGGGGCGGCAGGATGTGGTGGGGTGTTGAGGAAGGCTGATGGTAGTTGGTTGAGTGGTTATAGTGTACAACTAGGGATCTGCGATGCGATTACGGCTGAACTCTGGGGAGCGTTTCATGGCTTGATGTTGGCGCAGGAGTTGGGCATCCCTAGAATTGTAGTAGAGGGAGATTCGACATCGGCGATTCACTTAATACAGGAGGCTTGGATTCAAGGTAAGTCAAATAACAGGATTCTCAGCTCGTGTTTAAGACGGAGAAAAAAAATATGCAGGTTTGTTTCTCTCATACACTTAGGGAAGGTAATACAGTAGCGGATTGGTTAGCTAATCATAGTTACAACTGTGAGAACAATGTAGTATATTATAATAGAGGTGGTGCCATATCTGTATAGTGATCAGGTGGGTGTTGTTTACCCACGAGGTTGTTTTGGTTGATAAATGAAACAGCTGGCATAATGCCCAATTTTTACCAAAAAAAAAAAAAGTGAACTAATAAGGAGTCAAAGGATTACCTCCTTCACGTTTGTTAATTCAGACTGCAACTGATGAATGTAATTCAGGGCCTCGGGAGATAAGTCCCCAAACACACGAAGACTGCGACTTTCCAAATCTTCGAATCTCACGTCAGAACTAATCTCAACGTTCGTATCTTTACCATTCAGATCCTCCGAAATCACTGTCTGGGTAGGACAATTCGATTCTTTTTTGACACTAGGAGATATATCAAGATTTCTCATCAAGGACATCCTATACTCTGCACTCCACAGAGTGTACCTAAAATTGAAGAAAACAGTTCACAAAAAAGAAAAAATCGAACTTCCAAAGAAAATTGAAAAAGAAAAGGTAATTACTACCCAGTGACAACGGATGAGAACAGAAGGCGGTCCAGAGGATGCTTTGAAACCGTTACGTTAACGGAGAATTGATCGGAGGGCAACAATCCTAGCATCGAGGAAATGGTCTGCTTCATGGAATCCTTGGCTAAATCAGAAACACCCTTGGAGATGACAGAAGTGTCGAGAGGCTCAATCCGCTTAAGCATGTTGGCTATCACAGCGAAGCCACGGTCGAAGGTGGATTTCCGGGTGGAAACAAATTCGTCGGACACTCCTCCACCGTCAACGCCGGAGACGAGGCAGGAGAGGGATGTAGTGGGCAAAGAGGAACGCCGAGGTGCGGCGGCTGAGGATGATGAAGAAGGAGGGATGAGGAAGCGGAGAGGAGTGGATTTAGGAGGGTGGAGTGAGAAGTCAGCGACGCGAGAGAAGAAGAAGGAAGGGGCAGAGACCGCCATGAAAGAATTGAGCTGAGAAAGGAAGAAAGCGGGCGCGAGGTGGTCTTACCTCTTACCCACTGGTCTTATGTTCCTTCGTCCACAAATAATACTCCCTCCAATAACTAATTTTTATAAGTTAATAAAATTTTAAAAGTTATTTATTTATAAAAAAAATACGTGTTAAATTTTTTTTTTTTTTGTATTTCATGGACAAGAGAAACACTCTTGAGGGCCAAGTAAGACCCTTAAGTGTGTGTTTGGCAAACCTCCAAACCATGGTTTGCGAAACCCGAGACAAAACTTCTCTCACACACTTACCTCGTAAGTTGTAAAAGCTATTAAAAAAAGCTAATCCAAACACACACTTAAACGTTCTTACAAAGAGCAACAAATTGCTAATGCCAAAACCAAATCTTAGTTGAGATTAGCTAATAGTTGTATCAAACAAAAACCTAAAGGATCTTTCAGTATTAATAGATCATTGTTCAAATTTAGTGCTAATTTGGCAAAAAAAAATCAGCGTATCTTAGAGCTTCTCTGTGAGAATGATAGATCTCTAAGTCTCAATCAAGGTAGATTAAACTCCTCACTTCCTCTATCTCGGTGTAGAGTGGGTGAAATTGACCACTTAACTGAAAAGAGCAACTGGATTGCTTCCGTTGAGTCAGTGAATAGCTTAACTTGTGTGAAATTCATTGATTTGCATATTTGAAGTCCAATCCTAATAGCTTGAATCTCAGCAGACATTGAGCCTAAAGCGAAATTCGTGTGTTGTTGGAAGCCACAGATCCACCTTCCTGCACTATCACGAACAACTCCTCCTACATTTGATTCTCTATGATTGTCCACCGCAGCATCCACGTCGACCCGAACAAATCCCTCTTAGGGCGCGATCCATCTATTTGATGCTCTGTCCGAAATTCTAAAATTGTTGTGCTTAAGTCTTCCCTCTTCAATTCCTTCATGGAGAAAGTGGAGACCTCTATGAATTAGTAGCCGTGGATCATCACTTGTTCCTTCAAATGCCTTCCTGCACCTATTCTTCCAAATAATCTAGCATAGCGAACCGAAAACCCTCATCCATGGCCACTGGACGAACTTGTGACCACTAGGCGAGTGATTCATATTCCATTTAATCCAAATCTGTAAATTGTCAGAGAAAAAAAGCAGAGTAATTAATTGGATTAATACAAGAAAACCACACACTACTCACTAACTCACAGTCTCTCAAAGCATAAATTGTTGTTTCCTCACAATTGTACTCAAAAGGACACTCAGTATTTATGCTCACATCTCTCTTAGCTCGGATTGAGTTCGTAGGAATTCTCTCTTAGATTAGCTGCCACATAAAGAATTTGGCCCTCTCGGGAATAGACCACCTCCAGATACTTTGTTAAATTGGAATATGTGTTAATTTTTTAATATCCTTTCTAGATAATTTATATTGGAAACTATTGTGTTAATTTCATAAAATCAATAAGGATAGTTTAAAAAATAAATATGAAAGATGAAGGAAATAATTGACTTAGACTTCAATTGTAGTTTAACAAGTACTCTTTAGCCTCTAAACGTAGAAATTGGTTAAGCGACTTGTGTTGGTTATAAACAACTACTAATGTACGGATGCATATGCTTCAACTTATATCTTTCAACTTTGCATGTGTACTATTCAATACAATTATGTCACCATTTTTTTCGTTCCATGCTTAATCAGTTCTTATCAGTTACTTACTTTTCAAGTATAGCTTTCCACGAACACGATAACTATTATTGCTTCGATTTCTAAGTACAATCTATTTAAGCATTGTCGTGCGCAGTGTGACGAAAATTTTAATTACATGCAATTAATAGTTCCTTTAAGTCGTAACTTTCTAAGATCCCTAATTCACTTTGCATTTTAAATTTATAACTTTGTTTCTATTCATCGCACTCATTATGAGATTTTTATCAGTATAGTTTTCAATACAAATAATTAAAAAAAGATATTTTAAAAATACCAACACATATTTTTCATAAATTACTAACTTTATTAATTTCTTAAGTATTACAAATTAGTTATGCAACTCACACATTTAAGATTGGAGGGAATATTTATAAAAATACTTATCAATTATCAGGGTAGCTATTTTATGTTTCAACTTGATAAGAAGCACGTAAGAACGCATAAGTGGTATGAGCCTTGGCAATTCATATCCACCGTTAACACTCAACTTCAACAGTGTGTGTGGACCACCCCACCCCAAATTGCAGCCTTCCAGGGCACCTCAACACCGCAAATGGCCTCACTGTTGCAACTCTGTTTCCAAAATTCACATCATTTCTGAATTGCTTTTTGCCTGCTGCTCCAATAAGCTTCCATTTTGTTAACTTCTCATCTCGTTTTGTTTTCTTGCTTATGATGAAAGTAACTTTCAAGTCCGCTTCGTTTGTCTCACTTTCAACTAGAGGAGATTTTGTTTTAGTTTCAAACATTTTCTTTTCGGTTTTTGACATCAGATGGACGCAGGAAAAAAAGCTTGCGACATCATGGCGATCATTACATAAATAAGATTTAAGACTACAACAAAAATTTGACACAGTTGGTAGATGATCGTGTCTCTTAAATATGATGTACTGACTTCAAATCAATATGATGTACTAACGGCAAATTTAAGAGACACGTGTCTCTTAAATTTGCCGTGTGTATGGAAAAAAGTTTATTAGGAAAGACAAAACCTTCTTTAGTGATCTCTATACTTCAGGAGGATTAGTCTTAAACTATCGACTATGAGATACCGTCGGATTCTTAAGAAAAAAAGATTTAAGACTACTGTGTTGGGCTGTTTTGGGCTTCCATTATATTAGGGGGGGAAATATAAGACCACCACTTAATACATAAACCACCTAAGTAGTTTGCTGCTGTGAAAGAAGGCCGCTTCCGAACGGTTACTAACGACTGTAGGGGTGTTTACTTGGAAGAATTTAAGGGGTTTCAAAATCAAGGGCATGCTTGTTTGTTTTTTTCCAGCTTTTTATTTCCAAAACAGTATTATAATTTTTTTTTGAAAATAAGTTTTGAAAAAAAAAATATTTGGATAGTGGGTTTAAAAAAATATTTTTTTGAAGTTATGTGGCAGCAATTATCACTAAAAATGACATGACGGTAGTTGATGGTGGTGGTGTGAGGTGAACAAGTGCGACCTCCAAGAATATGACATAAAAAATAAAAACAAAAATACTTAAAAATTGTTTTGATTTTTAATTTTTAAAAATAATTTTTGTTTTAAAAACAACTAATTTTTAGACAAGTTTTTTTTAAATAAAAAAAATTTAAAAAATGGAATTAAATAAGTCCTAAATTATCGAAAAAAATGTTACCCAAATATGGTTTCTTATTTTGGCCAAAATTAAAAAGCGAGCTTTCTTATTCTCTCGAAAATAAAAGTTTATTATCTGGGGGTATTAGTCTGTTTTTGTATTTGTAATTCAATATTGGTAGAATTTATTTAGGATTATGGTGGGAAAAAGGAATTTATTTAGGATTATATTCAAGAAAGGGATGCGCAAATAAATTATGGAAAAAGACACTTAAATACCACTTGAATTTTAAAATCCTAAATTGATTTTTTTTTACAATAAGAGTAATATAATTGACAAAAATAATATATAACAATTAATAACTTATTTTTAAAAAATCACTAATTTAAGATTTTAAAATTTAAAATGATATTTATTTATTTTTTACTAATAAATTAAGGCAAATTAATTATCGTCCTTTTCAAGGGAATGCTGCCCATGGAAAGCAGCCAATCCGGAAAAATTTTTGTTCTAACCAATAAACTAATCTTCTGAGCTTGGCTGGCATAAAAAAAAAAAAAACTATTCCATCCTGTCTTAATATAAAGTTGACTTTTTTTAAAGATATTAATAAAATTAATTAAAATATTTAAATTTATTTTTTTAAAATTATTTTACCTAAATTATAAAATGATATATAATTTAAATATATAAAATATATGATAGAATTAATTAAATAATTTATTTAATTTTTTTAATCTCCTAAAAAAAATCAACTCACCGTAAGTGAGAAGGGAGTACTAGTTACCAAGCGGTTAATTTAATTGGCAAGTGTAATAGTAGTTATACTCTCAGAATTACAATAAATATTTGTTTTTTTTTGCCATTTACAATAAATATTTACTAATTTATATAAAAATTAGATTTCATTTTCAAGCTATACCTAACACATTTTTAAACTCCATTTTAATATTCATATCTATTTTTATTTCCATCAAAATTAATTTTAAAGTACCAAACGATACTACCTTCTGAATTACAGTAAATACTTGCTAGTTTATCAACTTAATCCAATTAACCTGTGAATGTTCTTGCTACCAAACAGATGCGCCAGAGTGGTTGGCGTGGGAGGAATTGATGTCAGGAGCGGGATGGTCCATTTCGGATCTAGAAATTACCCTCGTCCTAATTGATGAATAGGTTGTATAGAATAAAAGGAAATATTGAAATTTTAAAATTCTTAGAAAGAAAAACAAGAATTAACCAAAAAAACGGTGAAATTCAAATAAAAAAGAAGAAGAAGGAGGAGAAGAGTATGGTGTGGGGTCTACATTAATGACAAAGGATTAATTAGAGAAAGATAGTGGGGTCCACACAAAACCATGGTTTGAGATCAAACATTGATTTTGCAAAATTTGAGATGTTTAGATATTTTTTGTAAAACCATGGTTTGAGACCAAAACCATCGTTTAACAAAAAGTTAGGTGTTTAAATAATTTTTTATAAAATCATTGGTTTTGTCTCCAAACTATGGTTTTGTTTCTCATCTAAACACACACTTAGTTACTTGACAAAAAAAAAAAAAAACACACACACACACATACAGTTACTAGAGCTGATAAAACGGGCCGGGTTGGCGGGCCAGCCCGCAAAAAACAAGCGGGTTCGGGCCGTCGTTTGTATTCTAGCTAAACAGGCTCCGCGGGCTGGTGCAAGCTGGCCTGTTGGCCCACCCTTTTTTTTTTAATTTTTTTCTCCTCAAATGTTCTCTTAGTATTCCCTATCTCCTTTCCTTTGATGATGTGTTTAATTAATTCCCCATATTTTTTATTTGACACTTATTTTCATATTTTATTTATTTATTATACTATTATTAAATTTAAAAGAGATGTGTTTATATAGTTTTGTGATCTGAATAGATGAAAAAAAAGAAAGTAAAAATGAAATTAACTTCATAACATAAATATATAAAAGAAAAGAAGTGTGATATGAACGGGTGAAAAAGAAAGAGAGTATAACTTTTTTGAAAAAGAGTAAAATTTTTTAAAAAAAATGACGGGCCAGCCCGTCTAAACGGGCTCGGGATAGCAAAAGCCAGCCCACAACCTGCGCAGGCTGACCCGCAACCCGCAGGCCAGCCGGCATCACCAGTACTAATAGTTACGAAGCGATTAATTTAATTGCAAGTGTAATAGTAGTTATACTTTCTGAATTACAGCAAATACTTGCTAGTTTATCAACTCTATCCAATTAACCTGTGAATGTTCTTGCTACCAAACGAATACGCCAGAGTGGTAGGCGGGGGAGGAATTGGTGTCAGGAGGGGGATGGTTCATTTGGGACCTAGAAATTACCCTCCTCCTAATTGATCAACACGGACGAATTTTCTCCGCAAGGACTTCAATCAAAGACTTCACTCGGTCTTTGTCCTCACCAAATATAAAGTGGGGGTTTCGTCTTCACTTCGCTTTTGCTACCTTAGATCCCATCTCGGGTTTATGCTATAAAATTCGTATGAACACTTCTAGTTAGAGTGAGCTGTTGGAGCCTCCATCGCAGTTTGTAGGAGAGATAGCCATGGCCTTTTCGTCCTACATTAGCAGAACCAGACGTGGAGGCTGGGCGCAATCTATCCTTCCATCTTCAAACTCCAAATCTAAGCTACCTCGAAAATCTCGCAGGAGAGCCGCTCTCAGAGAATTTCTCCGGGCCAACTTCTTCACAGTCGGCCTTTCCTTGTCGTTCTTCGTTTTCCTTGTCATCCTCTTTCGCTCTGGAGTCCCTAAACCCATCACTTCTCACTTCAATTCCCGTGCAGTTCGCCATCGGAAGCCCATCAATCGGAAACCCATATTGACTGAACATGGAAATTACTCTATTCTGTCTGCTCATGTCGATATCACGACGAAGGACTTGTATGATAAGATTGAGTTTTTGGATGTGGATGGTGGGGCGTGGAAGCAAGGTTGGAGTGTGACTTATAAAGGGAACGAATGGGATTCTGAGAAACTGAAGGTTTTTGTGGTGCCTCACTCACACAATGATCCGGGTTGGAAGCTTACAGTGGAGGAGTACTATGATCGGCAGTCTCGTCATATACTTGATACCATTGTTGAAACACTTTCTAAGGTGAAGTTCATTTCTTCTTGTGTACTCATATATTATTTTGTTTGGAGAAGATTGGCTGCTCGTAATTTTTGTCCATAGCTAATTTGGACGCAAATCATGTGTGTGCTGGGGGATTGTACATAATGGCAATTGAAGCAATTAAAGCTGGTGCAAGTTTTCTAGATTGATTTGGTAAACTTTCTATTTTACTGCTGCAAAATGATCGAGGTGTTCTGTTTCTGATAAGAAAAGTTTTATGAGTTTGATGGACAACACACACAATTGATCCATTTTTCTTCTTAATTTTTAAGTGTTCAAATATTAAAGGACACCCACAAAAAGAACTTTGGAAGGAGCAAACGTTTTGACTTTAACGCAGGTTTTTTGGGACAAGTTATTAAATAAACAAGGTTTGTAATATTTATTGGATTACTGGGCTCGGATATCCAGGATTCGCGTCGCAAGTTCATATGGGAAGAGATGTCTTACTTACACAGATGGTGGAGGGATGCCGCAGATGCAAAGAAGGAATCATTCATCAATTTAGTAAAAAGTGGGCAGCTAGAAATTGTTGGTGGTGGCTGGGTGATGAATGATGAGGTAATATTGGTCACTTGGTCTTGTACTCCTAGTATTTTTTATTTGTTTATAGAATCTCCTGTATGACACATGTTTATTCCTGTTTGAGTAATGAGTATGATGGTTACTCAAGTGGGATGGGAATTCTTCTCCAAAAGCTAGCCATGGAGTTAAGTCTCCATCAATTGGCCCCCTTAGAAAGTCAAGTTGCATCCTATGACACTTTACTCAAGTAGTCAAGTGTGATGGGAAACTATCTACAAAAGCTAGTTACAAATGCAATAGAACTTGTAACCTCCCACTTATAGGGGACCTTTCATGTCACTAGTCGACAAGGCCATTGGAATGCTACCTAAGTCTCTATTAGAGTAATTTGAAGTTTTTACTTAAATTGCTGCAATGGAATAAGTTGGTTATTTACTTATTATCAAATTTGTTTTGTTGCCCAAGTTTTATGAAGTTGAGGCACTTAAATGCATACATATTTTTCCTCCTGCTAATGAAGTGCATCATTTAGAAATGTGTCTGCGGAATAGTGATGTCAAAATATGGACCTCATGTAAGAAAAAGAAAGAAACAGATCACTAGTGCTCTTAACAGTCTCTTTGTGTAAATTTGACTTACTTTTAACTTGTCTCTCCTTTATGCAGGCCAATTCACATTATTTTGCTATAATTGAACAGGTACATTTTTCAGCTTTCTCCATTGCTTTGTTTAGCTGCATATTTTTGGTTGATTGTTGTTTTATCTTTGAGGACAGTTTAGTTCTGTTGAGTTTACCCTGTAGAAGAAGTGATTTGGCATGCTATGCTGAATTATATTTCGTTTGCTGTAGAGCTGAAGTTATATGAAAAATGTTGCATTGAATAATAAGCCTATGTGCCCTAATGGAAATTAGTCAATTTAGTAAAGATTAAAACATTTGTTTGTGACCCAATTTTTTTGTTGGACCATTTGCATATGGAATTTGTATTTATTTATTCGCCACTATGCTCTTTTTTTGTGTGGATAAATATCTTGCTTATATAGTATTTGCTCTGGTTCCTTTCATATATAAGCAACAATTTGTGTTTGTATAAAAATTTCATGAGCTTTTTCATTTTTACCCCCAATTAGTTACATGTCTCTTTCATCTCTTTTTCCCACTCATTCTCTCTCTCACTCACCATCTTCATAAATAAGAGTATATTTGGAAAAAATTATATTTTTAACACATTCATTACTTTTAATTAATTTTAACCAACAGTTTGATTTGCGTGATTTTGGTAGTTGTTACTTATATAAAAGACTGAAGAGAGTATATGATACTACAATTCGTTGTCTAACTTAGTTTGCCATTCAAAATAGTATTTTGCATTTGTTGTTGGTGCAAGCAGCAACACCAATTGATATTCTAGGCTTTCATCCTTTCATATAGGCCATTTTAATAGCATGAACTCTACTTATTGCATCCCAAGTTTCTAACACAAATATTGATAGAGCTTCTTTCTTTCTTTGTGTATGCTCTTGTATGTATTTGTTTAAAGAGAAGCTTCCCTTTCTATGTTAATTGTTGAAAATTCATTTATCAGATGACTGAAGGAAATATTTGGTTGAAAGACGCCATTGGGTTTGTTCCTAAAAATTCTTGGGCCATAGATCCATTTGGTTACTCCCCAACCATGGCATATCTTCTGCGCCGTATGGGCTTTGATAACATGCTTATCCAGAGGACCCATTATGAGCTGAAGAAGGAACTTGCATGGCATAAGAACTTAGAATACATATGGCGTCAGAGCTGGGATGCTGCAGAAACTACTGATATATTTGTCCATATGATGCCTTTCTATTCATATGACATACCACATACTTGTGGCCCAGAGCCGGCTATCTGCTGTCAGTTTGATTTTGCCCGTATGCAGGGTTCTGTTTATGAACTATGCCCATGGGGACAGCATCCTGAGGAGATCAATCGAGAAAATGTACAGGAGTTGGCACTCAAATTACTGGATCAGTACAGGAAGAAATCTACTTTATACCGGACAAATACACTCCTCGTTCCTCTTGGAGATGATTTTCGCTATGTTAGCATCAATGAAGCTGAAGCCCAGTTCAAAAATTACCAATTGTTATTTGATCATATCAATTCAAACCCCAGTTTGAATGCAGAGGCTAAGTTTGGTACTTTGGCAGACTACTTTCAGACCCTTCGTGAGGAAGCTGATCGAATAAATTATTCATATCCTGGCGAAATAGGATCTGGTGTTGTGGGAGGTTTTCCTTCTCTGTCGGGTGACTTCTTTACTTATGCTGATCGGCAGCAGGACTACTGGAGTGGCTATTATGTTTCACGGCCGTTTTTCAAGGCTGTTGATAGGGTACTAGAGCAGACACTTCGTGCCACAGAAATGATGATGGCTCTAATACTTGGGTTTTGTCATAGGTCACAATGTGAGAAGTTAACAGTGGGTTTTTCCCATAAGCTGATTGCTGCTAGAAGGAATTTGGCTCTTTTTCAGCATCATGATGGGGTAACTGGTACTGCAAAAGATCATGTGGTTATGGACTACGGAACTCGAATGCATATTTCTTTGCAGGATTTGCAGATATACATGTCCAAAGCAATTGAAGCACTCCTTGGAATGCGGTTTGAGAAATTAGATCAAAGTCCTTCCAACTTTGAGCCATCACTGATGAGATCAAAATATGATGCTCAGCCTGTGCATAAAGTAATCCGTATTCAAAAGGGGAATTATCAATCAGTAGTCTTTTTTAATCCTCTAGAGCAAACTAGAAAAGAAGTTGTTATGGTTGTTGTTGATAATCCTGACATTTCGGTGGTTGACTCTGACTGGAAATGTGTTGAAAGCCAAATTTCTCCTGAATTGCAGCATCAGAAAAGCAAGATCTTTACTGGGAGGCATCGAGTGCACTGGGTAGTTTCTGTTCCTGCAATGGGGTTGCAGACATATTATATTGCCAACGGTCTTACTGATTGTGAAAAGGCCAGGCCTGCAAAGTTGAAGTTCTTCTCCAAATCCAGTTTGGTCCATTGTCCAACTCCATATTCTTGTGAAAAATTAGAAGCCAGTGTGGCTGAAATTGAGAATCAGCATCAAAAACTAAGTTTTGATGTAAGGTATGGTTTGTTACAGAAGACGAGCTTAAAAAATGGGCCCCCGAATATTGTGAATGAGGAAATTGGTATGTACACTGGTTCAGGTGGAGCATACTTATTCAAGCCCAATGGTCATGCTCTGTCTATTATTGAAGAAGGTGGACAGTTGTTGATCTCAGAGGGCCTCTTGATGCAGGAAGTATACTCTTATCCAAGGACAGCATGGGAGAATGCTCCAATCTCTCATAGCACCCGTATATACAATGGTGAGAATACTATCCAGGAGTTTGTCATTGAAAAGGAATACCACGTTGAGCTTCTTGGCCATGATTTCGATGACAGGGAGTTAATAGTGAGGTATAAAACAGATATCGATAACAAAAGGATCTTCTATTCTGATGTGAATGGGTTTCAGATGATGCGAAGAGAAACTTATGATAAGATTCCTCTTCAAGGCAATTACTACCCTATGCCTTCTCTTGCCTTCATACAAGGATCCAATGGTCAGCGCTTTTCTGTCCATTCTCAGCAATCATTGGGTGTGGCAAGCCTTAAGGATGGGCATCTAGAAATTATGCTTGACCGCCGTTTGGTAAGAGATGACGGACGTGGTCTGGGCCAAGGAGTGATGGATAATCGTGTAATGAATGTTGTCTTCCATATCACCATGGAAACCAATATTTCCTCCCTTTCAAATTTGGTTTCCAGCTCTTTACCATTTAGTCCGTCTCTCTTCTCCCACAGTGTCAGTGCTCACTTGAACTATCCATTACATGCATTTATTGCCAAGACGCCACAGGAATCATCCGTAAAGCCCCCTCCCAGATCCTTTTCTCCTTTAGCTGCTCCTTTGCCTTGTGACTTGCATATTGTGAACTTTAAGGTGCCCAGGCCTTCAAAATTTTTTCAGGAACCACCTGAAGATCTTAGATTTGCTCTAATTGTGCACAGGCGACACTGGGACTCTTCTTACTGTCGGAAGGGAAGATCACAATGCACCAATCTGGCTGACGAGCCCCTGAATCTGTTCTCCATGTTCAACGATATTGCAGTATCAAAAGTTAAAGCAACATCTTTAAATCTCTTGCATGAAGACCCAGAAATACTGGGATTAGCGGAGACATTCGGTGATCTAGCTCGAGAAGGACACGTTGCCATATCTCCTATGGAAATTCAGGCCTACAAGTTGGAGTTGCAGCCCCAACAATGGAATGCTCGTCAGTGAATTATTTGTGCTGACTTAGAATCGGTTGATTGCAAACAAATGAATTTAACTCGCTCCTATTGTAGGGGCGAATTATTCTTGGATAACTTTCTCATTTAAGTATGGAGTTTAAGGTTGTTCAGGGAATACAATTTGGGAGAAATGCCTATACTCGGTGATAGTGAGAGCAGTTCCCTTGGCCGACGAAGGGTGACACCATATACGCATATTGCTGTCATATAAACTTGGATGAGCTTTTTAGCTTCAGCGGCTTCTTGTTCGTATAGTGAATACTGTGGATTTGTTTACATCTTACCGAATTAAAAGAGTAGAATACATGACAAATTTTGGTTTGTTTGCTAATATGTGATTGTTAAACACATGAAAGAGATAGAACCATGTATAGTTCTGTTACTTCTGAAGTAGTTTCTGACCAGTGATTTTTTTCCCTTGTATTTGTCTCAAAAATCGTTGGTAACCTGAGAAGACTCGCATCTCGATATTAATATTCTCAAAAACAAAAATTTTGGATAAAAAACGTGTTTACTGCGTTCATTATCTCCCGATGACAGTAACAGACCGTCGAGGTTTTCTCAATGATTAGAAAAATCCCTCTGCTTTGAGACATCTGATATTTGAAGCTGTAGTCTAGTAAGTACTTGGCAGTTGTTACTGTCTGAAAGTTTCTTAGCAGTAAATGTTGCTTTTGCGTTGCTTGTGTATACACATTTTGGTCTGGTTTTTATGTAGTAGTAGTATTAACCTATAAGATAAACAACCAAGGCTTCATTTTGATTTGCATAACTCGTTTGCTTGCAAAAGATGATAACGTTGAAGGTGTAAACTGCAAAGCGATTGATTCCGAGTTCTTTCAATTATGGGGAGGACGACAGTTAGGTCCAGAAAGGAAGGGCATACAATTTCTGGAAGCTTAGGTGCATATGCAGATAATAAAATTAGAAATTTCAATTCATACCGGAAATTCAAGTACATCTGTGAAAGCCAACAATCCCGGGCATTAGTGGCATAAAGGTAGTCTCGAAAAAAAAGGGTAAAAAAGGCATATGACCCGATTTTCCTTCTTTTTGGTACAAAGGCCAACAAGGCATACTGCTTTCTCGCAAGACCAAAACTTCAATATACCACTCACGGCCGAAGAGGAAAAGAAAAGAAAAATTAGAGACGAAAGATGGGAAAGGAAATATGAAAAGCCTTTTGAAGACCTCTTCTCTTTTCTGGTAAAACATTCTCTTCCCAGTAGCATTATAAGATGATTTCGTCTTGTACACTGACATTCAGAGTCTTATTGGGAAGAACAATGCTATTGGTCACAACAACCTCATCCTCAACTGTTACAGCTTCTCCTGTAAGAAGAGTAAAAGGGAAACAAATGCCATTACTGAGAATTGATTTAGGATATTAGATTTTAAAAGATAACCACCACTCAAAACTAATTAAAGCGAGACCAAACAGAGGTTGTATACCAAGGATGGTAATTCCAAGCTTGGCATTGTAGTCTCCCTCAGCCTGCACCATTCATTTGACTATTGGTTAGCCACAGTAACCACGTTGAATACAACCCACAAACAGTCAAAAAGAACTTGGCAAATTAGAGTTGCAAGTCTCCGGGACTTAAATATGTGCCCTGAAGATGCATAATTCTCTATTTATTCAAAATTATTCTTTAGATTTTCGCTTTATCTTCCTAGCCAAACATTATTAATTTTATTTTTGATACAAGTCAAACGTTATTACTAGTTGTGAATATAATGGACTGAACTTGCCTGCACTCGTGACCATCTTCCAATTGACGATTTCCATCCAATGATAGAATGTATAACTATGGCATTTTCCTGTCAGGGGAAACAACACATTGCGTACACATTAAAAAAGTCACACTAAACACACTAAACACATCTAGTTCGCTCTGTCAGCAAATAATAAACTTGGTATTTTAGAAAGAAAAAGAAAAAGTCACACTAAACAACTAGTTCCTTACCTTGATTTCAACATCATCCAGGATAATACAACTTATCAGCCTAACACCAGCCCCTACACGAACATTTGCTGAAACAGAAACATTGGGGCCAATCTGCTCAAGAAAGAAAAAGAAAAATTTTTACTTTAAATTTCACAGCAAGTACTTGGGTCAGAAAGAATGAGCGAATTTTGATGTTTTCTTTTAAATGAGCAGCCGATAAATCTATAGATGCTATGGCCAATACATCACAAAACACCAATGATTGTTACAACTCATACAACATCGCCTTTATTATCAATCCAAAATAACTTCTCTTTTTCCCTCAAATAAAGAGTTCTCATACAACAAAATAGCTTTTAAAAGTCCCTAATTGGAGACTGAACATAGTCTCTCATGGTGTTCACACTTCACAGGCATCAAATTAACAGACAAGACTTCGACTTCAACACAACAGCTTTTTATTTGCTTATGTAAGAAAGGGAAGTTAAATCTTCTATAGACACAAATGGAACTACCTTTGCAGTTGGGTGTACTTTAGCAGATGGGTGAATATATACATCGCCAACAATTGTAGCATTTTTTTTACCATCTCCACTACCCAAAAGGCAAGGTGAAGTAGACCGGAATTGAGCAAGATACAACTCTGAGCATTTTAGAGATATTCTGTTCAAGTCAAGTGGATTCAATTAGGTGAGGCCAAATCATGGTCCAGGGTTAAAGCTCAAGAGCAACATACAAAGGCAATCCTACCCTGGAGTTTTAATTTGCTCCCAAAAATCCATTGTCTGATATGTATACAATTGTTTCTTTCCAGCCAGAGGTGACAAAATATCTTGATCCAGTCTTACAAAATCTGTAGGAAGAGTCCTGCAGAACAATTACACATCTTTGAGCTTGGAGAAAAGGATGACTGCATTGGAAAGATGTGAAAGAGTTCTGAATATGTGAAAGAGTTCTGAATATTTGTCAAACAATTGAGAATTAGGGAGATGAAAAGCAATAGAAATCAGATATTCTGTATGACAAATAAAAGAATTGCTTCCATAGCTTAAATAGAAAATTCAGGCAGCCATGGGTAGAGGCTATCATGCATTTGACTCAAATCTTAACCACTTGGGAGTTAGGATACAAGTGTAAACTGTTAAAAAATGAACTTTATTTTTCTTTTTTAAAGAAATAAAGTTAACAGTGTTAGGCCAACCTGGTGGGAAATTGGACTGCTTCAAAGCTGGAGACTCGACGCAAATTAGCTGCAATCAGCAAAATTAAGTTGGTTTCCATCAAGGAGAACTATTTTTAAAAAGGAACTCACTCTGAGATCAGACCAAAGCTAAGTCTACGTTGCAATTAATTTTAATTTCAACTAAAATCTTAATTCAACTGATAGCCTACACGGGAAAACTGCCTATTGTCTTATGGCATCATCCCAATTTTGTTCATTCACCTCTTAATTGGAAAGGGCTTTCAAGAAATGAGAAGCTGACCCCATTTTATAATTTATATCAGCTGAAGAAAAGTAATAAAAAACAGAAGCTCAGAATCTGAAAGGTAAATTGTCCACGTTCGCCAAAAAATTAGCTGACAGTAAATATGTTTCCTCTGAGAGAAATTAAAAGAGAGCTACAGAAACAAAGAAAGTCTACCATTTTATGTAATAACTATCTCTTATCAATCATATCAAGTATGTTAAAAGACAAAGAATGATCTAATTTAGTGTATTTACAACCAAATTCATGGAACACAAAAGCCATTTGTTGTTGAGGCTAGTAAAATTATGATAAGCTAGACCAACCTCTGTCTTCACGATTACTGGATACATTTTGTATGGCACGAAATATATCAGGGGTGAATACATAAACACCACAATTTATCAAATCGCTAACCTGCAGGTTATGAAATGGCAAATCTTCCATAAGCAAAGCCAAATCCATGAAAAATATAACTATACCCAATCAGACTCAAACATTGGATGATTTTCTCTTTAGAGCTAACTAACTAATACTCACAAAAGTCTCAGGTTTCTCTGTATAATGCAGCAATTCGTTAGTGACAGGATCCGCCACCAACTCACCAAACTGGCTAGCGGATTCAGCAGAAACCTACACAGGTGAATTGCATTCCCATCAACAACCCCCCCCCCCCCAAAAAAACACAAAAAAAAAAAAGAAGAAATCAGATAGAAGTAGTGTGAAAAAGTTTCCCAGCAGTAAACAATCCATATGAACAAATATGGTAATCCTTTTAGAATCACCAACCTTGATTACCAACATCGTCCCCATTCCACCATATCTTTTATGGGCATCTGCAAAAGGAAACAACGTGATAAGCGGCACTGTGCTTCTGAAAATCCACCATATGTTTATTGCGACCAACTTACCGAGCATGGCTGGTAAAGGGAAACTACAGCAAACATCACAATTGAGCAGAAAGATATGTGACTGCAATCAAAATAGAAAAACTTAAGATATAACGAGTTCTACATTTAATGAAAAATAAACAGCTATGAGGGCTGTGTTTCTAACTGGGCTGTCTTCCATGATAGCATCTCTGAAGCAGTGAAAGCCACCAGCTGAACCATGTGGTTTTTCTTCCTTCAAATATCTAGGATGGACAAGATTTGTAACACAATAAAGTAAGATCCAGCAGTGACACTATTGAAACGCATACTTGAAAGATGAAAAGGACTACATAAAGTATTAGTCACCTTACTGGCAATTTCATCTCACTTGAAATCGAAGAAACATAAAGTGCAAATTCTCGCTCCTCATAGAATCCTATCAGATATATTTGAGCCAAATTGGGTATCTGTAAGTCAAAGAAAATAATGAGTTCGAATTTCTTTTTACACAAACGGAGAACGAGTACGAAGAATCAGTAAACATTTAAGAACCCAACGTCTCCAAGAAAAAAAAGAAAAAGAAAAAGATATGAAAGCAAATGAAAATTGAAATTGAAATTTCCTTCCGGTGTTTATAATCAGCTCAGGAACCATGTGAAGTGTGAAAACTAACAGAGAAGAAAGGAAGTAAACCCTTTTACAAGCAGAAATGGGATGATGAATCATTGGCTGCCCAGCCAAAGGGAAAAGGGGTTTAGGAACATTAAATGAAAGAGGCCGGAATCTTGTCCCTGCAGACACAATTGAACAGAGTCATAGTAAAGGGGAACCCGAAATCACACAGGAAAAAAACATAGAAGTTAAAATCAGAAGCAGAAGCAGAGGAAATACCTTTGGTGGGTCCGCCCACCATAATCACGGCAACCACCTTGTCCGAGTTCTCCATAGTGAAAGCGCAGATCTTCAGGTCATAAACCTACAATTGGTTTCGATTTGGCGACCTGAAGAAATGAAAAGGATTGAAGTATCAGGGTGAGCAATTCCCAGGGAATGCTATGAGGGGCACAATTTTAAAATCATGGGATCTTGTGGCTTAAGTCCTTAACAGCACTTTGTTAATTGGTTAAGTCACTGTACGAGTGTACGTTTTCACAGATACTTAGCGGGCTTCTGTCCTTTTTATGCGTCTTAAGTGGCTCGATCACGACGGTTACCCAGATCCGGCTTAAAGCCACCTATTTAAACAAAAATTAAATTAAAATCGTGGAATTGGGAAAGGAAATAAAAATATAATTTAGCAAATAAAATACAATTAAATATTTTTACTATCCATATATAATGCGTGTGTTTGTATTTATAGGGAGAATTATTTTTAGATCTCTTATAAAAGAATTACTATTATCGTTAGGGTCTCTACTAAAAAAATGTTATTAATATTATATTATACTAGTAATTGTCAGTCTCAAAAAAAATATCATTATTGTGTATTGTTATTATTTCGAGGGAGTAAAATGTCAATAATTTTCTTCGGGAGCCAAATGTCATCTTCCCCTTGTATATATTATATGAAAGTCGCATTAATGAAGAAGCGGACAGGTTAACTCCTTTTAAATTTCATATTTTATGTAGATTATTGTGAATTGGTATTTATGTAATTCTGAATGTAAAATTACTTTGTTGATCTCATTGAATAATGTGCCTATTTTCATAAGTTTCTGTGCTAATTTTGACAACTTCATCTATCAGTGTATTTGCCCATTCGAATAAGTTATAATATCGCAAATTAATGTACCTATTTTCATAAGCCTCTACGTCAATTTTGATAACTTTGTCTGCCTGTTTTAACAAATGTATCTGCCTACTTTGATAAGTTCATTTTCCCATTTTAACAAATTATGAAATTACAAGTTAATGGAGGCAAAAAAAATACTTTCACACTCAAAATTAATCACAAGGCAATCACTAGAAATCTTTTTGTTAGGGGAATTTGTTATATGATTTTTTTATAATTTTTTATGGTCTTGGAGTGATTTTCCTTGTATATCCTGTCGTGGTTTTTTATGGACCAAAAAAACAATGAATGAATTGGTGCTCGTTTGGAAGAGCTTATTTTTGGGTAATAAGTGCTTATAATTCGTGATTCACGGTAAACGAGGTAAGTATGTGAGAGGAGTTTTTTCTCGGCTTGCGTAATAAGTGCGTTTTGACTGTTCAAAACGCTGAAATAAACACAGCCTTGGTCCATCTTGTTCAGCGGATTTGTCAATGTATGACGGGTTAGCCTGGACGACCATAAGTCAGAAACTTAAGCAGTCAAGTGAAGCGCATCATAATTCTTAAAGGCTAAAGGCAAAAACGTATACATAATAGAGGAGGAAATAAAGTACAATTCGTGGCTTACATGCTTTGTAAGTCGATAAAATACACCTTTGCTTCTTAATGTAAGACCTAATCGAGGAGTTAATATTGATCATAAATGTAAAACGCATTTTTTATATTTGTCAATCTTTTCTTAATTTATCCTTATTGATATTCCTTTAACAATAATCAAATAAGAGAGATATGAAAGGAAGAAGAAAAAGAAAAATTATTAATGTGTTTTAGAAAAATTATGTTATATTAACTAAAGTAATTTCCTTTATATAATCAAATTAGATAAATAAATTTTATATTAAGTAAGATTTTTTGATGGAGACTATCAGAAAATGCAGACCTCCTCAAGTGCAAAATCTCAAAATGGAATATTTCAAACTTAGGAACTGTGTTTGGATTAGCTTTTGAAAATAGTTTTTACGATTTACGAGGTAAGTGTGTAAGAGAAATTTTGTCTCGGATTGTGCAAATCTAAGTTTGAAATCTAGGTTTGGAAACTTCCCAAACACCCACATAACCTGAATGTATTCCCTTCAACTTTCAAGCGAAAAGACCGAAATAAAGTGCAGAAATCTCTCTAAACTAGACTATGCTAAGTGCAAGTGTTCATTCAAGTGACTCTACTTGTTTATGTACATAATATACATAACTGCATCAATTAAAGTAATCACTTCTCCACCAGTCGTTTGATCGAGGAGTTAAAATGTCATCCCCTCAACGATGAGAGAAGAGAGTCGCAGGAAAAATATCAGCCATCAAATTATATATTAGAATCAATCAATGTTGGTTCAACGACCAAAAATTCATCTTCTGGCCAAAACGAAAACTACTTAGCAAATCATCTCGTTTTCAATGACAATGAAGGATCAGAAACTTGCATATTTCTGCCAAACCCCATACCTCAATTCATCAGCATCCTTCAGAAGCAATCGTAGTCAGGGAGAATACCTTGATGAAAACGATGTTCAAAGATATTACCCCACACTTTCAACCTGCAATGTTAAATCCTTGACACCAGCATCATGTAATATATGAGAAACCTGAGACTTAACGAATGCTTTATCGGCATCTGTTGATAGATGAAGGTGCAGTGTCCCCACAACATCTGTGTTTGTGAAGCTCCATACGTTAAACCTTTCAATGCCATAAACACCACTAACCTTCAGAACATCATTTAGGGCGTCTTTCAACTCTTTCTCGTGCGCCCTAGGTACTCTTTGGAGCAAAACCTCGGCAGAGTTTCTGAGCAAAGGTATCACTGAGGCCACGATCAAAATTGAAATAAATATTGAGCACGCAGGATCGGCTATAAGCCATCCCTTGTACTTAATTAAAAGGGTAGATATAACAACTCCAACACTTCCCATCGTATCAGCCAGGACATGCAAGAATATTCCTTCCATATTGTGATCAATATGAAAATGACCGTGCGCTTGAGGCTTTTTGGCATCATCAATTGATACATTATTCAGTTTAGAATCGCAGTTTCCCACGGAAGAACAAACTCCCTCACTACGAGACTTGGTGAATGTATCAAATTTGAGTGAGCTTTCTTGACAATTGTGATCAGCATCGTGGTGGTGGTGGTTATCATGATCATGGTGATCACCATGGCCATGGTTGTGATGATGGCGATGGCAATGTTGGTCATCATGATCATGATGATCACCATGGTCATGACCACAGTTGTCATGATGACATTGGTGGTTGTGATCTTCGGCATTAGAGTCAACTTTCTTGTGATGGTGTTGGCCATGACTACCGGAGCATAATTTTTCTTGGAAGTCACTCGAAACTGAAATAATATCCTCATGCTTTCCACATGCTTGGTTATTATGTTCCCCATGGCAATGCAGATCATGATGGTGATGGTGGTGACTGTGGGAATCAGAGTGCGCATGTGAATGTGAGCATGATCCAGAGCCTCCGTGGGCATGATGATGTTCCTCGTGAAAGAATATCAAGCCAATCACATTGACCACAAGCCCTCCTATAGACACAACTAACAAACTATTAGTTGATATTTCTTGAGGGTCTAAAATCCTCTCAAATGACTCCAATACTATCAATGCTCCCACAAGAACCAAGAAAACAGCATTAGCATATCCCGAAAGAACCTCAAATCTACCACGACCATAGTTATACTGGTGATTTGCAGGTAAACGTGATATATATGAAGCATATAGCCCAATTGCCAAAGCAGCACAATCAAACAACATGTGACATGCATCTGATATCAACCCAAGACTATTGCTCATAAATCCACCAACGAATTCCACAACCATGTAGCAAGTGTTGATGAAGAGAAAAAGAGCAATTTTACGGGACTTCCTCTCACTTAAAATATGTCTGATTGGCTTCATAATCATGCTAGTAAATGAACTTGAATATGCCTCCCCTGATTCAGGATGATTCAAGCGAAGAGGATCCAATTCTCTAACAGCTATATAGAGCAAGAAACCACAGAGTAATAAACCCCAGAGAGAAAGCTCAGGAAAATAGAAAAGCTCCAATACCACAGTACAGACAAAAGTGACCAAAAACTCCCTCTGAGAGTCTTCAGAACTTACTATCTTCTCATCACTGAAATTTTCACTCAGAAGTACACCAAAAACAACAGTGTTAACGAGAGGCCAAGCTAATTTTGTGAAGGCAACACTATCTTCTTCAGTTTCAAATAGTAGAAAACTGATGACAGCAGGAACAAAAAGCAGAATCGTAGTGAAGAAAAGGGAAATTAGCCGAATTCGTTTATGACCAAGTTGCTTAATTGTTCCCCAATCCATTGACTTACGCTCGTAACAACCCAAAAATCCAGATAGAAAGGGAAGTAACATGGGCCAAATCCTCACACAATTCTCTCGCGCGAATAATGCATAGCTCCGTTTGTCAGTGAATGAATTAGAAAAGGGTAAACATTCAACCCGATCCCAACTGACAGACAATAGAAACAATCCAGTAGACAATGCCAGAAACCCACGAACCTTTTGGGATCGATTACGAATTTGATTTCTCCTCTCAGCAGTGAACCGAGCAACTACGCTCCCAGTCAACTCAGCGAGGATCATCGCAGCGGTCCCGCAGTATCGAAGCGCCTGAAATCGAAGGAGAAAAACCAAAGCCAGGAGAACTGATTTGGCGACCAAAAGACTCTGCTGAGATTGTGTAATTGTGTTCAAAGCAAAAATGGGCTGGTTTGGCTTTTTTTGGCCAAATGGGTCTCTGGAAGTGGAAGAATAAGAAGAAAACATAGAAAAACAGAGAGTGAGAAGGAAGGAAAGAAGTGATACAAGGAAAGAAAAAGGGAATAGTGAAAAGGAAGGAGAGGAGCGGAGAAAAGGGAGTAAGGAATAAAAGGATCGCAAGGAGAGCAAGAGGAGAAAGAGGAAGGAGAAGGAAGATTTACCCGAGGATTTGGAGTTAAACGAAGAAACCGAAGACAGGCGATGTTTTGAGGGAGTTGGAGTTGGCGTTGACGATGTATAAGGGTACATAGGATATGGTCTGGGCGTGGGGGAGAAGGTGGTGGGCGCGGCGGCGCGCGGTGGAACTGAGAGGCGGTGCGGGCGATGTTGATGGTGGTGATGAAGGTGATCGGCCATGGTGGGTGAACCAAGGGTTCGAAGAGTAAGAAGAAAGCCAGTATCCAAATTCTGAAAATCGAATCTTGGGAGCCCAGACCAAAAAATCTCGGAAGCTCAGAGAAGAAGGTTATGGACGAGGAAGTCCTTACTAAGAGAAGACTTGCCTCGCCAAGGAACAAAGACTTCAATTCTAATCATCTGTTCGTTCACAGGTGTGATCCGCACCGTCCGTTTTGGGACCTAGAGTCCTAAACCAAAAGAAGAAAAAACGTACAATAATTATTTAGCAGCAGTTCGATTCATCTGGTTTAATTTAGACTGGTTTTGCCGCAATCTTGTTAAAAGATTACTACGAGAATAACCAGTAGGGGCAGATACGGTAACTAACTATGGACAATTGTAAAAGTAGAAAGTAATAATAGACATTAATTCCCCCCAATCCTACTTACCACCTCATTACTTTTCTCGTGGGGCCAAATTAATTTCCCTTTTAAATGCTGGCTAAAAACCTTAATTCCATACCAGACATTGGAAAAAAGATGCTTATAATCGATGGTTTAATTCCAAATTAACTTGTATTTCAATGAGGATTACAGTACCAATCCGAATCTCCCTGCAAGTACGCTCATATTAATATTAATATTTATTGAGAAGAAATCAGATACAAAGCAAGCGAAGTGCTTGGAATATCCTGCTTATGATGAGTAAGTACTTTTATGCAGTGCAACTAAAGAAGCATAGTCTCCGCCCTTTTTGAGCAAAGTTTTATGGCTTCCCTTCTCAGCAATGACCCCATTTTGAACCACTGCGATTAAATTAGCATTCTTAACTGTGGATAACCTATGAGCCACAACAATTGTGGTTCTATCCACTATGACACGATCTAGTGCATCTTGAACCATTTTTTCAGATTCAGCATCAAGAGCGCTAGTGGCTTCATCTAATAGTAATATCTTAGGACTCTTCACGATGGCTCTTGCAATTGCCACTCTTTGCTTTTGTCCCCCAGATAATTGAACTCCTCGCTCCCCCACAATTGTGCCATACCCCTGCATATATATATATATATATAATGTGGAATTAGCAAGTGATTAATTCAGAATTTTACATTTTGAACAAGCCAAGTCTTTATACAGATTTATGTGCTTGAATACGGAGGCGTTTTACCTGATACAAGCTGCTAATGAACTTGTGAGCATTTGCTAGTTCTGCAGCAGCTATAATTTCTGCTTCTGTTGCATCTCCTTCTTTTCCATATGCAATATTAGCTCGGATGGTGTCATTAAACAACATAGGCTCCTGGTTTACTAAACCCATTTGTTGTCTTAACCATTTGATCTGTAGCTTTTGAATTTCGATTCCATCTAATGTTATGTGACCTGAGTTTGGGTCATAGAATCTTTGTAGCAACGAGATCACAGTTGACTTTCCACTCCCACTTTCTCCCACTAATGCAACAGTCTGATTTTTTTTTCCCAGCATGAAGAGATTGTTAGAAGATTATATAAACTCTTTATGGCCAGTCATTTTGTTGCTTCAAATTAATGTTTAAATTGGTGAATTACCTTTCTTGAATGAATGGTCAAACAAAGATCTCTAAATATTTGAACATCAGGCCTGGTGGGATACTTAAAAGCAACATGACGAAACTCAACTTCTCCCTTCAAATCTTGCAAAGTCAATCCAGAGACATCACTAGGATCTATTTTTGATTTCTGATCAAGAATACCAAATATGGAAGCAACAGAAGCTGTTGCTTTGCTTGCACTTGGAGCCATTAAACCAGACTGAGATAGTGCTACAGCTGCCATAGTGAGAACAAAGAAGACCTAAAAATATTCAAACCACATTATGAATGTTAAGTGGACATAATTAAGAATTTAACTACTACTTTGTCAAAAGTAACCAAGAGAAGTGAAAAAAAAAGCATAGTATATCTAGCTTGCTGAACAAGATAGACAAAAACTCACACGAAAAACATGTGAGACTGATATTTTGCCATCTTGAACAAGTCGAGCACCGGCATAAAAGCTGCATCCATAGACAGAATACAAGACAAGAAAAGATACACCTAAACCCGTTCCACTGATTAATCCTTGCCTTATGCCTGCTTTTATTGGCCCTTCACATTTCTTATGGTATAACTCCATCACCTTCTCTTCGGCACAGAAAGCAGCCACTGTTCTGATACTCCCTACTGCATCATTTGCAACTTGACTTGCTTCCTCATATTGTTTCTGTTGGAAATTTCAAACATAACATTATTGGTCATCTAAATATTTAATTATAATGTTGTGACAGTTGGAGACAAACCTTTGCGTCTGCGCTGAATCCTCGCATGGATTTAGTATGTACCTGATAATTTACCACTACCAGTAAAGGTAACATAGCAACAATGATTAATGAAAGACGCCAGCTTGTCTCAAAGCCAATTACTAAGGCAGAGATTGCAGTGGACATGTCTTGAATCAGTAAGCCTAGTGCATCCCCAACCACGGCTCGAATTGAAGCAGCATCAGTAGCAAGTCTTGCTCCAAGTGCCCCACTTGAATTCTCAGCTTTGTCAAACCAACCTATTTCCATGTGAATTATTTTCTCAAAACACAAGAGACGGATCCTTTTTATCAACTTACAACCAGCCACACCAAAAAAGTAAGACCTTATGGAATTCACTAAGAAGGCTGCCACAGCAAGTGCAATGAACACACGAGCCCAGAATTTTGAATCCTTACGGAGCTTATCTACAGGCTCAAAGAAAGTGTGTATCATGCCAGATAGAAGGAGCCCCAAAATAGGTAATACTGCTCCATTTAGTGCTGCTGCCCAAGTACCTAATAGTAACACTGGGAATTCAGGCTTGTTAAGATGAGCAAGGCGGAGAAGTGAGACTTTGGCTGGGTTATGTGATGCATCAGAATCAACTGCTGCTGCAGAAGTGAGACTTGAGAAAGAGTGACGGCCGCTGTTTCCTTTTCCAGATGATCCTTGGCTTGTTGACTGAAGGAAAGAAAACCTTTGACTTGATTGTCTTCCAGAGTCCTGAAAGCTTTCAGACTTATCCTTGTAATATGCACTATTTTGTTCTTGTTCTCTTTTAGCTTCTTGCAATCTAATGAGCTGGCTATAGGCTCCATCTGGATCCTCTGTGAGCTCTTCATGTGAGCCTAACCGATCAAAAGAGATAAAAATGAAGTGAGTGAGTCATGAATAACGAAAGTAGATTGCCATGGTGTGGTTCATGCATGACAAGACAATATGTATATACCTTTTTGCACTACCGTTCCTTGATGAATAACAGCTATTATATCTGCATTCCTTATAGTGCTTAAACGGTGGGCTACAATTACGGTTGTCCTGCTTATCATAATTCTGTCCAATGCCTCCTGCACTACTCTCTCAGATTCAGCATCCAAGGCACTGGTAGCTTCATCAAGAAGTAAGATTTTTGGGTCTTTCAAGATTGCTCTTGCTATTGCAATTCTCTGCTTTTGACCCCCAGAGAGCTGAGTTCCATGCTCGCCTACCATTGTGTCTAGTCCCTATTTCATGAGTTACCAAAACTAAATCGTTAAAGGACTATTTAGATGAAACATGTACTTCACTACTGTTCTCTGCTCTTATAGATTAAATCAGATAATCCAATTTTTGAGATCAGGGTTCACCTTAGGAAACTTATCAATGAATTTAGTGGCATTAGCAAGTTCTGCTGCAGCTCTAATTTCTTCATCGGTTGCACCATCTCTGCCATAAGCAATATTCTCTTTAATGCTACAAGAAAAGAGAATAGGTTCCTGGCCGACAAGGCCAATTTTCCCTCTAATCCATTTTACGTTGAACTCTCTGAGATTGATATTGTCAATGAGAACTTCACCAGATTGTGGATCATAAAACCTTTCTATCAAACTGATAACAGTTGATTTCCCACTCCCACTTTGCCCTACCAAGGCAGTAGTAGTGCCACTTGGTATTGTTAGAGAAAATCCATTGAATATTAATTCATTTGGTCTTGTAGGATAACTAAAGCAAACCTCCTTTAGTTCTATATCTCCATTAAGGTCATCCAACTTCTGACCAGAAGTGTCATAAGCATCAATTTCTGGTTTCCTGTTGATTGTTTCAAACATTTTAAAAGCTGCAGCTTGTCCCGCGGCAAATGCAATCAAACTTGGAGATGACTGCCCTAGAGACCTGGTAATTGTGACAAATAGGAAAAACTTATGATGTTATCTCTATTACACACACACAAGCACACACAAAATTAAATAGCAGAAGCCGACTCACAGGGAGCAAGTAGATATGGCAAAAAAGATACTCATGACTTGTCCTCCTGTATATCCTTTCTCTAGTACCATCTTCCCTCCGTACCATGCGGCCAAAGCATAACTGGAGAATATAAACATACGAGCTGAACCGAAGCCACAACCAGAAGCAGCTCCCTCTACCACACCAGCATGGTAAGCTTTTATTAAAGATTTATTATACTGGCTTATAGCTTGCTTCTCCCCTGTGAATGATGCAACCTGTGAAGATTAGCCAATACCATTTTCTATGTCAAGGGCAGTTTCAATCTAAAAGTTCAAATGTCTAAATCAAGACTGGTGAATAACTGATGAAGAGTTGATCATGCTAATAGGCTTACAGTTCGAATGGAACTGATTGCTTGTTCCACCACATTTGCTGCTGTGGAATAGGCTGCTTGTCCACGAGATGCCATTTTTGCAGCGACAAAGCTCATCAAGGCACCAGAGAGGAGAAAAAGTGGAAGAAAAGTTAGCATGACAAGGGTGAGAAGCCAGCCCTTGAAAACTGATATGACCACACCTCCCACAAATGTTGCCACATGTTGTATGAACTTTCCTACCTGACATCACTCAAAAAGGTAATCAGGAGGAGTCAAAGAAAATGGTTCTTTAGTAAACGGAAAAGAGAATCAAATGGAGGAGAACAGTACTTTCTCTCCCATGGCATCTTGAATCAGAACCGTGTCACCTGACATCCTTGTAATAACCTCTCCACTATTGGTTTCCCTATCAAAGAAGCTTACTTCTTGTCTCAGAATTGCCTCAAGGTATAAGCTTCTTATCCTTGCAGACTGTCTCTCTCCAGTGACCATCCAGCAAGTCACCTCTATCAAATAGCATGCATAGGTATTTGTTTGTTTTTCATATTTATGTCAAACCAATATATTGCGCAAGTTAAACTGTAAGCATTTATTTAACAGAAAATTTGATATGCTTACGCAAAAATGAAGCTACAAAGGTACCCATAGCCAGGTATACAAAGTCAAGAGAGGCCTGAAAATAAAAGCAGTCATTATTATGAAATCAAAATTGGAAAGCTTAAAATAAAGTGGTGCTCTGGTCATTAATTATTGCATTACCTTGGAGACATTATGAACCATTTCTTTGGTGTCACTAGTTCCTCCAAAAGCATCAATGACATCTCCAAAAATTATCATCAATAGAGGTATTGTCATTCCATTAGCAACAGCTGCTATTGTCCCAACAAACATGAGAAGACGATCGAAAGTATCTGCATATGAGAAAAGCTTGTAGAATGGAACTGTTTTATGGCTTTCTTCCTTGGCCTTGCTCTTCTTTAAATCTTGTCGTTGCCTATCTGTGTTTGTTTGGATTTTTTCAGGTTCTTCAGTTGGTGGATGACTTGCTGATGATCCTGTTGTATCAGATGTCATAATTTCCCCATCCAAGCTTGTGTCTCTAGCCATTTCTCTCCAATGCGATCACTCTGTTGCTTACCAATTACAACCAATAGCATGTTATGTTTCAGAAGAAGCGTTTTTTGTAGTTTCAAGAGCCCATAATGAGATTTCCAATTACCTTGATTCTATTGCAGTTAACTTGTGGAGAAGACAACGGGTTCAGGAGTCCAAAAGCTTTTACTTTATGTCCAACATAGCTAGTCCTGACTCCTCAAGTGAGTGGGAATGAAAAACAAATCATTTTCTATTCAAATTGCAGCTAAATTGGTCCCGAAACTCGATGAAGAATATAAGCAAGTAGCAGCAATGTGAGCTAGTTTTCCAAGAATACTTCTAAGGGCCAAGATATTTCAAAATATCTTCTTCGAATATAGTAAAATCGAAGATGCTATGCTAATACAAGACAAGAGGCCCCTACTTAAGTTACTATTTAAGAATTCACACTCAAATGGGCATTTTTTTTCCCTATTAAATTATCTTACTGGATGAGATTTAGACATTGCCTGATTCAGTTGGAGATAACTCTACTAAAAACGTTTTCTTCATTCATACGGATTCGAACTTAAAACATTGTACTTAAGCAGATTTTTACTATAACCAACGCTTCTTGGTAGATGGACTTTTTTTATACATAAATGGGCATTTTTAATCATGCACTAGATTCAGAGGCTGGAATTGTCTAAAAACAATGAGCTATAATTCCAAAACCAAATCAGACGGCAACAAATACAATATCTTGTAAGACCTCATGTGTCATTATTATGCCAAAGAATTTCTGAAGTATTTGAACAAATCGAAAGGCACTTGATAATACTTTGCCAAATTTCTATTCATTAAAATTCTTCCAAAGTAAATTTTCACAAAATAAGAAAAATAATAGTCCCATAATAGTCCTCATAAAATATGATCCAGAATTACAAATGTGGGTCAAGACAAATTGTAATAAACTCATAAATTAAAAAGAAGGTGAGATCTTCCTAGGATCAATAACGAATTTTACTAAGATCCAATCCAAATATCCAATGGACTAACGAACATGAGATTCTGCAGATTAGTGTTCGGCTTAAACGAAATTTCTGAAAACCAAAGGGACCCAACGAATTCTGGTACAATTATTCAGGTTGAAACAGAATTTCTGAAAATGCAAGGGCCAAAATAAAATGTCGAAACTTTCTGGGTGTGAACATGATTAGTGTAAACTTCAGCCCTAAAATTAATGGGATTCCAAAATTTAATGGGGTAATAACATAGCTATTTTTATTGAGCAAAATAATAACATAACATAACGAATCAAGGGGCAAAATACATATTTCTATAAACCTTAATGGCCCAGCATACAAAAAATAATATTATGTCGGACGAAAAAAAAATATGGCCCTAGCTTAAAACCAAAATTTGCCCAATAAAAGCAAAACCAATAGCCAACTAATGCAATCCCGGATATTAGGTGCTTGTTTGGTTTTACTTATTTCAAATGTTTTTGCATTATAGAGATAAATATATAAGGAGTCAATCCAGATAATAGATTCAATATTAAACTGTTTAAAAGAAATAAACCAACCAATGAGGTTGGGTCTAGCAGAAGAGACTAATCCTTCACTAATGTTTAAATCCCTATTGAAAGATGTATCCATATTTAGTGCCGAACAGTATCTTTATTAAGATTGTCTCCAATAAAAGAGTAGTTATACTTAGCATAAAAAAAAAAATAAATGATGACCAACAAATGTTAGTTCAATTGGTTAGGTGTTAGCTTATAATCATAAAGTTGTGAGTTCAAATCCTACTAATATAAGAACTTTATTGATAAGCGATATGTAAGTACCTCCATAAGCATATTTTGAGCCTGGAACTTTCGTCGTAACAAAGAAAGAGAGAAATAAACGATGGCCAGGTAGAATCCCAAAACTCGCAAAATTAACTAGTGACCCGAAAAGTAGTTATGAAAATACTGTAGTGTATATGCATGATATCATAAAATTGAGGTTAAAAAACAACAAAACAAAAGAGGGCAACTCAACCGCGCCACTAGCCAACTTCGAGTGTTTGAAGTGTACTCGCCAAACCAATATTTTATTATATCCCTTTCTTTTTATTCCTTTGTTTTCTCGCACCACCACAAATATCAAGGAATGCAAGGGGGATTCGTTCCAGATGCCAAAATGTATCGTCTTCTTCCTTAAGCTAGAACTAGAACAATGGCCGAATCCGCCATGGTTTTGAGCTGTCCAGTCTCAAAACACGTAGTTTTTAACCTTTCCGGCACCATGAAATCAACCACAAACTCACCCAAAACCATAAACACACAAAACAATACAAACACTGCAAGAACCGATCGAGAAGCTTGAAATCTTTCGGAAATCTGAAATTCGCTTTGTGAAACCGAAGAACACAAGGAAAACGCTAGCTCCACAGTTTGTGTTTCATATATTTTCAAGAGCCGATGACGAATGATGCATTATCTATTAAAAAACAGACGATAATGAATACGATGTCCAGTTTTTCTGTATTCCCATGCAGTTTATTAACTTTGCTGGGGAGGAAGAAAATGGGGTTTAGGAGTTTAAAAGTTTTTTTCTTTTTGACCGACACAGTTAGCCAACGAAAACCTATAATTTTCTCTCCAAACTGCAGCTAAATTGATCCTAATAAAAATCAACGAAAATAATCCGAGTCAAGTAGCTGCAATGTGAGTAAATTTTGCAAGAAAGAGCCATCACACGCATGTAAGTTTTGAACATGTCAGTGTGGTTTCAGCAACAGAGGGGCTACGTAAAATAGCAGCTACCCTAGCTAGTTGAATTAAACCAAATTCAAGCATAGTGAAAAAGGAAGAAATAGTTACCAGTAAAAACAAAAGAAGAGAAAGGCTATAAAATGAATGAGAGGTGGTGCACCTTGAAGATCGACCAACAATAACAATGCTTAGACATATATAAACAGTGTTAAAGATGGTGGTATAGGTCGCATGTTGTAGTTTGTAGGTATTATATGAAGAATTGAAAAGAGAAAGAAAAAGCAGAAACGAACCTTAAGGAAACTTGAGGAAGGAGGATTGGGATATGAACAAGAGAGAAGAGAACTGGCGAATGAAAGATGGGGGGTTAGTCTAGTAGAACAAGCTAGCTAGCTTTAGGTTTTCTTTTAATGATGACACACCAAAGCTAAAGAAGGAGATGCTCGTTACCTAAACAAATAATTTATATATCAACGGTTTTAAATATGCAACATTTTATATATATATATATATATATATATATATAATCTCCTTGTCACATCTGCAGGAGCGTTGTTATATCAGATTGCCCTTTAATTTCTTTGACTCTATACGCATCAGCTTGTACTGAATCTGCTGGTTTTTTTGCCCTTAGTCAGATATTGATAATGGAGCTAGCTTACTTGCCATCACTTTCACTGGGGACTGGATCCAATTGGTTAAAGTTAATTAATAATCAAGGCAATTGACTGAATAACTGGTTCAAGCTTTTAAAAAAATAATAGCGCACTTTCATGATAGATTCTTCTTCGTACTATTTTTATGACATTATACATGTATTAACTGTGTTATTAAACTCAAACCAAGTCCTTATTTTGAGTGGAGGATAAACTCAGATATTGATAGTGAAACTAGCTTACTTGCCATAACTTTCACTAGGATTGGATCCAACCGGTTAAAGTCAATCAATAATCAAGACAAGTGTCTAGGTAATGGGTTCAAACTTTTTAATTTTTTGTTTATAAATTCTTTATAGTTGGCAGTTAAAAAATAATAGCACACTTTTATGATAAGTTCTTCTGCTAGCTACTTTAATAATATTATACATGAGTTAATTAACAGTGTTATTAAACTCAAATCAAGTGCTTATTTTGAGTGAGGAAAAATATAAGTTATTTGAATATGAATTTAAAGTTAATTAAACTATCAATGATATAATGGTTTCCTTATTCTTTTATATTGTATTTTAATATATAGAATTAAAAATATGTTTATTTTATTATAGCAATTTGATCAAGTTTTAGTCGACGTTAAATTGATGCCTTGACCAGTTCGGTACAAAAAAATAATAATCAGTTGGGTTTTTTTTTTTTGGCCAGCAAGTAATAAGTTGTTTTTGCATTAGAAAAA
Source organism: Inga oerstediana (assembly GCA_963210345.1). Taxonomy (NCBI): domain Eukaryota; kingdom Viridiplantae; phylum Streptophyta; class Magnoliopsida; order Fabales; family Fabaceae; genus Inga; species Inga oerstediana. The sequence goes on along the minus strand of OY723403.1, from coordinate 13,439,863 downwards.
GGTTATAGATATTACATATTAGGCGTTATTCTTATATGGAAATATAAAAGGCACGAAAAAAAAAAAAAAGAGCAACACATAGAATAGACAAAACTAATTGTGGTTGGTAATAATGAAAGGGGTTTTAGTGTTTCGATTAGAGATTTTGAGTTCGAATCCGTATAAATGAAAAAAATATTATTAGGAAAGCCATTCATAATCAAACTCGATAATACTTAAATATAACCCAATCGAATATTCATTTAAAAAATGGTGAAAGGTAAAAGTAATAAGTAGTAAAAACAAACTATGAGATACAAATATTTTATATTTTTCATGTTTAAGCACCCTAATCATTGTACAATTATTCCCATTTTTTAAGGATTATGATTGGGGGGATTTCAAATAAATGTGATTTTTTTTTTTTTTGTGGCAAAAGAATCCAAATAAATGGGTGACAAAAGGGGAAGAAAAGGAAAATGAAATGGAGGAGGTTAGCTATAATTATAGGGGTATTAAATTAATACTCCCTCCGGTTCTAAATATAAGATAAAGTTAATTTTTTTTTGGAGAAATTAAGGAAGCTAATTAAATTACTTTAGAGTATTTTTATTTTTTTCTTCAAACTAATTAGTTTGACTAATAAATTAATATATAATTTAAGGATATATAATATATGATATGATTAAATAATTTATTTAATTTTCTTAATTTCTTAAAAAAAATCAATTTTATCTTATATTTAGAAACGATCGAAGTAATATTAATAATAATATGGCTCTTCGGGTGGTCCAAAGGTTTGCGACCCTGTCTTGATGCAATTCATTGGGCCCAAGGAACCTACAGGACCACTTAACATATTTCATACGCTGGAAACAGCTCTCTACTCTCCACCCTCGATATGATATCATTGTTGGTACGATTCGCTATTATTTTTGACCCTACGGATTCCATTCCTCTTCCTGGATCAAAACCACGTGAACAGTGAACGGTAGCTTTATTTTCAAGGGAGGGCTAAAAAAAAGAGAGAGCTATGAGCCTATGACCTGAAACAATTATACTAAAATTTTGATGGATATTTTTCTCATTTATTTTTTTAGGGGGAAAACTTAGGGAAAATGATTCAAAAAGAACTTTGAATATACTAAAAAACAAAAAAGTGTTAGAAGATTTAGAAATCCCTCAGAGGTGTTAGCACTTATCAGGGATTTACAATTTCAGGGGAAAATTACCATTTTATAATAAGAAATCCTCCGCCGCCCGGCCTCGATGGCAGGCGAGCGCCGCCAGTAGGGGCCCCGGCCAGGGAATATTCCTTCCGTCGGGACGGAATATTCCACCAAGCTTTGGGAAAAAAATCCCAAAGTATGAGGTATGAGGGTGGGGTTCGAACCCCCCACCTATGGTCATATGCAACAAGGTGCATGACCACTAGGCTAAGGAAGCCTATCAATATTTGTAATGCAAAAAATATATATATAGTAAACTTTGATTTTTAACTAAACCAACTAACAAGTTCAGATAAGGAATTGGCAGATTGATAAAATAAATTAATAACTTCATAAAATAATTTCACAATTTTCGTTTTTTAACAACTTTATAAAAAAATTTCACTAGTTTAGATAAAGAATTCCCAATTTGTTAATTCGTCATATGAACTTGGGAATTCCTTATCTAAACTAGTGAATGGTCTGAGAGAGTAGGTGGATTTTTTGCTTAAAAAACAAAAATTGTGAAATTCTTATATGAAGTTGTTAATTTCTTTTATCAATATGCTAATTCCTTATCAGAACTTGTTAGTTGGTTTAGTTAAAAATCAAAGTTTATTATATATGTATTTTTTGCACTACAAATAATGATGGGCTTCCTTAGCCCAGGTGCATGACCACAGGTGGGGGGTTCGAACCCCCCGAAGGAATATTCCCTGGTCGGAGCCCCTGCCGGAGGCGCCCGCCTGCCGCCGAGGCCAGGCGGCCGGGCGGCGGAGGATTTCTTATTATTTTAATAAAAATATAGGTAAGGGTAAAATGGTAATTTTCCTCTGAAATTATAAATCCCTGACATGTGCTAACACCTCTGAGGAATTTCCAAATCTTCTAACACCTTTTTGTCTTTTAGTAAATTCAAAGTTCTTTTTGGGTCATTTTCCCAAAACCTTAATTACATGCAACTTCCTTATTATATTTGAAATATATTTAAACTCTTTTAAAATTGGAGAAGACTTAATACTTAGGCTTAATTATACATCCAGTATATTTTTATTCAATTAAATCAGAATAAATGAAGTTAAAGCATTAATAATATTAATAACAATAATATGTCATAGAATAAATACTATATTTTTGAAAAAATCGCTGGTTAGATTTTTATTGTTTTTCTTGAATTGTCATTAAACTATATATATTAAATAAGAGGGAGAGAGAAGAAGAAGGAAAATTGTTGGGGAGAGTGTGACAGCAGGGGTGGTAAACTGGTAGTATTAGGTTCCCGTGTGTTTGGTTTGAGGGAGGTAGGGGAGGGAGGGTTGAGAAATTATAGTTTTGGATAAAAGAAATCTAAAATTACTCTCTCATTTTTAAAATTTTGGGTTCCCACCCAAAATTTAAATTCCTTTAACCTAAAAAGGTAATTTATCCACCTTCCTCTCCCCTCCCCTCAAACCAAACACACCCTTAAAGTCAATAGCCCCACACTAAGAAAGCAGGCCTCTGTTGTGGAGACAGCAAATTAAAATTATACACACGCGCACACACACACATACTAGTTGTCATTTAACATTTAACAGAGAGGGCACGCACATGCCCTGTCCCCACTTATATATGCCTTCCCTTAATTTATCTGATTAATCTCTCATTTATTAATTTATTTATAATGTGTGTGTGATATATATAACACGATACCAAAATCATTTCTGAAGCAACACATGCATGTAGATGTTTATATTTGAGTTTTAATTGCCTTTTCTTAAAGGCCGTGAAAGGCATCTCTGCAAAATAAGCGACAGGATTTTATATTATTACACCTTATGCGGCTTCCTATTCCTTCCTTAGTCCTCACAATGTGGAGCACTATTCCTGGTAGAAATTTAAAGCTCCTCTTGGAATTTATGCTCCCTTTATTTTATTATTATTATGCCCCCGTCCCTTGAATCATGGCAGCAACAAGTCAAAAGACATCACTTGAAGCATATTGGAAGGTTTTCGTCTCAGGCTTGAGAATGGTGAATCTCTTGAAGCAGAAATCTGTTGGCGTCAGCACCTCACGCCGTATAGATTGTTAGCCGCAGCACCTGGTGAAACATAATAAACAAATAGTTCGAGTCACGTCCAAGGACGCTGTCCTTAGGAGATATTCCGCAACCCCCCTAGTAGATCAGGAAGCGGCACTCCCCAGGATAAAACGAACCCTTCCTGCATAAAGCAGGGTGACAGAACTGCAGAAAGATATATCAGTATAACTCAGGAGAAAGGAGAGAGGAGAAGAGCTCGGGAACCTCCATATCACTAGACCTAGGTGCTCTCAAATTCACTTGGTTGATCAGGTAAAGAGATAAGTATAGATATGTTTTGATTTATTTAATATTGGTGCATAATATCATAATCTGATACGTCGGAGCAGATTCTATCATATTATTGAAACCATGTCTATGCATTGAGATGTGCGCTGAAACCTGATTTCATGATAATTCAAGAGGACCGAGGTGAGAGTCAAAACTTATCTCATTTCCTTTGTAATCAACCAAAGAAATTGAAGTACGCCTATTATGATGCAGACCCAAGATTAGCAAGGACTATCTCCTAAGATTGTTGGCGTCAGCACCTCACGCCGTATAGATTGTTAGCCGCAGCACCTGGTGAAACATAATAAACAAATAGTTCGAGTCACGTCCAAGGACGCTGTCCTTAGGAGATATTCCGCAACCCCCCTAGTAGATCAGGAAGCGGCACTCCCCAGGATAAAACGAACCCTTCCTGCATAAAGCAGGGTGACAGAACTGCAGAAAGATATATCAGTATAACTCAGGAGAAAGGAGAGAGGAGAGGAGCTCGGGAACCTCCATATCACTAGACCTCGGTGCTCTCACCTCGGTACTATTGAACTTACTCCGTACATTGCCTTTTATAGGCAGAAATCATATGACCGTTAAGGAGTTATAATGACAATTAACAACGGTTTAATGACAATTAAAACGACAGTTATAAAATAGGTGTTAATGACAATTTAATGTAATAAAACCTTTTAATTGTCATTAAAACCGGTCAATTAAAATTCCAACGGTCATCTCCAACGGTCAGTTCAAAGACTCCTCTTATCAGCCTTTTTAATAACTCAAGCTCATATTTAATTGTATACTAGGGCGTTCCCAATCTTGAGTTATATGAGACTTCTTCCTTTGACACACTCACACACAATATTTACAACAAAATCTGGGGTTGCTTATTGGGCTTGAAGAGAGCATGGGAGGGATGTCATAGACTGGTTCGATTGAGAAGCAACTCTCAGGAAGTGATACATCTTCTTCTGAATGATATTTCTGACCTTCACGAAGATTGGTCTCTCATCATGGAAGCGAAAGAAATGCTACGACGCGACTGGGTTGTGATGATTGAATATATTGAGAGAAATTTGAATGCTAGAGCTGATTTAATTGCCAAGACAGCTTTGAACGACTACCCTGGTTTGACCATTATGGGCCTTGACACGTTGGCTAGCGTTATGCAGCTATCTTAGTTTTGTGTTTATTTTTATTTTTGTTTTATGCTTTCCTTTTGTATCAAAAAAAAAAGTCAAAAGACATCACTTTGTTATCTACATAATAATAAAAAGTAGTTTCAAAATGTCAGATTTTATTGTAATATCATCAGGCATGCATTGTAATTTTTTTAATTACGTGGCTTAGTGAGTGTAACCGTGTAAGTTCCGTTGGAGTGACAAAAAAGACAGGTGCATGATGATGACGGACAAAAAAGTTGACTGGCAAGAATGAATAATATTGAAAATAACCCAGATTATTAAATAAGTGATAAGTCAGAGTGGTGATATTGTTAGATCTCATGTTTTGATGATAACAAAAGAATGGTTTGAAAAGGAAATGTTTAATAATCAAGCTTGAACTAAGTAATGACAGAAATAAGCTTTACTTGAGGTAAGCATGGAAGAAGTGAAGATTGGCCAAAAGAAAATGCTGAGGAACCTGATCATCAGAAGTGCATTTTCTAAGGCATTACTCGAGGAGCTACTCGAGTAATGAGCCAAAACTTGAAGTAACCCAGCAAAACTTCCAGTTACCTGCCACCATTACTCGAGGAGCTACTCGAGTAACCAGGTAAATTTTAAGGTTGCTCTCGGCCTGCGAATGTTACTCGAGGAGCTACTCGAGTAACCATGTGAAAACTTCCAGTTGACTTCAAGTTTTCCCCATGATACTCGAGGAGCTACTCGAGTACCTGTGTTTCCTAAAATATGGACCTCTCGGCATTTTGTACCACTGCTAATGTTACTCGAGGAGCTACTCGAGTAACCAGGTCAGAAACTTCCAGTTGCCTTCAAGTTTTCCATGATACTCGAGGAGCTACTCGAGTAACTGTGTATTTGAAAATGTGAAGCTCTCGGCACTTTATACCACTGCCAATGTTACTCGAGGAGCTACTCGAGTAACACACTAAGGTGAGTAAAAACTTGAGGTTTGAACACGATTAACTTGATTTCTCTTTTTCATCTTCCTCGAGTACTTACTCCATTAGACAAGTTTTTCATGGTTTATTTTAAGTGGATTCCTCGAGTATGTACCCCAGTATATGCAAAATTTTTCAAAGTAAACTTCAAGTCATTACCAGAGTAAATCATGTTCAGAAGTCTCAGTTACTCGAGGAGCTACCCGAGTAACCTATGCAAAAATGAATGCATTACCCGAGTCCTTACTCGAGTAATGAGGTAATTGCTCTCGGCCTTGAAATCCTGCCAACATTACTGGAGTAGAGCATCGAGTAATCAAAAGTTTTTCAAAGGATTACTCGAGGTATTACCCCAGTAATCTATGAAGTTGCAGAAGTATTACTGGAGGAGCTACCCGAGTAAATAACTGTTCCTAAAGGTTTGAAAATGAGTTTATTCCATGCACTACCCGAGTAATCTTGCTTGTCTTCATGGAATTTCAAATAAAGAATGATTTCACGATGTTACTCGAGGAGCTACTCGAGTAAACTTCATGGGTTACTCGAGGAGCTACTCGAGTAAGCATACCCAGAAATTTAGAAATCATTCAAATCTTCATTATATTGTTTCCTATATGATTAACCTTTCATTGTATTAGCATTCTTAGTATATTTACAGAGAAACAATGAAGAAATCATATCAAGAGATGAAAGTCAAATCAAACGTTCAAATGCCAACCACCGCCAACGGATATTTTTCAAAAACTTGAAAAGTCAACAGTGGCTGCGCACTCACCAACGGACGAAAGGAAGTGTTCCAACGGTCATCACCAACATATCTATATATATGGGAACCTTCAAACAGAGAAGGACAACGAAGCATCCATACGAACGTATCATTAAGTTCATTGCTCTGTTTTCATGTTGAAATTGTATTCATATGTTTCAGTGATTATCATTTACTCTTTGAGAGAGATATTTCATTTAAACTCAATACTTGTTATTGAGATAACTTAAGGTTGTGGAACCTTGAGTTGGGATTGAATTACAACCTGTAAGGGGGAGCGAGTGTCCAGGTGTAAGGAACTTGCTTGTACTGAGGTGCCAAGAACCCACTGAATCTTGGAAGTTATAGTGAAACTCTCAGAGAAGCTCTGAGGACTGGACGTAGGTCAAAGTGGTTGTGACCGAACCAGTATAACTCCCGGTGTACACTTCGGTGATATTTCTCCTTACTCATTACTGTTTTAATTCTTTTGTCAAAGTTTTATATTTTCGAAAGAAATTTCAGTATCACCCAATTCACCCCCCCTCTTGGGTGAAACGCTTGATCTTACATTTGGTATCAGAGCGTAGGTCTTCTTGTTAAGGTATAACAACCTAAGAAGGATCCAATGGCAAGCATGGGTGAAGGAATTCTTCCCGACGGAGCATCCATCACTAGACCTCCCAGTTTCAATGGAGAACACTTTTCTTTCTGGAAAGCAAAATTCAGAGTGTTCATGATGGCTACTGAATATGGGCTATGGGATGTAATCGAGAGTGGAAATTATCAACCTACAAAGACTGTAGATTCTCAGAAAATTCCAAAGACGCCAGCGGAATATGATGAGAATGACAAGAAACTTATCACTCTCAATAGCAAGGCAATTCTGATGTTACAAAGCTCTTTGAGTCAAAATGAATACTTCAGAATTTGCACACTCCCAACAGCAAAGGAAATGTGGGAAGCTCTGGAAATAGCTCATGAAGGAACTTCTGGAATAAAGGAGAATCGAATCAACACCTTGATCACAGAATTTGATCTACTTCGAATGAAATCAGGTGAGTCAATTTCTGAATTCGAACTTAGATATACTCATCTTGTTAATCAGCTTGCAGCACTTGGAAAAATATATGATCAAAATACCCAAGTACGAAAGATTTTGAATATTCTTTCTAAAGAGTGGGAGGCCAAAGTCACTGCGATAGAAGAGGCAAAAGGAGAATCAATGAGATCAGTTGCTTCTCTATTTGGAAGTCTTTCTGAATATGAAAGCAAATTAAAGTTCAAACGGGAACTAGATGACATCAGTGACAAAAGAAAGAAAGGTCTAGCACTAAAAGCGAAAGAAGAAAATCAAGATGAAGATGAGGAGTTTGATGATGATGAAATGGGCTTAATCATAAAACGATTCAGAAAGTTCTACAAGAAAGGTCAAGGCTTCAAACACTTTCAAAAAGGAGGAACTAGCAACAAAGACCATATCATTTGCTATGAATGTGGAAAACCAGGACATATCAAATCAGAATGTCCAGAGCTCAATCAAAAGAGTAAAGAAAAGAGAAAAGGCAAATTCTTTAACAAAAAGAAGGCCTTTGTATCTGCTATATGGGGAGATAGTTCCTCAGACGAAGAAAGTGATGAGGAAGAAGTAGCCAATATATGTCTTGTTGCTCAAGAAGAGACGGAAGAAGAGGTAAATGATTCTGAACCTACCTATGATGAATTACTCTCTGAATATAATGCTTTACATTCTGAATTCATCAAAGTAGTTAAAGAATTAATTGTTTTCAAAAAGAAAAACAAAGCTCTTGAAATTGAACTTAAAGAAAGTTCAGAAAAGAATTGTGAAAATTATTCTTCGTTGAAAAAGAAAAACATTGATCTCACAAAAACTCTTGAAAAATTTACCAAAGGAAGTGAGATGCTAAGTGTGATTTTAAAAGAACAACGATTTGTAAATGACCGATCTGGTATTGGATATGATCCAAAAACAGATAAAAGGAAAGGTAAAAAGAAAGTAGGAGGAAAGCCATATTTAAATTATTTCCAACATTCTGTGCATATATCAAATCCTTTTGCATTTTGTAATTACTGTAACAGAAAAGGTCATTATACCTCTTCATGCATTCATAAAAAGAAAAGAACAATAGGAAACTACAAATGGGTACCTAAAGGCACATATGTTCAGAAAATCATTTATACTAACCCAAAAGGACCCAAAAAGAAGTGGGTACCTAAGACTTAGTCATTTGATTGCAGGTATGTCTTAAAGCATCCAAAAATAACAAGTGGTTCATAGACAGTGGATGCTCTAGACATATGACCGGAGATTTCGAAAGTTTTACCACATTGCAACCTAAGGAAGGTGGAAAGATAAAATTTGGAGGAAATCAATCCGGAAAAATAGCAGGAATTGGTGAAATAAAAAATGACAAAGGCATACAAATCAAAGATGTATATTACGTTGAAGGCTTGTGTCATAATTTGCTGAGCGTAAGTCAAAGTGCAGATAAAGACAACTGGATAATATTTGATTCAGAGGAATGTCTAATTATCAACAAGAATGACTTACAGCTTGATAAGAAAAATATCAAGGCTAAGCTCAGAGCAAAAAGGGAAGGTAACTGCTATACTCTAGATATTAGTAGAAATGAATCTGAAAATTGTTTTCTGAGTAATACCGATGAAAGTTGGCTATGGCATAAGAGATTGGCTCATGTCAATATGTATCAACTAGGTAAACTACTCAAAAAGGATTTAGTGCTTGGATTACCTAAAGTAAATTTCAAAAACGATTTGATTTGTGACGCATGTCAAAAGGGTAAACAAACTAAATCATCTTTCATATTGAAAAATGAGATTTCAACAAATAGACCACTTCAATTATTACATATGGATTTAGTTGGTCCAGCAAGAGTAAAAAGTCTTGGTGGTAACTTATATTCATTGGTTATTGTTGATGATTTCTCTAGATTTATATGGGTTATCTTTCTATCGTCAAAGGATGAAACCTTTGAAGAATTTATTGTTTTTGCTAAGAAAGTGCAAAATGAGAAAGGTATGTCAATTGCAGGTATTAGGACCGATCATGGTGGAGAATTTGAAAATCAAGCATTTGAAGAATATTGTGATACTAATGGCATTGATCACAATTTCTCTGCTCCAAGGACGCCTCAACAAAATGGAGTTGTGGAACGCAAGAATAGAGTGCTTACTGAAATGGCTAGAACAATGTTAAATGAAAAGAACATGTCTCAAGTTTTCTGGGCTGATGCCATGAGTACAGCATGCTATATTTCAAATAGAGCCTATATCAGAACAAAACTTGGAAAGACGCCATACGAGCTATACAAAGGAAGGAAGCCAAACATTGCTCATCTACACATCTTCGGTTGTAAGTGTTTCATTCATAATAATGGTAAAGATAACTTAGGAAAATTTGATTCTAAAACTGATGAAGGAATTTTCCTAGGATATTCTAACCGAAGTAAAGCATATAGAATTTTCAATAAAAGAACTTGTGTTGTTGAAGAATCAATTCATGTTGTATTTGATGAATTTGAATCCTCTGACAAAACGATTGATGAAGAACAGGAAGTTGTTTTAAATCAAGAAAATGGTCAATCTATCTCTAAGTCTCTTATTCCAGAGGTTGATGAAACTAAGGATGAAGAGCAATCCCTAGGTCAACCTAAAGCCTGGAAATACAATAGAAGTCATCCCTTAGATCAAGTCATAGGAGATGTGAATGAAGGGATCAAAACCAGAAATAGAGTTTTCAATGAAGTAAGTTTTTCTGCATTCATTTCTGAGATTGAACCTTCTAGCATTGATGAAGCCCTATCAGACAATGATTGGGTCATAGCAATGTAAGAAGAACTAAATCAATTTGAAAGAAATCAAGTTTGGGATTTGGTACCTCGACCCAAAGATCATACGATCATTGGTACTAAATGGGTATTCAAAAACAAACTTGATGAATCTGCAATTATTGTCAGAAACAAGGCAAGATTGGTGGCTAAAGGCTATAATCAGGAAGAAGGAATTAATTATGAGGAAACGTATGCTCCAGTGGCTAGATTGGAAGCTATACGTGTACTCTTAGCCTTTGCATGCATCAAAGGATTCAAACTCTATCAAATGGATGTTAAGAGTGCTTTTCTAAATGGTTACATCATGGAAGAAGTGTATGTAGAACAACCTCCAAGATTTGAGGATGTCACTAAACCAGACCATGTTTTCAAACTTAAAAAGGCTTTGTATGGTTTAAAACAAGCCCCTAGAGCCTGGTATGAAAGGCTTAGTAAGTTTCTCATCGATCAAGGTTTTGTACGGGGGAAAGTTGATACAACATTATTTATAAATCGAAAACGTGATGATATTTTAATTGTTCAAATATATGTTGATGATATTGTTTTCGGTGCTACTAATGAATCTATGTGTAAAGAATTTTCTGAGATAATGCAGGGAGAGTTTGAGATGTCAATGATGGGAGAATTGAATTTCTTTCTTGGTTTGCAAATCAAACAAAGAAAGAATGGAATCTTCATATCTCAAACAAAGTATTTAAAAGAGCTATTGAAGAAGTATGGAATGGATGAAGCAAATGGCTCAGATACGCCTATGAGTTCAACAACGTTGCTTGATGCTGATGTTAAAGGGAAAGACTACAATATCACAAAATATAGAGGAATGATTGGATCATTACTCTATCTCACGGCAAGTAGACCAGACATCCAATTTAGTGTTGGCATATGTGCAAGATATCAATCGGCACCAAAGGAATCACATGCTGAAACGGTCAAACGAATCTTTAGATATCTTGCTGACACACCAGAATTGGGTTTGTGGTATCCCAAAGGAAGAAGTGAATATTTAATCGCTTATTCTGATTCTGATCATGGAGGATACAAGACAGACAGAAAGAGCACCAGTGGACAAGGACAATTTCTTGGAGGATCTCTTGTATCATGGTTCAGCAAGAAACAAAATACAGTGTCTCTTTCGTCAACGGAAGCCGAATATGTTGCAGTCTCAAGTTGTTGTGCTCAAGTGATATGGTTAAAACAACAACTACAAGATCTAGGTATATACCTCAAGGAAATACCAATCTATTGTGACAATACAAGTACGATAAGCTTGGCAAAGAATCCAGTTCAACACTCTAGAACCAAGCATATCGATGTCAGACATCACTTCATCAGAGATCATGTTCAAAAGAAGGATGTGAAAGTGATATTCATTCCTACTCATCTTCAACTAGCTGATATCTTCACAAAACCCCTTGCAAAAGATCAATTTCTATTCATTAGAAGAGAATTGGGAATGGTAAATCCCAATGAGTTATAAGAAATTTAAGCATTTCATAATATTAGATGAAGTCATTTAATAATGTTTTGATGATCACTAACTTAAGCATCGGAGTATATAGAAACATGTTTGCAGGAAGAAAGAAACTCTGTTTTGGGAAACAAAAACAGAGATTTTCAGAGGAGACATTTACTGGAGTACCAACTTGAAGTTATGGCTAAGACAGAAGCAATACCCGAGGAGCAACTTGAAGTAAAGAAGCATGTTACTCGAGTATGTACTCGAGTAATGGCCCCCAAAACTGGAAGTAACGGATCAAGTTACTCAATTTTCAAACATAACGGTCCAGCTTCAAAGAAATGAAGAGTCAGAAGTTGTAAAGCTATTTACTCAAGGCAAACTTGAAGCTTACTCGAGGAAGGCCTCGAGTAATGTCGGAGCTCAGATTCTCAAAATGTTGAATAATGACTCAAAACTGACCCAAATGGACTATGAATGATCGAGGGAACATCCATGGATAATTACTATATTATTCATGCCAGGTACGCAATTTAAATGAATTATTTTTGAATTTCTCTGTATGAACACTCGAGAAAGGCCTCGAGTAAACTTGAATGTTACTCGAGTAAGGCCTCGAGTAAAGTCGGGATTTAGGTCTTTATCTTGCGCAAACTTGGTCATTTCCACAAAATCTCCTCGAGTAAATCACTATACACCCTTTCAAAAACTTTTCCCAATCGATTCCTTGCCTCATTTCCGTCAAAACCCAACTAGTTTCAAGTCCAAAAACTTCCTATTTTGTTCAAAATCTGTCTGCCCTATTCTCGCGATAGTTACCCTGTTTCTCTGTGATTCTTGATTTTTTTTGTGATTCAAAATGGTTAGAACCAAGAATCTCAACTTCACTGATTCCTCTGATTCACAACAAAACCCTGATCTTCTTTCTCCTCCTCCAACAAAGAGAAGAAAGTTAATTCCTAGACCAAAAGCCAAAACTCCTCTTAAACCTCAACCACAACCTAAAGCCAAAGGTGTGGTGATCAAAGAGCCTATTGTGACTAGGGCTCAGTCTAAAAAGAGCACATCTACTGGAAGAAGCAAAGGTGTCAAAACTCCCTCACCTTCTCACTCTGATTCCTCTACACCCTCATTCACTCCAAAGCCTATCAAGAAGCCAAAGTATGACAAAAATGTGGCTAAGGCAATGGCTGGGATCATTGACCAAATGGAGAAGGGTCAATCATCCAAGAAATCCAAGATTCCAGAGGCAGAGATCACTACCCCTCCGAAAGGATTCAATGTTGGGAAACTGGTGGAGTCTCCCAAGTACCTGACACAATTCTCCAGAAGAAAAGTGTGTAAGACACACTATGTGGATCTCAGGCTACTTCAAGAGGTATTGAAGCACGATCTTAGTCCTTATCTAGAGCCTTTTATGCCTTGGTTGTCCATTAGATTACCTTTTTGCACAAAGGTAATCACTCATTTTTATTGCAACCTAGAAATAATAGATGAGCCTAACCGGACTTCAGTAGAGGAAGAGATGACCACAACTGTGAGAGGTCAAAAGATTTTGATTTCACCTTCCAAAATCAATTTGTGGTTAGAAATAGAGAACCCCCCTGATGATATATACTCTGAGCTTGAGCCAAATTAAATTTTCACTATCCTAAAGCCCGGTGAGTTAGTTGGCCCCCTAAACTTTAAATCGAGTGATATGTGTGATCACCATAGGGTCCTTTAGTACATTTACTCTAGGTCCCTAGTAAACAAAGCCAACAACTATACCCACTTCTCGGATAGGGACTATAGATGGTTTGCTTCACTCCTCTTGAAAGAGCAAAAGGATCTGGGAGAGTATATATTCTCAGAGATGAAAAGGTATAAGGTGGATGGAAAAGGGATTACTCCAATGCCATATCCCCAAATTGTGTCTCTTATCTTGAAAGAGAACAAAATATGGTACTTGGATAGTAAGGAGCCAATTGAGAGGGTGACCCCAGTGGGGAGGAACCAGATTGGTAAATTAAACATCGACATCCCTCTTAAAGGTCCACTGGAGTCTGGGTCCAAGAAGAAGCGAAAGGCTACTGAGGCAGAGACCAGTAGGATGGATGACACCCAGTCATCGGCTCCAGCTGCTACCACATCTTCACCATCTTTCCTGAATGCCACTCTCCAACACTTTATGGAGAATATGCTCTGAGGCTTTCATGTGGATATAGCCAACACCAATGCAGAACTCATAACCCACATGAACACAAAAATGGGAGAGTTGGTTGAAAGAATGGATCGAAGGCACGAGGAGCTACTAGCAGAGCAACGTGCCCAGGGAGAGACTTTGAGACTGATCTTGGCACGTTTGGATTCCCTGGGTCCTGGACCTTCTGCCGGTCCCTCCTCATCTGCACCACCACCACCACCTTCAGTAGACCCTCCTTCAGACATTCCCATTCCCGAGGATGAACCATCTACCCCTCTGGTTTCTGATCCACTTGAGCCCCAAGAGAAAGATGTTTTATTCACAGTGGATGATCCTGATACCCACGAAACCACTCATATTATCATCGATGATTCACCTCAAAAGCCACAGCCTGAAACCACCTCTAAACCAATTCCCTCTCCTACTCATACTGAGGAGATATCTCCTTCTTCCTCACCTGAAAAACATACACCTGAGACTCAGACCACCCCGGAAGGAGAAACCTCTACTATGGTTGTCTTCCAACCTTCTCTTCCCGGCGATGACATCCATATCCCTCCACTTCATCTGCCTGATCCTGTACCATCTAGCTCATTTGATTCTCTAGAATCAAATGATTCCTTGGTCCTTCCAGCAACACCAATCTCCATGGCCAAGCCTCCTAGCCCTCCACTTGAATGATGAAGCCAAAAAGGGGGAGAAGAGCTTGAGAGTGATTTTGTGGTTTTGTCCTAGCTTTTCATGGGTATATGGGTGTACATGGGACTTTAGGGAGCTTTTTAAATTCAGTATGAACTTATTTTGTAATTTGAAATTTTAAGTTCAATGCAAGAGTATTTATGTTATATGATTTCATTATAAGTTCTATTATGTTTTGGATTATGATACATGTTTAGACTAATGAAGTTGTTATGTATGCAAGGTATATTCAACCTTAATAAGAAATAATTAATTAAGAATCCAATTTGAAAAACCATATTCAAAATCACCAAGTTTTGTCATCATCAAAAAGGGGGAGAATGTTAGATCTCATGTTTTGATGATAACAAAAGAATGGTTTGAAAAGGAAATGTTTAATAATCAAGCTTGAACTAAGTAATGACAGAAATAAGCTTTACTTGAGGTAAGCATGGAAGAAGTGAAGATTGGCCAAAAGAAAATACTGAGGAACCTGATTATCAGAAGTGCATTTTCTAAGGCATTACTCGAGGAGCTACTCGAGTAATGAGCCAAAACTTGAAGTAACCCAGCAAAACTTCCAGTTACCTGCCACCATTACTCGAGGAGCTACTCGAGTAACCAGGTAAATTTTAAGGTTGCTCTCGGCCTGCGAATGTTACTCGAGGAGCTACTCGAGTAACCATGTGAAAACTTCCAGTTGACTTCAAGTTTTCCCCATGATACTCGAGGAGCTACTCGAGTACCTGTGTTTCCTAAAATATGGACCTCTCGGCATTTTGTACCACTGCTAATGTTACTCGAGGAGCTACTCGAGTAACCAGGTCAGAAACTTCCAGTTGCCTTCAAGTTTTCCATGATACTCGAGGAGCTACTCGAGTAACTGTGTATTTGAAAATGTGAAGCTCTCGACACTTTATACCACTGCCAATGTTACTCGAGGAGCTACTCGAGTAACACACTAAGGTGAGTAAAAACTTGAGGTTTGAACACGATTAACTTGATTTCTCTTTTTCATCTTCCTCGAGTACTTACTCCATTAGACAAGTTTTTCATGGTTTATTTTAAGTGGATTCCTCGAGTATGTACCCCAGTATATGCAAAATTTTTCAAAGTAAACTTCAAGTCATTACCAGAGTAAATCATGTTCAGAAGTCTCAGTTACTCGAGGAGCTACCCGAGTAACCTATGCAAAAATGAATGCATTACCCGAGTCCTTACTCGAGTAATGAGGTAATTGCTCTCGGCCTTGAAATCCTGCCAACATTACTGGAGTAGAGCATCGAGTAATCAAAAGTTTTTCAAAGGATTACTCGAGGTATTACCCCAGTAATCTATGAAGTTGCAGAAGTATTACTGGAGGAGCTACCCGAGTAAATAACTGTTCCCAAAGGTTTGAAAATGAGTTTATTCCATGCACTACCCGAGTAATCTTGCTTGTCTTCATGGAATTTCAAATAAAGAATGATTTCACGATGTTACTCGAGGAGCTACTCGAGTAAACTTCATGGGTTACTCGAGGAGCTACTCGAGTAAGCATACCCAGAAATTTAGAAATCATTCAAATCTTCATTATATTGTTTCCTATATGATTAACCTTTCATTGTATTAGCATTCTTAGTATATTTACAGAGAAACAATGAAGAAATCATATCAAGAGATGAAAGTCAAATCAAACGTTCAAATGCCAACCACCGCCAACGGATATTTTTCAAAAACTTGAAAAGTCAACAGTGGCTGCGCACTCACCAACGGACGAAAGGAAGTGTTCCAACGGTCATCACCAACATATCTATATATATGGGAACCTTCAAACAGAGAAGGACAACGAAGCATCCATACGAACGTATCATTAAGTTCATTGCTCTGTTTTCATGTTGAAATTGTATTCATATGTTTCAGTGATTATCATTTACTCTTTGAGAGAGATATTTCATTTAAACTCAATACTTGTTATTGAGATAACTTAAGGTTGTGGAACCTTGAGTTGGGATTGAATTACAACCTGTAAGGGGGAGCGAGTGTCCAGGTGTAAGGAACTTGCTTGTACTGAGGTGCCAAGAACCCACTGAATCTTGGAAGTTATAGTGAAACTCTCAGAGAAGCTCTGAGGACTGGACGTAGGTCAAAGTGGTTGTGACCGAACCAGTATAACTCCCGGTGTACACTTCGGTGATATTTCTCCTTACTCATTACTGTTTTAATTCTTTTGTCAAAGTTTTATATTTTCGAAAGAAATTTCAGTATCACCCAATTCACCCCCCCTCTTGGGTGAAACGCTTGATCTTACAGATATTTCAAAAAAAAAAAAAAGGATAGGAATATTTGTACTAATTGGTGAATTTTGTAATGTAGCTATTATGTCCCGTCTGTTATCGGAAGAATTTTTTTTATGGAAGTGGAAATGGAAATAGAAGTGAAACTGGAAGTAGAATCGGGGGTGACAATTGGCTTTAAAGTGGGTTTGGTATGATGATGGAAGTGTAGTATTTTTTTTAATTTATATAGTTATTTTTAATATAAAAGTACTAAAATACCCCATCTAAAAAAAAAAGATTAGCCCCTTTCTTCATTCATCGTCTTCTTCACTATCCCATATCTAGGATTGAACTTCCACCATTATGATAAATTCATCCAGAATCCAAATCACAAAATAAACCTAATAACGATTAATCTCAAAAGAATCAAACCCAGAACAAAGATTAATAATATCTTCTTCAACCCCAACCTACCGAAGATGCAAAGATGGAGCGATAAATAGAAAAATGAAACAAATCGATGATTGTGAAAGTGTTGAGATCATGTGAAGAGCTTTAGGAATCGTCTTTGGCGTGCTCGAGGAGAGAAAGAAAGACATAGAGGTTGAGGAAGCGAGTGGGTATAACGTAAGGGATGAGAGTGAGATTTGAAATAGGGGAGTGGAGGGTCGCCAGTACACTCGCATAAGAGGGGTAAGATCATTGGTGACTATCGCATTTGAGGACCGAACATGGAGGCTTGAAGTCTGCTTGATCTAAAATCGAAATTAAAGAACCTAGAATTTTGAATGTTATCTCTAAAGTGGGTTCATTGTTGCCATCGCGGATGAATGCTGTCGCCATTGCGAATCCACTAGGGGGCTTGTTGCTGCCGTCGCAATTAAAGGTGGTTGTCAGAGAACCTGAATGCAGGAAGGTTGTGTTGTTCAAAACTTTAAGGGTAAAATAGGAAAATAAATTGACTTCTCGTGAAGTGTGGCTAGTTCTCACGGTTGGAATTAGAAGTGGTAATTCGCCAGCCCGGCCAAAATAAACTAGTTTCGACGGCCCGCTTGAATTCGAGCTAAACGGGCTAAGCTCGTTTAGCCCGCGGGTGAGCCCGGGGGCTAGCGGGCTGGCCTGCTTTATTTATTTATTTTTAGTTTTTTCTCAAATGCCCTTAGCCTCCCTTAGGGCTGAGTAATGGGCGGGCTGGGCTGACCCGAAGGTCAGCCCATTACCCGCCTGTTTATGTCTTAATGGGTACGGGCTAGCCCGTACCCGTTAAGTACCTGAGATAGCCCAGTAATAAATGGGCTGGACATACCCGTCCAAATTTAGGCGGGTAATGGGCAGCCCATTTAGCATATGATATTAAAAAAATCCCTACTATTGCAAAGTGTAAAACAATTCATTGCCATACTTTAAGTCCTACAGTATTGCGCTTTTGCATTTAACAAACACATAATACTCATATAACTGTCTGCAATGTATCTTTTAATTTAAATTAAAACATCACATAGTAACATTCACAATCAGAAATTCAGAATTTAAGCCTTAAATCATAACTAAAAAGAGTATTCAAACTTTGAATCTAAAGGAATAAAACTGTTAACAAAAGCCATTCAATAAAAGTATTGGCATCTTTCCATAATCAGTCTTCTTAACATGCATTATCCTTACATTTCTATTAAATCTTTAATAAAACCAATAAATAAAAAAAATAAACAAGCGGGTATGATCAGCCCGAAGGGGTACCCATAGCCCGCCCGTTTAATGCTTAAAAGGGCGGGTAATTTGCCCGCCCGTTACGGGCCTGTTTTGGGCGGGCCCAAAATGGGTAAATTTATTACGGGTGTGGGCGGGTTTATTGGGTTACGGGCTCCTTGCTCAGGCCTAGCCTCCCTTATCTCTTTTTCTTTGATGATATGTTTAATTAATTCCCCATACTTTTTATTTGACATCTATTTTCATATTATATTTATTTATTCTACTGTTATTAAATTTAAAAGAGATGTGTTTATATAGTTTTGTGATGTGAATAGATAAAAAAAAAGAAAGTAAGAATGAAATTGACTTCATAACAAAGATATATGAAAGAAAAGAAGTGTAATATGATTGAGTGAAAGAGAAATAGAGTAAAATTTTTAAAAAAAGAATGAAATAAAAAAAATGGAAGGCTTAGTCAGCTCGAGAAGGGGGCAGGCAACACTAGCCTGCCCCGTCACAGCCCGCAGCCCGCAGCCCGCACGGGCTGACCCACGGGTCTAGTTGGAATATAGAAGTCAATTTCATATTTTTTACGGAAATCACTTCCCTGAAAAAGTGGGCTTCAACCAATCAAACAGCCCAACTTATTAAATCTACTTGTACTTCCAAATACCAAACGGGCCTTAGTAAGCAAAGAGGACGTGGATGGAGGAGGGTAGTACTGGGAAAACGGGCCGGCCCGTGACGGGCTCGGGCCTAAACGGGTCGGCCCGTTTAGGCCCGAGTCCAAATCCGTACTCCTGTAGGGCGGCCCGGCCCGTTTAAGTTAGGCCCGCGGGCTGGCCCGCGGGCTTTTGGCCCGTTTTTTATTTTTTATTTTATTTTTTTTGCCATTCCTTT
The DNA here is from genome assembly GCA_963210345.1 of Inga oerstediana. Lineage (NCBI taxonomy): Eukaryota > Viridiplantae > Streptophyta > Magnoliopsida > Fabales > Fabaceae > Inga > Inga oerstediana. Next base: position 13,420,426 of record OY723403.1, on the reverse strand, counting down.
TTTTGTTTCTTATTCTCATAAAGACTAAAAATACCTAATTTAAAACATAAATATCATCAACACTAATTTAAAACATAAATATTATTCAAGTTTAATAGAACACAAACACTAAAACTTAAGTCCAAACCAAAATTAATGTTTATAACCAATTAAATAAGTTCACAGCCACAATCAAACAAGCCTACAAGCTTCAAATGTCAGTAATAATATAACACCTGATTTGGATTTTGGCGTATACATGCAAAAAAAGAAAAAAGAAAATCAAAGAAGAGAAGCTTTAAATGATGTCTGAATCAATGTGAGAGCATTTTTGATATGAGGGTTAGGTTAGGTTAACTCTACCTCTGACCAATGCTTACTGCCCATTGTCTTGTGCACATTTAAAAAAAAAAAAAGTTAAACGGGCCTAAAAGGGCCGGCCCTCAAGGCTTCAGGGCCGGCCCTACAGGGCTTGCGGCCCTACAGGGCCGGCCCTTTTAGGCCCGCTTCCATTTTCAGCCTCCAAATTATAGGCCCGGCCCTTGTCGGGCTCGGCCCGAATTCCCGGCTCTAGAGGAGGGAAGGAGGGGGAGGAGCCTATGGGAAAGGATCTACATGTAAAGGGAGTGTTTGGGGTCACATGGGGAATGGAGTAATAGTACACTCTGACTTCACATCACAAAAATCATTATTAATCCCATCCACAAATATAATAACCCATCTAAGAATAAAGTCACCACCAATGGTCCTTAACTCCTACACATGCATTGGCTATACAAAATATCAAGTTGGATATTATTTAAGAAAGAAAATAATTTTCAAAATCAGGTTAAAATTGGTGTCCCATTTGCCTATAACTACCGTACATTCTCCCTTCAACCTTTTTATGACAAAGGCATGTGTGAATTGAGGAAGATAAGAGTTTATAGTTCAAATCACATCTCACATCTTCTCTTTGTAAAAGAGATTCTGAATTCTATATCTCATCTCGCTAGAATAGGGGGCGTGTGTGATGAATGTGTGGGTCTCTTCCCATACTAGGGGAGTGAGGGCTAAATTGTCTTCTTCTTTTTTAATAAAAACCCAATTTTATTAAAAAGATAAAATGAATTTTACAAAAAAAAAAAAAGGCTTAGATTCATTGAGGCTTCAGGAGGCAAACCCAAGAAGTAACAGTTAGACCACAAACGCATTCTACCATACATAACAAAAAACGAACGACAAGCTTGAAGTTGGAAGAGTCTTGCATAGTAACTCTGGTTCAGAGTGGGTTCAATTGTCTTTTACTTTAAAAATCAAGCAGTTGAATTGGGTTGAGCGTGGGACCCGCAAAGCCTGCCAATGAGATAAGGGGATCAAACATTGCATGATTAGAGGAGTGAGGCCCAAGAGGAACAGTGAGAGATGTCAGGACGAATAACAGAGAATTGGGTTAGCCTGGCAGGCTCTGTTTTAGTTTTTAGCCCTTTGATCCACTCTATCCAAAGTCCATTACCTTTGCTCCAGCTCAAGTTCTGTTTGGGCACAATTTCTAGTAATTCCCTTGACCAACCGGATCACCAGAAACCTAATGTAATTTGATTGGTAGATGATTGAGTCTCTTAAACATGATTTACAAGTTTCAGATAAGGTCGTGTGCATGGAAAAAACTTTATTAAAAGAGGCAAAACTTACTTTGATAATATTTAAAAAATCAGCTCTATCTTATATTTAGGACTGAAAGGAGTATTTGTTAAAATATGTATTAGTTTTTCTAAATACTCTCTTAAATTATTTACATTGAAACTTACCCCTGATGAAAAGCTCCTTTAACATGTACAATCAATAGGAATAGTTTAATAAGAAATGATAAATATAGGGATAAAATGAATTGAAGACTTATATTTATGACTAAATTTAATAATCCCCAAACCAACTCTTATATATGGAGCCAAAGATTCATCTTAAGCGTTAATGAACAACATTTTCGTTTTTTTAATGCTAGGAATTAGTTACTTAATAGTAATATATTAGAATATATGGCATGATTTCATGCATCCAGCTGCAAAAGTCTAGCAAAAGATTTCGAAAGGGCAGCTTTAATTTCCCTATTTTCTTCCAAAAAAAACATAAAGTTAAAAGATTTCCGTCATTTTATATCTGATCGGCTCCATCTTATAAGTTCCTCTTCTTTTCGGAAAAAAAAAAAAAAAGAATTAAGTAACTGATTTGCTCTTTGCATTGATTCAATAACCGTGTTCCTCATTTTTCTTTTTCAAGTTATATATTGATAAGTGTATATGAATCTATTTTAATAAGTTTATGTGCCTATTTTAATAAATTTGTGTGCTTATAATAGAAAGTTATACATTGGTGAGTGTATGTGCCTATTTTGATAAGTTTATGCATATATTTTAATAAGTTTATATGTGTATTTTGATAAATTATACATTGGTAAGTGTATGTACATGTTTTTACAAGTTTATGTACTTATTTTGGTAAGTTTATGTATCTATAATGACAATTATACATTGAGAAGTGTATGTGCCTATTTTGACAAGTTTATGTGTTTATAATGATAAGTCAAAAAATGACTATTGACAAAGCTCATCTATATTAACTATTGTCATTTTTCAGTACAATTTAAAATAGCTCCCATTGATAAATAGACTTGATTATATCGACAAGTTATAGAGTAACTATTAACAAACCCATCTATATTAACTAAAATAGCTCACGTTGACAAGTGGATATGCCTATATTAACAAGTTCTAGAGTGACGATTGATAAGTACCCGAACCTAGTCATAAAACTTAATATCATATAATATCAAAATATCAATTATTAAAGGTAAGAAGGTAATTTTCCATTCAAAATTTATATCACTGAGGTTTCTATGGACTTTTTTAATAGGGAAATCTAGATTGGAAATTTTTTATTTTATTTTTTTTGTCCTTAGCACCTAAATGTGATTTTCCCAAAAAAAAAAATGAAAAGGTGGGATGAACTTTGAACTATTCTATCGATGTTCAGACCTCCCTTGAGGATGAAGAGACGTTTGTACTATTCTATCGATAGTCAAACCTCCCTTGAGATAACATGGGGAGCAACAAATTGAGATTTCAACGCTGTGTCGTAACATGTAACAAGAGACAAAAGAGATTGTCTTCCTCGCATACTATTGAAGAGAGTCGCACATTCTCTGAAACTTGATGCTGGAATCCAGTGGATCTGTCCATTCACAATCCACAACGGAGCATCCTTCCAAAGCTGAATGGTAATGCCTTCTTTCATTTTCACAAATCATTGCATATCATCCTCTGCATTAATTAGTTAATAGCATTAGCACCCCTTAACGTTCTAGTTTCTCGGAAAACGCAGACCCTATTACATGTGGAATTTATGAAATGCACGCGCCTACATTATGATTATTTTATGGTCACTTCTGGAATCGATCTCCACTCAAAAATGGAGAACCAATAATCCACAAAATATGAGCTTGTCCCTCAAAAAATGAAACAAGTGAGAGGCAAGCACAGTGGAGATTTAAAAGTTGCTCTTTAAACAATTTCGATCTCTTTATCCTGATCAAGATATATCGCACCCCCTGGGCTGTAATCATTTCTGCGGCATCAATATAACCTAGATGATTTAGAAAAGGGAAACTTACTGAAAAATCCCACATTTATTATCCAAAGATACATATAATAACCCTGTTACAAAATTTATATGATTTTAACCCTTGCCTCTTCTTGATATTGTTTGCTTTGAACTTTTTACTCCTCACAGTTTTAAAAAGTGTCGAAAGGAGGGTATTTAGAACCTTACAAGTCTTTATAAATCTCACTTCCCAGTTGATGTGAGATTTCACACTCTCCCCACCCGTATATCAAAAGCTAAGAAGTTAGATATTACACTATACTCCCATAGTGGAGCTCCATGACGGTAAACTAAAAAATATTGGAGGTCATGCATCCATCAACCTTGTAGTCCACCGATATGAAAACTTTCTGTGTGTGGGAGTTACTATATAATGTTTCATCTTTTCTGTAACCTTATCTGTTCTACGAGTTGGTCGGTACGTGACTGTGGAAGAGTGAAGGGACATAGGAAGAGAGGTCCCCTGTTGGTCACTTACTCACGACGTCCTTCTCTCAATTCTCCTCGTCGTCATGGCCACTTCAGCCAGCAAGCATCCGCTCACGCCAGACCTCTACGGCGGCTCCACCTCCGCTAGCTCCAACAACAACACCGCCGACACCTTCTCTCGCCTCCTCCACCACCACCTCCCACTCTCCGCCAAGTCAGAATGGTTCGCCCTCCTCCATCTTCCTAGACACCAGAAGGTAAACTGGCCTTGGTCACGGATGCTGCACGACGACGACGTAGTTGAACAGGGTGCTTGTTGTTATATATCCTGAGCGGTATACGGTTTTGGGATTCTGGCTAACTCAAAAATGGGTTGCTTTATCTTTTGTTTAAGAAACTTAAATACGTAACTTCCCAGTTATGGGATACATGTATAATTAGCAAATAAAAAAATTTGAAGATCAGGTGTAAAGCATGACCCATGTCCTGATTTCGTATATTTGGATATAGATAACTGATAACCTCGTTAATTTCATGAATAATTCCACCATCATAACTTGAAAGTGCGCTCTTACGTTTCTGCCTTTATTGCTCAATAATTTAGAGTTTAGTATAAAGCAAGGAACCCGCGTTCTTGTGAGTGCATACGTAGTGGCAATCTAGTGTCACATTAAGGAATTACAAGACAAAACCCACCTCCCAAACCCACCTATATAAATCTCTCCCAAAACCATTCAATTATACTTGGAGCCACATCTCAGAACACATTTGTTGTAGTTAGTGTGGAACAGAACCAATTCACTCTCTGATTACTAACTTATCTAGTTTCCCATGGCACGCGGACACACAACCCAGAGGCTCAACAAGTCGTGTATTCTCCTCACAGGTAAATCTATATATATCCATATATGTATCAGTCATAATCTTGTCGTCGTCTTGTTGGTGTACTAGTGTGGTTGAGTAAAAGGTTGTTGTTTTTATATGAGATGCAGCCATTGCTGGGATAGAGAGGTTTGCGTTCAAAGGAGTTGCATCCAATTTAGTGACATATTTGACCGATGTTATGAAGCTGAGCAACTCGTCGGCGGCGAAGATGGTGAACAGTTGGTGCGGCCTCACCTCCATAATGCCATTGCTAGTGGCACCTATTGCTGATGCTTATTACCACAAGTATTCCACTATTACGGCCTCTTCTTTCTTCTATCTTGTGGTGAGTCACCCTCCACAATTCTGTTTCCTTTTTTTGGTCGTAACACTCCATTCTGTTACTTCCTTTTCTCCTTAAAGAAAACTGTTTCATTTTTTAAAACGTTCCGGGACGTTTCTTTATTAATATATAGTTTGTTTGCAAGGGGGTGCATGCGTTGAGTTAGTGGAAGTGTGGGTCATGAGTCACGACTAGCCTCTCCTTTTGTCCGTTTCTTGAGCTAGTGGAATGATCAGAGGGTTTTAGCCGCCAAAAAATTACATAAAAATGCAGTAGTGGATGTTTTGGAAGAATTAGGACGTACCTGGCCTTCTCAATTAATAAGCATGTTTCCATGAAAATTTTAATCAGTGCCTTTCTTTTGTCCATTACTTGAGTTGTTACCCTTTTCAATGATTTTTCTTTCTACTGTTTCATTCACACTCTTTGCTGCTCCGCATATTTCCCATAATAAAAATTAATCACATAACAAAGGAAACTTGTTTGGAGATTTTCTGGCACAACAGTCTTACAAAATCAACATCAAACACAGGTAAAACCAATTGTCATAAGCGAAAGTTGTCCAAGGAAATGTTGACACTATCAAGTAGCATATAAGTTCTTCTCAATTTGATAAACTTGGTCTACAACTGCAAGAAGCAATTTCCTGAAACGATTTTTTTTGCTTTTGACTTGCATTTATCTTCTCCTCTTGACATGGTTCACTATACCATGAATTTTGATACAGGCAGGGTATACTACAATTTAGTGCTTACTGCTACGTTTGTTTTTGTGCTCTGGTTAGGGACTCACGGCATTGACTTCAACAGCTGTGGTAAGGCCAAGGCATGACGGAAAAACAAGGATCCCATCTTCATTTCTCTCTTCATCTCTCTGTCTGATCTCATTAGGCCAAGGTGGATACAACCCATCTCTACAAGCCTTTGGAGCAGATCAACTTGATGACGACGAAGAATTGCCATATAGCAAAGAAGACAACAAGCCCAATAAGAAGACTGTGTTCTTCCAGTGTTGGTATTTTGGTGTTTGCAGTGGAAGTCTGTTAGGTGTCATAGTCATATCCTACATCCAAGATACTTTTGGTTGGGTCTTAGGTTTTGCCATTCCTGCAATGTCAATGGCTGTGTCTATGTTGGTATTCTCATGTGGAAGTCCCATTTATGTATATAAAGACAGTGAATCAAAGACAAAGAAGCCCTTGAACAGCATAGTTCAATCTATCAAAGCTTATGCATTGAAGTGCTTTCGTTCTAAAATTACTCTGCCACAAGAGGAGTCAGAAGTAAAGGAGTTGGAGTAAGTTATAACCATTCCTCCTTTAAAAAAATTTTTGTTCACATTTTACTGTTAAATTAAATTGTGCTTTTTTTTTTTGTGGGTGAAATAGGCTACAAGAAAAACCTCTCTGCCGTGAGCACATGGAAAACTTAAAGGAGATGAATGAGAATTCTAAAAGTAGCACTGTTATGGTAGCAAACTCCAAGGTCTTCAAGGTTGTGCTGAGGTTAATCCCCATATGGACAATGCTTCTTATGTTTGCAGTAATATTCCAGCAACCTCCGACTTTTTTCACAAAACAAGGTATGTCAATGAAGAGAAACATTGGGCAAAATTTCAAGATCCCACCAGCCACATTACAAAGTGCTATCACACTGTCCATAATATTGCTGATGCCACTATATGACAGAATTTTCATACCAATGGCTCAACTGATCACTCGTCAGGACAAAGGTATAAGCGTAACTCAAAGAATGGGAATTGGAATGGCTCTCTCAGTGGTAGCCATGGTGATTGCAGCTATGGTGGAAGTAAAGAGGCTAGAGATTGGAAGGGAAATGAGAAAAGCAGGATCAAAGTCAGAAACCGTGGATTTGAGCATATTCTGGTTGATACCACAATATGTTTTGCTGGGAATTTCAGACATTTTTACTGTGGTGGGAATGCAAGAGTTTTTTTATAGTGAAGTTCCAGAGAATATGAGGACGCTGGGGATTGCCTTGTATACAAGTGTGTTTGGGGTGGGAAGCTTCGTGAGTGCTCTACTAATCAGTGTGGTGGAAGTATTGACAAGCTCAAAAGGGAAACCAAGTTGGTTCTCTGATGATATGAACGAGGCTCGTCTAGACAATTACTATTGGCTACTGGCCACCTTAAGTGCAGTTAGCTTGTTTTTGTATGTATTGTTGCGTAAATATTACCGCAACAGGGGTGATTCTGGCAATGAATATTGAGTTCCTCCTGATCTCTCTCCCACTTCTTTCTTTCTTTCAGTTTAATGAAATTAGCACCAAGTAATGCATGGATATATATCATGTCTAACCTTATTCTTTTGAAAAAATACAAAATACTTAGCTGGAAGCCAACATAGGGGGTGAAATATCAAGGAACGTAAGCATAAAGCTTATGGTACATATCACGCCTTAAACTATTTCTATTGGAATATTGAATTTACGAGTAGTTAAGAAAAGCTAGTTGTTGAAATTAGTTATAGTTATACCTTGAGTTTATATGAAGGGCGTTAGGTTCTTGGGTATAAGAGGGAGGTTTCGTTTTACCCCATGCAACCTCTTGGAAAAGTTTTGGGATTAGTTGTGTTGTTCTTCCCCTAAGTTCATTATTGTAAACTAAATATTCTTGAAATGTTATTTCCATTCATATTATTCGAATGACGAGATTACAAGGTATATATACACATATAAACGGAGACAAATCAAGCGTAATTGATGGAGTAGGTGAACCAAAAAATCAAAGATCATCTACCACCGACTATCTTCTTCAACAATGTCATGCTATCTATGTTCACATGAAACTTCTAACAATCTATGTTCACATTCTAACACTCCTCCTCAAGTTGGAGCATATATATTTATCATGCTCAACTTGTTACAAAGATATTGAACCCTTGTCCCATGTAAGGCTTTTGTCAGAAGATCTGCCAGTTGATCGTCGGATCGTATGTGCCCTGTAGATACAATATTTTCTTTGATCTTATCACGAATAAAATGGCAATCAATCTCAATATGTTTTGTTCGTTCATGGAACACAGAGTTCGATGCTATATTAAGTGCTGCTTTATTGTCACACCATAATTTTGCAGGCAATGTTGTGGTGATTCCAATTTCTTTCAAGAGTTGAACTACCCACACAATTTCTTGTACTGACTGTGACATAGCTCTGTATTCCGCTTCTGCACTAGATTTTGACACAACTCCTTGCTTCTTACTTCTCCAAGATATCAAATTTCCACCAACAAACACACAGTAACCTGTAGTGGATCGTCTTGTAGCCTTGGATCCTGCATGGTCCGCATCACAGAAACACTCAATTTTAGTGTACCCATAATCTGTATAAAGAATACCAAGACCTGGAGAACTTTTCAAATAATGCAAGATATGTTCTAAAGCTTCCCATTGTGCCACTGTTGGTGATGTCATAAATTGACTGAGCCTACTGACTGAGAAAGTTATATCAGGACGAGTTACTGTAAGATAATTCAGTTTCCCAATGAGTCTTCTATATCTCTCAGGAAATGGAAATGGCTTCAATTTCTCTGGATCAATCTTTTTCTTCAAATCATCAGGAAGTTCATCAAACATACTGGCATCAAGATCTAGGAAGGGATTCGAAATCATGGGAATGCTGCTTGGCGCGGCTCCAAGATTTCCAGTCTCCTTTAGAAGATCGAGAACGTACTTCCTTTGAGTTAAAAGAATACCTTTCTTGCTTCGCAAAACTTCAATACCTAGAAAGTATCTTAATGACCCCAAATCTTTTGTCTGGAAATGAGAGTTTAGGAAGACTTTAAGTTGTGAGATTCCAGAAATATTACTTCCCGTAATTACAATGTCATCAACATATACTACTAAAAGAATTATCCCTGAATCAGATTGCTGGTAAAACACAGAGTGATCACACTTGCTTTGACTTAATCCGAATTTCTTGACTACATCACAAAATCTATCAAACCAAGCACGAGGACTTTGCTTTAGACCATACAACGACTTCAGAAAGTAGCATACTTTCCTATTCTCCCCCTGAGCGACGAACCCAGGAGGTTGCTCCATATAAACTTCTTCAAGGAGGTCACCATTCAAAAATGCATTCTTAACATCTAATTGATGTAAATCCCAATGATATGTGGCAGCGAAAGAGATAAGAAGACGAACAGAGGTGAGCTTAGCCACAAGAGAGAAAGTCTCGGAATAATCAATACCATAGGTTTGTGCATACCCTTTAGCAACGAGCCGTGCTTTTAAACATTCCAAGGAACCATCAGCGTTGGTTTTAACAACAAACACCCATTTACAACCAATAACCTTCTTTCTAGGCGGGAGATCAACAAGAGTCCAGGTACCAGCCTTGTCAAGGGCCAAAATTTCATCTTCCATTGCGGCACGCCAACCAAGGTGAGTCAGGGCTTGGTGAAGAGTAGAAGGAGTAGAGATGGAATCTACGGTGGCAACAAGGGATAAGGAAGCAGGGGACAAATTTTGGTAGGATACAAAAGATGAGATGGGATAGGTACAGTCAGCATATCGTTTAGGGGGACAATGTGGACGGGTACCTTTTCGGAGGGCAATGGGCAGGTCATCAGTGGTAGCAACAGGAGAATCTGGAACAGGCAGTTCAGTTATAGCAAGGGGATGATCGACAGAAACAGAACCAGGAACGAGGGATGTGTCAACGGAATTAATCGGCGAAGCAGGAACTGGGGAAGGTGAAACATTGGAAACATTAGCATCATTGATGATATCAAGTTCCAGAATAGTAGCCTGTACTGGGGAGATAGGGACAGAATAGACCAGGATATCATCAGGGTCATCCATGACAGAGGGGGACTCAGAGACGGGCGAAGATGTGAAGAAAGGAGAGGACTCATGAAAAGTAACATTAGTAGACACAAGATAACGACGAAGGTCAGGAGAGTAACATCGATAACCTTTCTGAACTCGAGAATAGCCAAGAAAAACACATCTTAAGGACTTGGGATCAAGTTTACTAACACTAGGACGGACATCTCGAACAAAACAAACACAACCAAAGAGTTTTGGGTCAACAAGGAACATCTTAGTAGTGGGAAACAGAATAGAATATGGAATATCTCCGTCAAGAACAGCCGAAGGCATGCGATTAAGGAGAAAATAGGCAGTTGACACTGCATCGGCCCAAAAACTTTTAGAGACAGAGGAATGAAACATGAAAGCTTGTGCAGTTTCTAAGAGATGTCGATTCTTTCTCTCAGCAACACCATTTTGAGCAGGGGTATCAACACAAGAGGATTGGTGGAGAATATCATGATTTTGCAAGTAGTCGGTGAACAGGGTGGAAAAATATTCTTTTGCATTATCACTACGTAAGATTTTCACAGAAGTATTAAACTGGTTTTGAATTTCATCACAGAAATTACGAAAGTGAGTAAATAATTCAGAACGATGTTTCATTAAGTAAAGCCAAGTGGTACGAGAAAAATCATCAACAAAGGTAACAAAATAACGATAACCAGTCTGGGACATAACAGAACAAGGACCTTAAACATCAGAATGTACTAACTCAAAAGGGGACGCTGCCCGTTTATTAACGCGAGGTGCCAAATGAACACGATGATGTTTGGCAAACTGACATGACTCACAGTCTAAAGTAGACACGGAAGAAAATTGAGGGTAAAACTTCTTTAAGAACGAAAGTGACATATGACCAATATGACAATGGATATCGAACAAGGATGACCCACTAGAACAAGCAATAGAACGTGGAACCATATCATCAAGAATGTAATGGCCGTCAGATTCATAACCTCTACTAATAATTTGCTTCATCGACAAATCCTGAATTAAACAGTGGTCAGGGAATAATGAGATAAAACAGTTCAATTGACGAGTTAATTTACTGGGTGATAGAAGATTAAATGTAAGATCAGGAATATTAAGAACAGAGGATAATAAAATAGATGGGGTGGGGTTAACGGTGCCTGAACCGAGCACACAGACAGAGGATCCATTTGCCACGAATATGGAGGATTGGTTTGCATAAGGAACATACGATGAAAATAACTGATGATTACCTGTCATATGATCGGTAGCGCCAGAATCAATGACCCATTTTGTGGAGGTAGTTGCGAGACCAGAAGACGAATTACCTGTAGTGAGTGCTCTTACAGATGATGGACCAGTGTCTGATGAATCAGGTGTCTGTGCAATATGGGCAAAACCACGTTGGTGATCACGTTGTTGCTTATTTTGTAATTTTCGACAATTTCGCTTAATATGACCGAGTTCCTTACAATAATTACAGATAATAGTTGCAGAATGCATATTTGGAGCACCGCTATATCCCTGTTTGGAATTGAATGGCTTGTTATCAAATGGTCTACGCCCAGCTAAAGCACTGGCATTCAAATCATTAGATGGACGAACCACTCTATCAGCACGAAGTACCTTGGAGAACACTTCTTCAAGAGATGGAAGCTCCTGACTAGCAAGAATTTGAGATCGAATGGTCTCATACGAAGGATCAAGAGCTTCAAGAAAACTAATGATGGCCTGTAGTTCCATATTCTTAATTCCTGTCTGAAGGTTCGCCTGTGGAGACATGAGTACTTTCATTTCTTCATATAACCTCTTGAAGTCTAAGAAGAAATCCTTTAATGAACGTCCCTGTTGTTGAGAACGATAAAAACCTTTACAAACTTCATGGATCCGAGTAATATTACCTTTACCGGAAAACATAAACTCAAGATAATTCATGAGTTCTTTGACCGTGTTGCAGTGACTAACAGAAGATAGAATTTGTGGTTCAATCGAGTTTCTAATTGGAAAGAAAATACGAGCATCGGCCCTTGACCATGCCAAACTCTTATCATCATCACCAGAAGGGGGGTCTTGAGTTAAGTGGACTTCCTTTTCAATGCCCAAAAGATATAGCTTGACAGTTTTATTCCAGTCACTATAATTTGTCCAATTCAATTTTGAATCGGTAATTTTAGCAGACATAGGTAACATATCAGATGGTTTAGATTCAGCCATGTGGAATAATCAACCACAATAGTGAGCAAAAATAAGCTTAAGGTACGTAAAGGAAGAATGAGGTCACAGATGCTAATAATTCCTGAAATAATTAAAAGCAAGTCACATCCACGTAAGCCACAACACTCCAAAAATTGGAATCCAACGTTAACCAAAAATACTCTTTAGAGTATAATAACACCAAAACTGAACCAAAAGAGAAATGGTGGAACTGAAATGTCTCAGAAAAAACACGAAGCTCCCTGGTTCTTCACAAAATCATAGAGAAGGCAAAAATTCAAAGTGAGAATCAGACCAGATGGGTACCAGGGATGGAACGGGGTTGGCAAGTCGATCGGAGCGCTGTTGGGATCACCGGAAAAGCTTGCTGGAATCTTGCTCACGCGCCGGCGCGTGTCGTCGACGGCGGAGGGTGCAGCGGCGCGTGGATGCTCACCCCTGGTCGGAAATGGATGCCGCTTCAGGGTAGCACCGATTTTGAGCTTCTGAGTCCGATGGTGAGGCGCGTGTAACTTAATAGGTTGCGGAGATGACAGATCTAAGACTTGGTGCACAGTGTGTTTAGAGTTGTGAACGGAAAGATGGAAAACGCTTGTGAAACAGAAAATCTGAACTGAGAACAAGGTATGGCTCTGGTACCATGTAAACTAAATATTCTTGAAATGTTATTTCCATTCATATCATTCGAATGATGAGATTACAAGGTATATATACACATATAAACGGAGATAAATCAAGCATAATTGATGGAGTAGGTGAACCAAAAAATCAAAGATCATCTACCACCGACTATCTTCTTCAACAATGTCATGCTATCTATGTTCACATGAAACTTCTAACAATCTATGTTCACATTCTAACAATTATCTTTTGTACCACCACCACCTCCTAGCTTGAGTAGTGAGAAGATTCATCTTTGTAAATGAAAATTTATTTTAGCGATCCGATCCATCACTTGTTGGCTACTAAGAACAGCTCATAGCTTTCTAATTTCATCAATAGTGTTGATGAGATAAGTACTTCAAAAGGTGTTGCTTCCTTGGTTATCAAATCCACGGCCCTAACAAAGTTGGTGCAAACTATGACTTCCTTACAACTCTACACGGGTTGACAGCTGATTTTGTGGCCGTACAAAATTTCCATGAATTTAGAGGATATGCTAATTGGCCCAAGCTCGTACTGCTCGTAGTGAATATCTAGTAATGCATGGGTCGTTGTTGTCTCATATGGCTCTTCGGCACGTAACTTGTCTCCTCTGTCCACAAGACATTACCAGGCATCTGCCCATATCCTGTTTCTAGTGGTTTCCATCTAAATTGCAGGTAACCCTTGAGTAGCTTTCTTTTTTATATCTTGGAATAACCTTACAAAATTCTCGAGGTACCACACCAAGGTTGGTAGTATAAGATAGGAGAGTGTGAACCCAAAACTGGTGCGTGCATGGGTAGTTGTTGTGGAGAATCGATAGTTCAATACTCAATGAATGTTGACGTGAAATGACACCACACTAATTTCTGGATGTGGGTGTCATTTGGTGGAGGGAGTTTATATACATATATATATATATATATGGTCATGGTTTCACGTAATATTTGTGTTTAGGAAAAGTAGGTAGGTTAGGATTTGGAGAGTGAGGATAGGATGGAGCAATTAATGGATCGTTGAGTTGAGTTTGAGTTTCTCCCACTAAACATATAATGTGTGAATTCCAGCTGTCTTACTTTCCGCGCTGTCATCCACTGTCTTTTCTTTCCCATTTGCATTTATTCCCCCCACCTACCATTCCTGTTGTTAACCTCACTTCATCTCATCATTTTTTTATACACTATGTGTGTGTATATATATATATATATATTACATTAAGGTCCCAAGAAAGAAGAGAAATAAAAAAATGGTCTCATGGAGTTGTTAATACAGACTCCTGGAGTTGTTAACGAATTGTCAATACAGGTTCCTGGAGTTGTTAATGGGATCATTTTTTCATTTTACAATCTACATGGATTATTTTTTCATTTTTTTCCTTTCTTAGGACCTCATTATAATTCTCCCTGTATATATATGTATGTCAACATAATCAGGTCATTTTCATCCAAATCAATCCCAAATACTCTATCAGTTTCCATCACCCTGTTGCCATTCTAATGATGTGCTTCGTGTTTGAGTTTTTTAAATGTTCCTCATTGACTTGATCCCGCCGCTCACAAATTTTTTATTTAATAAAACCATTGACATATCGTATACAAGTGTTCTATGTCCATATACACGATTCAAGTAATGGGGTATATTTATATCCCAGAAATAATATTACATATGCTCGTAAATATAAGATTTAATTAAGTTTTTTAAAATATTATTAGTTATTATTTTTTAAAAAAATTATATTAATTTTAAAAAAATTAATATATAATTTAATTATATATTATATATGATATAATTACATAACTGATTTCTTTAAAAAAAAAAGAGTCAGCTAGGACCGGTATAAGAAGAATAATAACGAGGGATGTTAGATAAGGCACATATTTCTGCCTCTACCACTGTATGACCCCTTTCCATTTGTGCTGGTTGGGACGGAAGGTTCTCGAATCTCAATTGTCAACTTGTCTCTATAAATTGGGATTCCACGGTGAAAAATCACATCCTCTGCTGCAATTTTTGAGCTCAGACAAGAGAAGGATTAGGAAACAATGGGAGGAGGCAATGGTCAGAAGTCCAAGACGTCTCGCGAGAGGAACATGCAAAAACTCAAAGCCCCTAAAGGTTCATTACTCTCTGTATTCCAATTCCCACTTGCAATTTGGAAATCACTTTCTTTCTTTCGTTCTGTTTTTGATTTCTCGCCAACCCTATTCTTCTTTTCCTGATTTTCTCCCCAATCTCTTGTCTCTCTGTTTGATGACCGATCATGTGCTGTACCAGATGATGCGTTTTGCTTTCTTTTCTTTCTTTAACAGGAAGTCAGCTTGATTCCAACAAAAAAGCCATGACGATCCAGGTACTAATTAATCTGCTTCCTCCTTTCTCTGTCATCAATTCCCGACTTTTCTCCGTTGAAAAACTCCAACTAGCCGAATCAAATCTTGCATGAGTTTCACTGTCTGAATTGCAGATTTAAAAAAAGCATAAGGGATTATTAATGTAGGAATGAAGCGAATCCGAACGTTTGTTTTACTTAATGTTGACAATCTGGTTGGATTTTCACCAAACTGTGTGGTGTGCTAGTGAATTTAGATCTCTGAAATTGGATTTCGACATTAACTTGTTGCTTGTATTAATTAATGTTGGTAATTTGAAAGTGAACTGATGAGTTTGGGTAATGTGAAATGAAGTGCAAGGTGTGCATGCAAACATTCATTTGCACAACATCAGAAGTGAAGTGCAGGGAACATGCAGAGGCCAAGCACCCCAAGTCTGATGTCTCCACTTGTTTCCCGCACCTTAAAAATTCAACCTAACCTGTTCACTTTCTCTGTAATTTATACTTCAAAACTTCCCACGCTCTGATCCTTTCACACTATATATGTATGGGGTATGTAATTACTGTTATCCATATTCTTTTGACAAACCCATCTTCCACCGTAGGTTTTCTTTTTCGCTGAAGTCTGTACCCCCAGACCTCTTTGACGAACTCTAGTATTTTCAGATGATCATACATTCTTCTAAGTCTTGTTATACTTTACGTAGTAATTAATGTTTAATAAATTGGATCTTAAGTGAGGAAGCCAGTGATGAATTTTTCAGAGTATGATTAAATGCATACCTCTGGTCTTGGCTTTATTTTCATGTTTCGCCACTAAACCAAAAACGAAAAAAGAGGGAGGGATCCATGTCGATAGTTCTCTTCCACATGATAGATTGAAATTACAGATGGGTTTTCAATCATGGTTTCACAATAGTACGTCTTATAATGGTCACTTTATCAAGCTCGATCGAATGAAGATGATTGAGAAAATTACATGTCCGACACCTTCATCCGTTGGAGGCTCTGAACTGGAACCAATATAAATAAATAACATTGGGAATGACTGAAGTTAAAAAATAAAAATAAATGTAGGCTCATTCCTTGGTCCCCCATATAAATCACGATATAAAACTGTCCTGTTATCTCTGTTATTCCAATTTGTTATGTTAGTCTGTTAGATTAGATGTGAGTCTATCTATTCACGCAAGGTCAAGAAGGCAAACTACACAGGGTACGTGTGTGGTGGGGCTTAAAAAACTAGGGAAAAAGGAAAAAGAAAAAGAATGTAAAAATGTGGCTACCAATCATCATATTCCACGTGTTCTGTATAACCACATCAGCACTTCCTCCCCTTCCTTATTTATCCTGCAGATTTTTTCTGCAAGAGCCTTTTTGGAGGAGGACCAACAATAAAACGAGGGTGCGTATAATCTGAATACAAGTTCGCCTGACCCTCACGTGGTCGCTCTCTTACTGTTTTCCCTATGTTTCATCGCTTCCTTCTTTTTTTTTCCTTGGACGGACTCAATTGCCATTGTCGCCATCTTTTCAAAAGTTTCATACAATGTTTACGATAACATCGATTTTTGAAGCCGCTTCGTTTTATATTTACAGAGTGGCGTTTGATTCCACGTTGGTGAGGGGTTGATCTGGTGAGCGAACCTCCTCTCACGGAATCCGATGAAGTGGCGTGACAAGATGACGCATCCCCTTCGAAGGGCTTACCTTAACGTCACTACTCGCTTCGGCACTCGCAAATCCGGTTAATGTTTATTTGGGCATTTTATATTTTGTCTTTTGTCCTCCTTAATCGTCACTTGTTTCCCTGTATTCGACGACGATATATGTTTGATGATTCTCACTCTGCATCTCCTCTGTTTACAGTTCTAGAGATGTATTTATGGGTGCCCTGTATTGCGATGAATAATGCGAATTATTAACAAAAGATGGTCTCTTGATGGTGCAGGATTACCCAACCTTCAACGTGACGTGAAGTCCTGTGAGTATGAGGATATACAAATTATGTGGGAGATGTTGCAGAGAAGTGAACACGAGCCCGCGGACTCTGCTTTGAAACACAAGAAGAAGAACAGTTGGAAGATGTTAAAGTGTGCTTCCTTCAGTTCTTTCTCTAGTTAACAATGGTGCCCACATGAGTTTTTCCTCCTGTTATGTTCATTTTGTATATCCCATGGCTTCCTCTGAATCGCGCCAGCCATTTGTAGATATAAGATATAAGCAGCCCCCCACCCATAATCATTTCTTGGCATGTGGCGCATTCTCACTAATATATCTCTATATCAAATAAAATGGAATACTACTTATTATACATATCTTCTCTTCTTTATCTTAATCAAATTGGAATTCTCGTCGGAGACCCCTTAATCTTGTTTTAGCATTATCTTGCATTCCTTGGCTAATCATGAAGCAATGGCAATGTGTTAACAGGTGATTATAAGTGAAGGCAAAGTTTGATATTGCTCATTGTGATGTGTAATACGTCACTTGATTGGGTATTTCTGCCTTGCTTCCTATTGTGGTTATTGTCTTTTAACCTACAAAAGAACATAAAACTATAAACTGGCTTATCCATTCTCACTTCTGAGATTAACAAATGTAATATGGTTTTCGAGGTACTGGCTTTTGGTCAAATGGTAGAGACTGTTGCATCCCATACCCAAAATTTTTATTTTTCCTTTGTTCATTTAACATATCATACCTTATTGGTTGAACTCATCCAATGGCTACCATCATTCCTTTATATGAACAATCGCTCAAAAAATAAAAAAAGTACGTCAATAAACTAATTCAATTATTCATGTACATTATCAGAACCCCTTTGACCAATTGTGTTAATAACAAGGGCGATTACTGAGTATATATCATATGGGGTTTTTGTTTTGGCAAATCATAGAATTTGTTAGAACTACATCTACCATTTCCTTGCAGAATTACCAAAGGATGAAAATGTGATGAGAGCAGTTAGAACTATACATTTAATTACTTGAGTACTTGTTGTTGTTGTACCACCAAAACAGATGCTGAGCTTTCAAAATCTGGTGAGGCAAGCAAATCTCCAATGACACCCAACTCTTCAAACTCACACCAATCTTTTAGTCCAGAAGTTACATTACTTTCAACATCATGCCTCCTTCCAACTATAAAGAAGTCATGATCATCCACCAGATCACGTATGACAGAAGCAATATCTGATCCACCCTCTGTTACAAGTTCCTTGAAACTCACGCGTGAACCATAATGTCCATCCATAACATCTTTGAGCACAGCATTGTCCAGTAATTTCTCCAAGGTGGATGATTTGGAGTTGTCATTCTCAGGAAGATGGTACACAACCAGCCTAATGTGAGGGTTTATGCATGCTCGTTTGGCTAAGCACAAGGCCTCTCGATCATCTTTCCCACCGAAAAAGATCACAGCCAATTGCAGTGACATGTGCGGTTCACTTGGAGGGGATGCTCGGTTTACGAGGATTCCAACTGAGCAAGGAGCTCCCTCTAGGACTCTACAATTCAAAGACCTGATGTTCTTGTCTTCTGATTCGATGGAGCCATCGATGGACCATCTTCGATGGAATGGAAGTATTATAATGGATGCAAGTTTGTCCAGTGCAAGGTAACAAACATCGTCATGCATGTAGTTAAATGGAGATATGGCTGTGTAAGTGTGAGTTGACACAGCACCTGGGTTCTTGCTGTGTTCATAATTCTGGAAAGACATGAACACATTCTCAGAGTATGAGTTTGCCAAGCTCAAGTCTGAATCTTTTTGAAGATGATGGGAGATAAATATGGGCTGGTAGCGCCCGACCAGCTCGATCAAGTGCAAGGCATCCACAACAAGAGGAAAGTCGGGTGTTGGACAACAGAGATCAAGGAAATGCAAGATACCAGAGATGTGGTGCTGTTTATGAATACAAACAACCATACGAAGGTCTGAGTTTGGTTTCAAATTCATGATGTTCCTTTTCTGAAAGCCAGCATATTTTCTTGCAGGGTCATACAAACACTTCACTGCTATTTGAACAATGGTTGCCATAACCATTACACTAACCATCATCACTCCATAAGTTTGAGCGTGCATTTGCTGCGCAGACAAGTTAAGTTAAAAAGACTTTGTCAGTGATTTAGAAAAATAAACTATGGAAAAGTGTGGGGGAAAGATTGGAGTACCTTTCTATCATACACAGAATTGTAATTGCCTACATCCACCACACCTTTGCAATTCATAATGAGAGCAAGAGCTAAAGCGTCCTTGAAGGGCATTTTGCAGTACAGCGAAGGTACGATGCATGCAGATATTTTGATAATATGGATCACACAGACCATACATCCAATAATGAAAAATGACCATAATGTAGAGTCTAATGAGAGATCAGCTTTCATCACGCTGGTGGTCACAAAGATGGGTAAGAGGAATGATTTTCCAATCAGTTCAAGTTGTGAAACCAGTGTAGATCCTAATGGGGGTCCTTCTGGTACAGACAAGCCCAGGATAAAAGCTCCTAAAGCAAAGGCTTGATCTGACCTTGACAAGAGCCAACATAATCCAAAGAGCAATGCAACTATGTTATAAATGTAAACCTGCTTCACAGGTCTGCCCTCTGGTGTGTTTCTCACGATCCAAAGCATTGTTGGACGAAAAACTAGTGGAATGAATATAATAGCTCCAAGCAAGGAGCCAAGGCTTTCGTAAATCTTTCTCCTGCCCATTATGCTACTTACAATGGCGGTGGCGAAGCTCGTAAAACTTGTGCTTAGCACGTCACTCACCAGTGCTGAGGATAATGCTAGCCTACCAATCTCTGAATTTAGGAGCTTAAGATCATTGAGGAAGGCTGCAATAACTGCGAATGAAGTCACGCTGTGTGATATAAAGACGACAGGCACGGTTGGATAATGGTCTCCTAGAGCAGCTGTTAAGGCCTTCTTTAAGACGACAAACTGCATTAAATATCCTATGCCAATAGGTAAGATTAATCCTGTAAACCCAATGACCCATGACTTTCTTCCTGTTCTTAGTATCATACTAAAATCCATTTGCACTCCATACAGAAAGATGAACAGCGCGTAACCAAGCGATGAGATTGTTGCAAGAGTATCTTGACTCCCGTAAGGAAACAAGAGTTTCTTGTACTTGTCTAATTGCTCAAAATGAATGGAGGGTCCCAAAATGAAGCCAGCCTGAGAAAGAAAGATTTTATGATGAAACAGAACAGAAAAGAAAATGGAAGCAATGAGACAAGGGACTGGACTCACCATCATTTGTGAGAAGAAGAGGGGAAACCCCAGGCGCTTGAAGAAGAAATGACATGCGTGAGTGATTGCAAAGATAACAATAACCTGTAACTCAAAGATTGGGTATGAAGCTTTTAATGGGGAGGCAGAATGTCGGTGGCTTCCCCATATTCCATCGGAGGCAATTCGAGGTGGAATGTTGATACAAACATTATATATTGTGTGATTGGGGACCGATGAAAGTACATCAACTTGGGTGAATAATGTTTCATTGGGATTCATATTTAAAATTCCCCCAGTCTCCCTGCAGAAGAAAGCGAGGGAGAGGGGGTAGAAGAGAGATTATGGCACAGCACAATACTAAAGAACAAAACTTGGGTTTTGAATTTGCAGGGTATAGAAAAGGAATATATAAGGCGATGAGAATTTAGAAAGAGATAGCTAGCTGTTAATCTGGAAAGATCATCCAAAGATTCAAAACGAATTTGCTTTTTGAGACGATATTGCGTGCTGTTGTTTCACAACTAGTATATTACTTGTTTTAGCTCATATCTTCTAAATTATTTGTCTACACATTTAAAAGGATTCCTGATTTCCGGGAATGTATTTGCTTTATTTAGCATTATTCTGCTCATTAATTCCTAACGATTTGGTAATTTTGGGGTCAACTTATAGCTTCCTGTGACTCAAATATTCCTCCCGTCAATTGTTTCGTTTTCTTTTTTGAAATAGCTGAAGAGTTAATTTCTCTTAAAAAATTGAATATATATTATATATTAAATATATAAAAAACAATTAATACTCACTATTTATTTATATTTTCTTTAATGTAAAGCAGTTAATTATTATGACGTTTTTGCCCCAAAATAAATTCCTACTTTTCTCTCAACTGACTAGTTAACCAGGAGATAGGTCATGCATACTCTGGTAGGGGTAGTCAATGTTTTCCCGTTTCAATGATCCCATCCCAATTTCAAGTAATTGGGAAATTCGGGACCAATAATGGTTTTTTTTTTTTGAATTAAAATCTGAAATTCATTAATCTAATTGAGATTAATACAAAACACCTCAAAAGGAGGGACATCTAAAGATCTTTCATCAACCACCACCTACTAACATAGGAGGTGGTGAATGATTAAATATGACAAAATTTTCATTACTTGTATGAGCAAACTTAGCCAAATAATTAGCCTGAAAATTTTGATCTCTAGGGATATGTCTAATAAGGATATGTCAATCTCTAGATAGCCATAGCCTAGCCTCATCAATGACCTCTCTAAAAGGATGTATATAATCACATCCCCTAATGATTAAATTTACAGCTTCAATACAATCAATACAAAACAAAATGTTTTTAAAACTTCTATTCTAACAAATTTGTAGTCTTTGGATGATAGCGATAATTTCCGCAACAGCCGGTGGAACCTGAGTAAGTTTGCACAAATAACTACACACCCAACCACCGTTTTCGCTTCTAACAATACATGCACTTGCACTTTGACCCGAATCGTGAACAGAACCGTCTGTTTCAAGTGTATAATATCCTTGTCTTCTCATCATTTATTCTCTGGTTCCATTAGTAGCTTGAGAATAAGAGTTGCAGTGAGTACCCAACTCCATATCCCAAGTTGCTCGAAAGAGACTTGAATGAGCATTATGATAATCAACGTCGCCTCTTCTCTAGAATGGTATTTTCCAATATATGTGTTTGTGTGTGTGTGTATATATATATATTAATTTCCCTAAAATTACCTAAATGCCACTATGCCATAAGCCTAAACCAACCAAGCGAACCCTAATTTTGCTCAGACACGCTCTCTTTACTTCTCTGTGTCAGTTGCTGCGACGCTGCCTCTTGTCTCTCTGTCAACTCACTGCGCCGCTCCGTCGACTCCGTCACGTATGAGAACAAGAGGACTCCGGGCATACGCTCTCGTAGAAAAAAAAGCTCGTTGAGTCGACTCCATATAACTTCTTGAATACATAGCTCGTTCTCTCTCCCATCGAACTTCATTCAACGGTAAATAAGCACTGATCGCAGAGCACATTAGCACTCTCCCCATCTTGCCCAGATCTTAGTGGTTCAATACCTTATCGGTCTTCTAATTGGTTTTTCCTTCTTCGCTGTTTAACAATTTAATTTTCCTCCAATTAATCTCATATGTGAACAATTGTTGTGGTGTCTCTGTTTTTGTCTGGATCGAATTTGACGCTGCTGCTTTTGATTGCTGAGGAAATTTATTTAGGATAGAAAATAATAGTTACTGCCTCAGGTAAAATTGATTTTTTTTAGGGAGGGGAAGGGAGTTAAATAAGTTATTTAATCATATCATATATGTTATATATCTTTAGATTATATATTAATTTTTTAATTAAACTAATTAGTTTAAAGAAAAAAATATAAATATAAATATTTTAAAGTAATTTAATTAATTTATTTAATTTTTTTTAAAAAAATTAATTTTATCTAATAATTAGAATTGGAAGGAGTACATGTTTTTTCAGAATTCCCGATCCTAATCAAAACAAGAATCTTTTAGGATTGGAATTGAAAATAATTTTCCTTTCCAAGCCTTTTTCGTGATCAGGGTCAGGAATAGGGTTTCCGATCCTATCCTATCCTAAAAACACCCCTCCCACATAATAAGTGCTTATAAATCGTAATTTATGGTATACGAGGTAAGTATGTGAAAAAAGTTTTATCTTGATTTACATAATAAGAACTTATTTTTTTTAAAAATGCTGGACTAAATAAGCCTGTAGATCTTTTTTTTTTTTTTTTAACGAACAAGTTATAAATCGTTTTAAACTCTTGTTATCATATATATATATACGCACACACACACACATACTCATGCACATGGTCCATGAACCATCGTCTAGTTGTTTAAATATAGCGTGACTTTTTTTTTTTGCCAAGAGTTTAAATATAACGTGACTGAACCATTTAAAATGTTCACTTTTTTAATCATACTTTTTTATCTTTATTTTGTTATATTTTCACATTTAAATAATTAAATTCATCTTATATTTTTTAAATAAAATATATTTTTTTTAGAAAAATAAGAGGATTGAGATTATTTTATTGGGCCATCCTCAGCTCCGTTGATCAAGAAAAAAATTTGAAAAACCAAAACAACATGTCACTAGACAGTGGTTGGGCTTAGGAGATCCAGGCCCCTTTCTTAGGTGCGGGTATTATATATGCGTAGGATTTAGGGTTTATAGAGATTATTGTAGCGATACCGATCGGAAGGGAAGCTGAAGCTGTGCCTAGATCTGCAAAGTTAATTATGGGACATTCCAACGTCTGGAATTCGCATCCGAAAAACTATGGCCCTGGTTCTCGGACTTGGTTAGTTTTTCATATTCACTATCCAATTTATTTCTCCCTGCCTTCCTTTAACTTTGGCCGATAATATGCCTAGGCTTTCCTTTTTTTTTTTTTTGGTACTATTCTCTGGATTATTACGATGTTGAGTCATTGAAATCATTGCTTTGTTTATTTGTGACCAAGTTAGGACTTTCTATTATCAAATTTCTAAAGCTCTGTTTTACAATTTACTGCCCACTCCCCATGGATTGTATGATTCAGGCGAATTCTATTGTTCTCAATGCCTTTCTCATTAATTGAGTAGCAAAGTAAAATTATTCGCTGCTATATTCTCTGATGCCTCCTATTGGGACATAGAGTATTCTGGTGCCAGCATAATTATGAAGTTCTAGTGGTCTTATTATTCTTGAATACTTTAAATGGCATGTTCAGTGCTTTCAATTTTGGGCGGGGTCAGGTTCATTTTAAGCTGTTAGACTAAACTAATTTATACTTATATTCTCCAAATGTCCAAGTCTTGGCGTATTTTCTCTTGAATGGTTCATCCGCAAGTTCGGAGTTAAGAACTCAGCTATGCTGACAAGTCACGAATTACTTGTCAGTTTGATGTATTTTTTCTAATTTCGTTACAAACAAAAAATCTAGCCTAACATGCAAAGGACTTCAAGTCTCAGTTAAATGCGTGAAGCTGACAACTGCAAACAAGTCACTTTCTAACACATGCTGCTGATTCTTATTGACTAGTGCTAGCGGGGAGAAAATCTGCAAAAATTTCAAAATCAATATACAAGGCATAACATAATTTTCACCTGTTTTCTTTAAATTTGGTTAGATGGGGAAAATATGTACTAATAGTGTTGTGCTAGAAAATCCAAACATCTATCAGAAGTTCCCTAATCAAGCAGTGTTTTTGTTGCTGATATTAACACATCTTTGTGAAAATTTGGTTGCCAGTGGCTTTTCAATTGAAATTTTTTTCTACGGGTGAAATTCTAATTTGGACCTAATCAAGCAGTGTTTTTGTTGCTGATATTAATTTTGGTTTTGATTTATTTTAGTTCAGTTTGGTTTGCAAAGGTTGTTTCAATCAATTTTGCTCACACATTCCTCATTATGGAATATACTAATTTATCCTACTTTGTATATCATTAACTAATGTGAGATTTTGTTACTGTGAAGCCGAGTCTGTGGGAACCCCCATGGGTTGATCAGGAAATATGGCCTGATGTGCTGCAGGCAGTGCTTCCGTAGCAATGCAAAAGAAATTGGGTTCATCAAGGTATGCTTATGTTGGGGGTATTTGTGGTTGTTCTGAGATAGAATTTTGTAAATCATCTAATCTACATAGTTTGGCCTTTATGGTGATTTCTCTATAGTGTGAGAATAGTCCTAATGTTTTATTCGTTGAATTATTTATTTACTGCTTTTAGTTTGTGTGTTGCGAGCTAATTTGAATGTGTAGATCTTTCTGACGAGTATGATTGATGATTGATTTGTTTCCAGTATCGCTGAAGTTTGAACGTGGCGAATGGTCGTAATTTAGGTGCAATCTGAGCTTATGGTTAGGAGGAGCTGCTGGCTTTTTTATGTGTCCATTTTGAGTAATTCCCCGTTTTTCAAGTGTTTATGAGATGTAGTTGATTCGACATGTTTAGACTGGCCAAAGTTTCTACCAAACAATTTTATGAATAGTCGAGTTCCTTATACTCTACACATTTACCACGTAAGTCGTAAAAGCTATTAAAAAAACCTAATCCAAACACACACGAAATATATAGATAGATAGGTTTATAATGGCTTATAGAAAAGCAGATTTTGAGCACGTTATATCAGAGGCAGGATTTCTCATTGCTTGAGAGAGAAAAGACTGCTGCGTGGGACTTTAGAGTTCAATTGATCCCACCTTATCTCTGGATCTGGTTCATCCCATGTTTCTTCTTGTCCGTCTCTCTCTTCAATTATTTTCTTCAGATCCTGGATTCAATTTTTCAAGTCATACTCGTGAAGTAATCTCTTGCGCACGGTCAATACAAATTTTGAAAGTTAAATTCGATTGCAATCAAGTGTGATTATGTTATCTTATCAATAATAAGGTATGCAGTTTGGTATTTTATGCGGGAAATTATGGGATGCTCCAAATAATACAATATTTGGGGATGCTGAAATTGTCAATGGCGTCTATATTTTCACTGAACATAGAGTCCATACTATCAGAGCAAAGGATTCCCTTCAGCTTTTAGGTTAACGGGCATTGTTGGTTCTTAGCCTTCCATTTAGTTGGGGAAGGACCCCTAAAAATGGACACAGCATTTTTTAGTACATGCCATGTAGCAAGTGCACTCTGCTTTTTCTTCCATTCAGCTTGTCTAGTCAGCAGTCCGCATAAGCAAATTTAATGGTGTTATTTATACATCATCAAATTTAACGTGTTAACACCAACTCGAGTTTATTATGAAACTTTAAAACTAGGTGAGATACTATGATTTGAGATTTAAAAAAATGTGATGAAACCCAGATTTTGAAAATTGGGTTCAAACCGGCCAACCGGTGGTTTGACCGGTTTTGTCCATTGATTGATCTTGGTTTGAATGGGTTTTGTGCGGTTTGACTGGTTTTTAGACGGTTCAACCAGTATTTTTTATTTTTTAAAAAATATTTTATTTATAATTTTATATAAATAATCCTGAAATCTTCACTTCTTCACTGGTCTAGTCCCGGGTTAGCCCTGATTTGGTTTCGATCTGACCTAATGACCTTTGACCAAGTACCCTGGCTGGTTCAGTGACTGGTCTGGGTTTTAGAACCTTGAATGAAACTAATCTAATAATGATATTAAGTTATTAACCTTAATTCAAGGCTTTACTTTGTCGACGAAAACAACAACAACGATGATGATATAGTGTTCATGTAATGTAATTAAACTGCATTTTTGTAGGTGGACTCCCATTTGCAAGAAAGGAACCTTCAGCATAGATTGAAAATTAATGTACCTTAGTCGTTGATAATAAATTTAGAATTAGCCCTTCCCATGGGTTCAAAAAGATAATAGTCCTTTCCCATACTGTTTTCTACTTTCCGGTCACTCTGATTTCGACACACCCCTATTGGCAAAAAAAAAAAAAAAAGATTTCGACACACCCCATTATTTAGGATCTGTTTGAGGTAGGGGTGACAAAAGTAGTTTCTTTTTAATCAGATTTTTATAAACTTAAGATAGGATAAAAATTAAACTGTAAATGTGATTTGTGTTTGGATTGATAGTGATAAAGGTGATTTTTTTTTAAAAAAAAAGTTAGACTTTTGAGTTTATTCTTAAAAGCTGCTTGGGGGGAATCTAGTTGTCAAAACGCTAACTCAAACACCACAGTTTTCAAAAAATCAGAAGCCACCATGATTTTTTTTTTAAAAAAAAACCTATTTGGGATAGCAGAACGTTATCCCAAACAGCAGGGTGAAAATAGGCTAGGTGTCAACACCCGTTTCCATTTCGATATACACAGAGTAATAGAGACCAAGTTCCACAGGCATACAGAAGAGTATATATATACTGATAAAAGTATTTGTTTACAGTCCAAAGTCAACCCTACAGAATGTGACAATATACACCACTATTACAAAATATCCAAAAGTATTTTAAACATAGACTATTTATAACCACGAACTTTGTATTTGCCTTGAGGCACATGTCAGTCACTTCCCTTCGTCTACATTCTTGCCTTTTGATCCACTGGCGTCCGCTGAGATGTTTGGTTTAGAAAAAGGGGTGAGATTCTGAAGAATCTCAGTAGAAACATACTATCGTTCATAGAAAATGCGAAAAGTAAATATGATATATGCCATGTATGCACCAATTAATGAACAATATAAACATATCATCTGCATGTATACATGAGTAGGGCCAAGCCCCACTATTCTGCACCGGTTGGTCTTCCGCTAACTGCAGTGTAAGTGCCTCTAGCACTACTGGCCCCTCTCTGGGCAAAACATGTTGATTAATAAAGCGCATTTACAAACATTGGCATTCACACAATCATATAACTATGACATAATGTATGAAGGATAATGTCCCTACCTCAAAGTTCTATCGACCCCTTTTTATGTGCCTTGTAAATCGTGTCGACTTTCGGCTCCCGATTCGATCTTAAAATATTAAATGTACAAGAAATAGATCATAACCTATCCAAGTATCATTTTAGACTCTTCCATAGTGTTTCTTGTGGTTATATTAGCCTATGGTGAAAATTTACCAAAATGCCCCGGGACCCCGGCCCGATGGCACGTTTTCCCAAAATTTTGACTAGGGCTATCCTGACGTATTTTCGTCCAAGGAATCCATTTCCGGACTCAAAATTATCAAATTCAATGTCAAATTACGAAATTGCCCTTGGCAGCCCTACTTTTAGGGTTTTAGGGGTGTTTCCGTAATTATACTTTCTCAGCCTTTTCTGAAAAAGTGCCCAACTGTAACTCCACCTATTTTCGCCCACTGAATCCAATGGAATCATCAAATTATTGAAAATCCAACTCTAAGATCCATTTACAATGCTGACCGAAATATATAGGTTTTAAGGGGAAAATTGGGGTTTTTCAGTTTCAGCTCCATAAACACGTTCCTTTTTACTCCTAACCACTTTATTGACTATTCCATTAGGTTATAACTACCATTTATTATCAATTTGGGCAGCATAACAGCCCCACATACCCATTTCCAAAAATTAAAACCAATGGCAATCCGGCGAAATTTCACCGATTAAATTGCCCACAGCAACCATAATAGTCAATATACGAAGGTTTGGAAGTTACCTCAAGCTCCCACAAGTTTTTCCCAAATATTGCTGAAAACCCTAAGTCCTTAAACACCCAAATTTGAGCTCCACAAACCTTAAAGAACGTAGAAGGATAGCTTAGGAGCGGAGTTATACGCGTTAGGTAAGAATTTACCGAAGAAATTGCCTTACCTCGCGAGTTCTCTTCTCTTTCTTCCTCCAAGAGCTCTCAATGTTTTTTTCACCTTTGCTTCAGCTGAATACGTCGGTTTAGGGCTGATATGAAGAGGATGATTTTACTTTATCATATATATTGTATGACATGTAATTATTTATTAATTTTCCAAAACTTCAAAAACTAATTTTTATGTACATAAACTTATGTACATGTAATCATACCCATTAAGCCCAACCAATATTTCCTTCTCCATGCCACATGTAGGAGACTCCTAGGGGTCCCTCCCTATGGTCTCAATTGGCTTCACAATTTGTTCCGGTTGCGTATACACGTAAAGTCTCAATTTTGGTCAAAATTGCACTTTTGCTCAAATTTTCCATAAATTCATATTAAATTGACCAAAATATTATAAATATATTTTTAACCTTTATTTTCATTAATTAATTGAAATTAACTTTAATTAATTAAAAAAATAATTTATTTTGTGCTATTTTGACAAAATTACGATTTTGCCATCACCTTTCTAATTCAATTTCTTCTCTTATTTTTCCTTGGCCAATTTTCATCTATTTTTTGACCAAATATTTTCTCTAATATTCCTTCATTTTTCGACCTTAATATTGGGCTTTTTAAATTACCCAAATTTAATTTCATAATTATTTTTGCCCAATTTCCCATGAAATTGAACATTTATAAATTCATAAATTCCAAATTCATGAATATTCACCATTTTATTAAATTTCTCAAATATTTACAATAATTTTGGTGAATATAAATTTTAGGGTGTTACACTAGGCCTCTATCAGAAGCCTAAGGCTTAGCCTATTTTAAGCCTACGCTAGCTTATATAGTAAATAGGCTAGGTTCAGGCTTAAGCCTATTGTCAAGCCTATTTAAGTAAACAGATCAGACGTATTTTCATAAGGCCTAGCCTATAGGCTTACAGGCTTGGGCTATTTAGTGTTTTCTTTTTTAAAAATGTATTATTATGCATAATTATATATAAATTAATCTAAATTAGTTTTATAAATTATTTATAAAATTATAACTTAGTCTTAACCCCAAGGTTCACATTTCATCATTTATCAATGAGCTTAACCTTTTCATTTATCAATTAATCACATCTACTTCTTTTCTTTTTTATTGTTTAAGATGGCAATGCTAGCTCACTATCTCTCCCTTGATTTATGTCATTTGATGCAATATAATAATTGCAGTAAGTTTATTTTAGTGATGCCCAAATGAAAATGATCATAATAGGAGGAGTTTGTCTAATTTTTTGCAAGAAAAACAAGAGGTAAAATCTGGTTTTACATGTCACGTGTGCTTGGTTGATTTTAAAAATTATACATCTCCTTAGTCAATAAATGATTTATTTTTCTTATTCTTACTTGCTCAAACAATTTTTGCCACTAGGTGTTCTTTTCTTTCTCTTACTAACTCTTTTATTTCATATGAGAATGAATCCCTAAACTTTTAAGACATAACCTATTTAAATAGGTTTGATAAATTATATATGAATTTAAATACATAGGCATTAAGCCTATTTAAATACTTACATTTTAAGTAAGCTTTTAAATAAATTTCAGGCCTTGTCAGGCTTTTTAAATACTTAGATATAAAACAAAGCCTACATATATACTCAGGTCCAAGCTCAGGCTTTGAATTTCCATTACAGACTCAAACCTACTTAACTAAAGTCTAATTTATCCTAGCCTATTTTCACCTCTACCAAACAGCACTTAGTCTTTGTTGTTTTCGTCTGCTTACTACTATTACAACGCATGCGAGGATCTCTCTCTCCTTTTCTTTCCAGGATTCGTATCCAAACCAGTTTGAAAATCCATTGGTCTTGATTAAAAGGCACAGTAAAAATGTAAAATCAGTTTTTATCTTAAATGCTATACCTGTTTTGCACGTGTTTCCAAAAACAGCCTTATTCTCCCTCAATAGTTGTTTCCACAATCTACATGCAACGTTTAATGGATATGATTTCTCCATGATTTGCCTGGAGAGAAATGTCTCCATGATTTCTCCTTCTATTTCCTCTTCATTTAATATTTTTACTATTTGTTCCAATTTTAATGTTTATGATTTATTCTATTTATCGTGATAGATTTTTATTATATTTAATATTATAAATAATATTTTTATATGGTATTAAATTTGAATTGTTAAAACTTGATCTAATGATAGAGACATTAAATAGAGAGAAAAAGGAGAGAGTGATCAATGAAAGCATATCACTCTGGTCCTATTTATAAGTTCTTTTTTATCAAAAAATTTGGTCCTATTTATAAATCCAGTTTTAGGGTAGTAAATACGTTTTGTACTTTTTTGCCCGTATTAATTGTAATAGATAAAAAGAATATATTCATGTTGACTTTTGGAAACAATAATAGGTAAGGGTGAAATTGAAAATTTAGCCCATAATTAATGAGTTAAGTAACTCTCATTGGTGTGTGAGAATTAGTTAAAAAAAACTAGAGTGGTATACATTTATGCATAGAATTTGATGAACTCAATATGTTACTTTTTGGGCAAAAAAAAAAAAACTCAATATGTTACTTGTTATAGCCAAAAAAACACTTACCGTGAATTCCCCCAAATTTGCTGTTCGAGGTAAATTTTTTAGTCCAAAAAAAAAATAAATAAATAACCGCAACAATGCACCCCATCAAGTATATATAAAAGCTAAATCATGTGGGAAATTTTGTATTTTTGTTTTTTGACCAGTGGAAAATGCCATTGCATTAATAGAGTTGAAGGGTCATTACAGGGATAACATAATATCAGCAAAACATGACAACTGTGTGCTCGTTTGAAATAGTTTATTTTTGGGCAATAAGTGCTTATAAATCGTAATTCACGGTATACGAGGTAAGTATGTGAGAGAAGTTTCATCTCGGCTTGCGTAATAAGCACTTATATTTAAAAAATAAGTGTTCCTAAATATGCACTGTAGAAATAGCAGCACTAATTCTATACTGCAACAGTATAAGACTAACCAACCCCTTCCCTGTCATCCTAATCATGTGGCAAATGTTGTTGAAAGCACTGCATGCAGTCCTAAATATATAGGACCCTTGTAACTAAAAAGGGATAATTAAATCATTAAAATGACTAAAAATGAAATAACTTTTCAAATTTATCACCATATAAAAGCATGGAATTAAAATAAAGACGTTGAAAACAAGAGTCATTTTTCCAAAACTTGACCAACGCTGAATATTGTTTATGCAAAGTCTCACACACACACATAGAGAGGGTGATTGGTTTGTTTAGGATGATAAGGAGAATTAAATGTGTGGATTGAGAAAACTATGCAATAATGAAAAGCCGGCCCTAAATATAAGTGCAAAGGGCAAAATAGAGGAAGGCACGTAGCAGCCAGCTCACACCAACACAGGAGCAAACTTAATCATAAGGTTTAATATAGTTGACACTTAACTGAGTTCTTAAAATATCTAATCAGTGATTCAATTCCTAATAATGTATATAGAGAGGATCTCGTGACCATCATTAAAACCTACCAGAGAAGTCTATTATACAAGGAGATTAATCACCGATGACCTGGACTACAAAAAACCGAGGAGCAAACGGACAAAGAGGTTGCCTTGGGTTGATGACCCGGTGAAAAGACATTAAATGATAAAGAAAGAGAAAAGGTTTGTGAAATGAAATGATCGTCTTCGTCTCTACCTAGTGTCAGAGAGAAAGAGCACACCATAATGCCACAACCTTAAATCCCTCAACTTCCTTTTCGTTTGAACCCTAAAAAGTAATCATCATCATCATCATGACCCTCCCTCTCCTTCTCTACCTCCATCATTGTTCTCACCCCTCTTTCTTCCTCCCTCCATCATTACTTCTCCTTCAAAACGACATGGCTTTGGCCTTCCTAATAAGCAGCTTCTCTCTTCTTCACACCCATTGCTTTCTCTCCTCTGACCACCTTCCTCACTCACTCCTCAACCCTACTCTTCTTATCTCTTGATTGCTAGCTGTTGGCTTTTGGGGAATCAAGCGACTTGGTCCGATTACATCCTTCATACTCAATAGATTCTGCTCTATGGTTTCTTACCTTTGTAAGCTTATCTATCATTAGTATTGTATCTGCAATTCTGCAGCGAATATCTGGGTGTCTTCCTTTCTTGTGTGATTCTGTCTCTGTGTACAAGCTATGAGAGGGGTCCTCTTTTGAGCGACTTCACTGTTGTTGTTTTTTTTTCACTTGCTTGTCAGTATGTGAACTTTAATATGGATATTTTTGTGCTCGTAATGTAGACATGTCATGCACCCAAGTTTTGTGCCTCTTTAAAATATCAAAATATAGTTGATTTGTAAGAATTCATCAAAAGCTGATTAAGCTGCAGACTCCAATCCTGGTAATTTATATATAGATATACGGCTAGATCTACTTCTATCTTAGTTAGTTACACTGTTTTGCTTCTATTCGAAATGATTTTCTGGAAAGTACTTCTCACTCTCAGTATCATCTATTTCGAAATCGTTTGTTTTCTTTGCAACTTATATAGGCATAGCAAACTTGTTGGTTTTCTGTGTTTTCTGCTTTCTTCGGATGGGTCTCATGTTATGCTTTTGTTCTCTTGGATCTTCTACAAACTGGATCTATACGAATAATATCTCATCAGAACGATATTTATTTGTTTGAAAAAACTTAGCCCCAGCGGAGTTCGAATTTCGTATTTTCATTAAATGCGTTCATCTATTTTTTCATTTTAACTAGGGCTTAGGCTTATATATGCTGTGGTTAAGCATGCAAAATTTAGTGGAAATGTAGTCATTTTTTTGGGTTAGCTATGTACGAGTATATAATTATTCAGCACTTAGCTTGCTTATGGCAAGGTCTTTTGATTGTTCAAGTTTTATTCCTCCTATCCTTGTTACATGGATTTTTCTTATTCTGGTTCTTAATACAAGAGTCTTCATCTTAATCAGTAATAATTCTTTTATTAGAGTGAACCTTTTTTTTTTTTACATTTTCTAATTATCTAAACGATTAATTAACTTCTAAACTAAATAAAGAATTTCTCCGATATGATTAATGGGTCTTATTGATGAGGATAATTTGAAAATTTTAAAAGCTTTAGCCAATTATAATAAGGACCAAAGGAGTATAACACAATAAGCAAGTAAATGGGCTCCATTGCATGATATTTAAAAACGAGTTATGTTATAAAAGAAAGAGTACCGTTATCTAGTGTTTATGACTTATAAATAACAGTTTACTATAAATTTATATTTTATATTACTAGTTGATTCATATTGATAATATAAATTAATTTGCAAAAGTTTATGACCATCAATATTAATATGAAATATAAAATTTAAAGTGACTTGCACTATTAATCACAAGTCGTAGCCACTTGATTTGAATTACAACATAGGCATGGTTTTGACTTTTGACGTTATAAAGAACACAATATATGTTGCTGAATTTGGGGCCAAAGCCAACATTTCCTCAGGGTGGTTTTTGACTCATGTGTATTAGGTGGAGCTTTATTTTCCACAACGCGTAAAGATCAAAAGAATTATGTCATAATGATCAATATATTGGAAGGACAATAGTTACATGATTAATAATGTCCCTCTTATATTCGTTAATGTTCAACGTTAGAACAGTTCTATATAAAGCACTGATCTTGACTATATTCATATACATACATATGCAACATCACGTTCATATTCTTCATATTTTTCAAACAATAATTGATTTCGTAAATAGTGCACCTAATGTTTTGAATTTATATGATGAAACACATTGCCAATGTTGACTGACATTAGGTTAATATTTTGTGAGGGTTAATATAATCTTTGGTCCCGCAAGTTTTCTTTCACTTTAGTTTTGGTCTTTTAAATTATAAACCATTAATTTTGTTTCCTAAAGTTTCATTTTCTTTAAAACTTTGATTCCTATAATTCAATAAAAATCTAGATCATTTTAACCCTATGACGATCAAAACCAATACTTTGAAAATTGAGGGATTAAAAGTAAAATGAGAGTAAACTTGAGGGAACATAAAAATTATATTAACCTTTGTTGAAAAAATCTTATCTGTTCTCTCTTTTCCTTGTTTTCTTTCTGGCCAAAGATCGATGAGTTTTGTCTATAGATCAGAATTAACATTAACATTAATATAAAAACTTGTTTGGAAAATTTGAATTTATCGATCGGTGGGTGGCAAAGCATTTTATTTGAG
Source organism: Inga oerstediana (assembly GCA_963210345.1). Lineage (NCBI taxonomy): Eukaryota > Viridiplantae > Streptophyta > Magnoliopsida > Fabales > Fabaceae > Inga > Inga oerstediana. The sequence goes on along the minus strand of OY723403.1, from coordinate 13,385,431 downwards.
TAAAATTTTTTAGCTGTAACTATTGCATATTATTAAAAAGTCTTGTCACAATTAATTATACCGAAGCTCTTGTAAACTTTAATTTCTTCACGACTGACTGGTAAATAATTCAATAAATTAAAGCCGATATAAGTGAATATATATTAATATGAATTCAATTGATGTAAAATATAAATTTATAATAAAATCAAACTTTTAACAAATCGTGAATGGTGTGTTTCTTTAAACTCGATAGGGCCACATAGTTATAATGTAACTAAACAGTGGAAGTCATGTAGTTTGAAGGAAGTTTTAGACAACTTGACAATTAGATTAACAACAGGGTCTTTTGGTATTAACATGACCGGTGTTAAAGATTTTAATAATTGAATTTAGTTTCATCTGGCCTTTGGCCACAACTTCTGTATGATTCCATATTATATAATTAACTGCGCCTCTCTATCTTATTTTTGTTCGTGGACATCATCTTAGTATGGAAATAAATGGCCTGTTCTTACCGTGGGACCTTTGAGACATATATCTTGCATAGACGAGGGGTATCACTTTTGTTTTTCTGGGATCAAGGGGTGTGTGTGTGTGTGTGTTGTTACATAAGTTTCCTTATCCATATGTGTGTGTGTGTGTGTGTGTCTCGTATATCTACTTCGGATCCTTTGTTTGAATGATGATGGGCATTTATATGTGAAGATGATCTCAAATGTCACTTTTCTCTGATGCTGGTGAGAAGAATCTTGATGAGGTAAATCTGAGGAATCGGGAAGTTTTTATAGGATACAAGTCTACTGTTCATAGGACACTTCTACTGTTTATTTGCCACCCTTTCCTTTTCTTACGTTCTCTCTCTTCTTTCTCTTTGTTATGCCAATCATTTATTTCAATAGGGAACAATCACTGTAATGTTAATCAAAAGCTTAGCACATTAATACTCCTCATCATGAGCCAAAAATATATCACATACAAAATAAGCCAATAGAAGACATATCATTTCAATCATTATTGGAAAAGTATCATCATCACTCCAATGTAAGCATTTTTTTTTAAGGGATATACTCCTGCTTTATTTTGGTGTGTCAGTAGGTTGTGAAAGAGATCTGTGGTAGATGATGCTGCAACAATTAAACATGGGCTTTTTGGTGCTTCAATTTGTGTTCAGTGCTCTGGAAACCTGTTTGTGTACATCTTGGGTGAGCAACATGTTACTGTTGTGGAAAGAGTACATCTTAAATTGGAAAAATATAAAGGCTATTTTCTCTACTGAAGCAGTAACCTCCTCACTATTGCAGACAGTTGTGCAACAAGGATGGTTTTTAATTAGCATCTGGTCTCCTGCTTTCGCTGCATGTATGTATAAAGAATCTTTCCATATTTCTACGTTTGGATTATCTTCTCTGAACCTCCTCTAAAAGTAAAGTTTAATGCAAAATACGAGAATGTTCAGTTCCATAAGACAAAAGACAAAAGTCAGTCTTGGTGCAGTATTTTTGGCCATTTGTAGAATACGGCAGAAAGTGCAAAAGCTGCCTTGTGATTCTCAAATGTTATGATTAAAAGGTAGATAGATATGATAGCATTGGGGCAACTACAGAGAAGGACCCTAAACACTTCGGCACGAGCAACCTTTAGCAAAAGTTGATAACACAGTTTCTGATGGTTGTGGGATTGAACTCCAGATCTGGTGCCAACATGTATTGCCACTGGACCAAAGGGTATTTGATACATTTTTTGATAGGTGAATTGCTGCAAAATATAACAGAATCTACCAAGTGGCATAAAAAATTAAATTAGAGTTGTCCAACACTGGTTGTCAAATCAATAAGGGGGTAATCAATGGTTTCAGGGGCATAATTACTTGTAAGTTGATTGATGGAAACAAAACCCAAGGCAAAGAATTCAATATATACTGAGTTTTATAAGCGTAATTATTAATATTCGATGTATTGTTAACCATTGCCAATAAATTGTACAATAATAATGACCACATGCTCATCGCATACTATAACCACATAAAAGTGTGTGTGTGTGTGTGTGTATGATGTTCAGCAGCTTTTAACAGATGGAGTAGGAGGAGATGATGAGGTGCTGTGTCCACTGCTTTTGGAACATGGCTGTGGATTCCACCAAGACAGAGCAGCCAAGAACCGATCCATCCAACTCCCATTCGTATTATTAGCTTCAGGCGATGAGGTTGGTCCTTTACAGGCGTGGTCTGCAGGAAAGCGATGGTTGAGGCAGACCTTTAGGAGGCAAGTTTTACAGGTGGAGGTATTAGAAAAGGTGAGAACCTCTTTGCACCTCTTTACAGGGCAATAAGTGGGTTTTTTCTTCTTGGTGGGGTCACACATTCCAGATCTGTGATGCTGGTCCAATATAGCCTTCTCGTGGTCTTCATTATAGCCGGTGGTCTCAATGGACAGGGAACATGTGGGGCAAACCACAACCTTCCTGCTGTTATGGTCTGATTTGGGGCAATTGTGGGATTTGTAGGATCTATGTTGCAGACAGAAAACCTGCGATTATTAACATGGGAGGGAAATGTGAGGATGCGGAGAATTGAAAGGAGAGAGAGAGAGAGAGAGAAGGAGGGAATTAAACCTGGGAGCAAGCGTCGCATGTAAAAGGAAGAAAATCGAGTTGATGGCAATGAAGGTGATGGCAGTGTGATCCCAGATGCGGGAAGGCTTCGGTTCCACCCGCCATGGAAGGAAGGTTGACTGCTTCAACGACGGAGTGGAAATTTGGCGGATGAGAGGAAGGAGGGCCGTTCATATGTTTGGGGAATGGCTTGGGGCCTAAGGTAGCTCCACCCTGGACAAAGCGTGTAATTCACTGCTCATTGCTTCCCACTCGTCCCACCCTACCCTCCGTGCATTTTGTCTATTTACTCAAGACACCAGATTTACCTACTCGTTTTCATCTTTTAAATAATGAAGTTTGATAGGTGTGTTGCTAAATCTCAAAGGGAAAAAAACTTGATTAATTTGAAGAAAACATAAGTAGTGTGTGGATAAATTTAAATTTTAAAGTGAATTAGTATGACATGTTTCTATTCTGGGTTCCACTGAAGGTGACCTTTGGATTTGGAAGGCAAGCAAAGACGCACACACGCACAGGTTCATAACATAAGTAGGGAAGGCTGGGTTTTTTACCCTCATAGGTGTAAGCCTTAGGAGGTTTCTTTTTATGGCCCAATTATAATGGGCTTCGTTGCTCTTTGGAACGAAGAAAACTAGAAAAGTGAAGGCCACATCGGATAATGAGCGATGATATCGATGTTTATTAGCATGCAATTTAAAGAATCAGAATAAATATCAATAATGGTGGGTCGCGGTCCCATAAAAATAAAATACCATGTATCGTTATTCCCTGTAGGAGGAGAGAGAGTATTTTATTTTATTTTTTGAAAGCCGCGAATTGGAAACCTTGAGGATTATAAATTGAGTTGGTGACAGTAACATAGGAGGAGGAGACAACTGGAAAGGGATGGCCAGGATGAAGGAAGACACAGACTAAAGTGGGGCATCAAAACTCAAAAGAAAAAGGAAACATGATGGAATTGGACAAGGGAGCTTGTCCCCCGGAGCAATCAAAAGGGTCTCATGATTCCTGACCCCGCCCTTGCCAAATTACCGGCAACTCCAGAGCCTCCTCAAAGAAACTCTTCATTTTCATTTTTCAACAAGCCTCATCACGGATCATGCACCAATTACTACTAGAACCACCTTGTTCTTGCCGCCAAACAATCCCCATAACATTGTTTACTCGTTGCCCTAAAACAAGTCATTCATTAATGCTATTAGTAATAACTCCACAAACCTTCGCATGATACATCATGCATGAGCTTTAAACCCACCTCTTTCCATATTCAACCTAACTCGCTGTCTCAATCTATATTTTCAATATATATATATATATATATATCCTCTATCTTAAAATAGACAAATAGTGTTTGATTGCTAAATTTTCTCCACCGTCTTTGCCCCCTTTAGGCGCAGATCACGTGTCACTCGTTTCAGTATGTAGATTTCATAATCTATCGTACTTCTACTTCTAACAATGTCGTCTTCCCCGATAAATATAGTGGTTAGCATCAATCACGCCGCATCGTTATCACTTCATCAGTCAACGAGCAGGTAAAAGGAAGCTTTATTGGACTTTATGACAGTTGGAGATTATCGAAATCATTTAGACACACAATATGTATGTATATATAATTCAACCTTTTCCAAGATCAACTTCACAGACAGATAGATGTATGTATGGATGAGATAATAATTAATCACCGTCTGATCCTCACAACCAAGAATTAATTTTGAACCCAAACATATTACAATTCCGGCATATCCATGGCTTCAATTCCAACATCAGTTAATTAACCTGATCGCATCTTCGCCTGATCTCTCCCCTCCTTCCGGTCTTCACCCCCAAGAGACTCAGTTTCTGCATTGCCTGTCCAAACGCCTGCAGGAACTTGTTCTCATCCGCCGCAAACTGGTCCACAAACGGCCTCGTTCTCGGGTCGTTGTGCAACCCGTGATCCGATTTCAAAACCCCCAAACCCTTTGGGAGGTTCTGGAAATACACATTGTCGAACTTGCTGGGGCTCATTATATCATTGAACACTGATAATGTAGGATTATTCTTGTAATCTGCGCATGCCTTCTGCAACCCCTGAGCGAATCGAGGGTTGTAGTTGGGATCGTAGGGGGAAGAGGCACTGTAATTGAAGATATCTCTGCTGATTTCGCTGCAATGGGAGAATCCAATGGTGTGGGCCCCACTCAGGGCCACCATTTCCTGGGCGGAGAATCCTCTGGAGGAGAAGATCTCGATGATCTGCGACATGGGCATGGTCGGTCTGGGGAGATTGCCTTCAATAGTGGAAGCCATGGAAACGCGACCGTCCTTGCGACCGAGGTAGACATTGTAGTAGGGGCCGCCGAGCATGGTGACGAGGTCGCGAGTGGCGACGGCAAGGATGTCGGCGCAGGAAACAGTGTTGGGGCAGGCAAGCTCGAGAGCGGTCTTGGCGCGGACGACGACATCGAAGCCGTCGCCGGGGAGGGAGAGGTTGATGTCGGCGTCGCGCTCGGCTTTGTTGAAGGAAGTGGAGGAGATGAGGACGGAGGCGTCACAGCCGTTGGGGAGGCAGTCGTGAAGAAAGAGGCGGAGGGTGGCGCCGGCGGTGGTGGGGCTGGTGATCTGTTTGTTGGTAACGGTGTCCTGGATGATGTGAGCGAATTGGGGGCAGGATTTGCTGTAATAGTCAAAGGAAAGTTTGGATTCGGAGGGAAGTAGAAGTAAAGAGAGAGAAGAGAGGAATAGAAGGAGAATGGAAGTGGCCATTAGAGAGGTAACAGAGGAAGGTCCAGGACGGTAGAGAGGAGGAAGTGAGTGGGGAGAGCGAAGAGTATAATTAGTAGGGGCAACTCGCGCTCTCTGCACGGCAAGCAACCGCGTCTTTCTCATTAGCTGGATATATCCGCGGTTTTTCCAAAATCAATCATGCTTCATGTAAATAAACAATATAAAAATCAGTTGGGAAATATATAATATAACATATGAAAAAAGAGGGAAAACAACAAACATACCATTTTCAGAGTTTATTGCCATGTATAATATAAAAATACGTTAAAAAATTAAGGAAATAATCTATTTCATATATTTATTATTTTTTAAACTAATTTTTTAGACTTATAAATTAATATATAATCCAATAATACTATAAATTTTAGAGGGATAATGTATGTTCTCAAATAATATAATTAAATAATTTATTTAATTTTCTAAAATTAATCATCTGGCTCTTCGTTAAAGAACTTATTAATTATTAACAAGAGTATTAATCTATTATTATTCTCTCCCCTCCGTGGATCCCCACATTTTACTATAAGATACCTTTTTAAATTATCTAAGAATGACTAAAATATATGTTTTATCTTTTAAGGTTAAGCGAGTTCCATTTTAGTCATTAAATTTCAAATTTCATGAAATGTGTTTTTAGTCTTTTTAAAGTTAACACCATTAACCTTACAAACGGAAAATACTGAATGAGCAAATTTAAAATGTTGTCGTGTCCAAATTTTACTTCTTTAATATAATTAATTTTATATTTTAATTTTAAAATCAACCCTATAGAAAGACATGTTAGCATTCTAAATTTGCTGAATTGGCATTTTAAATTTGCTAACTCAATATTTCTCCTTAATGAAGTTAGCGGTACTAACTTAAAAGTACCAAAAACGCACTTTTAAAAGTTAAAGGACTAAAAAAATCTCGCATAAATTTAAAGGATTAAAGGTATAATTTATCCTCTAAAATTATAAATTAATATTTGGCCAGAAGAATTTTTAAAGGGAAAAACGATAGGAAGAAAAACTTAGAAATTGTAAAATTTTAGATCAAGCATTTCCTATAAAATGAGTTGTAAATTGCTTATTAAGTGTAATAATCACTAGAGGTGAGCATGGTGCCCAGAAGCTTGGTATGCCCACCTGAGTCCTGTCAAAAACTATCCTACTCAGCCCAAAAAAAGTGGCCTGAAAAAAATTGGGCATCTTTGGGCTGAGCTAACTATTGGGTAGGGTCGGACATCGGGCAAGAGGTACTGACCTACCTATTTGGATCTTCTGGAAATTTATATACAATTTATTTAAAATATATATTATTTTATATAAAATAAATAGTATTCTATACATATTATATATATATATATATATATATATTGTTTCATTTTTATGAAACATTTTATATTATTATTATTTAATATCTATCCACCACAATTTATATATAACTCATTGCTTTTTGGATGAACGTTGTTTTTTGATTTGAATGGATGATATAAAGCATTAAAAAGTTGAAATCAAAGACAAAAAAATTTGTTTCTTTAAAATCCTTATCGCAATTGGACCTATTCATATCAATCAATATTCATATACAAACATATATTACCTCATAATTTATCATTAGATTAAAATACTCTAATTAGCCCCCCTCCCAACTTTATTTAAACTATACAATTTTTTCCTGTATTTTGAAAATATATTAAATCTTTTTTAAAATTAAAATGTGTGCTACATAAACCTCATTTATACATAGTATTCCCTTCGGTTCTTAATATAAAAACCAATTAATTTTTGTTGGAATTGTTAATTAAGGAAGTTAAATAAGTTATATTAGAGTATTTATATTTATCGTTTTTTTTAAAAATTAAGTTATCTGATTTATAAACGGATATATAATATAATGATATACAACAAATATTATTACTAAGTATTAAAGTATTTTACTTTTTGAACTTTATAAAAAAATTATACACGTGCGATGAATGTGACAATTAAAAGAGGAAAGCGTAAATCATGATGAGAGTGGGTTCCATTGGCAACGCCCCATGTTTTGGGTCCTTCGGAGTAGGGGTGGAAATAGGTTAGGCTAGATTTTACCTAAATAGGTCTAGGCCTGCAACAGATATTTAAAGCCTGAGCCTATATGTAGGCTTTTTTTTAAGCTTAGGCCTGGACCTTCAAAAAGCCTGACAAGGCTTGAAGCTTGTTTAAAGGCCTACTTAAATAATATAAGCCTTTAAATAACATTTAAAACCTATACCTCCAAATTCATATATAACCCTTCACACTTATAAACAATCCTACATTATGTCTTAGAAGCCTAATATCCATTTTTGTCGTAATATAAGGGCTTAGTAAGGAATGGAAAAGAATGTCTAATGATAACAATTATCCGAGAAAATATGAATAAGAAAAATTAATCGTTTGTTGACTAATGAGATATATTTTTTAAAATAGACTAAGCAAAACAAATAACATGTAATACTATATTTTATCTCTTTCCCGACATAAATTGGGTCAAACTCCTATTACTAAAATTATAATATTTTATTTGACACTAAAATAAACTCATAACAATTATTATGCTTCAATGGAAGGCCAAAATTAGGGGAGAGTGAGTGAGTTAGTGTTGCTATCTCAAGCAATGGAAGAGAAGAGAGGTAGGGATGAATGATTTATGCGAAAGTAATGGTTGAATGTAATGACGATGAAATGTAAAACTTATAATTAAGGTTAAGTTGGTAAATTTATGAATAATTTATAAAATTATTTATATTATATTATATATACTTATATAATAGAACAAATTAAAAAAAAAAGTTAAATAGGCCAAGCCTGTAGGCTAGGCCTTATGAAAATAGGCATGGCCTATTTATCTAAATAGGCCTAGCAATATGCCTGAGCTTGAGTCTGATCTATTTACTAAGTAGGCTAGGCTAGGCTTTATGTATGTTAGGCTGTAGGCCCCTGTTAGGGGCCTGACCTATTTCCATCCCTACTTCAGAGTTGTTAAATTTCAACCATCTCCTCGGCTTATCATTAGCAACAACTAAAGCATGTGTTTGGGATAATTCTATAAACATCAAGCGTAACGTTGGCCATTTGTTTGGAAATACATTGTCATAATTTTGGCAAATGCTATTCAAAAGTTGCTTCTGCCGCCAATGAGTTTTGGCATAATTGGTTAAGATCTTACCACCCCGATCACAAGGAAGTGTGTTCAAACCCTCTGACCGATGGGGAGACCTCATTGGTAGGCGATCTCGTAAGTCCCTTGTAAACGCTCGAAGAGCTTTGGGGCCGTGCCTTAACCTTGGTAGGGGACTGGTGCCGAATCTATCTAAACTTTTATGTATAAAAAAAAGAAGTTGTTTCTGCCAAAATGATAATACTCTACTAGGAGTAATTCCTTTTTTGACAAAGGTGATTCTAATCACATCCTAATAACCCCTCTACATGTATCAATGTCTCGAATGGCCACTCCTCGAATCATTTATTCTCCTTCCAAATACCCTAACTGCCATTCCTCTTTTGATCACTCTATAAATTTGAATGTGTTTGTAGAAGAAGATCTATTAAATTACAGGGCACTCTATTGGTCATCCACATAAAACATTGACATTTTTTGACAATGGCTTTTCAATTCTGCATTATAATCAATAATCTACAGCAGACACCCCCATATCAGATAGCATGTTGTCACAATTGTCATTACTAGTTTGAAGCAACCATACATACAAATAATTTGGTTGGGCTTTGGAATTATTCAATCAAAACAGGTTTCCATACACATCACAAACAGCAAGCTTCCTCAGTCTTAACACACCAGAATTATCACATCAACACCACACACACAAATACAACACAAGTTCAAAATGGAAAGAGATCCTAATTTATTTTGAAGCTGCGAGTGTAGAAACATAGTTACTCACGGGAGAAATCATATTCCCCATCCCCATACTTATCATAATTCTTCATGAAGTTGGCAAGTCTGGAGCCATGTGAACTTCCCTTGAACCTCATGTACTCATTCCACCACCCCATATAGCTACTCTCCAAGAATATCTCCGGCGACACTGAATAATTCTTCAGCCCCTCATAAACGTACTCCTCAAACTCATCCAACCTCCTTGTCGCCTCTGCCTTCTCTGCCACACTCGACCCTGCAGCCTTGCATTTTTGCAGCGAAGCGCGAGCATCTTCCACACGTGCCCAAAAGCAAGAATCTATTGTCAATATAGATTGCACGTTCCTTTTGTTTATCGGCTCTGGTTTCTTATCCTCTTCCTGCCACTTCTGTAGCTGTTTATAATGTTCGGATCTCCCTTGATTTATGTAGTCATGTCCTCCCTCCCTGTAGTACTGAGCTATTTCCAATGGTTCCACCATTCTCCTGTAATTGGTCCCGGCATAGAGCCATCGCAAACGAAAAGCCGCTCCTTCTTTCTGAGGCTGCTTATCCACCTCTTCTACCATATCTTTCCAGTAATTGCTGAGGATTCTGACGTACATCACAACGTCTAGGTCACGTGGAAACCATTCGTTCTTGTATAAGTCATAGTACCCTCTTCCACTGTTCTTACAAGTTTTCTTGTACCATTCTAGATAGGCCATATATATTTTCATTTCATCCAACTTTTTGTGTGGGATAAACCGCTTCCTTTTATTCAGAGTCAACAACACTTCCTGCCTCTCCAAATCCCTCACCTGACACATCCATTGGGGGAAAAAAAACGTTAGAACCAACCAAACATCATTCTTCGTTCAGTTTGTCTCACTTGTTAATACTGAACTGTAGTATAATAAGATAAAATCTTCTAAAACTTTTATACCTGCGACAATTGTGAATTTGAAAATCCCAATGCCTGCAACTGCAAAACTAAACTGGCCTGTAGTAGATTTTGAGGGATGCTGGGAACATCGGAGTCCTTTCTAATGGACTTACTAGTGAGCCTCTTCACAATATTTCCATATCCCTGAATGGGCAATCCTTGATGTAGGGTTCTCATTTCCTCGAAAAGCTCCAAGACAGAATCAGGGTTCTCAGAACAAGTAGAACCATAATCAGAACACAAGAGGAATGTTCCGAAGGGCCTGTACTTATTATCATTGCCATTGGAAATGAAACTGGAAAGCAGTGGATCACGGGGATACACTACATGCAGAAAGCAAGAGTTCCAATTGCTGCTTCGAGCTATGGCTTCTTGCAGTGATTTGTCTCCGATAAGCGGAGAACCAAAGGTGATACAGAGTGGAAGCTTGTCTGGAATCTTGTCTCTTGTATCCATCTTCTCTATTAGCCACAGAGTGAAAAGAGAAGCAATTGATCCTCCAACATCTTCCCCAGTGACAATCACCGGTTTCTTGAGATCGATCTGCAATCAGTAAAAGTCCGGACACCTAACTATCAATCTCAATAATCACTTTTGCTCAAGTTCAGCTTCGTTTTTTTGGTTTGTCTAGTTTAATTGTCTGGTATGAAAGTCAAGGTGCTAAAGCATGTTCATATATAACTCCTCAGGGATCTACAGGTTACTGAGGTGATTAAGGAGGAGTACGTACCTCTGATTTTAGTGGACCAAGCCTCTGGAGATTTTCATTGAAGAGAGACATTACAGACTCATTAAGAGAGAAGTTGGGGTTTTTCTTGGAACAGAGGAATTCAAAGGGGTTATCCATCATGTCCTTAGAGGACAGCAAAACAGGTTGAACGTGATTTTGGGTAGCCCCAAACGCTATAATTGTCAAATCTGATCCATGGCTGCGCTTTTTCCAGAATAGATTCTCCTCTGGATGGTCTTCTGCTTTCAGGTCAACGATGAGATTCCATGGAGCGGAGAGGAGATCAGAGCTGGCGACAACAGACGCAGTCTCTAATCCACTGCTAAATCTACAAACGAAAGAACAGGCATCCAAGACAAGAATCAGTAAGAAGCAGAAGTAATAATTGTCAAGAAGAAAAAGGAATCAAAACGTTCGTATTCACTTACAATTGAGTTGTGCCCTGCGTCATCCTGAATCTTCAGTGGTGTTCAAGAGCAACTCGTAAGTGACTACTTCTGAGCTCTCCGAGATGGAGATGATGATATATAATGAGCTCACAGTTGCAGAAGAAACTTCCTGGAAGGCATGGAGAAATTTAAGTGCAAGACTCGACGACGACTTTCGAGGTCCATAGGCGCCTAAAAGTCGTCGAAGTCTTTTTTTTTTAATGGTGGATTTTTTTTTTGGTCGAAAGTTTTAATTAAGTTGCAGATAAACAAACAATAAGTGCATAACAGGATGCTTGGTGGTCCAGACAGACACGGCAAATTCACCAAAGGCTTTTGCTCTTGTTGTGGGATGCAGTGCACTGTTCATTCATGTGGGCCTCGTTCATTCAAGACTTTCCCCTTTTATTCAGCCTGTTTCTTTTGGGCCACCTTGCGAGTTGCTACATTTCAGGCTCCAAAGTTCACGATAAGCTTTATGGTCCAAATGTTCCCACCCCATTGAACCAGTGTTCTTACTATAATTTTTGGTTAATAACCAACAAATGTTGACATAGTCGTTCAAGGTTGACTCATAACCATAAAATTATAGGTTAAAATTTTTCTCAAGTCATATAAAAACTTTGTTGTTGGGTGATTTATAAGTACTTTTGTAAGTGCACTTTGAGCCCGAACGTAGAGTCTTGATAAGCCACGTGACCCAACTCACCTAAAATTTTGTGTATTAAAAAAATGGTTAATCATTGAAATACTTAATACTCCATTCGGTTCTTTTTATAAACAACTTTCTCTCTCTTGGAATTAATCCTTAATATAAACAACTTTTTTTGTGTGTCTCAATATTTAAACTATCTTTTCCTTTTCTAGTCTTATTAAATACATAACTTTATATTGATTATCCCCTACCCACCACTAATTCTCATGTACTATTTATCGGTCCACAATATAAGTTATTTTTAGAAGAATGCCTTAGTCCCCAATATAAATCACTTGGAGATTAATTAAAAATTATTTGTTAATTTTGCTCATGTAGTTAATGCTTAAATATGACTTTTTTATATGTTCTCTCTCACTTGAAACCTGATTTAATATGGATAAATTTAAAAAAAAAATTAATATAAGACATTTAATAAACTAATTACTATTTTTTTTATTTTGATAAATTAGTTGAAGTGCTTTGTATCACCGGTATATTTATATCAGCTAAGATTAGTTGCATTATTACATCTCAATCCCCATCTGTAGACTGTGGCCTGAAATCTAACACCGACAGCGGCACTTTTGACTTGTCTCCCCCTTTTTTACTATGACTAATTTATCATACTAAGTACCCTTTTGGATTAGCGGTAGAAAAGTAGTTTTTTTGCTATATGACTTTAAGAAAAGTCAGATAAGAAAAAAGTTAAAATGTAGATGTAATTTGTGTTTGGATTGACGGTAGAAAAAGTGATTTTTTTTCTAACCTTAAACGTGTTTGGATTGGTGTTTGAAAAGCCCGTTAAGATAAAAAATGATTGGAAAGAGCATGAATCTTATTGAATACTTCATATATATATATATTAGTTATATATATTGTGATAATTGAAATAAAAAATTATAAATAAAATTTGGTAAAATAATAGAAGTTCAATTATTATTGAAAAAATACAAGCATTCTATTACATTGCTTTTGATGAATGATTTTACACATGAAAACAAACAGGAAATGAAGAGTTTGCAATTAATATAGGGAAAAAAATAGCGACAATTACCTTATTTATAAGTCTTGAGAAATCCTAATCCTACTCAAATATCTAATCCTAACAAGACAAATACTTAATCCAACTTTTAATAAGATATATAATAAATCTAAATCCTAATAAGCTAATAATATCTAAATCATAATTATTTAAATTGTAACAGCCGAACAACTTCATTATATAGATTACATCAGTATTGCATTAGGTTCAGCTGGGAAAGATGTTGGAATAAACATGTGCATCATCATATTACAATATATATGAACATATATGTGTGTGTGTGCTGCTATCTTCACTGATGGGAGGAATGTTTACATATGCTGGATTTCTGATGCACCGTAGGAAAAAGCTGGAGTTTCGAGCTTCAGATGTTAACTCGCTTTTTTCATTAAAGCCCAGCAATATTGTCGTGATTACAAACACCCTCATTTGATGCTCACTAGGCTTTTTCTTCTTAACGCGCGTTTTTGTTCCCTTACCGCTGTGCCAAACAGACCCTAACACAAATCTTTTTAAAGGAAACATTTTTTTTCTGTTATGTTAAGTGAAAAACTAACTATCATTAGAGTAAAATATTTTATCTATCCCTCTATTTTATTTAAATTATACAAATTTTTCTTCTATTTTGAAAACATATATAAACCTTTTCTAAAATTAAAATGAGTGTTACACCAACCTCACTTGTATATAATATTAGGGTATTTTTCTTTCTACTCCATAAAAAAAAATTATACATATGCAATGAATGTGTGTGTGACAGAATTAGCAACGCCCCATGTTATGGGTCTTCAGGAGTTGTTAAATTTCAACCATCTCCGCGGCTTGTCAAGAGCAATAACTAATACGCGTGTTTGGATGATACATTTGTCATAATTTTGGCCAAAACTATTCAAAAGTTGCTTCTGTCAAAATTATACTCTACATGTATTAATGTCTTGAATAACCACTCCTCAAATCATTCATTCTCCTTCCAAATATCCTACCCGCCATTCTTTTGATCACTCTATAAATTTGAATGTATATTTATATAGAAGACGGATTATTAAATTATAGGGCACACTATTGATCGTCTACATAGAACACTAGTAATTATTTTGATCATGGCTTTCCAATTCTGCATTATATATGAATAATCTAATGCAGACACCCCCATATCAGATAACATGGGGTTTTCTCCTGCTCCATTTCTATCACTAATGTTGTTATTAACAATAATGCTGTCATAATTGCCATTACTAGTTTGAAGCAACCATACATACAAATAATTTGGTTGGGCTTTGGAATTATTCAATCAAAACAGGCTTCCATATATATCACAAACAGGAAGCTTCCTCATTCTTAACACACCAGAATTATCACATTAATACCACACACACAAATACAACACAAGTTCAAAGTGGAATGAGATCCTAATTTATTTTGAAGCTGTGCGTGTAGAAGCATAGTTACTCACTGGAGAAATCATATTCCCCATCCCCATACTTATCATAATTCTTCATGAATTTGGCAAGTCTGGAGCCATGTGAACCCCCCTTGAACCTCTTGTACTCTTTCCACCACTCCATATAGCTACTACTTTCCAAGAAAATCTCAGGCGACACTGAGTACTTCTTCAGCCACTCATACACATACTCCTCAAACTCATCCAACCTCCTTGTCGCCTCTTCCTTCTCTGCCACACTCGACCCTCCAGCCTTGCATTTTTGCAGCGAAGTGAGAGCCTCTTCCACACGTGCCCAAAAGCAAGAATCTATCGTCAATATAGATTGCACGTTCCTTTCGTTTATCGGCTCTGGTTTCTTATCCTCTTCCTGCCACTTCTGTAGCTGTTTATAATGATCGGATCTCCCTTGATTTATGTAGTCATGTCTTCCCTCCTTGTAATACCAAGCTATGTCCAATGGTTCCACCATTCTCCTATAGTTGGTCCCCGCATAGAGCCACCGCAAACGAAGAGCCGCTCCTTCTTTCTGGGGCTGCTTATCCACCTCATCTACCATATCTTTCCAGTAATTGGTGAGGCTTCTGACGAACGTCACAGCGTGTTGGTCACGTTCATCCGATTGGTTCTTGTAACAGTCATAGTACCCCTTTCCCATTTTGTTCTCTTTTTTTTGGTCAACTTTTGCCATTATATTCTTACAAGTTTTCTTGTACCATTCTAGTTGGGCCATACATTTTTTCATTTCATCCAACCTCTTGTGTGGGATAAACCGTTTCCTTTTATTCAGAGTCAACGACTCTTCCTGCTTCTCCAAATCCTTCACCAGATTCTTCTGACACATCCATTTAAGGAAAAAAAATGTTAGAATCAAACAAACGTCGTTCTTCATTCTAGTATGTTTTTCTTAAGAAAGAATAAGATAAAATCTTCTAAAAATTTAATACCTGAGACAATTGTGAATTTGAAAATCCCAATGCCTGCAACTGCAAAACGAAACTGGCCTGTAGTGTAGTTTTAGGGATGCTGGGAACATCGGAGTCCTTCCTAATGGACTTGCTAGTTAGCCTCTCCACAATATTTCCATATCCCTGAATTTGCAATCCTTGAGGCAGGGTTCTCATTTCCTTGAAAAGACTCAAGATAGAATCAGGGTTCTCAGAACAAGTAGAACCACAATCAGAACACAACAGGAATGTTCCGAAGGGCCTGTACTTATTATCATTGCCATTGGAAATGAAATTGGAAAGCAGTGGATCATGGGGATACACTACATGCAGAAAGCAAGAGTTCCAATTGCTGCTTCGAGCTACGGCTTCTTGCAGTGATTCGTTTCCGATAAGCGGAGAACCAAAGGTGATACAGAGTGGACGCTTATCTGATGAACCCATCTTCTCTATTAGCCACAGAGTGAAAAGAGAAGCAATTGATCCCCCAACACCATGCCCAGTGACAATCACTGGTTTTTTAAGATCGATCTGCAATTTGCAAAAGTCCAAACACCTCTAACTATTAATCTCAATAATCACTTTTGCTCAAGTTCAGCTTCGTTTTTTTCCCGTTTGACTAGTTTAATTGTCTGCTGTGGAAGTTAAAGTGCTAAAACATGTTCATATATAACTCCTCAGGGATCTACAGGTTAATGAGGTGATGAAGGAGAAGTGCGTACCTCTGATTTTAGTGGACGAAGCCTCTCGAGATTTTCATTGAAGAGACGCATTACGGACTCATTAAGAGAGAAGTTGGGGTTTTTCTTGGAACAGAGGAATTCAAAGGGGTTATCCATCATGTCCATAGAGGGAAGCAAATCAGGTTGAACATTATTTTGGGTAGCCCCAAACGCTATAATTGTCAAATCTGACCCATAGCTGCGCTTTTTCCAGAATAGATTCTCGTCTGGATGGGCTTCTGCGTTCAGGTCAACGATGAGATCCCATGGACAGGAGAGGAGACCAGAGCTGGAGACAACAGACGCAGTCTCTAATCCACTGCTAAATCTACAAACGAAAGAACAAGCATCCAAGACAATAATCAGTGAGAAGCAGAAGTAATAATTGTCAAGAAGAAAGAGGAATCAAAATTTTCGTATTCACTTACAATTGAGCTTTGTCCTGCGTCATCCTGATTCTTCAGTGGTGTTCAAGAGCAACTCGTAAGTGACTACTTCTGAGCTCTCCGAGATGAAGATGAGTATATATAGAGCTCACAGTTGCAGAAGAAATTTCCTGGAAGGCATGGAGAAATTTAAGTGCAAGACGCGACGACGACTTTCGAGGTCAATACGCGCCTCAAAGTCGTCGAAGTCTTGTGTTCTTAATGATTAAGTTGCAGATAAACAAACATTCAGTGAATAACAGGATGCTTGGTAGTCCTGACAGACATGGCAAACTCCCAGAAGGCTCTTGTTCTTGTTGTGGGATTCAGTCCTACAGTTTACTGGCAATGACAATGTGTGTGTTTGGAATGACTTATTTTTGTCCAAAACGTGTTTATAATTCGTGATTCACGGTATACGAGGTAAGTATGTAAGAAGAGTTTTTTCTCGGCTTGCGTAATAAGTGCGTTTTCCCTATACAAAACGCTTAAAATAAACAAGGCCTATGTCCCACGATGTTTTACTTTTAATATGCTATGTGGTTATTGGTTCATGAAATAAATTCCTTAGTCGCTAAGTGTTGATAATTCAAAGGAATATAAAGTCATTGTCCGGAAGAATTTTTTTTTTTTTTATCGGAATTTTCCGGAAGAATTTTTTTTCTTTTTATCGGATTATTTTCCGGAAGAATTCAAGGCTGCAAAATTACGAGTGATTTTCCAATCTTACTCTAATTACTTCTTTAAGGAGTGGCGATGATTTTTAATTTTGTATAACTCACATGCTTCTACATAAATGCAGGAGTAAGTTTCCATGTAAAAGGAGCGGAGTTTCTTTCCACAACTATAAGAAACAGAGAGATGGAAGTGAAAAAGTGTCTCTGATAGTCAATCCTCAATACCATTTTTGTATTATTTATAAATTTTTTTTAATTAATTCTTATATATTAAGAAAAGTTAGTTAATTTATTAACTATAGACTAAATTTTCAATTTCGCTCTTATCTATGATTGGTTCCAAAAATTAACGTGAATAAATTCTTTTTGTTTATTGTAATTAATAAGGGTAAAAAAGTACCACACGAATTTACTACCCTAAAATTAGATTTATAAATATGATCAAATTTTTTAATAAAAAATGATTTATAAATAGTATTAAAATTGCAGTTTACAGTTCATACAAAAACTATTTTTTATTTTATGTTTTATTTCTATATATATCAATACAAATACGTAATATTATTACAAATCAAGCACGGTTTTGTGTCAGAAGTAAAAGTTTCATTCTTTTTTCTTGACTAGGATGACAACATCAACTGGGCCTTGTTCATTCAAGGCCTTCCCCTTTCAATCAACCTGTTTCTTTTGGGCCACCTTGCGAGTTGCGACATTTCAGGCCCCAAAGTTCACGATAAGCTTTATGGTCCAAATTTTCCCACCACATTGAACCAGTGTTCTTACTGTAAGTTTTGGTCAATAACCAACAAATGTTTGTCTAATTGCCGAAGTTGGCTCATAACTATAAAATTGTCTGTTCAAATCTTATCATGTGACGATTTTATTGATGAACGATTTGTAAATACTTTTATAAGTGTATTTTTAGCCTAAAGACATGTTTAGCCCTCATAAGCCAAGTGACTCAACTCATCTAAACTTTTTGATATTAAAAAAATGGTTAACCACTGAAATACTTAATACGTTCTTCGGTCCTTTTTATAAGCAATTTTCTCTCCCTTGGAGCTAATCCTTAATATAAACAACTTTCTTTGTTTGTCTCAATATTTAAACTACCTTTTCATTTTCTACCTTTATTAAATACATAACTTTATATTGATTATTTCCCGCTCACTACTAAATCTCATTTATTAATTATCGGTTCATAATATAAGTCATTTTTAGAAGAATGTCTCGGTCCATAATATAAGTCACTTGAAGAGTAATTAAAAGCTTATTCATCAATTTTGCTCATATAGTTCATTTTTAAATTTGACTTTTTGTATGTTTCCTTTCACTTGAAACCTGATTTAATATGAATAAGGTTGGAAAAAAATTTTAATTTAAGATATATTTAATGAGTTAACTAAAATTTTTAATTTTGATAAATTAATTAAATTGCCTTATATTTATGGCCTGGTGGAGTATATTTTTATGAGTTAAGACAGCTCATTGAATACGCTGCATTATTAAGTTGCGCAATCTTTCCACAGAAAGGAAGCTAGACTTCCAAAGAAATCTCACATGGTAAGTAGCAAAGCAGAGAAATGTTGTCGATGCTTGTCAAAGTCAACAACGTCACAAAAACACAGAATCGTAGAAGAGAAGGGAAGTTTGCACTTTCCAATTTATAAGTCTCTTTTAATTAATTTTCACGTATCAAGAGAGAGTTGGTTAACTCATTAATTATAGGTTAAATTTTTAATTTTGTCCTTATCTATGATTGGTTCCAAAAGTCAACATGAATAAATTTCTTTTGTTTATTGTAATTAATAGAGATAAAAGGTACAGAATGCATTTATTACCCTGAAACTAGACTTATAAATTAAGACTAAATATTTTTATAAAAAAGAATTTATAAATAAGACAATTAAATAGGCCTCCAAAAGAGTTTAATTTCTGGAGGATAAATCCTGGAACAATGGGGGATATGGACAACACAGGGAGAGTGTTGACCTTAAATAATCCATTACAGCTGATAAATAGTAAGATAGTGGTTCCTCAGTCTGAGTTATTGAAGATGAAGGAAAACACTGGAAAAATTCATTGATGAGTAGAGCCAGCATATAGTATAGAGTAATTGAACAGGAAAATAAAATTAAGGGCACTTGGATCTGTCGCCGTGGGTGCGCATTTCAGTGTAGCACTTGCCACAGACTTCGCGGTTGCCGTAAGTACCAGGGGGGACACATTTGCAGCGTTCACAGCAGGTGGTGCATGCTCTCATACATACGCTCTTCCTCGAGTGTTCTTTGCATCTATACCCACACAGTGGCACGCAATCTGCTCATCAACCATCTCCAATCATTAATTTACAACTAATTAATAAAAACTAACGCCTTCGTATATATACGTGTGTGTGATATTTACCCTTATTTGATTTGACTATAGGACCTGCTGGTGGAGCTGGCGCTACCGGTGGCTTTACTGGTGATGGTGGTGGAACAGGGGCTTCCCCCGGCGCCGGAGGGCTTGGATATGGTGTCTTAACGGCAGGAGGTGGAGGAGTTGCTGGCGTCACTACTGGTGGCGGAGTGACTTTTGGTGGTGGTGCCAGTGGCGCCTTCACATAGTTTATCTGTAGATCAAGCATCCTATATTTTCATTTTATATCTCAAGGGATCTGATGTGACGATATTTCCCTTCTTCTTTTTTTATTAATTAAAGGGGCAGACCACGACCTAAGATTATATGAGATGATATTCCCGTTTTTCAATTGGTTCATTAGTTATATGCAAATCCATTTTCTTTGTTTTTTATTTTAGCAAAAAGAGTGGGCACTCAAAGCTGTTTAAATAATATGTTATTAGGAAAGCCAAATCAAACCAAAACGACTGAATTAATCATACCTTTATCTTAACTTTCTCGTCATCATGTGAATGAACCTGCAGAGAGAGAAATTAAAGGAGGGATTGCCAAAGCGTTAGTGCACTTAAACCAAGTCACACTATTACTTATTGCTACAAAAATCTGTTTATGAGAGAGTGAGGCATATACATATATATATATATATATATATATACCTTTGAAGCGACCACAAGGAAAAGGGCCAGCAGAAGAATGGCAGATTTGAAAGCCATTGTTGTAGAGAAAGAAACGAAGTGAAAAAAAAGCCAAGAGTGTAGGAGGCAGTGAGTGTGGTTTGAAGAAGCAAGAGTAGCTTATATAGAGAGAGGTTAGAGAGATATAATTTTCAAAGCATATTAAAAAATGGCTACATACGGAGTAAGCTATGTTTTAGGGAGTGTGTCGCTGTCCCCAAAACTCTGAGATAGAGTGTGAACGCACATGCTTTAACACGGTGTGCTCAACTATAATATATTATATCTCTTCTCATCAAAGTGTGTGTGGCCAGCCCAGCAATGAATGCTGCTACATACACTCGATGCCTGTCCATATGAACTTGAACTAATAATTAACAAAAACACCCTTCTCCACACACGAGATCTCGTCAGTTCTGACCTCATCTCCATCGTTACGATGAATTTATCAGCCAAATTACTATATTAAACTGAATTGTTTTATTATATATACCCACCTAATCTTAATAATAATCTCCCTTATCGCACAGACTTGGAGATCGAGTAACACACTAACAGTAACTCGCAGCTAACTAGTGAGTGAACGGTGGCCAAGTAGTGCACATGGGGGAAATATGGGAGGCACGTGGACCAAATATTGGTTGTCACTAGCTAGCTTTTATTTGAAGTCAACTTGAAGAAGAAGAAGAAGAAGAGAGAAACATGTCTGTAAACACAGCTAATAATATTGTCCAAAAAAAAAACACAGCTAATAATATGAGTGCAAACCCTATCACCATAATGTTGTTTGTGGGCAAAGGGTTTTGGTATGCGTGCGAATTTGGAAGTCTGCTCAGATCAAGTTCATGATTAAAGCTGAAAAGCACAGGAAAGAGCAAAGTGGGACTGAACTGCACAGCGCAAAAGGGCTGGGCTGGTTCTTATGAGCTTTTCCGTCGGTTCCATATATTCTTGAAGAACACGACACTCGATCTTCAGCTCAAAACCAGAATAATAATAAGAAGAAGAAGACACCTTCGTTGTTGAAAAAAAAAAATTGTTGCCAGGTCTCTTTTGACTAAATTGCGGGGTTTTTAAAAACAATTAAAAGCAGTTAAAACTTAAAAGTAATAAATACCTTGGAAATAATGTTATTTCTTTTTTAAAAAATGTTGTTATTTGTGAATTAGGGGATAGTAGTATCGGAGATAAATAATGTGAGAAAATAAAAATAATAAAAGAGAATAAAAATGGGCTAACATTTTAATCAATACAATGTATCAAATTAATTGAGGGTAAAATAGATAAAAATGTATTTATTATTTAAATTAGTTCAAATGGGACCTTATAAGAAATAATCAACCTATTCAAAAAATGAAACCTTATACTTTCTATAGTTTTTATTATAAGACATCAATTAACAGATATTCTTAATCCTTTTTATAAGACACTTATAAATTTCTAAGGGCATTTAATATATTTTTCTATGTCGGCCTATATTTAATAATGATAGTGAAAAAGAGTAATATTTAATATGATATTTAAATTTAATTTAATTAATAAAAACAATATTAGAAGTTCCTTGACTTTTAGAATAATTTTAATATTTTTAACTGTTTTTATTTATATATGAGTATTAAGGTATTATCATGGGTGGGAGTATATAGGGAGGGAGAGGATACTGCTGATCTAGAGAATCCATGGGTGGCCCCTCTAAACTACGGCCAACCGGACGGCTTTAATTACAACGCGACCTTTGACTGCAAATGTTACTTATATATTTTGTTTACTTCTTAACTGCATTTATTGTCCTTCAAACAATCCAAAACAAAAATTTCCAACCGGGTTGTTCATAGAGAGAAACGTAAATTCATATTTTTTTTTTTGATAGAAAAAAGTTTAGGTAGGTTCGGCACCAGTCCCCTACCAAGGCCAGGGCACGGCCCCAGGGCTCTTTGAGCGCTTACAAGGAACTTACGAGATCGCCTACCAATGAGGTCTCCCCATCGGTCAGAGGGTTCGAACACACTCCCTTGTGATTGGGGTGGCAAGACCTTAACCAACTGCGCCAAACCTCATTGGCAGAAACGTAAATTCATATGAAGTGGTGTATTTTGCACTGAACTTAACCCAAAAAGAAAAACGTTATTGCATACATATGGAATCTAACATATTTTGGCATTTATATTACTATTTTTTAAATGTTTTAATCCATAGAAAATTAAATTTCTTATTGTCTGCTATAGATTTCTTTATATTCGTTTTAAAATACTTCTTTATCGCCCAATAATTTTTATTATCATTCTTTGTGCCGTAATGATTTGATTATACATAATTACTCCCTTTGTTCCTTTTTATAAGCATCATTATCTTTCATGATAGTGACCATTAATATAAGAAATAAATGTTTCTTAAGTGAAATTTTAAACCTATCCTTATTAAATATATGTCACTTATTATCTTTGTGTGATAAAATTTCATTTATCATCTCTTATGTATTCTCTTTATAAATAAGGATATAATTGAAAAGAAAAGTATATATTTAACATATTTATTACTTTTAACTATCATTTTAAACCTAGTGAATTTGGTAATTGTTATGTTTGTATATATAATAGATCTCATAATCATATTCTAAAATCTTTATTAACATATTGAACCTATGGCAAAAAAAAAAAAAAAAATTAACATATTGAACATTTCATGTAATATTGTATCCACCCCACCAAGGGAAAATGAGCATATCATATTGTATCCAATAATTGTAGTGTGGGTGTGTTGCCAACAATTGTGCGCATTACATCGTTGCGAAAAATGGAAAAAATGTACAGCAAATGTAATGAGGTTGTGAATATAATAATGGGGGAAAAGCAAGAAAAAAAAAACTTTGAATTTGTAAAATTATAAATTAGGTATTTTTTAAAAAATGAGTTGTGAATTGTTTATAAACTCTCGATAACAAACCCAATTTATGATTTTACAATTTTAAAGTTCGTTTTCTATCATTTTCCTCTATAAATAATAACCTTTCACCAAAAAAACAAAAAGAAGAGAATATAATAATTAACTAGAGGCCTAAAAGGTGTTTGATATGTGAGATATTTATATTATATGGTACAAAATCATTTAGAATAAGCTAAACCAAATACTCATAATTGAAGACATGTGAACACCTTCAGACCCTAGTTTTTTGCATGGTGAGAGGGCAAAGCCTTGTGCTAAATCCATTACCTTAGTTAAAAAAATGAGGGGGAGGGAAATGAATAATTGAGGGCACGTCTGGGATCATTTTCAAACACTTTAAAAGTTTTTATTCATATAAATTGAGAAAAATCTTTTCTCATATACTTATTATGTATTTTATAAATTACTCCTCCTGGTCCTATTTTTAAGCAACTTTTCTATTGATTGAGCAAAGAGAACCAATAGTTAAAAGTAATATTTTGTCAAAAATATCATGTTTTTTTCCATATATGCCCCAATTTATGAAATAGCATAGGAGAGAGAATGAGTAACAAATATGAGAGAGTATGAGTATAAAATATGAGAGAGAATATGTAATAAATAAGTAAATGAAAGAAAATTAGTGATAAGTGATAGATAATTAATATAAAGATGTGTATTTAATAGGAATAAAAAAATTAATTTAAATTGAGAAACATAAAAAAAAATTCTTATAAAAAGAATTAACCCCAAAAAAAATTATTTATAAAAAGTAAAGAGAGTACAATTGAAAAGCTATTCCATAGCCAAACAGTTGCTGAGTGAGCTGGGAAGAGCCAAGGATTCTGGAGGGTGGGCCATGGCCAGCCCAGCAAGAGCAGATGATGGTAAACGGTCGGCCACTGAACAGAAGGCTCCATTCTACTTTCCTCGTCCGCATACCAAAAAGATCACATCTCTCAGACCTTCATACTTCTATTTATTATTACCTCTGATCTTACCGACTCCGCTCCCCTTGCAAGTTGCCACATTATTTAGGACATTATTTAAAAATTATCACCTACTTTATAATTGCAAAACGTGACCAACTTGTTCTCTGATTTTGACTTCCCTCCCAAAATCACACCTTATTGTAATCGATGTACCATTTGCTTCCCATATTTTGAGATTAATTAGTTTCCACTACGAACAGATAATCCTCTCCATGTGTCAAACAAATTAACGATTAGAAAACATCTCAAAAACCGAACCTCAAGGGGCACAAAGTTATGTATGAATGTAGTTTGAGGTGACAATAAGATAAAATTTGGACTTCACTTCTTTCCTTTTTCTTTTCCTGTTCACTCTCATCCTTTACTTCCTTTATAACCATTTGATCAAGATCTATTAGTCCACATTTAATTTTTTCTTTCCATCATTCTCTCCTTTTCCTTCTCAACCTGCTCTCTATTATAATAATATTTTTATAAAATATTAAATGTGGACCATTAGATCTTGATTCAATGGTCATGAAGGGGAAAAGCGGAAAGAAAAAGAAAATGAGAGAAGCTAGGTCAATAAATTTCACCGTTTATAGATTTGTCTTGTCAGTTGAAAATAGAGGTAGATCCAATTCAGAGAGATACGAAAATTACCATATCATTGTTCAAATAAAGGATACAAATTGAAATGCAATCATCTCCAACTTATATCATACTACCCCCACTCTTAAATATAAGATTTAGTTGACTATTTTTTAGGAGATTAAGGAAGTTAGATAAATTACTTAATGATTAAAATATATATTAGTTTATAAGTAAGAGAAATTAATTTAAAAAAATGATAAATATAAATACTCTAAAGTGATTTAATTAGCTTTCTTAATCTCTTCAAAAAAAGTCAACTGAGTCTAATGTTTAGAAACGGACCTACGTTACAAAGCAGAATCACATGACTTAGCTCCTAGCTCAGCAAATGGCATAACTGCTCTGTCTTACATAAATTATAAACTGTTATGATTTTAGCTGGCTTTAATTGTCACGCCCTTATTTTAATTTCACATTTATCAGAGTATTCGCGGAAAACGATATGCGGTTCGGTAGGCAACACAGGAATATCATAACTATACTGATAATATGTACATAATTACATAATATCCCCCGAGGGGTTCATACCTGATAAATTCAAATAATGTAGCCGTACAAGGATACTAGGGTGTCTAAACTCACCCAGTGAAACAGAGACTTCTTCCCGTCTTCGTTCCACTATTGTAATCCCTTCATACGGTACTCTGCATTGTTGTTTGCATATCTTCTGTCGTCTCCTGTCTAAGTTGTTGGTAGGGGAGGGTGAGATTCGAGAGAATCTCAGTAGGAAACAGATACCATAATGCATGCATGATTGATGCTATGTGTATGACGTGTTAGCTTTATCTAGATGTATGCCCCATAATGACATTTCTGCATGCTCAACGTTTCATACAACAAGACTATGGCCACAGCGAAAACAGAAACAGAGCTTCATTTATTCAAATATGCTCTACACAATCAAGTAAAGCAATCACATACATCATTACACAAGCAAAGATATCAAATACATGCAAGTAAGGTAAGTCCCCTACCTTAACCTTTTTCCGTCTCGAAACGCGTGCCTCGATCTACTTGCAAACAGCTCGGGGCTCCATATTTGATCCTACAATGCCAAATATACTATTTAGACACTTCCATAGTGTTTCTGGGGGTTATATGAGTCTATCTTGAAAAATTACTAAAATACCCCCGGGGACCCGGCCCCATCATACCCGGTCTGGCTGTACTTTTCTCGAAATTCTAACCTGGGCTATCTGACATATTTTCACCCAAGGAATCCATTTCCGGACTCGGAATTATCAAATTCAATGTAAAATTACGAAATTGCCCTTGGCAGCCCTACTTTTAGGGTTCTAAGGGTGTTTCCGTAATTATGCTTTCTCGGCCTTTTCTGAAAAAGTGCCCAACTGTAACCCCACCTAATTTTCCCTCCTGAATCCAATGGAACCATCAAATCATTGAAAATCCAACTCTAAGACCCATTTAGACCCCTGACCAAAATATATGGGTTTTCCAGGGAAAATCGGGGTTTTTCGGTTTCGGCTCCGTAAACACGTTCCTTTCTACTCCTAACCACTTTATTGACTATTCCATTAGGTTACAACTACCATTTAGTATCAATTTGGGCAGCATAACCCCTAGGGAAACCCATTTTCCATTTTTACAACCAATGGCAATCCGGCGAAATTTCACCGATTAAATTGCCCACAGCAGTTAGAATAGTCAATATACGAAGGTTTGGAAGTTACCTTAAGCTCCCACTGGCTTTTCTCAAAGTGGCTGAACCCTAGACCCTTGATACACCAAAAGATGAGCTTCCAAACCTTAAATCATATGCAAAGGAAGCTTAGGAACGGAGTTATACGCATTAGGAACCGATTTATCGAAGAAATCACTTACCTTTATAAGTTTTTCCTCCTCCTTTTCTCTCTCTACAATTTTTTTCTCTTCCTCTCTCTAAAACTGAAAATGGCGTCAGTAAAGGGCTGAAGAAGAAATAAAGAGCTTATATCATATTATATATTTTATTCCATTTATTTACCAATTTTCCAAAAATTTCGGATTTTACAAAATTCTGGCAGATTTCTGCCCAAACTTTGAAAAATCATAACTAATTCTAGAAAAATCGAAATGAGGTGATTCCAAAGCCTATAGAACTCTTATTGAGTCTATTTTCAAGGAAAAATATATAATTTTGCTTTCTGGAATCACAAAATTCCCAGAATTTCAATCTTTGCCTATTGTTCCAGAAATTTCACAGTTTATCTGTGCTGACTTCAAAAATTCATATCTTTTTGTGTATAGCTCTTATTGAGTCATATGACCTATCAAATTAAAGCTTAGGATGTCTACTTTCATCCTGTAAAATTTCATAATTTTTACTTATCATTTAGTCTTCCAAAATCTTATGATAAGCTCACTGCCTCATAGGCGATTTTATCGAAAACATAATTATATTCTCCAAAATTCACCATTTTACTTTCTTAATACCCCAAAGATATTAGAATCATTAGGGAATATATTTGGGACATCTACTAAATCGGGGCTTAGTAGTCCACTCAATTTAGGCTTATTCCAAAGCTTCCAATCCCAAATTTCGGGGTATTACATTAATCAAGGAATAAGCTCCTGTTTTTATTCAGGAAGTTATGTGATTGAGCATATATAAAAAATTCAGATAGCTTCATCATCACCACCATCAAAACTTATATTTAGTGTCTACAATTTAAAGATAGAAAAGTTTTATATGAAAGAAGGAAATATTTCAAGAGGCGTAATCAGCCTTGTCCCTTACTGTTCATTATATAGGAAAAATATAAAACCCTAAAATACATAGAATGGCTATATCTGTACAAGTGACAGAAGGTCCTAGAATAATAAAATGGAATATTCCAAGATATCCCATAACGGATATATACAACTAATATAAAAGGACTATTTTGACCATGTTAAATGCTTTTGCTATATAGTAACAGGGCCTTGTTGTAGGGCTTTGTAATTACACTTCGTTGAGCTATAGCAGGATTGATAGATTGGGCCTTTTATTAACTTCATATTCTTAACATCCCCCCTCAAACTAGGCCTAAGTGACCAGATAAGGCCCAATTTGTTTATGATGTGATGGAATTTGGTG
The DNA here is from genome assembly GCA_963210345.1 of Inga oerstediana. Classification (NCBI taxonomy): domain Eukaryota; kingdom Viridiplantae; phylum Streptophyta; class Magnoliopsida; order Fabales; family Fabaceae; genus Inga; species Inga oerstediana. The sequence continues at coordinate 13,357,448 of OY723403.1, read as the reverse complement.
TGAGACAGGGCCTTCATGAATACATCAGCAACTTGATTGGAGGATGGAATGTATTGGACGACAAGTTTTCGATCGATGACTCTGCCTTGAAGATAATGCACATCCAATTCAATGTGCTTGGACTGTGTGTGATACAATAGATTGGAAGCTAGGGTTGCTTTACTGAGGTTATCGCACCATGCAATTGGAGGGTTTCTCATTATAACACCAACTTCACTAATTAGGGATTGAATCTAGGCTAGCTCGGTAGCAAGATTAGCTAGTGAGTGATATTCTGATTTAGCACTAGAATGAGCCACAACCTATTGCTTTTTTGCTGACCATGAAATTAGAGACTCACCAAGGTATACACAATAGCCACCTATCGATCATCGATCATTTGGGCACATAGCCCACTCAGCATATGAGAATCCTTGTAAGGTGAGGTGAGTAGCTAGCTTAATGTGAAGTACCAAGTTGCTGTTCCCTTCAAATATCTTAATACTCTTTTAAGTCCTTGCCAATGTGTATCTCCGGGTTCTGTAAGAAATTGGCTGAGCTTATTCACTGCAAAGGTGATGTCAGGCCTAGTATTTGCTAAGTACTGCAAAGCACCGATAACCTGTTGATAAGCAGTAGGATTTTGTAATAGGTTACCTTCTGTCTTTGTAAACTGCTTGTTGACCACCATAGGGGTAGGAATAGGTGAACAATTAGTCATACCAAACTTGTCAAGTATGCTCCATATGTATCTCTCTTATTTTAGATAAAGACCAGTTTCATCTTTAAACTCTTCAACTCCCATAGAGTGATAAATATGGCCCAGATCCTTTAGTACAAAAACAGAATTAAGCTGTTTGATAAATAATTCTAGCACTTTGGAGCAACTTCTAGTTATTACTATATCGTCTACATATATGAGAATGAACATAATAAAATTCTTATTCTTCATAAAGAACAAGGAAGTATCACATTTAGAGTAAACAAAACCCCAACTTAGAGATATGGTTCTTAGCTTGTCAAACCAAGCTCTAGGTGTTTGCTGTAAACCATAGAGAGCCTTCTTCAAAAGACACACATGATTAGGATATTTGGTGGATGCAAATCCTTTTGGTTGTTTTATTAGCACCTGTTCTTGCAGTTTATCGTTTAGAAAGACGTTGTTTATGTTAACTTGCTTAATCTGCCAATCAAAGGTCACAACAACAGTAAGAATGAACCTTAGAGTATATGCTTTGAGGACTGGGCTAAAGGTTTCTTCAAAGTCTATCCCAGGACTTTGTTGAAAACCTTTCGCAACTAACCTTGCTTTAGGTTATAATTGAGTCCATCAAAGTTTATCTTTACTTTGCACACCCATTTACAATCAACTAGATTTCTTTCACCATGATAGGGAACTAAAACCTAGGTTTTGTCCCTAATTAAGGCATTATATTCCTCTATCATAACTTTCTCCCACTCAACAGAATTAAGAGCTTCTCTAAAGTTTATTGGCTCTTTTGGTAACATTAGATTAGTTGTGACAGCACCAATATAAGGTAGCTTAGGTTTAGAAATACCTGACTTTCTTCTTGTGATCATATGATGTTTTGGTGATGTAACAACTGGATCTTGGATTTCTTGAAATAATAGAATGTCTTGCACATTCTGATTGGTATCTTGTATGTTCTGACTAATTTCTTACTCTTGATCACTGCTAGCGTTTGTGGAAAAGTTCTGATGTGATGTCTGCTGATTATTAGTGGAATGTAGATGCAAATACTGTAATAGGAATAGTAATAGTCGGAATAAATAATGATAAGATGGGACTCAATTGATCAAAATTGGAGCTATTTGGTACAGAGTGACTTGGTGTAGTAGACTTAAAGAAGTCTCAGGGATGTAAGTTTTCCTTAGGTACTTTCTTCTTATTCATAAAACCAGTAGAAAATGGAAACTCAGTTTCTTTAAATGCAACATGTCTAGAAATATAGACCTTACCAATAGAACTTAGGCATTTGTATCCCTTGTGTGAATTTCTATAGCTAATAAACACACATTTAGTTGTTCTAAACTGCAATTTGTGCTGATTATAAGGTCTTAGGCAATGATAACAAATTGAGCCAAATATCTTCAATGAATCATAATCAGGATGTTTTCCAAAAAAAAATTGTAGAAAAGAGAGATCCCTCATAATACTGTTGATGGTTGTTTGTTAATGAGATCAATAGCAGTATGAAATGTCTCATATGTCACACCCTCACCTTATTTTTACCTATTTCATAGTATTTGCTGAAAATGATACGTAGTTCGGTGGGCAACACAGGAATAGAATAAATATACTGATATTATGGGCATGATTACGGAAATTCCCCATAGGGGTTCGTACTTGATAATTACAATTAACGTAGCTTCACAGCGCTACATGGGTGTCTAAAACAATCCCAATGAAATGGAGACATCTTTTAGTTTTCGTTCCACCACTGCAATCCCTTTCGTACGGTTCTCTTCTTTGTTCTTAGCATACGTCCTGTCTTCTCCTGTTTGAATTGTTGATAGGGGAGGGTGAGATTCTGAGGAATCTCAGTAGGAAAGCAATGCCAATATGCATGCAAGATAAGTGCTTAATGCATGACATGCTTGCATTACATAACTCATGCTCACACAATGACATATCTGCGTTCTCAATATTTCAAACAACATACGTATGACCATAGCATAAACAGAAACAGAGCTTCAATTATTCATATATGTTTCACATAATCAAGCAAAGCACTAACATGTATCAATACACCAGCATAAATATCAAATACATGCAGGAGAGTTAAGTTCCCTACCTTAATCGCTCTTCCCTGATCTTTGAATAACATGTCTCGATTTGTGTGTCAATTCTTCGGGCTCTCTACTCGGTCCTAGAACGTCGAATTTATAGTTTAAACACTTCCATAATGTTTCTGGTGATTAAATTAGTTTATAGTGAAATTTTACCAAAATGCCCCCGGGACCCGGGCCCGGCCTCACCGTACCCGGCCTGATAGCACGTTTTCCCCAAAATTTTGGCTAGAGCTATTCTGACGTATTTTCGCTCAAGGAATCCATTTCTGAGCTCGAAATCACCAAATTCAGTGTCAAATTACGAAAACACCCTTGACAGCCCCAATTTAAGGATTTCAGTGGCGTTTTCATAATTATGCTTTTTCGGCCTCTATCGAAAAAGTGACCAACTGTAACCCAACCTATTTTTACCCACTAAATCCAATAAAACCATCTATTTTATGAAAATCCAGTTCCAATTACATATTTACCCCAGGCAGCCCCTATATGAGGGTTTTAAGGCTATTTTTGTCATTTCACTTTCTAGGGCTTTTCTCACTTCGTACCCAACATGAACCCTACACAATTTTCCATTCTAAACACAATGGAATCATCAAAAATACCAAAATCCAATCCCAATACTTTCCAACACAGATCTAGACGAAATTCTTTAATAATTGAAGAAAATAGAGTTTTATGATTTCAATTCATAAAACACTTTCTTATAACCTTTAATCACTTGTTTAACTACTTAATCACATTCTAAACATGATTAGAATAAATTTGGACAGCACCTCCCCTTAGGGTTATAGCCTTTCAAATTTCCCAACTACACCAAAAATCACCAAACTAACAACAAACTTCAAAACCAACTTTGTACAAATATAGATTTGAGTTTGGTGTAGTTACTTCTTAGGCTTCTTGGTTCCTCTTTACATATGTGTCCTCTCTCTCTTCTCCTTAACCTTGAGATTAGCTTGCTAACATGGTGATTTATGGAGAAAAAGGGATTAGAGAAGCTATTATGCAAGAGAGGAAGCTTGAACACAAGAACAACAATACTCACCTTAGATTTCTTCCTCCTTGAACTCTCCTCTTCTCTCTATTTCTCAAGCTCTCTCTCTCTCTCTCTCTTCCTCTTTTCCTTGTGGTTGGACAAAATATGGCCAAGAGGAAGGAGAAAATGTGTGTTATTAATTTGGTTTCCTTTCTTCCTAGCCATAGATCTAATCAAGGGTTGACATTTCAACACCTACAATGCACACCATCCCTCCTCCCATACCTCCAACCATACCCTCTACTTTATGCCATGCCTTCTCATCATGTGTCTTCAATTGGATTTGGACTAGGTTCCCTTCTAGTTACACAAACCATCCCCCTTCTCTTTACTCTAACCAAACCCATTTCTTCTCTCTAATTTCACAATTCTTGATTTATTCCATCAATAATAATCCACTTATGCATTTTCCTTTATTTTTCTTGATTAATTGAGATTAACTCAAATTAATTGGGAAAATAATTAATCTTGGGCTAAATTGGCAAAATTATGATTTTGGCTATCACCTTTATAATTTAATTCATTTCTTGAATTAATTTACCCATTTCCTTATGAATATGAATATTTTAAAATTTACAAGATCCAATTTCCATGAATATTCACCATTTTATTGAATTACTCAAATAATTATAATATATTTTTTGTGAATAAAATTTGGGGTGTTACATCATACCAATAGAATAAGGGCATTTTAGCTTCAGCCAATAGGGTTAGGCCTATTTCAACAACATGCCTATGCTTCCTTTCAACTCTCCCATTCTAAGCAGAAGTATAAGGACAAGTTAGTAAAACTCCTATATTTTCCACCCCAATCACTCTGAACAACCTTGATTTTTTGTCAAACTGTTTTTCCATAAATGTTTTAAATTGAATAAATGTTGGCAAAGTCTCATCTTTTGTTTCTAATGGCAAAATCCAAGTGTATATGCCGTAGTTGTCTAGAAATAAGATATAATACTGAAATCCATCTATAGAAGTAATTGAAGATGGACCCCAAAGATTAGTATGAATGAGTTCAATTGGCTCAGTTGCATGTGAATTAGATGCTTTAAAAGGTAAAGAATGCATTTTACCAAATTTGCAAGACTCACAAAACATAGAATCATTCTCATTTTCATAACTAACTTTTAGATTACATTCTCTAATCAACTGATTTAGAATCCTTTCATTAGGATGACCAAGCCTATAATGTCAAAACCTCTTACTAAAACCTTTCAACTTAAATACTGAATCTGTAGCTTCTTCAGCTACAAAAACTAAATCTACACTATCTTCCTTCTTATGGTCATGAATCTTGAACATTCCTCCATTAGTTGGTGTTCCCTATAGCATGACTTGCCATGTTGCTTGATCCTTCACATGGATACCATTAGAATTAAAAACCACATCAGCATCATTATCATAAGCCACTTTATACACACTCAATAGATTTTTCTTCATTTTAAGAGTGTATAGAATGCCATTTAACTTAATTCCTTTATGAGAAGTATTTAGTAAAGTAGAAGAACCTACTTTTTCAACTCCTATCTTAGATCCATCACCAACAATATTCATCTTACCAGAGGAGTAGCCATGTTGTCTAGCTTGTTTAGATCTTTTGCAACATGACTGGTAGCACTACTATCAAGGTACCAAGCATCATCATTAACCACTTCAGGGGTTGCCTAGTATGCACTGTCATATTCAATAAAAGAACTTCGATTTCCATCATTAGTCTTTTTGTTAGCTTGCATAAATGTTTTATCATAGCGATAGAAACATGTCTCATAAGTAAGACCAATCTTGTCACACAATGAGCACTTAGGAATATCTCTATGATTGTTGTAGCTACCTCCTCTTCCTTTATTGTTCCTACCTCATCCTTTCCTACCACGATATCCTCGGTTTCCACGCCAAGAGCTTCTTGGAGGATAAGTCTCCTCTGATTTAGCATAGTTAATCATATTATTGTTAAGAGAGAGTTGAGACAACTAGTTTAGTTGGTCCATTCGACTTTCATAGGTGTATAGAGATGTTTGAAGTTCAATCCAAGTTAGATCATCAGCTTTGTATGTCAATTGCACTACAATAGGATTATAGTCGGCATCTGATCCAGCAAGAACTTGGATAATAAGATCTGGGAGAGAAATAGGACTTCCGGCCAGGGCTAGTTAATTAGACAAATTCTTCATTTTGGTTAGATAATCACTCATTCTTAGAGTACCTTTTCTGATATATTGGATCTCAGACCTCAGCAGAAGCAATCTGGATTTGGACTGTGCTCTAGCTATTTCTTTGGTAGCAAACCATCAACCAGCTGAGGTGGATACATGAGTCATTTATGAGGAAATCTCTAAGGTCATGGTGTTGAGGAGCTAACCAAACACCAATTGGTCAGCAGCAACCCATTCTTCAAATTACGGGTTGAGTTTAGTCGTTTCTCCCTCTGTGATGAACTGCGGAGGGGACAACTTTGTGCCATTGATGAAGCCTTCAGCTCTATAACCCTTAATGACAGGAAGAATGTGAATTACCCAAACAGGATAACTTATTCTATCCAACTTGATAGAACATGTTTAGTTGATAGAACATGTTTAGGAAAAGGTACTACCTTTTTTAGATAACTTTGCCAAAAGGTTGGCTGAAAATGATGAACTGTTCAATGTTAATTGATGCTGGGAAAGAGGTATTGAAATGTCACTATCTGCCATGGTTGCTAGCCTTCTTGCTCTGATACCAAATACAGTTTTATATGAAAGAAGGAAATATTTCAGGAGGCTAATCAGCCCTATCATTGATTGTTCATTATATAGGAAAAATACAAAACCCTAGAATACATAGAATGGTTACACCTATACAAGTGATAGAAGGTCCTAAAATAATAAAATGGAATATTCTAGGATATCCCATAACGGATATATACAACTAATATACAAGGAATATTTTTACCATGTTAAATGCTTTTGTTGTATAGTAACAAGGCCTTGCTGTAGGGCATTGTAATTGGGCTTCGTTGAGCTATAGCAGGATTTATAGACGGGGCCTTTTATTAACTTCATATTCTTAACAAAGACAATACCCCGCACGATTTCAACAAGACCAAAATCCATCCTTAGACCACACTGTCTCTGTTTTCAACTAGAAGAGGGATTAAAAGGTCTTAATGATATTGAAACTTGAAGATGTTGAAAATATTACATGTAGAGAGAGAGAGGTGCCCGTTTCTCTCTCCTCTTGTAATTGAGTTTCATATGGAAAGAATCAAGTTTAATGGGAGGATTATCTATTAAGTAGTATTCCCACCAATCTTATTTATAATCAACTTTCTCTTTCATAAGACTGATCCTTTTTATAAACAATTTTCACTTTGTGTCTAAAAATGTAATATTCTTTTTCCTATTTTACCCTTATTAAATTCATATATTTATAATTAATTATTACACACACCAAGAGTTATCTCTCATACTTTTTATCCATTCTCTCTCCTATACTCTTTTTATAAATAGGGCATATATGAAAAAAAAAAGCATAGCATTTTTGATACACTTATTACTTTTAATTATCAGTTCATTTTATACAATTAAAAGAAAATTTATTTATAAATAGAACCCGATGCAGTACTAACAATGAAATAAAAAGACAAGTAAGATGAAAATAGACTTTATATTGAAAATTACGAGGCATTATGTTCAATGAGGGTGTGTTTGGAACAGTGATTGTCAATTGGGCTTGTTTCAATTGGGCTTGTTGTGATATTACTTTTGATAAAAGCTAAATTATGTAATGTGATTTGTGTTTGGATTGGCGATTGTCAATTGGGCTTTTGCAAAAATAAAAAATTTTGGGTGTGTTTGGAACAGCGATTGTCAATTGGGCTTTTGTGATAATGATAAAAGAGAAATGTAATTAAAAATTATAAAAAATTTATAATAGTTTAAGTTGGGAAATTAGACAATTAAAAAATGCACAATCTAATTAAAATAATATTACATAACCAATTGGATCACATGTTTCGTACAATTTGATCTCTAATTGAGTGACGAATTTGATTCATTTCAGAGGAAGAACGCCTGCTATAATTTGTCGTGGAAGATTGTTCAGCTACACTATTATTATCTACCAAAAATATTTTAAGGGGTTAAAAACACTCAAAAAATATTTTTTGAGTGGGTACAACTTGAAAGTGGGTAAAATTGTAATCAGTCTGATAATACACTAAGTAATGGATACAACTAGAAAAATATTTTAAGGTTTAAAAACATTCAATGTCAGAACTCATGAGAACCCGAGGTTTCGGATATGCGGGCCCCACCTCCATTGCATTTCTGTTCATTCTTGATAAGCTGGTGGGTCCCATAGAAGTTGAAGTTCATGATAATTCATATGAAAGAAAAAACCTTAGTGGGTCCCACAGATTTATAAAAGCCCAATTGCAAAAGCTCAAAGCTCCTATTTGTGGCTTTTATAAAAGCCCAATTGCAAAAGCTCAAAGCTCAAAAGTCCAATCCCTAATCTAACCAACCAAACATGAAAAAAAAAATCATTGCCAGCAGTTGGGCTTTTGAAGCTCCAATTGGGCTTAAGGCCATTCAAAAGTTGCATCCAAACACACACAAAGTTTATGGAAGTGAGTGTCAACTTATGGTGACAAGAAATAACACGCAGGAATTCAAGGATATTGCATGATTGTTAGCACCCTGAGTAACAGAATATTCTAAGATCTCTGACTTAAATTTAGAGTTTATTGACAGAAATATTAGGTAGCCACTTCAAATATACCTCTCCACGCTCAACAATATGAACCTTGGAATTAGTAATCCCTCGGGTCTCCTAACAAAAAAAGTGTGCCAAAGCTGGAAGAGAAGTCAGGATTCAGAGGAACTGAAGAAAAAAACCAGCAAGTTAATGAATAGGGAGTTAAGGCAAGAGACATATCCCAATTCCATTGCTAGATTAAGCTTCCACAAACGAGAAACAGAGTTCTGCCCCTTCATCTTTGCCAAGTGTGAAAGCACCAGTGTCCAGACTAGCTTCATAATAAACTTATAAATCCTTCACACTAATGCAAGTATCTGTTATATTTTGATTCAAATCGAGAGACAATTGACCTAATTAAACATATGTTATGAGAATGTTTTTCATTTAATCCTGACTGAAAACAGATGGGCATCAAATTCCAACGCCACAACTGACCATTGTTATTATTGTTACCGTGAATCTTAAACATGGTAGGGTCTTTCATATGGGCTTTTTAGGCTCGACCTTGTGCCAAAAGAGGAAGGGTCTTTCATGTCACCAACTTTACCATTATTTTTTTCCAAGTCATCATCTAAATTTTTGTAGTGGCATTTTCTTTCTTGAAAGGATGTCATTTTGCCAAGTGTTAATGGCCACAAGGTTTACTTGTTTAATTCATGAGTTGATTGTTATGTAAGGCTCCATGATTTTTCCAATAAAGAGATTATTTTTCTTAGAGAACTAAATTATGGAAAAAAAATTATATTGAAAGAACCAAATTAGAAAAAGAAGAATCTTCTATAAATTCAGTAATTGATCTGCTGTTATACAATTACCTCTGCCCTCTTATGTGAAAAACTTATGCCTAGAATCAAGTATCTGTGTTTAAAAAACAAATCCATCCCTTGCTTTCAACTCACCTGCTCGCCTATTAAGTCCAAACCTACTGTAAGAAATGACAATCCTTGGAACATAAAAAAATAAAAATGAACCCCATGTTGTGACATAAGACTGCTTGCAGAGGCAGTGAGCAGCATGAAAGCAAGTGCCAGCTCCTTTCTGTGTATCCTGTTCATCTTCTTTCTTGGAGCCACTTCTGCTTCCTTAAGCTTGCTTAATATTTCCAACCCTGACTCTGAGTGCCTCCTCAAAATGTGATCTTCATTCGAACGCTTTGATTCTCTCTCAGCCAAGGCTACTAAATCTGATTCCGAGAATCAACCAGAGTGCCAGTGATGTTATTGTTTATTGTAAGCTTCATAAGACTCAGGTAATTTTTGACGTCATTAAGGAAGATGAACTTCCACCCTTTCAAATGAGCTATATCCATGTCCTCAACTGTGGTTCCCTCTCGCCACCCCCCTCCCTGACTCTTCCAAAGCCTCAATCCTGCTTCCATTGAATCCGAAGAAATTGAGGAAATGAACATTGACTTGTTGCTCAACCTTGAAGTGGAAGCACAGGTTGATGTTCTGAAGCCTTGTCCGTAAATTCTCATCCTTGTTCACAAAGGAGCATCTAGCCTGAACCAAACCTAATTCAGGCTTCCCCGGTAGAAAAAGAAAAGGCCACAATCTTTAGTGAGACCTGGTTAGACCAAGTAAGAGAAAATTTCTCATTCATTTATTTGGGTTGGGTTATAGTACCTTGACATGAGGAATGGTTAGTTTGAGGAAATCAGGATTGGGCTGGAAATCTGCATCAAATATGGCTACGGATTCATAATCTTTGACATAATCACATGACATGCATGGCTGACTTGAGATTTCTAGCTTTCTACCCAGTTCTGATTAATCTATATATGTCTGTAAACAATGTTAACCCCTTTCTTTTGCTCCCTTGATGAGAATCTGTGCATTTTTATCATCTGAATCATCCAAGAGACTTGGATTAATATTCTGTCCTTTGGCCAATCAAGTTGACTCACAGCAGCAGTGGATATTTTGCATAAACCTTAAAAATGAACAGATTGAATGTCTCGGTGTAAAATAAGATGAAAAATTGTAAATAAGACTGATTCTAATTTAAACTACAAAATCCAGATTATTATAATACATGAAACGACTGAGATTATATTTGTATGTGAAGCTTCCGTGGGAAAGTCTGAAATATTGAGGATGGCATACCAGTGTTGATTTTAGTTTCATAAAGTGATCTGATCAGGAGACTTTTGATGTAGTGTTGGAGACAGAATGTCACCATGCACAATTATGAAGGTTGCACTATGCACGTACTTAAATGTGAAAGAAAAAGATGTTGCATATTGAGCTCACCTAAACCATCCAAGTAGAGTGCAATTGGATGCTTCTTTTGACTCGAGATTTGATTGAGCTGTGCGCTCAATAACTTGGATTCTGCTTCTGAAAATCGTCGGCAGTGACGACCATTACACAATTGAATAAGCTCGACGCACTCAATTAGGGAACCCCTTTTTTATGGAAGAAGGTAAAAAATGGAGAGAAAGTGCTGCCCATGGGCCATACATGTCTTATACGCACTTTGTCTCTACATTTATGGTGGATGGAGAAGGATGATTCGTCCGTGACCTACACGCATTATGAATTGAAGTCTCATCAGCCACTATAAAATCTAAACAAGATCTAATAACACCATCATAAACGTATCTTACTTATGCTTTTGTGACAAGATGCCACAATTCACGTTTTCAAACAGAGAAGGAAGGAATGTGTATGTGGCAAAAAAGGCATTCCAGACAACGACAGCAGCTTCGTCAAACTTTGAGTATTGTCAAAAGCGCTTTAAAAGGCAACAAAGACTGCTTTTTGGTCTTTCCCTCCTCCCACGGTGATAGGTAAGTCATATAAAGCGTATGTTGGTATGAAATTGAAAACCATGTAATGCAAGTGTATGGACTTTAAAACCCCTTCACCATCACAGTTCATAGTACTTGCTCCCCGACGATTAAGGGCATTGGGATGGACCCACCTTCTAACCAAGCTCACTTGCCCTCTTGAATTTCCCTTTGCCATGTGTCAACCTCCCACGGTTCTATTTAGAAAGTGATAAAGTACTTGCTTGATATCTTGCTTCTTTTACCCTTCAAGAATGTGAAATATTTTGAGTCTACAAGCAGTATGCTTTGATTTTTGTTAGGTAAATATGGAAGTTACAGAAACAGAAAACATTTGGATTCTCATGGTTCTTTCTCTTTAAGCTCCTCTTCTCTGGCCGTCTGTAGATGTCGGGGAAGACAATGAAGTCTTTGAGTACACTTTTTCTGGAGAGAATTAATGGCTATAGCAAAAGGGAGAGAGGCCTCAACACAGCTAGTGTGGTGCCTTTTGTTTTGACGTCTCTGTTCATAGCCTCCATTTTCGTTGTCTTCCTTCTCTATTCCCCAAACTCTTTGTCTACCATGTCCATTCGAAGAGGCTCTGACACAGTTGGAGAACACTTTCAGAAGCAAGAAGAGCTTGTTAGGACTAATTCTACGTCCAAACCACAAAAGCGTAAGTTTCAAATGGTCCCATTCATCGTCTTCTTGGCTCTTGCTTAAGTGAACACAATTTGGAATTTGGGTTTTGCAGAGCAGAAATCGTGTGACCTGTTTAAGGGTCGGTGGGTTGCAGCTTCAAGAGGACCGTATTACACAAGTTCCAGCTGTACGACAATCCCAGATACGAAAAACTGTCTGAAACAGGGAAGAAAAGATAGCGATTTTCTCAACTGGAAGTGGAAGCCAAAGGAATGCGAACTTCCGAGGTTCGATCCCAGAACCTTCCTTGAGATGGTTCGAGGGAAGAAAATGGCGTTCATCGGAGACTCTGTTTCGAGGAACCACATGGAGTCCCTCCTCTGCCTTCTGTCACAGGTCAGTGTTTGCCATTACTAATGACACGTGAATTTCCACTGCATTTTACAATAAACCACTTAAATTCCAAACCAGAATTGTCTTACCTGAAGGACAGAGTTTTCATTTTTTCCCCATGAATCCGGAATTATCCAAAATCATATATGATTACGCACTGAACACTCCAAGTATATCATCTATTAAAGTAGAAATTCTTTGCTTGCACTAAAAGGGTATGCGATATTCCCAGTTAGGTTAGCATTGGACCTTGCCATAGCCCAGCTGGGTGTGGATATACAGACACAGCAAAAATATCTCAGGGGCTCCAAGTAAGCCAGAATTGAAGGCGATATATGTCAGATATTGTAATATTGTGATAATGTTATGATTATATTATTAACTAAATATTGTAAATTAGTATGGAGATAGGTTGTTATGATATTCTCCACTAAACATAGATAAGCGTTGACATGGCTTCTATAATTTTACAGGAAGAAACCCCAAAGGATACATACAAGGACTCGGAAGATCGGTTTCGAAAATGGTTTTTCCCAAAGCACAACTTCACTCTCATGTCCCTGTGGAGCAGATTTCTGATAGTAGGGGAGGAAAGAACGGTAAACGGAACAGGGTCCAGCATTTTTGACATGCAGTTAGATAAAGTAGACGATGATTGGGGCACACAATTTCCCGACCTGGACCACGCAATAATCTCAGACGGGCATTGGTTTTTCAGGGTGCTATACCTTCACGAAGCAAACAAACTAATAGGATGTGTATACTGCCACGAACCGAATATCACACACTACGACATCGATTTCCCCATAAGAATGGCCTTTCGTTCTGCATTCAGATACATATGTAACCGCGACAGAAGAGTGGCTGTGTTAGTGAGAACATTTGCACCATCTCACTTTGAGAATGGAGCATGGAACACAGGAGGGTCCTGCAACAGAACGAGTCCAGTGAGAGAGGAAGAAGTTGACTGGGAGAGTGTAGAGTGGAAAGTGAGGAATGTGCAGATACAAGAAGTGGAGAGAGTGAGAAAAGAAGGGTTGAGAATTGGAGTGTTGGATGTGACGAAGGCGATGATGATGAGAGGAGATGGGCATCCAGGAGAGTATTGGGGAAACAAGTGGATGAAAGGTTATAGTGATTGTACACATTGGTGCATGCCTGGTCCTATTGATGTTTGGAATGAGATCTTGCTCGCACTCCTTACCAGGGAACCTTGGAACCTCTGATGACTGTGGAGTTTGGTATCAGCTTCTTCTGATGAGACGTTGCTTTTGCTCTTTGCTCTGTCCTCAGCTAGAGGCAACCGGCTAGCTATATACATATTCCGCTTGTATATGAAGCATCATGAGATTTCATACTTAGGAGGTTCATACATATTTTTCACCGCTTCACACTCGCAATCAAAGTTCTCATCAAGATACTTCGATTGTTGTAGGCATGCTACGATATAATAGTATTTTTAACCAAATATGAAGGTGGATGGGTGTTGATTTGGAATATTTGTATGGAATGAGAAAAAATCGCTAGGCTCTCTGTTTGAAATATTTTCCTTTTTAACACCTGTGTTTTGTTTTGTTCCAAAATACGTTGACATTTTCCATCTCAATCTATCACTCACAATTCACTCCCAATAACATGTAGTTTATTGTGGGCGCGTGACTAAAGCATATGCAATCATAACGCTTTTTTTTACTAATACGCTATAAACAGTAAAACATATATATCAAAATGCTACACTATAAAAAATATTTATTAAAATGCTATACTCAAAATCGTTCTTTAAATAATGAACTTTAGAAATTATTCACTTGAAGAACAACTTCTTCAATAACACAGTACCAGCATGAAGATATATGCAAATGAAAATCATTCTTTAGGTAAATAATTTCTAAATTTCATTAACTGAAGAACAACTTGAATGTGTTTCTCTTTCCTAATTCCCTCTCTTCTCATCATATACCTAATGATTAATTTAGATTAAAAAACATGATTGCTGAGTGGTTGATAATGATGATAGTAATAATAATAAAAAACAATGATTGCTTGAGTAATCAATGTAATTAGTATTATTATTATTATGTAATAATAATAATAATTATTATTATTACTATTATCATCATCATCAATCACTCAACAATCATTGTTTTTTAATCTAAATTAATCATTAGGTATATGATAAGGAGAGAGGGAATTAGGAAAGAGAAATACATTGAAGTCGTTCTTCAGGTGATGAAGTTTAGAAATCATTCACCTAAAAAATGATTTTCATTTATATAAATCTTCGTGCTGATGTTGTATTATTGAAGAAGTCGTTCTTCAAGTGAACGATTTCTAAAATTCAACATTTGAAGAACGATTTTGAGTGTAACATTTTGGTATATATGTTTATTGTTTATAGTATATTAGTAAAAAAACCAATAATACCCATTTGAATTTTGTGCTTAACTGAGCTTTTTAACCTAGAAAAGCTCAATTGTTTCTTTCTTGTCTATCTATATAGTTCGTAATTTGTTTTTGAAGTTATATGCCCAAAAGATAAAAGCTTTTTCAAGTAATTTAGGGCCCTTTAGCCTTAAATAAAAAATGACACTTTTTTTCTTTTTGTTAGCGGATGTGTATACCTAAACTGTGTTCTGCAATGTTCAGTTTAACCATGACTATGTACCAAAAAAAAAAAGGTTCAACCATGACTTGCATAAAAATGAAAAAGAGGCCTAAAAATTTGTACGTGCATGATTACATCAGAAGAGATCATAGTCCCCAAACGATCACAAAAAAGTAAATACAAGGTTCTCCACTTCAGTTCGAAGCCTCACAAAAGAACTGTAAATGACCATATCTGCCCTTGAACTCATCTTCCTCATCGTATCAGCTGGCTGAAGAGTAGCTACACATTCCACTCCCCCCGTGTGCAATAGCCTTTTAAACAGCGTTATAACATACAGAATTCCAAAAATCAGATATTAACGAGTCTGTTTGGGTTACTACCAGAAGAAAGATTATTTCTAATCAATATTCTTCGTGGCGCACCAGTATTGTAGTTCTTTCCGGATATTGCCCCCAGACCTCGAGAAAGGGGCAGGAAGTAAGCGTGTACGGGTGCAAAACATAATTCTGTTATATCAGTGGATGAAAGGGGCAATTGAAAACCTGACATCAAGTTATCAGCCATGTATCAGAGTCAGTTCAAGTCGTTAAATGATGCTTATCAATAGCGGGTATCTTTGAAACACCTTCAATGATGAGGAGTATGAAACTCGTTATGCGTATATGCTTATTCCATGGGTGTTTCATGGGGAGCAAATGTGAAATTATTCAGCTACATGACCGAAACAATCTGGATACGACATGAAGAACAGGAACCAGTTACAACAAGAAAAAGATCAGAGAGGAGGACAGCATCACCAGAATTGATGGGTATAAAACATTTCAGATAGTTCACTCAATAATTGAAGGGAAAATTGTTTCCTCGCCTATACCCTACAGCCCTAAACAGCCGGTCAACATAACTACCAAACATGGGATTATTCATGAAAACTTTGGAGTAATTTAGTCCAGCACGCTTTTATGCAATTGATGACCCCCACTAGTTTCATACAATGGTAGCTTAAGCTCCACGTATTTTAACAAATAAGCAATGCAATCAGTGCCACGACCCGGTGACTGGTACAAATAGATGAGGGAATCCTCAGACAAATATGAGTTCAGTTGTTCAACTGTACAGCAGAGTCTCCTATAACTAACTGAATAAAACTAGGCGATTTTGCATTCCACTCCACAAATCCCAAAAGGTTGAGTCAACTAAAGGAGAACAACAAAGATCTGAACTTGTTCTCCTGTTATATTGTGATAAACACGTTAAGAAATCAAGTAACAAAGGTTTGCCTAAGAGAGTACAGTTGCAATGGCCTCAATCAATATAATAACATTATCAGAGTTTGGGAAATGCTACCATGACAGACTAAGGAACATACACACATACAATTGTCATATTCGAAAGTTCCGATTATTAAGCAAAACGGTTTTTCCATAATTCTGTACGATGAGTTAGACAATGTAATTGCCAGCTGATGCATAGGCGAAGAACAGAAATGAACAGCAAATAGACTGTCAGTGTCTGATAAAAAAAGAGCAGAATGGAATATGGGTGACAAATAAAGAAGTGTTAAAAGTCAGATCTGCTTGTCTGTGTGAAGTCTTCATTCAGATTAATATTATTGACTCCCTCTCTCATTTCCCTTCTGTCTCTCCGTTAATTGCTCTGTTTCACCTACTCTATTTTTCCTATATGTAAGACTCATGTAATACATTTCATATATGAATAAACATTGAGCTCAATGAGCTAATATGGTATCAGAGCCTCTGGATTGAGCTTCAGTCCTCTGCCAGAAAATGAGGCATTACCAGTAGCAACGGTGAGGCTGAGAGAGAACACAGAGCGGGCTTCTGGGCTGCTAACAATGGGAGTGTGGGAGTACACCGCCCACTCCAGGGTGACCGGAACACACAAATCGGCGTTTCCCAGAAGTCCGGCCACCATCCGACCGGCGAGTGAAGCACACGAGCCTCCACAATCTTGGCGCGTGAACCCACACGCCGATGAACAACCCAAATTCCGGCTGCTCGTGAACCACACGCGCCAGCGTCTCTAGAACCCTCCGACAACTCAGATCAGTTTTTTCACCAAAATTGATGGATCCTTTGCAATTTCCTCCCTTGTTTTGGTCCATTCCAACAGCCTTTATGTCAGGAACCAATGGTCAAAATCAAACCACAACCTCCACTTCCAGTACTACTACTTCCCCAATGTCTTCTCTTGTACCTTCCGTAAACAACACTGTACCAGAATTCCCAGAAAATCAGATTATGGTCATTAACCATAAACTCAATGGGAAAAACTTCCTTCAATGGTCTCAAAGTGTGTTAAGATACATTCGTGGAAGGAGAAAATAAAAATATATTAATGGAGAAGCCCCTCAACCAGCTCCTGATGATCCAAGTTTCGACACATGGTTTGCATAAAATAATCAAGTTATGACTTGGTTATCCAACTCTATGACCGTGGATATTAGCGAAGGATATCTCCTAGCTAACACGGCAAAGGAGATATGCGATGCAGCAAAAAGGGCATACTCATCACTTGACAACACCGCAGCCTTGATTCATTTGAAGCATCAACTCCAAGACTTGAGACAAGGAAATATGTCGGTGACCGAGTACTATAATGCTTTGCTGAAACTTTGGCAACAACAGGATCTATTTGAGGTACATCCATGGGAAGTCATCAAGGATGCTCAATTGTATCAGAAAATACTAGAAGAAGGAAGAATTCATGATTTTCTTCTTGGACTCAACGATTCCTTTGAAGAAATAAGAGGAAGAATTATGGGTTTAAAACCCCTACCTCATCTGTTTGATATAGTTAATCATTTGCAGTTTGAAGAAAGCAGAAAACTACTCAGTTAAAGTAGCCAGAAGTACATTGAGGGTTCAGCTTTGACGATGAAAGGGCCACAAGATGAAAGGAGAAACACTAACTGGTGCAATTACTGCAAGAAGAAGGGCCACATAAAGGAAGAAGAAACCAGTAAGATGCAGGTGGATTTTCAACCCAAAATTCAATCCCGATAGTAGTATCAACAAATACAAGACAAGACTTGTTGCAAAATGATATACCCAGACATACGGAGTTGATTATCAGGAGACATTTGCTCCAGTAGCCAAGCTTACTACCATCCAAGTGCTACTATCAATTGCAGCTAACTTGGATTGGTCGTTGCACCAATTAGACATGAAGAATGCTTTTTTGAATGGAAACTTGGAAGAAGTTTACATGGAGATTCCAGATGGAATTCTAGCTCCTAACAACTCTGTATGTAAACTCAACAAGTCATTGTACGGCCTCAAGCAATCCCCTAGAGCGTGGTTTGGAAGATTCACCAAAACAGTGAAAGGACTAGGGTATACTCAGGGACAAGCAGA
The DNA here is from genome assembly GCA_963210345.1 of Inga oerstediana. NCBI lineage: Eukaryota > Viridiplantae > Streptophyta > Magnoliopsida > Fabales > Fabaceae > Inga > Inga oerstediana. Next base: position 13,339,092 of record OY723403.1, on the reverse strand, counting down.
TGACACATTGTTCATCAAACATGTTAATGGCAAAGTTACCATCTTGATCGTCTATGTTGATGACATAGTCATTACAAGAAATGATGAACAATCCATTACTCAACTAAAACAGGACTTGTCAACTGAATTTCAGGTGAAAGATCTTGGACAAAAGAGGTATTTCCTGGGTATGGAAGTGGCAAGAACTAAAAGGGGCATCAATGTATCCCAGTGGAAGTATACCCTAGATTTGTTGCATGAAACAGGAATGTTAGGGGCACAACCTGAAGGAACACCGATGGAAGAAGGTTGTCACTTAGAAATCAAACCAAATGGTGTCTCAGTCAACCCAGAACGGTACAGAAGAATTGTCGAGAAACTCATATACTTGACCCACACACGTCCAGACATTAGCTATGTAGTCGGGATAGCAAGTTAATTCATGCACCAACCACAAGAAGAACATATGACGGTTGTGTACAGAATCCTAAGCTATCTAAAGTTTAATCCTAGAAGAGGGATCTTCTTTAAGAAAGACACTACCTGAAATATTGAGATCTACACTGATTCAGATCATGCAAAAGATTGGGAAACTAGAAGGTCAGTCTCAGGGTACTGCACATATGTATGGGGAAATTTGGTTACGTGGAGAAGCAAGAAACAGACTGTGGTGTCAACAAGTAGTGCGGAAGCTGAACTGAGAGCTGTTAACAATGGAGTGCGTGAAGGAATTTGGGTCATTAGATTACTGAAGGAGTTGGGGATTCCACATGAGGGACCAATACAAGTTTGGTGTGACAACAAGGCCAACATTGAAATGGTCAAGAACCCAGTTTATCATGATAGGACAAAACATGTGGAGATAAACAGACACTTCATTAAAAAGAAGATTGAAGTACGTATCATGAATTTATCCTACATCAGATATGAAGACCAAATTGCAGATGTTATGACAAAACCACTAAGCAGAACTAAATTTGAAGGATTTCGGTACAAGCTGGGAATGATTGACATATATTCTGCAGCTTGAGGGGGAGTGTTAAAAGTCAGATCTGCTTGTCTGTGTGAAGTCTTCATTCAGCATAATATTATTGACTTCCTCTCTCATTTCCCTTCTGTCTCTCCGTTAATTGCTCTGTTTCACCGACTCTATTTTTCCTATATATAAGACTCATGTAATACATTTCATATATGAATAAACATTGAGCTCTATGAGCTAATAAGAAGCAATGCAGAAAAGAGTCGAATGGAAGAACAGGATGCATATAACACTTGACAAGGCCAGGAGAACATAGATCAGAAAAGAACTGCATCAATTTAACCATAATATTCAAAGTTACCATAAAAAAAAAAGTAGATATTAGGTGACTGTCAAAATTGGAAGAAAGCAGCAAGAAGTGCTTCCATAGCAACAACAGATTAGTAATCAGAACAACATAGTTGTGTTTAGCTGACCCTAGCACCATATAGGAATGTCGACATTTTTCACAGACATCCGCTATAACATTTAGGGGCAAGAAGAAATTTATTGCAAAGAGCCAAATACAAAGGACAAGACAGTTTCTCCACACTGATGTAGGAAAACACAGAGAAAGCAAAGAAAAAAAGCCAGTACAACCCCAACTTCCGGCCCCACTGCATGCATAACAAGGAGGTACTAAAATAAGCCCCGTGTGCTGATACGAAGAAAAGCAAGATAACCAATAATGTTAGTAAAGATAGGTTTTCCCAAAGATAAAACCCTCCAGCTCACCAATCAGAAAGCTGAAGAGCACAGCCCCACAAAACTGCTTTCTTTACTTCCTTCTAAGGCCTCTGAAGCTAAACTTAAAAATAGCTCTCTACGGCCTCAAGCATTGATCAAATTATACAAAATTTTCCATAAGTTTGTCCATATATACAAGGGGCAGCAGGCAATTCCAAACTTTTATCACGAATAATGCAAATATCCAGAAAAAGATTAGAAGAACATAAAGCCAATTGGATAAACTGACTACCTTTATTTGCTAAAGGATAAAAGGAAACTGACCATATAAACTAATCGCCATCTATCATACTATGTAAACTCCAAATTGACATAATAATTTATTTACGAGTTTCAGCCATCCTGGCATTGATTATAGCAAGAGTTATGTTAAGAATGAAGCCCTCTAATACATTTCTAGAAACCAAAAGACAATGGAATCTCAAGCTAGGAGAGAAAAAATGAAGCTTGCAGTAGACGTTAATAATAGCATTTCTCTCACATCTAGGAAACAAAACTAAAATTCTAGAGACTATACTACAACCTTAAGTTTCTACTGTGTTTCCCAGCACATATGAGAAGAGCTCACGAACAGGCGAGAACTCTACCAATCCGATATCCGTAGCATACCCAGTGACTGGCAATTTTAAGTCTCGCAAGACACAGAATGCCTCAGCCATCCTCGATTTTGGCAATTCCTGCGCAACCGAGCAATAAGGAATCCAAGAATCCTGGCGATATTCCTCACCTATCTCGACGCCTTCTTTCTTCAATGCATCACACAATTGCGATTGGAACTGAAGTAGCGAGATTGAGGGCGTGGGTGCAAGAAAAAGGACATTGCTGTCATTCGGCAGGGTCCCAATGGAAGAGAAAGCTAGAGGCAGAGATTCAAGCTTGGCTGCGAAATTCCTGATAATGGATTCAAGCTTGATAGGATCAGTGAATTGGCTTGAGAAAAGAGTGATGTGGGGGCGCGACTCAATTTCGATGAGTTGGGTACTGATTTGTCGGCGAGCCAGTACATTCCAGGCCTTCAAGACCTGGTTTTCAAGCGCAGGGTCGAAGTAAAGCTCAATAGCATAGCCCTGCGACATTGCCTTAAAATTGAGGTAGAATAAAGAACTTGGAGAACTCAAAAGCAGAGAAAACCCGAGTTCCAAAACTGAGATCTCAGAACACCAGGAGGGGAAAAAAAGAAGTGACGAGATCGGACCTTCCCACCGAAGCAAAAAGAAGGGAAATGCCAGATTCGACCGTAATGGAGGAAGAAAAGAAAGTGGGCAGGTGAAATTGAAAGCGAGGGAGGCAAAGTGGATGGGAAAAAAAACTGGAAGAAACACGGAGGATGGATAATTGGAGAGAGACAGAAGGAAGAAGTGGGGAGTGGAAAGAAACGAAAGCAGAAAAGGGTATGAAGATTTTTTTTTATCAATGAAAAGGGTATGAAGATTGGAATGAGAAATCAAAGACAAACGAACAAATTACACGTGAAAGGGTGGGTTAAAGTTTATATCAGAAAGAGACAGAGGGAATAAAGGAGAAATCAAGAAAAAGCTCATGGAAGCAAACCCTATTACTGCGAGGAAGCCCAACAGAGAGCAGAGTTTGGGCGAGTGGGTTTTAAGAGGAAGAAGGTGTGGATTGCGTCACCCCAATCCCATTTCTCAGCAGAAAACTCCAACAAGGTCTTTAAAAATCGCATTCACAATCAAAATCATAATGCCCTAAACGCCCCAGTCTCCTTCTTTGTCGCTCCAACCCCCTTTTAGAAGCGGCATTTTCTCGGGTTTCTCACGCAGCAATGCAAGAGTCTGCTGCACGCATCCAATTCCGTTGGTTAGGTGAATGCCTATGCGGGAGGCCTGGTGAGTACTTTTGATCTTTGTTGTTCATTACTCCATTTTGGGTTTTCATTTCAACTTTTCATCCTTTGACCTTTTTTTAAATTGACATTTTACTACGTTTTAACTCATTCCGAGTTTTTAAGCTTAATTTGCCTAGTTTTTTACTATACGAACGAAAAACTTGAATAATTATCAGGTCCTTTATTGTAAGTGTTGTGTACGGACAAATATTTACCAAAAAATCACCCTCGACAGCCGACAGGGGTCTATTTTCTGGGAAGAACTTTTTAATAAATAGTCATTAGTGGGTTTGGGATAGGATGAATTTGGATTAACTTTTTTAATAGTTTTTATGATTTACGAGATAAGTATGTGAGAGGAGTTTTATCTCGGATTGCGCAAACCATGATTTGAAACCATGGTTTGAAATGTTCCCAAACATACACTTATATAAACTTAGTGTATGTTTGGGTGTGTGATTGGGCTTTTCAATCGTATGATTGGAGCCCATAAGCACGATAGATAATCTGATTTTTTTTTTTAGTGTTTGACGTTTTAATTGGATTTAAAGGTTTTTGATATGTTAGGTGTTTTTGCCTTAAACCAAAATTTGGAGCTTTTGCTTTAAGTCAGAATGTGAAAGAAAAATGACATATATAACAAATATTTCTTTCAGTTCTAAATATAAGATAAAATTAGTTTTTTTTAGAGATTAAATAAACTAATTAAATTACTTTAAAGTATTTATATTTGTCATTTTTTCTCCAAACTATTTTTTCTAACTTATAAACTGAAATATAATTTAAGGATACACAATATATAACATGATTAAGTAACTTATTTAACTTCCTTAATCTCTTCAAAAAAAATCAACTATATCTTATATTTAATATCGAAAGAAGTAATAAGCTTCATGCAATCAAGATATTCATAGACAACATACTTAAGGCTATTAATTTGACCATTTCAAACTTATGCCACTGAAAAAAAAAAAGTTATCATGATCCTAATATCTCACATTAATTCATTTATTATAGATAGTATGAGACATGTAATCCAATTAGTTGTGTAATATTATTTCATTAAATTATTTTTTTTTTATTGTCAAATTTCCCAACTTTAACTTTTATACATTTTTATAATTTTTAATTTAATTTCTCTCTTACTATTATCACAAAAGTCACTTATACTAAAAACAATCTAAACAAGTTTTACTTTTGCAGAAGTTACTTTATACAACTACCAATCCAAACATGAATCATATTACACAATCTGACTTTTTTCCAAAGTAAAATTGCAAAAGGTTATATTGAAAAAAGCCACTTTTACAATCGTTATTCCAAACACATACTTAAGATTGGGTAAAAGTCAGATTGAATGATATGATTTATGTTTGGATTGGCGGTTGCATAAATACTTTTCTGAAAGTGAAACTTGTTTGGATTGGTAGTAACATAAGTGACTTTTATAATAATTATAAGATAAAATTTAGGGTTGAGCTACTCACAACCTGGTAGCCGGTAGGCCCGCCCAAACCCATCTAAAATTTTCCAATTTAATTCCGCCCATAAAAAACCCATGATATGGTGGGTTGAAACTGGCCCATTTAAAAACTAAATGGGTAGGTTATGGGCACACCATTAGGTTGTCCATGCCCACCCATTTAATTTTATTATCAATTACATATCTTTTAATTTTTTTTACTGTAATTCCTTTAGGCTATATATTATTCCTATAATTGATATATGTTCTATGCTCTATTTTACAGTTGATATGTGGAGATTAAGTTTGTACAAGCTTAAATATAGTCACTTATCTATATATATATATATATATATTTTTTCAGACTTGATTATAGATGATATTCTGAATTAATTGGACAAAAGTTTCCCTAGTCATTATATTGGTAGGTGTGCATTAGTGTTCTAGAGAACAAAATACAAGTTAATACATTAATCAATTCTGTTAATGAAACCAATCCATTGCACTTTTATTCTGTCATATTTCATACATGTATCCAACATTTGTGCTTCTTAAATTGTTTTGGTCCTTATGAATTATTATTATATTATTAAACCATATAACTTGCTAATCACAGTTGGTATGATTTGCTTTTATGGTAGTCATGAATATAAATCTTACTTGGTGTCATATTAAGATTTTTTTTTTGTGATGAAATATGCTTTTCTATTTAAGCTTTCCTATTTTCATACTAAATCATCTTTATTTTTGTTAAGTTTGATTTGATTTTGAAAAGATAAATGAGCATGACACAAATTTCTTATCTTTAAAAATAGTCGAGGCACTCGTATGCACCCAAAATCGGCTATAAAAAACCTCCAAAATCAAGAACCTTGACATTGATAATTTGAATGTAATGCTTGAACTTTAAACTTAAAAGATTAGAAATTTATCATGATGGAATGGACTGATAACTATGTATAATTATGACATTTAAAAAAAAGTTAAGATCTAAAGGGGTTTTCCCATAACTCATTTAGCCCGCCCATTTATGTCCGAGCCCATTTAACTCGAGTTTAATGAGTTGAGGCATGGGTGTGGGCTAGCCCATACCCTTGTATCAATAAATGGGCGGGCTATGAGTTAAGGCACGGGCTGCCCAACCCGCCCATTACTCAGCCCTAATAAAAATTATTCTAAAAATTGTAAAAAGTTAAGTTGGAAAATTTGGTGCTAAAATACATAAGTAATATGATCAAATAATATTATATAACTAATTGGATCACGTGTCCCATACAATTTGATCTCTAATTGTGTCACGAATATAGTTCATTTGGGTTAAAGATGACTCAGCATAATTTGTCGAGAAAGGCTCTTCATCTACACTATTATTATATATATGACCTATATTCTCATTTTCAGCTCGCTCAAAATTAACATCAGTTTGAGAATTTCTCCTAATAAAATTATGTATCGTCATTGTTGCACAAGTTGGTCATTTAGTCAGAATTAAAAATCCCAGATTCCTTCTTCAGTTCTGACCTGGGATTTTATAAATTTACAGCACCAATTTGTCTTTTCCCATTTTTAATTATTTTTTTCTAAAATATTTTCTAAGAATAAAATGAAGAGAAAATAATAAAACAAAAAAAACAAAGAGGAGAATTAAATAAAATGGGCCGGACCCACGCCATTTTGATATATTCCCACACATTTCTGGCTCCATTCCTCCCCTGTCCCTTCATGTTTCTCTCCGGCAAGCTCTCTAATCATGAAAAGCTTCGATTTGTGGTCATAAGCCCAATTCCTTAAAAGCGATGTCAAACATATTTTTAAGTCAAAATTCTTCATAAGTCACTTTTAGCCCCTAATAAGTATGTTTGGGAGGCTCAAAAGTCATCCCAAACATGCTCATTATATTATGAGTTCGTGACTTTGTGCCCTGTTTTATTTTACTTCCACAAAAGCCATCCTACGGTCCTCCATAACACCAAGAAATTCATAATAAATGATATATTTCCTATTTTAAAAAAGATATATGATTTATAACATGGGTTAATATAACTTTTGATCCTGGAAGTTTGGTTCAATTTGGGTTTTGGTCCCTGAAATTTAAAATCGGTGGTTTTAATCTTTGTAGTTTGAGCCGTTTATAGAGTTAGTCCTTCAAGTTTTAAAAGGACTTGGTGGGCTCTCTGAGAGTGTTAAACCGTCATAGGTGGCACTAACGGCGTTAATGTATCATATGTGGAGTGCTTAGTACGATATTTAATGTGGCACATCTAATATATTATAATATATTGTTTTGAAAAAAAAGGAATAGGAGGAACAAAACAAAATGAAACGAAACGCACCAGGCAATTGCGACACCGTCAATGTAAAAGAGGAGAAAGGAAAAGGGGAAGTGTTAGGTCAAAGAGGACCCACAACCGGCAAAGTTTGACGTGGCCGTCGCCGGAAGGGTGATCGTTGTCGGTGACGGTAGAGTGAAGATCACAAGTTTATTGCTGTCGTCATTTTCTTGTTTTAAAGGTAAGAAACTTCTTGTCCTTGTATCGATGTCATTGCAAAACCCATGTTGTTTTAACAGTGTAAAGTAGTAGAGTTGTGAAATAGATCAATAGGAAGGGAAAATTTTTGTATGATTTGTTGTTTGCTTTGAAGTATTTGGTCATTAGGTTTGATTTGCTCACTAACTGCAAGACCATTTTATGCTTTCATTGATATATCTTAGTAGGCTATTATTTTTCTATGGTTTGCGAAATTGATACTCTATTTTTCCTTACTTGATTGTTCAATAGTTGGTAACATTGTTCACAACTCCTCTAGTTTCATCGTCTCATAATCTGCCATACATTTTGCTACTCTTAAGTGTTCCCAATATATCTGAGACACTACCATCAAAATGTGTGATAGTTTTGTTGTGACTGTATATAGTTATATATACCTCTGTTCAGTGCTCTGTATAATTTCATTTGAGTAATGCAAACAAAGACTGCATTGGTAATTTTCCAGCTTGGATGAATTTTTAGAACCTCTATTGTTATGTCTATGATTGCGATGGTAATATTGTATAATTTTTTGTGTTTTTCATAGGTGAAATATGGATTTACAAAAAGAAAGCAGTAACAGTAGTGCGGTAGATGAGAGTGATAATGGCTCAGCGGATTGGATGTCAGATTTTGAGGATAGTGATGAAGAAAATGTGGATGATGACAATTTTAGGCAGTATGTTAATGTTGGTGTGGGTGATGTTTTAAATGAAGTTGTTGGTAGTTCAGAATTAGTGAGAGTGCAACCTGAGCAAGATAAGCAAACAGCAGTGGTTAAGGTGAGAGAGGAAGATATGTTAGCAATGTTATCTGATTATAAATATGAGGAGATTGAGGAAGTTGATGGAATGAGTGATGATGAGGATGAGATAGTGGTTGAAGAAAAAACACCCAAAATATAATCCCTCAGAGATGTGCAAAAAGTTTGAATTTGAGTTGTGGATGGAGTTCACTTCACTTCAACAATTTAAAAGTTTAGTCAAAGAGCGTGCACTACTCAATGGATATGAAATAAAGTTTATAAAGAATAATAATGTTAGATGCAGAGTAAAGTGTGCACATAATGAATGCAAATAGTTAGCATTTGTGAGTAAAGGAACTGGTGGTGACCTAACATATAGGTTGAAGACATTCACTCAAAACACACATGTGGGGTGTTGATAAAGGGGAAGAATGCTTCGTACAAGTGGATTTCAGAGAAAATAGTTAACATTATGAGGATCAACAAAAACTTGAGGTTGACATATGTAATTGTAGTAGTAAGGGAGCACTACAAGGTTGATGTCCCTGTTTAGAAGGCATACAAGGCAAAAAAAAGGGTAAAGTCAATGATTGAGGGTGATTATAAGGAGCAATATCATAAGTTGAGAGACTATTGCAATGAAGTGAAAAAGTGTAACCCTGACACAACCTTTGTTTTGGTCACTGATCAACCATATATACATTGTCCTCCTATATTTATAAGACTCTATGAGTGTATTGGTGCTGTGAAGCGAGGTTTCTTAGCTGGATGCAAACCTATAATAAGGTTGGGTAGGTGTTTTTTGAAGGAGCCGTATGGGGGAATACTACTTGTGGATGTGGGTCGTGATGCTAATGACCTGTACTTCCCATTAACTTGGGCTGTTGTTGAGGGAGAAAATAGAGACTCTTGGACATGGTTTTTGTTGAACTTATTTGATGACATTGGCACAATTAAAGAAAGAAGATGGGTGTTTATATCCGACCGACAAAAGGTACCTTAACTAATTTATGTTGTGTTCAATTTTAAATTATGAATGAATGAGTTGAAGGTCGTTTCAACTGGGGCACATGAGTATTTATTCATGTTGGACAAAGTCACACTTCTATGAGACTTCTAAATGTGATATGGTCACCAATAACATTACAGAGTCATTCAATGGAAGCCTGTTAGAGGCAAGAGAGCTTCCTATTATGAGCATGCTTGATTGGATCTGAACGTACCTAATGACGAGATTTGTTGAAAATCGCGTGAAGGCAGAGAAGTATCGTGACAAGGGGATAGTATGCCCATGGCCTCGTAAAAGATTAGAAAAAGAAATTTAAGAATGTCGAAAGTGAGAAGTGAGATATGCGAGTAACAATCGCTATGAGGTTTCAATAAGTTTCAAGTTGATCTTACTGCTAGAAGGTGCTCATGTTATTGGCGGCAATTGAATGGTATCCCATACAGGTAACACATATTTGTAAGCTATATAAACTTATGTTTGTTTTCCTTTTCAATAATTCAGTATGGTTTAAGCTACGTAAACATTGCATTTGATTTATATATCCTGGCAATTGAGAAGTGGCAGTGCAGAATCATTGGCAATATCATGTGTTTTTGTATGTCTGTTAGAAGCCATTAATGTCACCATATTATAGCTGTGTTGATGATTTTATTTGTTATGCTAACCGATATATATATATATATTTTAAAGACATGCAGTTGCTTGCATCTATGTTAAGAGGGAGGATCCACATGAATATGTTGACAAGTACTTGCAATCTTTTGTGGCCTCTTACTCTCCGATCATTGAGCTTATCAATGGAGAGAACATATAGGAGTAGGTTGATGGTCAACCAATTGATCCTCTAGCATATCACAAATGTCCTGGACACCCATAAAAGAAAAGAAAAGGTGGAGTGGATGAGGACACAACAGGAGCATTGAAAGAGAAACAACAAAATTCAATTGTTACTTGCTCCAACTGTCATAAGCAGGGGCATAATCGAATGTCTTGTAAGGCACCAAAGGGCCCACCGGGAGGCAGTCAACATTGATTTGGGATATGACTTTTAAGGTTACTTGGATATAATATTTTGTATGTAATTGAGTTAACATATCTTGGATGTTACCTACTGAAGATGTTTTGGATGTAATAGCTTAGCCTTACCTTTGGATTTAATGGCTTAGTGCCATATTTGCTTTTACTGCTAGGGGAAATAACTTTTGTAATGGCATAAGTTATAAACTAGCCTTTTGGTGTATGCATGTATTAATTTTAATGTAGTATCTCGAACGTCATTTGTAGAACTATCATTATGCTACCATGCTTTGTTTCCTTCAGTTATAAGAGCCATGTACCTTTTATTCTTGTTTTGGTATTCAGCGTTTAAAGCTTCAACTTATAGGGGTCATAAGTTTTCATTTACTCGATAGGCATTAAGGAATGGTAAACGTGACAAAAAATATACAACATACAAAGGCAATGTTAGAAGCTCAATAGACAAAAGTTCAAGAGCACAATGTTTTTGAATGCCTCATTGACAAAGTACTAAACAAAAGGTAGTTACAAGAGTACATGTTGCCTCCTCCTTAATTCAATATTTTCATACATTGAAATTACCCATTGTCTAAATCAAATAAACATTCACAAATCTGATTACATATAACATCCCTTTCAAAAACTTCAGCCTCCTCCTTAAATCAACATTGTCTTCCTTCATCTTCTTCAGCTCTTTTAACAATGGATTCTCAATTGGTCCATGAAACCAATCAAAGTAGTTGCATCCCCAACATGATCGTATATCATACAAAGAACAAATATGTCAAAAACTCATTGATCACTACACAAACAATTCCTATATAGAAAAAGGAAGCCATAAATAAAAGGGACATGTTTTGCCGGCAGGGTACAGAATATGCAAGTGCTGAAGTTTTTCAGATAGATCAACTTCATCCACTAACCTTATAATTTGGACACTTAACAAACCTCCAACCATAATTTTTCTCTATCCATGAAGTGAGAACTACAACTTCATCCCCACATCTACATCTTTCACCGACTGTTCTTCCCACCGTGTGTGCAGAAGAGCTCTGATTGGAAGCCATCATGTCTCACCATACAGGCGATTGCGCCTTCAACCTCCCCTGAACTTAAATAATAAACTATTGTATCTATTATATGAATTCAATAGCAAAGGCATTAATAGGTGCAAATCGATTACAGTACTTAATATTAGAGACACATCACAATCCCTCGCCCTTCATACTCCTTTGAACCTCGACGAAGCTGGCCACTCCTCTCAAACTTTGCTAGCCAGATCACCGCCACTCAGACCTCAGACCCTCCCTTGAACCTCGTCGAAGTTGGCTGCTCTTCTCACACTTCGCCGCCTGTGGGTCCTCTTTGACATAACCCTCCCCCCTTTTCTTTGTCAACGAATCTTCTTTCTTTGTCCTTCTCTAGTTGTAGCTGAAGCATGCGTGCATTTTGTTGGCTTCTTTTTTTTTTTTTTAGTTTAGAGCAATATTATATATTACATGTGCCACATCAGATATCCTACTAAGCATTTCATATAGGATACATTAACACCATTAGGGCCATCTAGGACGGTTTAACGCCGTCAGAGAGCCCAACAAGTCCTTTTGAAAGTTGAAGAACTAACTCTATAAACGGTCCAAACTATAGGGATCAAAACCACCACTTTTAAACTTTAGGGACTAAAATCCAAACGAAGCCAAATTTCAGGGACCAAAAGTTATATTAACCCTTTATAACATTAATTTGAATTCATACATCTCATATTTTTAAAATTATGAACGACAGTCAAATAATTTAATCTCATGATAGATATATAAAAAATTATATTTATAAATAAAATATAAATTATAATTTAATTTAATGCAATTTTAAAAATATAAAAAATCATTTATAATTTAGCTGAATCAATTTATCTATGAAGATTGCAAATAAAAAATAATGACACAATTCACAAGCTGCGTTAATGTACAGGCTTACTCTAGTTTAAAAATTAGTGTAAGTTAATCTATATCAGTAATTTTGTTTTTCTTATTATAAAGTCACTAAGCAAGCGACAGCCAAGGAAAATAAATCATTTTTAAGATACTTATTACTTACCATTCCACCAGCAGAACATAATCCGTAGGTTTATGGTTCGAAGCAAACAATTAATTGGAGACAACAATCGGCTTGTGTTAAATCAAACTTTGGTTAATTGAAAATAATAAAATCATTCAGATTGGCGGATATACAGATGAAAAGCATGCGTGAAGTTACGCCAGTCCAAAATTTTAGTGGATCAGTTGCCACGTCTCTGTTCAATGTGTCTCCTATTTCTGGCCACAAACTAAATTCCAAAAATTAGTTGGTGATTAATTAACTACATACTAATTCCGTGCTCAGATTAAATGAAATACCACACAGCTCCATCTTTCTATCGCCATATTCCAAACATCAGATTCACATTTTTTTTTGGGTAAAACTAAGGTATCCTCCGGAGTGAGCCGACCACTAATCCTTCGGGTACCATTAAGTCCAAGATGAGACGACCCTCTCAAACGGATTTTTTTCATACATGTCACCCTTAGGATATCAAATTCACATTTCAACAAAGGCTAGATACCAAAATAGATGCACCAAGATTTTATTGAAAAAGATTCATAGAAGTCCAAGTACATGCAGAGAGGCAGGCATAAACTACAGGGGAACAGGCTTCTCTCCTTTACTCTTAATATCTGCTGCCGTCTTTTGCCCCGAAACTGCATCGTTTTCAAGCAAAAAACATGAAGCAAAGCTTTTTTTTTTAAAAAAAAAACAGTATTTAGCTTCTTAAAGTATTTTTTCAGTCCCAGTTAATTTCCTAAAACGTTTTTTAAATAGCACTCAGTATTCTACAAAAATTTTTAGTCCACTTATCAGTTATCACACTAAAATCACTAAAATATTTTTTAATACCACACAATATCTAGCATTCAACACCCTAAAATATTTTTTCATTAACATTGACTCAATATCCAAAACTAATTTTTATTTCACCTTGGGTAACACTCTGTGTTTCAAACTAATTTTTGGTATCATATTTTAGGGTGCTAGATGTACTAAAAATTAGTTTAGTATACTGAGTGAGTGTTTGGGTAGCTCCGAAAAACAGTATTCAATATCCTGAAGTATTTTTTCAGTGCCAGTCAGTTTCCTAAAATATTTTTTTAAGTTTTTAAAATAATTTTTCAATATTATCCAGTATCATGAAGTATTTTTTTAGCATTATGCAGTATTCTAAAATATTTTTGGTGCATAACTGACACTAAAAAATACTTCAAGAAGTTGAATGCTAGATATTGTATGGTATTAAAAAATATTTTAGGGTGGTAAGTGGATTAAAAATTTTTATAGGATACTGAGTGCTATTTAAAAAATTGACTGGGACTAAAAAAATACTTGAGAAAGTTGAATACTGCTTAAAAAAAAAGAGGCTTTGCTTCAGTTTTCTTTTTTGCGTCAAATTGACGGAGTTTTCGGGGCAAAGGATGGTAGCGGATATCAAGGGTAGAGTAGAGAAGCGCCCAACCCAAAATGATAAAAACAAAGGATCCAGCAAAAGGCAAAGTGACTAGGTCCACTAAAAAGGACCAAAACAAAGCGAAGCTAACGAGGAACACGAAGGTAGAGAGGGATGGGATTATGAGCATTAGGAGGAGAGTCCCAAACAGAGAAGGCACTTGAAGAGTTCATCCACTTGTGTGTCATTTCTGGGTAGTGACGGTCTATGACGTCCTTCAGGCTCTCCGTTGTGTTCACCCACTGCAGCCCCTTCTTCGTGTAGGTTTCCTCGTTGAAGTCGCTGGTGAAGAACCTATCTGCCTCCAACCTCCTGCTGGCCATGACCAAGAATATGATGAAGGCCGTCTCGCTTATGGCAAAACCCTTTATCTTCTTCTCCGCCATGAGACCCACCAGTGTGTCCAGCTCCTCCACATCCTCACCGTACACCTCCCTCAGTACTTTTATCGCTTCCTCGTCGTCCGTCAGGTCCTCCCACTTGGTGATGGGCAGCAACAGCAACCCCCTCCGAAACTGGTTGTACCTCGCCACACTCCTCTCTCTGTCTCTGTATACTGCATATATATGTGATCATACATCAATTAGTAAGTTCCATTAATTCAAGTTAACTCAGTTGATGAGTAGAGTAGTTACTTTCAAGAGCCGGCAGGTCCACATGATCGGCCCTCTCAGTGCCGTCCGGGTTCTGTGCCACCAAGTCTCTCGTCCAAACTGGATAATTCCAAAGCTCAAGAGCACCACAAGCTTGGTGGCCCATTGACACTAGCTGCCTTGTAACCCCTATCTTCAACAAGGTCTTCTCTCCAGGCAGTCCAATCAAATTCGCCATTGGAATCCTATCATCGATAATACGTATATGTACCAACAAATCGTTAACATTAATATTGTATGATTGCGTATACATGTAATCCCACAAATGAATTGATACAGTTATGTGAAGATGCATGTGGTCTCATACTCTGTATTCAAGGGGGGAGACTTGTTGGGTCCCGGAGTGGCAGAGATGTCTCTGAGCTTGAGGGTGTCGGGCAGGAGGGAGTGCATCCTATAGACGCTCACAAATTCCTCTGTGAGAGAGTACGGAACTCCATGGTTATCTGGTTTCTTCATCCCTACCAATCCCCCCAGAATCGATCCTCCCACATGCCCAAACGTGTCCTTAAATTTCTTTCCCAGTAATCCATACCTGAGCGTCACAACAATTCATGCACCCATCAATCAATCATATCTATATTTCAATCATTATATATGTTGATCAGACAACAAACATTAATGAATATACCAGTTAGCCCGCATGCCTGCGAGCAGAGTGTCAGTTTTGAGGAGTTCGACTGTCCAATCTATGGTGTGAATCTTGGCGATGACAGCTGCAGTCACCAACCTAGCATGGCGATAAAGATCCTCGTCTTCCAAATCCGGGTATTCCCCCTGGATTAAATGGATATGTGTATTTATGGTCATCATGGTTGGAACTTAATTATATTTAGAAGAAATGAGGCATGAATAAAGGAATGTGGAAGTTGAAGGTAATAAGCTTACCTTGAGGGCGTCGCAGACGGCATTGTGCTCTTGAATGAAGAGGGACTGCATGGTGGAGACGCCGGCCCAACTGTTACGGACGTCGCCGGAGATGGCGATTCCGTCTTCTGAGTGGAGAAGGCCGCCATCTCTGGATATCTTTAGCTTCCCATCTTTGTATGTCCTCACTCTTCCTAGCACCTTTGCATTGCCCCCATATATGACGCTTCCATCCCTTCAAACACACGTGTATATTCATCATTTCCACATCTCTCATGCTCATCATTTGAGTAGTTAATTAAATTTGAATACTCTTATTCTCATTCAATTTCCTCTTTTAAGTATAAAGTAAGGTAATTAAATTCGGACCTGTTACTGAACCGGTCGAAGTATTGGGTCAAAAGTCATTGGGTCAGATCAGAGTCAAACCGGAGCTAATATGAGATTAAACCGATGAGAAATTGAAAATTTTATGATTATTAATATGAAATTCTAAAAAAATTTTAAAAAAACGATTTAAAAAAAAATTGACCCGGATCAGTTGGCCGGTTTCAAGTTCAGTCCGGGTCTCAAAACCTAGGTATGAATAGATGTTAGTTATTTTGATGTCAATTAGATTTTGAAACTGGTTCCTATAGTAAACCATATATCATCTCAAAGTGGTACCACAATGCTGTAATCTTTTTAAATATTTTATGCCAATTTTTAAAATGTAGAATAACTATGACTACACACTAAGATAAATGTTAAATAATAATGCATATAGGCCAATGGCTTAGGTTGCCATGATACGGCACCAAAAGACCTTGCCAACAATGATATGTGATTTTGAGTTGTTGTGTATGTAATTTTTTGTGGTTGTCCCAATGATGTCTCAACTTAAATATAAAAATAAAAATATTATTTATATTTTAAATATAATATATTTTTACCTGACGCTTAATTACCTACTAAAAACAATTATGTAATTAAGATTTTAATTTTTTTTATACTTTTTCCTTCTTTAAATACATGAGAAAATCTTGATTAGTCATAGAGATTGGTAGATAAGTTTTTATATTGACCGGTCATTCTCAGAGAAAATAAATCTTCTACTTACTGAATAACTATGCTCTCCCATGATATGATATAGAAAGCAATTTTTGTATGATAGATTAACCACTACCTATTGGGCAAGATCAAGTTGGAGCTTGATGAAGGGCATTAGACCTAAGGTTTCTGTTGTAAATTTATCGTGTCTTTTTTTTTTTTTGCCATAAATTTATCGTGTCTTGCATAATGGGATATCCGGTATTTATTTAAAAAAAACTAAATAAGAAATTTATCATATATATTAAAAAATGATGCAAGGAATCTTAATATAGTCTTATAAATATTTAAAAAATAATAATTAGTCTTAAAAATTTAAGCATAGCAGGTAAGAGTAAATAACAGGGACCCAGTGAAGGAGACAGGCAGCCGACCACATGCACAGCAGCACAGGGCGGGGAAAATTCTTAATATGAAAGAAGGAATTAAAATTGACAGAAAGAGACGCGCAGTCGGCGGTCTCATACCGGTAAGCAGCAGAACCTACAACAACTCTTCGAGTGTTACTACTTACCACCCCAAATCCACGTCCGACTTATGTGGGCCGGAAAGTGGGTGGGATATTTTTATTAATGAATATCGATCTTAATTATAAGATAAAATTGATTTTTTAGATAAATTAAGGAAGTTAATTAAATTATTTTAGAGTATTTTTATTTTTATTTTTTTCTTTGAAATAATTAGTTTAACTAATAAATTAATATATAATCTAAGAATACATATATAACATATGATATGATTAATTAATTTATTTAGCTTCTTTAATTTCTCCAAAAAAATCAATTTTATCTTATATTTAAAACCGAAGGTAATAATTACACCATTCCAAAGTAGCTATATGTCGCTATTACAACACATTATTCTCGTATATATTAAATCCTTCTTAATTTCCCATCTACCCAAGACAAATTCCACCACTCAACAAATCATCACGCTTTAATTTTATGCCCGCAAATTCATAGATCGACGTCGATTATGTTTCAGCAATTCAAATAAATGAAATTGTAATCTGTTTCAATATTCCCCTTTTTTTTTTTTTTTTTGTGTGGTGATCTACTTGCATATAATATCAATGCAAAGAAGCAACGAACTAGCTAGATGACACGATACAAGTGCTGATCCAGTCATAGCTAATTGTGCCAAGTACCCTATAAAAGCATGTGATGATGAGAGCAATACACATATGCTCATATATAAATACAATGCTATCAACATTCGGAGTTGGCTTTTCTCCAACTCCATCGACATTCATATATGTGTGACGCATACTCTTATTTGATTGACTCAGGTAATTAAGAATAGGAACTACTCCTCTCATCTTTAATATAAGACATATTTTTTAAATTTGATTATATTAAAAAAGTTAGTTAAGTTAGTTAATATAATATGTATTTTATAAAATACCCTAATTAATTTCCTTAATTCCCTCTTTCCTCTTCTTATTGATTATGATTGAGGGAGTATCAATATGGGTAAATTAGAAAAACATTGAAAAATATAAAACCTATGTCATATATTTAGGTTTAAGATAATCAACTCCCCCAATGTGTCTTATATTGAGGACCAGAGTAGTAACATGCATGTAGCAGCTGTAATGGATGAATGATGCTACATCTACTCCTTAATATAAGAGTTAGATGACTAATTTGGGTAGATTAAGAAAATTAGATATATTAGCTATTTGTAACAAATATAGATTGTTACCGACAAATTAAAGGTGGTCCAGTTGGTAAAGGAGCCGACTCATAACTATAAGATTGTGGGTTCAAATTATACTGATGTGAGGACCTTGTTTGGTGGGCGATTTATAAAGCTAATCCTCTGTAAATATTCTTTGAGTTTGGAGGCCCTACCCATGGTGTGAGCCTCTAAGACCTACCTCACCTAAACTTTTTGTTAATATATATATATATACAATTTTTCCTAAAATATCATCTTTCATTATATGATTACCCTTGAATAAAAATCCCTTACTGTATGCATACAGTAGGGATACTTTGATAAAAATAATAAATTAGGGAGACAAATTAAATTGAAGTCTTATACACACACAGCACCAAATCTAACCTCAAGTAGTTAATTAACTCTTATATCAAGGAATTGATGTAGTATATTGTTTGTTCTTACCACCAAGGCGTACGAATGTTTACAGCACCGGTTTTGATGTCGTAGAAATCAGTGGGCACTTCCTTCGTCTTGTAGAATCTGAAAGACTTGAGTGGGCATTCGCTTGCAACTTCTCTCGGTGCACTCAGTTCCATCTATAACCATTTTTCACAATATATATATAATGAAGTTTTTCCATATATATATAAATAACGATGAAATACCTGGTTGGTCTCCTCCAAGTGATCGATCCAGTCATGTATCATGAATTGAATCCAGGAAGCTGCGATCATGTTAAACTGCTTGCCGGTGTCCTTAAGAGTTGTGCGTGCCAGAAGTTTTGTGGCCACCACCATGGGGTCCGGCTCCAATAGCTACATAAATTAAGCACACACTCGTTGTCATACTCTTTTCATCCATAATAGAACCCAAAGCAACTAAAAATTAAAGTAGCTGCATGCGGTCAAAAACTCAGAAGAAGCTCGAATCAATTCATCTGCGTGTGTAGCTCCAACTGTCCGCACAGCTCTAGTTGAGCCTTGGGTTTTAATAACGAGCACCTTTGTGCTTCGTTTTCATATCAATTTCTTTAATTATTGCATTTTATATATGGGTGGCTACGATTCGTTTGCATGTCACCACCATGTACTTCAATATTAATCTCGATGATGGGTTGGATATTATTAGTGATATATGAAGATGAGACCTTGTTTTTCTGGTCAACAGGAAGGATGTTCCTGCCAAAGAAAGATCCTTGGCTTCCAGCACCATCGTTGAAGGGGTCGTTGAACTTGCCGTCGGCGGTTCTAAAGGGGACGTCGACGGGGTTGAACCTCACGCCCACCGGAGTCCTCCCGACGTTGATCAGATTGTACTCTTGGTGAAGATGTCTCCTTATTTCCAGGTAAAACAGCCCCATGAACACTGGCAGGTGTGGCCATATCCCTATCTTGTCCATTGAGTGCACAATCTGCATAAACATGTGTATACATATCCATGTAAGTAATGAAATTAGCATATATATATATATATATATATATCAAGAATATAGTTTTGTAGGAAATGGGTTGTACGAGGAAGAGAAAGGCATCGATGATGGTCATCCTGGAAACGGCTTCATGGAAGTCTTTGTGGATGAACAGCCGAACAACCCTGGAGCAGAGAGTTCTCACGAGATCCATTAGAGACAACATGGTTTTGTGTTTCTCCTTGATTCAAAGATATTTCTGGTTGTGTGTGAGGAGTTAATTAAATCATTTTCCAGGTCCTTATATAGACCTCCCGTACTCGCACACTTCGCGTCCTTTTGCTCCATATGATCTTATCTAATTAAGAGACGTGGAATTAATTAACTTAAATATTGTTTATATTTTTGGACCAAATTAATTTTACGTCTTTGTATATGCTGTTTAGCTACAAATTAAAGCACGGCGGCCCAGCTTTAATTATAATCGTTGGCTCTTCGACTCTTTAAGGTTCACAGGTGAATAATTTCTATCTTCTTTAAATTTTAAAAATTATTTTCATATTGCTCAAATGTCTATTGGGCCTCATGATGGATAATCGCTTGGAGAAATTAAGTTAGAATTAAATAACTAAAGACAGAAACGATAGAATAATTATATAATATATATATATATATATTATATACACATATATTATATATTGAAACAAGATGAGTGAGGATATTTATAATTTCGTACCTACGAGTAGGGGTGGAAACAGGCCAGGTCACCTGACAGGGGCCTGCGACCTGGCCCGTTAGAGGCTGTCAAGCTAAAAGGCCAGGCTAAGGCCGTTTTAAAAGCTTATTTATCTTAACAGGTTAGGCCAAGGCTTATTAACAGGCCTGTGAGGCCTATCTAGCCGATCTGAGCCTATTAAGGTTTTATAAAAAAACAATCTGGAGGTACATGCATAATTACCATTCTACCACTTCCCTCTTCCCTAATTTGGTAATTCCTAAATCCTCATTTGTTCAGTTTTGAAATTGCATCCATTGACTCCCATTATCCCATAGCTCTACTGTGAGTGACCACAAGTCGCATCCCTCGTCGTCTATCAGTCCGCCGTCCGGCAAGTCCCAACCCTCCGGCCTCCTCTTTCTGTCTTCTCCCAGTCTGCCCGTTGAAGATCAGTCCTCTCTCCGTTGTCACTCACTCTCAGTCCACTGTTGAAGAACAGTCATTCCTCGAAGATCGGTCCTCTCTTCGCCTTCTCTCACTCTCAGTCCACCATCACAGAAACATTCCTTTCCACAACACTACTCTCTCTGGCGTTTCTCACTCTCATTAGTCCACCGTTGACGAACATTCCTTCCCACTAAACTCCTCTCTCCGTCGTGTTTCAGTTTAGCCATTAGGTAAGTATTTGATTATTTTATTTTGTTTATTTATTACTGAAATGTGCTTTGATTCAAGGCTTGAAATTTTACAATTTGGTTTTGTTGTACTCCTCTTTCGATTTTGTTCTCATTTTTGTTTTGGCTCAATTTGCTCCAACGTTGCCACTGATTTTATTTCATATTTTATGATGTATGTATGTGGGTTGTTGGATGACATGGCTGCTTGCTATAAGGAACCCTTGCAGGTGCTAGTTTTGATTGTTATGGTGTCCTTTATCCAAAAAAAAAAATTTATGTAACTAGGCCTGTTTTTCGCCTGTTTACGTCGGCCTGTTTAGAATGTCGGCCTGTGTTAGCCTGTTTAAGATCTTTTACAAATCAAGGCCTTCTTAATTAACAGGCCACAGGCCAGCCAGGCTTAGGTTTAATAAAAAGTCTCCAATAGGCCATAAACTAAGCTCAAGCCGTCTTATGCCTTAACAGGCCTGGCCTGTTAAGGCATAAGTCTAGTCTGTTTCCACTCCTACCTATGAGATACATGCATGTACATAGGAGCCTTTTCTGAGCCGCCCAGTTAGGAAGGGACCAAGTGTTCACTACTGGACATAAAGTTTCATATATCTCATTCTCTCTTTCTCTTCTTACGTACTATTATCGTTTTCTTTTCTTGACCTTGAATATTATCTCTTACTATTCTAAATCTTATTCGGAATAATGTAAAATCTAAGAATAGTCCAACATTATCTATAATAAGAGCCAAGTATATATATGGCGTGTTTAAGTTTAACACATGGGCCGGGAGAGCTCAGATAGACTCCCAAATAAAGGTCTTAATATTATCATATTCAAAGTCTGACACCCTTGAAGAAGAAATATCTGTGGGTAGCGCGCGCTGTACAAAATTGGGCCAGTCAAGAAGAAAATAGTATTCCTTCTTACCTGGCAAAATCACTTCAACCAGTTATATATTTATTAACCATTAACCTATAACTGGTTAATTAGGTGCCCTAGACGTGGCCTCTGCTTTAAATTTATAGACACAGCATGTTGACAGCAAGAGATACCTGAGACAATTAATATATTTGCATTCCCCACGTATGATTCATCGTAGAAAGTCCAAAATGACCTAAAAAGGTGTCTCGTGTTAGGTGAGCCTATCGCCTCCCACACAAAAACTTTCATCTCCTTTTTTTTCATTCTTCACCAAACGAAAAAAAAGGCTCATGTGCCAATCATAATATTCATCGAGTTAAATTCGCAAGCCCTTGTTTGAATTAAGACTTAAAAAGGTGTATTATGTTAGGTGAGCCTATAGCCTCCCACACAAAAACTATAACTTTTAATTAAAATTTCAATTTTAATCTACCAATAGAAACTTATCTTCTACTATTTTATAATATTCATGTTAGGGGAAATCTCATTAAAATACAGTTAAAATTGATAGGACAAAATGGTGCTGTGAATTTTTGAAATCCCAAATCAAAGTGTTAGTAGGAGTCTAGGATTGAAAATTGTGATGAGAAGACAAAAATGTCCTGAGTTAAGTGGCAGGCAAAAGAAATAAAAAGGTGCACGAGTTGGAGATAGGTGTTAATATAGAGACAATCATTGTTATTCGCCCCCCAACTTGTTAATTTCACACTTTTCCTTGGACATATTTTGGATTTTCAAATAGAAAGTTGTGAATCAAGAATTTGAAATCGTTAATGTAAAATACGGTGTTGTTAATATATAGACAGGTGTTGTCATTTGCCCCCAACTTGTTAATGTCATACTTTTCTCTGGGCACGTTTTGAATTATTAAATAGGAAGTTGTGAACTAAGAATATGAAGTCGTTAATGTAAAATACGGTGTTGTTAATATAGAGACGTGTTGTTATTCGCCCCACAACTTGTTAATTTCACACTTTTTCTGGGTACGTTTTGGATTACCAGATAAGAAGCTGTCAACCAATAATCCGAAGCTATTAATGTAAAATACGGTGTTGTTAATATAAAATAAGGTATTATTAATATAGAGACAGACGTTGTTATTTGCCCCACAACTTGTTAATTTCACACTTTTCCCTAGGCATGTTTTGGATTGTTATATAAGAAGTTGTAAACTAAGAATCTGAAGTCGTTAATGTAAAATATGACGTTATTAATATAGATACGGGTATTGTTATTAGCCCCCAACTTATTAATTTCACAATTTTCCCTAGGCATCTTTTAAACTATCAGATAGGAAGTTATGAACTAAGAAAGTGAAGTCGTTTTTGTAAAATATGGTGTTGTTAATATAGATACAGGTGTTATTATTCACCCCTTAACTTGTTAATTTTACTTTTCAAAATACGACGCAATTTCAAATTCCAGATTCCTAGTGACACTCAGATTTGAAATTTTAAAAATTCACACCACTATTTTATCCTTTCCCAATTTTAATGGGATTTTCCCTTCATGTTATTATGCTTTCATGCCAGGTTGATTAATTAGGAGGAACTTGTGGTGTCCACCTAGTAATAACACTTCACCATAATAATAACCAAATCAAATAATCAATCATATTAATGTGAATTCTGAGGCAAGTATTTATTAATTCATAGAGTTTAGGTGCAAATTTACCCCTGCAATATTTGTAAATGTAAACTTAGCGGTCAGGACCATTTAAAATCTTATTGGTGCAAAGGTTTTAAAATAATGTAAAAATGTCACGTCCATTAGTATAGCCTAGCGTCCATTACTTTTTTTGACAGGACAATAATTCAGTTAAAAAATTTTATGTGATTGTGTTTAATGTAATGTAATCGTAATATTTTGATTTTATGCTATGAACTAAATTACTTAATTATTTTACAATATAATCGTCTTGAAAGTCGTTATTTTGAATTTAATAAATATGTGGTTTTTTAAGGGAAAAAAGCTTAGTTAAATTATATTTCAGAAAGCTATCAGAGTCATACACCTTTTTTGACCGAAAGGGTCATACACCTTGATCACCGTGTTTGAAAAATATTTACAACTTATACTTCAAAATCTTTACGTAATGTTTAAAGTTAAAACTTAAAACTATGTCCTTGTGAATCCCTTACAATACATCAACTTCTAGGGGCATATTACATGAGACCACATATCTATGGGTAAAAGTTGATTTGTTGATTTTTCGATATCTATGGGGCGCACGCATCCTGGGCCACTAATATTTGTTGCTGTTACGACTTCGATTTTTTTTTTAAAAAAATATAATAGCTGGTTGATGAATTTAGGCTTGGTCTTAGTTAAATATATAAGTTAATATCTGTTCTTTATATTTAATATTTTTCCACTCAACTATTATTAAGGATTCTTTTTAATGTAAATGGTTAAAAAAGAGATGTTTTATAAAAATCTATAATACATATTTTTTAAATAAAATATTAATTTAACTAATTTTATTTATGTGTTAATCAGTTATCTAATACCTATATTTATTTGCTTAGGTAGACTAGTTCACTGTTGTCCCGATTACCCAACGTCTAAAGTCTAAACAATAAACATAAATTCAATTTAGGACGGCGTAAGAAGTCGAGAAATCATGGTTAATTAATACCCTTGTATATTTAAAATGTCTGTTTATTTTATTTTAAAAAAAAATTCCACTTTGACACGTCAAGGGAATTTTTGTTTTTTATAGAGAGTCAAATGCATGCATTAAAAAGCCAAATTAAAATTATTATAAGAGGACTTAGGCTGACCTACATATAGGCCATGACGAAACAGGCCAACCCAAGTCGAAAAGCAAGCTACTGAAAATATACACAAACACAGTAAACAACAGGATCAGAATAAAAAAGTCAAGAAAATAACAAAGAGAAACTGCAGGAGATGACCACAAGTAAGATAAAACATGTATCAAACAAAAGACGATCAGCATGCCACTTCGTTCATGCGAGAGGGACCAAAGAAGCTCAATGACAGACCATCTGGCGGGTGTTGCAGCACGTCTCCCGGAATTTTTGTGTGTGTGTGAAAAATATAATTTTACTTTTAATTAACTCCTGATTTTACAGGAAAATACAACGTATGGGAAACTGCTGGAAAATTAGTCTATATACAAGCATTTTTATTAGTTGATTGCAATTAAGCTCTTTTAATAATTTAGGCTTTGTACCATCTAATCATTTTCGGCTCTGTAATTTGTAAGTGCCGAGTGAAACCCTTTCTACAGAAAAGATGCAGCTAGTCTATGATATTGACGAAGTATACCTCTCATGTCTTGTAAAAAAATACATCAAAGACAATATAAGTTTAAAAAAAAAACATTTTTATAAAGATGGAGAAATAAAACGATATGATTATATTAAAAATAAAATAAAAAATGTAAAAATGTTACCAATATATTTATTTGGTCTGAATGATTTTTAGTTTAAAAAAATAAAGCAAGACAGAGTAGATGTGTAACTGTCATTTAACTTGGGGATGCTAATTGGAAACCAATGTTTTAAAATTGTGACAAGCTGTTAGTTAAAGTGATAAAGGTTTCATTCTGTAAGGAAAAAAACATAAGTTCAAATATCAAAAAATATACTTATTAAGAGAGGTGATACCCATTTACTTTTTAAGTCTTGGGGAAAAAATTCTTGATAAAATATAAAATAAAGTGTGACAAGCTTCGAGTCTACCTATTTATTTATTAAGCGTTTAAAAAGAAGACTAGTGAGCAAGAAAACGGAAGCCTGTGAGAAGAATCCGTCAAGCTTAATCAGGTTGCGTGTAAGATATACGACCCAACTATCATCCTATTTGAAAAAACAAAAAATAACATTATGGAGAATTCTAAGCATGATCCGTTCTAAAGTCTAATGTCAAAGGAGAGACAAAAAGGAAAAGACACCTGAATTCGATTTTGTAGTAATATTGATAATTAACGTAATCATTCGAGAAGAAGTGGCACAATACAACGTAGCCTAAGCCGTATTTTACAAGTTCCTATAAGTTTGAGTAAGACGTGTACCAACTTATTGACATAGCAGATTAATTGTGAATTTGTTTCACTTTATTTCACTTCCCTTTTTTAAACCAGTTTTTCTAATACGTATATATAGAAGTTCTCCGACTTTTGCAATTAAGTCAACTGGAATATAAATCCGCACGAGCCAGTAATTTTTATATGATCAATCTTACATGAGTTAGGCCAAAAAAGGATGTGTGCGTGCGTGCGTGCGTGTGTGTGTGTGTAGATCGCTTACAAGGTTATTCAAAACAGGGCAAAACCGATCGATTAAATTAAATCCAATTAAACCAAACTGAGAGAAAAGAAAACGAACATACATTATAAATAGGATTTGATTGATGATTCTTTTCTTTTTTTTAAATACGACGGAACAGATTTGCTCGATTCAATCTTTGATTTGCTTCCATTAATTTGAACTGAACCAACTGCCTTCTCGTATTTGATTATTTATCACACGCCAATACGCTAATATAATGCCAAAATCCAAATTCATTAGGTTTTTCCAATATAATCTATGGATAATGCAGGAACAAACTTATAAAGTACTTGCTTTCGATCAACCAAATCAAGGTGAAATTTTATTAAATTTGTTCTTAGAATTTGAATAAGAGCTGTATTAAAATTTCAATAGTTTTTTTTTGGGGCAAATTTAGATCATTACCTTATTGCTTGAAGTAGTTATTTTTGAGAGAAACTTTGGTGATTATTATACGAATACCAATTTACTTTAGAAAAAAGGAATCTAACATATTTTAATATAACTTTGAGGTGCGTGTGCTCAAAGGAAGGTATGGCCTCAAGGAGATCAGTGACTCAAAATGACATTTTTCATACTCATTCTTCTTGTTTTTGGAAGAAAATAGCTAAAATTTAGCAAGACACTTCATTTCACATCAAATGGAAGCCTCATGTATTCTGGTCATAAAATCAAATTATGGTCTAACTTTTGCGTGGGTGAATATGGTCTGTTTTTATCCTATGTCGTTATCCCTGAAAGTGAGCTTTCTAAGCCCGTATCTTCTTATGTTGATGATACTGGCTATCCCTGGGAATGGAATTTGTTCTAATATGTATATATTACCGCCAAATATTCTCAAAGACATATCAGAAATCTCAATTGCTACTCACAAAAAGGATCATACTTGTACTTGGCACTTAATTAACGGCCACTGACAAGTTCACCCTCAAATCTGCTTATCATGCTTATTAGTTTCTTATGTGGACTAATGCTGAAACAAAAAAGGACTCGTGTGCGTAAACTTCTAGTTCCCCAGAAGAGTGAGGAACTTTCTCTGGCTTCTCCTCAAGGGAACACGTATAACCTTCAAGCAAAAGACCCCATAGGAAAACTTGCTTTCCAAACAAAAAGTATCAAGTGAAAACTTGAAAGAATCTTCAGCAGAGATTGCACAGTGAGCTAGTCTCTTTCAATTCAGAACTTGCAGATCATGACTTCCTTACTGAGGACTGAACCTAATTCAGAAGAAGGAGGAGGAAGATCAACAGAAGAAGATGACTTGATCAGAAGGAATATCAAGAAGATGACATCAGAGGAGATTTCGACTGAGGAGAATATGACAACAGGGGGAAACTTGAAGAAGGGAAATCTGGCAGTGTTGGTAGGGGGTGATCCAGGGGATGTATTAATGGAGGATGCACATCAACAGATGCCCAAGAATATCCCAGAACAGAAAAGGAAAGTTGAAATGTCTAAAGCAAAAAGCCAAATTTCCTACAAAGCCAAATTATTGGGAGAGGAGGCGAGAGATATGGAAAAGAATTTTGATGAGCAAATGTCAGAATGGCTTGAAGAAGAGATCGAACTAGCACCTGCCTTAACAGAGGAACAGAGACAAGCATTGGGATCAATTCCTTCGTTACAACTACCGAACGAGAAACTGAAAGAATTATGTAGACCATGGAAAGATGCTCTGATTTTGACAGTACTGGAAAAAAATTCAAATCTCCATATGATGAAGGACAGAGTCAAATGGATGATTAGATCAGACAACTTTGAACTAATTGATCTCCCAAATAATTACTTTGTCTTTAGATCTACGGAGAAGTCATTATGTTCTAAACTACTCTTTGATGGACCATGGATAATACAGGGGCATTACATGGCAATCCAGAGGTGGAGTCCCAACTTTAATCCATACTGCAACAAGGTTAGGAAAGTAGCAGTATGGATAAGAGTTCCCACACTCCCATTGCATATGTATTCAGAGGACTGTATGCTTCAAATTGGAAATTTGATAGGCCGAACACTTAAGGTGGATATGAACACTCTGGTTCAGCAGGGGAATAATAAACAAGCAGTGGAGAGAGGAAAATATGCAAGAGTAAGTGTGGAAATTGATCTGAATAAGAAATTGCAATCCAGGTTTATGCTCAGAAATCATGTGTATCCAGTTGAGTATGAAGGTTTGAGTGCTATTTGTTTTAAATGCGGTTTATATGGCCATATCTCTGAGAATTGCAAACTGAAAGACATGGGTATAAACAAAACGATGGAACAAGGCGACTTAGCTGTGTCTCTGATGACTGTCGACGGTAAGAATGACCGGCATCTACCCTTGGTTTCTGTACCAGGGGTCAATGTGGAAGAAGAATATGGTGAATGGATGCAGGTGAAACCTAGGACTAGGACGCGACCTAATCCAAATCCAAAGACGTCACCTGGGATTCGTCAGAACGGTAGGGAAAATGAAAGAGGAGTTGGCTCGAGATTCAACGCTCTACAAAATTATGGGGAAGAGGGCCTACCTAAAGAAAAAGCGCCTATAAATAAGAAAAGGATGCAGGAAACACAGTGGAAAAGGAAAGATTTAGGGAAGCAAATCGAACCTGGCTCTGTCGGCGGTGGAGAGGGTAGGCAACGGATACAAGATGTGACATTGAAGTCTGGGGTGGGGGAGCCGAGCGGTACCAAACCAGACTTGGAGAAGCGAGATTTGGGGAAGATGGAGACAGAAGTGACAGGATCGACGAAGATCGTTTCTCAGAAGGATGAGATCGCTGCAGATCGGACAATGAAGAAGGAAGGGAGTCGGGTTATAGAGAGAGAGAATGAAGGGGAAATGGACCAAATAGAAAAGAACATTGGGCCTGTGAAAAAATCCAAGTTGAGCCCAATCAGCAATATATCAAAAAAGAAAAGGGCAATCAATTCTCATGGGCCAAAAAACTCTTTGGGCTTGGGGCAACGAAACCAGGCTACAAAAGGGAGAATACACAAAATAGTTTGTGGATCTAGCACTCAATTTGGGGCAGAAAAAATTTCATATCTTGCTGAAGAGGTGCAACAAAAAAGCCATCTGGAAAATCAAATACCAGCGACGTTAACTTTTACCCAAGCTGAAAAAGAAGAGAATTATCAAGCAGGTATTATTGTGGAAACGCAAAATGATCAATCGCAATTACACATGGAGGGCACAGCAGGTGGAAATACTTGCACAAATCTTCAATTGCAAATTTATAATAATGAAGCTAGCACGACAATTATCCCAACGGATACAGCAAATGTAGAGGAGGGGAAAAATTGTGATGATGCTGATGGAAGTGAAGGCATGGTAGCTGAGGGAACCATGGTGGTACCGAAATCCGAACATCAGGCAGAGCACTGCTGACCAGGTTTTTTTCTAAATCCTATCTATCCTTTTAATTATGAATATTTTAGCTTGGAATTGTAGGGGTGCAGGTTCTAAATCTTTTCCTGGGAAAGTCAGAGACTTAATTCAGGGGAAGGATATTAAAGTGTTAATTCTCACTGAAACTCGTGTTAGTGGGAGCAGGGCGGATAAAATTATTAAGAATTTGGGTTTTAATACTTGGTTACGGTTGGAAGCGACGGGTTATGCTGGGGGGATTTGGGTTTTTGTGGAACATTGAAGATCTTAATCTTAATTATATCTCTTCGTCCACTCAAGCTATTCATGTTAAAATTGGGTTGCCTAATGAGGGGGTGAATTCTATATCTCTTGTATTTATGCTGAGCCGAATCGCATTAGGCGTCAATCGCTTTGGGATGAAATATATGATCTGAGCCTCATGGTGAATATTCCCTGGCTTGTAATTGGGGATTTCAATGCTTATTTGTATAGTGATAATAAAAGTGGTGGGTCGGGGCCCAATTTGAGTTCTATGAGACAATTTCAAGACTGCATATTTAGGGCCCACCTCATTGAAACTGATGTGGTTGGTGATCGGTTTACTTGGGAGCGTGGTTTTCTTAAGGAAAAAATTGACTGGGCGTTTATGAACAATGATTGGAGTACTTTGTTTCCTTTTACGAAAACTTATCACCTGAGTAAATTCAGGTCTGATCATCGCCCAATCCTTGTTAAAACTGCCCCTTCTAATCCTCAGTTTCGGCCTAAACCTTTCTTTCGTTGTCAAGCGGCCTAGTTCCTTGAAGAGGAATTTGGGGATCTGGTTAAGCAAACTTGGGACAGGGGAGGTTGGAATGATAAGGTGAAGAATTTTTTAGAACAAGCGCGGGAGTGGAATACAAGAAAGATAGGGAATTTGAATCGCAGAAAGAGGAATATTTTGAATCGGATCGAGGGTATTGACAGATCAAGAGCAAGAAGGGACAATCAACATTTAATTCAGACTGAAAATGAACTATGGAAAGAGTATAATAAAGTTCTTGCCCAGGAAGAACTTCTATGGTACCAGAAATCGAGGTGTAATTGATTGAAATGGGGGGATAAAAATAGTAAGTTCTTCCATACTGCTGCTGTGATAAGGAGAAGAAGAAATAAAGTGGATGGTCTCAGGGATTTGAACGGGGAATGGATATTTGATCAGAACATTTTAAGGAATTTGGCGGTATCCTATTATAAAGACCTTTTCAAGAGTGAATTAACAACCTTCGTCTCAATTGATACACATCAATGTTTCCCTACCTTAACATCTACGGATTTGGGAAAGATTCATGCAGAAGTTTCGAGGGAAGAAATCAAATAAGCGTTGTTTGATCTGGGTGCATTTAAAGCCCCGGGCCCGGATGGTTTACAGGCAATTTTTTACCAAGAATATTGGTCAATCCTTCAGGAGCACATTGTGGAGTTGGTTGGGGGAATATTCCAGGATCCGGAAAGAATCAAAGAAATAAATAATACTAATATTGTTCTTATTCCTAAGTTGGAGAACCCGGAGACAATTAGGGATTTCAGACCGATATCTCTTTGTAATGTGAGCTATAAGGTGATCACCAAAATCTTGAGTCGTCGTCTTCGGGATATCATGGGGAAAGTGGTCGGTAATCATCAATGCAGCTTTATTGCGGGTCGTCAAAGTAGCGAAAATATCATAATTGCGCAGGAGGTAATTCATTCTATGAAGACTAAAGCTGGGGGAAATGGGTGGATGGCGATTAAGGTGGATCTGGAGAAGGCGTATGATCGTCTGGAGTGGCCGTTTATCTTTGATACTCTCAGGATGGTGGGCATAGAAGGGAGAATTTCCGAGGTTATTATGGCGTGCATTACAAGTCCATCTTTTCGGGTTCTGTGGAACGGGGAAGCTACGGGAAACTTTGATTCCTCTCGTGGAATTAGACAAGGGGATCCTCTTTCCCCTTACATATTTACCCTGTGCATGGAACGATTGAATCATATAATCCAGGATGCTATTGCGGAAGAGGAATGGAAGCCGATTAAGCTGAGAAGAAATGGGCCCAACATCTCGCATCTATTCTTTGCAGATGATCTTATTTTATTTGGCGAGGCATCTGAGGAGCAAGCAGAGGTAATGATGAAGTGCATGCAGATTTTCTGTAATATGTCTGGGCAAAAAATGAACATGGACAAGACTAGAGTATGTTTCTCTCGGAAGGTTCATTTTTCTAGAGAAGTGGAGTTAAGCCGGAAGATGGGGATTAGTCTTACAGCTGATTTGGGAAAATACCTGGGTATTCCTTTAATCCATAAAAGAGTTACTAAGCTTACCTTTACACCTGTTTTGGAGAAAACTATGAAGAGGATCGCTGGGTGGAAAAGAGGTTGTTTAAGTTTTGCGGGTAGAACTATTCTCATTAAAGCGGTTCTTTCTGCTCTACCTTCGTATCAAATGCAGACAATGTTGATTCCAAGAGGGATTCTACGGGATCTGGAGAGGAAAAGTAGAAATTTTCTTTGGGATGAACAGGATGACAGGAAGAAACTCCATCTTGTTTCTTGGGACCAGATTACGAAAGACAAGCAAGCAGGTGGCCTGGGGATTAGAGACATGTGCAGACAGAATGAAGCTTTTATCATGAAGCTCTGTTGGCAGATCCTGAACTACACGGACAAGCTGTGGGTCCAAGTTCTAAGAGGAAAATATGGTTGGGATCAGCAGAATGGGCCGATAACAAAAAGAAATGCGTCACCAACCTGGAGGGGTATTTGCTCTGTTTGGGACAGGTTTAAGAAGGGCGTGGGAGTTAAAGTGGGCAATGGTGCTTCTGCTTCTTTTTGGTTTGATAACTGGTCTGAGATTAATAGACCGTTGATTGAGCTTATTCCTGGGAGGGAGGGTTTCATCGATAGGAATGAAAAAGTTATCGAATATGTAAATCCTTGGGGAGATTGGGATATTCCCAAGATGAGTAACTGGTTCAATTATCAGATCATTCAAACTATTATTCGTGCTAACCCTCCAGGGGAAGACAGGGGTGTTGATAGATATATTTGGAAGCCTTCGTCTGATGGTTGTTTCTCTGTGAGTTCGGCATACCGCTTTATTACTGCAGGTACTTCTAGCTCAGGTGCATCAATCTGGAGGACACTTTGGAGGTGGCAGATACCTGAGAAGATTAAATCTTTTATGTGGTTAGCAGCTCATGGTAACGTGCATACAGCGCAGCTCATGGTAACGTGCATACAGCGCAGCTCAGGACTAGGAGGGGAATCTCAGATGATGCAACTTGCCCTTTTCAATGTGATCAGGATGAGGATGTCATGCATCTTCTGAGAGATTGTGCCAATGCTCGGGAGAGATGGATTTCCATTGTAACGACCCCTCTTAATTACCATATAATTAATTTCCAAACCAAGTAAGATATTAAATATCACATAATACAACATATTAGGGGGTTCCGTCCACAGTACAAATCCCAATATGCAGCGTAAAACCAAAAAGACCCTTAAGTTTGGCAATATACATTATACTCATATAACCAAACGAAACATACGATTGATATCAAATCAAGTCTCGTTTGCCTTCCCCTTGGTAACACCACCTGAACCCTCGCCTGAAAAAAATTTAAAATATTGATAGGGTGAGTCATACGGACTCCGTAACCACAATTCCACTTTAACAAATATGCAGGGAATGATTATAATATAATTAAGCGGGCAAAATTATATATCCATATAACATAAGATTCAATCTTCCAAAAACATTATTATTTCAAGAAAACCATTCAATATGCATAAAACTCCCTCAACCATCCTTATAACCTCCTTAACCGCTGACAGAACCCATGAGCTATAACATATAATAGGATTAGTCTCTTTGACAAGACTGCACCAAGCTCTCCAATAATGAGGTGTAACCCGGCCAAAGGCAACAGAACTCATATCGGATCATGGGTTCCCTTTCCGTCACAATGGAAAGGTGTCACCTACCCTTGAGCTGACCCTTAACCCGGCCAAAGGAAAGGGTGATACCAAGGGTCCTGAATGCCAAAGCCATTCACTGTGCACACGGTGGTGGCTATACCACGTGGTATAAAAGAATCAAACCTCCTCAATCACAACACCACATCCACATCTCAACATCACAATCTTCAATATCAATAATTTATTCATATATTTTATTTAATGCCATACCTCATCAATCATTCAAATAAATCATTCATGCCCACTTAACTAAAAATTACTAAAAACATGATTAATACTATCATTGTACATTTTTCATATATAAATTACTAACATATTTATAGCAGTTAAAAATACCAACATACGTATATAATCATTTCAACAAGCATACATGATAAATTGGAAAGTGGTTACCTCAAATTCTTGACACAACTAAACTTGAGAATTTAACTCCAACAAGCCAAAATCAAATTCACTCTACAATAAATATATATATTTACATGTTAATATAATTTATAATAATTGTTAACTATTACAAAATAGCAAATAATAATCCCCATAATTAACTCAAATTTCTTAAAAATAACAAAAATTTATCTATTCCTCAAATTCCTTTTAAAATCAAAATTTCTTAACTCTATTTCACAATAAAATATTTAATAACCATAATTCTCTAACTATAATATCAAATCATATTTTATAATTTCACATAATTCAAAATCTGCAAAACTAAACCGATTAAAATTTCAATAATACTTCCAATAACTCAAATAAATTGTTTATTCCAAATTTAATCGGTCAAAAACGTTTTTAAAGCACAATTTATTATTTATTTAAGAAGAAATTAATTATAAAATCATACAATAATCAAATGGTAAATCTAAACCGATTAAAATCAGCTATTATTTATTCTCTACATATCTATAACCATCTTTTGTAAAAACTCAAATTCTCCCAAAATCCTAACCCCAAATTTCTCGTTAATCAATATAATATTACTATCAATACGAAGATCAAAATACGTAGAACAACTTTTATGAAGGAAGTTTATTAAGAAAACGTAATTTTAAGTACCAAAATTAACTGCTAAAATCAGAACCTTACCTGTTAAAATTTCGTTCGCTCCGCTCGCCTGCTCGTGAAGCGTAATGAAAATGATGAAGGGAAAGGGTATTAATAATACCCTCCCTCACGTTTTTCCTTCCAGCGGGCCCCATGTGTTTTTTTTATTTTATTTATTTTATCAAGCGGGTCCCACATGTTTTTTTTTTCTTTCTTTTCTTTTCCCCTACCGACAGGTTTTTTTTTTATTTATAATATTACAACTCTACCCACCTAAATAGAATTTTGTCCCCAAAATTCACAACAATCAAAAGAAACAATCACAACACAAGATTCTTACATAATATACAAGCGTACCTAAACAAACAAATTAGGGAAATCACGTCGCATTCGCTCTTCAGTTTCCCAAGTAGCATCCCCAGGAGACATACCCTTCCAGAAAACTTTTAGAAGACGGATTGTTCTGTTCCGCAATTGCTTATCTTTTACATCTAAAATCCTTTCTGGTCCGGGCTCATAAGTCAAATTTTCCCTTAACTCAACTTCTTCAGGCTCAATCACATGGGAAGGATCCGGATGATATTTCTTAAGCTGTGACACATGAAACACATTATGCACATTTGACAAATGTGGCGGCAAGGCGATTCGATAGGCAACTAATCCAATTCGCTCCAATATCTCGTAGGGTCCAATGAAACGAGGAGTTAACTTTTTGGCTTTAATGGATCTGCCAATACCAGTCACTGGTGTAACCTTAAGGAACACGTGGTCACCCACTTCAAACTCTAAAGGTCTACGCCGCCTATCCGCATAGCTCTTTTGTCTGCTCTGAGCGGTCAACAACTTTTGGCGAATCATCTCAATTTTCTTAGTAGTTTCATCCACAAAGTCCGGTCCAATCACGGTTCTTTCGCTTAATTCAGTCCAACAAAGAGGCGATCTACATTTTCTTCCATATAATGCCTCGAAAGGAGCCATCTGAATGCTTAAATGGTAACTATTGTTGTAAGCAAATTCTGCTAAAGGCAGGTGAGAATCCCAATTACCAGGTAGCTCAATTGCGCAAGCTCTCAACATATCCTCAAGAGTTTGAATCGTTCTCTCAGTTTGACCATCAGTCTACGGATGATAAGCTGTACTGAACTTCAGCCTAGTCCCCATGGCCTCCTGTAACGCTTTCCAGAAATTTGACGTGAACCTTGGATCGCGGTCTGACACAATTTCTACAGGCACACCATGCAACCTAACAATCCAATCCACATACAACTGGGCTAGCTTCTGCAAACTATACCCAATATGGATCGGCAAGAAATGAGCTGACTTCGTCAATCTGTCTACAATGACCCATATGGCATTATGATGCGTAGTATTAGGCAATCCCACTACAAAATCCATGGAAATGCTGTCCCACTTCCACTGAGGAATCTGTAAAGGTTGAAGTAGCCCTGAAGGTTTTTGATGCTCAATCTTCACTTTCTGACAAGTCAAACACCTCATTACGAAGTCTGTCACATCTTGTTTCATATTAGGCCACCAATAATTTCGCTTTAAATCATTGTACATCTTAGTGATCCCCGGATGAATAGTGTATTTGCTTCGATGCGCTTCTTCTAAAATACAAGTCTTAGATATTTCATCATTCGGGACGCAAACCTTCCCTTTAAATCTCAAAATACCATCACTACCAACATCAAAATCATTGACTCTTCCTTCCTCTAATTCTTCCTTAATTTTCAAAAGATATTCATCCTCCAACTGAGCCATCTTTATCTCCTTCCAAAATTCATTCTCAATTTGTACTGATTGCATCATAACTTTACTGACTTGCACATTTATGTCCTTCAACCTTTCTAACCAGTGGTTCTCATAAAGACTCAAGTGAAATACATGAACAGCTTTTCTGCTTAAAGCGTCTGCAACAACGTTGGCTTTACCGGGATGATACTTTAGTTCGAAATCATAATCTTTTAGAAATTCCATCCACCTCCTCTGCCTATTGTTAAGCTCCTTCTGATCCACCAGATACTTTAAACTCTTATGATCAGTAAAAATTTCAAATCTTGAACCATAGAGATAGTGCCTCCAGATCTTCAGTGCAAAAACAACTGCTGCCAATTCTAAGTCATGGGTCGGATAATTCTCTTCATGTGGCCTCAATTGTCTGGAAGCATAAGCAACAACTTTTCCTTCTTGCATCAATACGCATCCCAGACCCTTCAACGAAGCATCAGTATACAAAGTATAGGATAATGCAGGATTAGGAATAACTAACACTGGTGCAGAAGTCAACTTCCTCTTCAACTCTTGAAAGGCGGTTTCGCACTTACTTGTCCAAATAAAAGGTTGATCCTTCCTGGTTAGCTTAGTTAATGGTATTGCTAACTGAGAAAAACCTTGTATAAACCTTCTGTAGTATCCAGCTAATCCCAAGAAACTTCTAATTTCAGTCACAGACTTTGGTTGTTCCCACTGAAGAACTGCATCAACTTTGGTAGGGTCCACTGCAACCCCTTTAGCTGAAATTACATGGCCAAGGAACTTTACCTCTTTAAGCCAAAATTCGCATTTGTTCAATTTTGCATAAAGCCTGTGCTCTCTCAACACTTGCAACACTGTTCTAAGATGCTCTCGGTGTTCCTCTTCGTTTCGAGAGTAGATGAGAATATCATCTATGAAAACCACCACAAACTTATCTAAATATGGTCTGAATATCCGGTTCATATAGTCCATGAATACCGCTGGAGCATTAGTTAACCCAAACGGCATTACTAGAAACTCATAATGACCGTATCGTGTACGAAAGGCCGTCTTAGAGACATCCTCTGCTTTAACTCTTAATTGATGATATCCTGACCTTAAATCAATTTTGGAGAATATCGTTGACCCTACAAGTTGATCTAGCAAGTCATCAATCCTTGGAAGAGGATATTTGTTCTTGATGGTGACTTTGTTTAGTTGACAGTAGTCAATGCACAACCGCAAGGTCCCATCCTTCTTTTTCACGAATAGAACAGGTGATCCCCATGGTGATACACTTGGTCTGATAAATCCCTTCTCAAGTAGTTCTTCTAGTTGCTTCTTCAATTCTGCTAATTCTGCTGGAGCCATTCGATAAGGGGCCTTTGAGATAGGGTCTGTACCAGGCACCACATCAATCGAAAATTCTACTTCTCGCTCAGGGGGTAATCCTGACATTTCCTTTGGAAAAACCTCAAGAAACTCTTTCACTATTTCAATTCTATCAATCCCTTCCTCTATCTCAGCTTGAACAGAGAAGAAAACCATATAGGCTTGACATCCCTGTTTGATACAACTTTCAACTTGAACAGCTGATAACAATAGAGAGCCACTAGATACCTCTCTAGACGCAGAATACACAGGTAAAGAAATAGTTTTTGCTCTACACTAGAGTATGGCACCATTGGCTGTAAGCCAATCCATGCCCACAATTACATCAAGTCCCTTAAGGGGTAAACAAATAAGATCAATTTTTGTCTTACGACTCTCAAACTCCAATGCAAGATTCATACATGCATTAGAAGTTTTTACAGAAGATCCAGCAGGTGTTGATACATTTACATCGAAAGGTAACTCAGAAACATCTAAGTTTAGTCTCTTAGCACAATCAAAAGCTATAAAGGAGTGTGTAGCGCCGGAGTCAAACAATGCAAGAATATCATCATTTTGCAATTTAATTTTACCTCTAATGAGATTAGGTGAAGTACCCGCCTCCTCTTGTGTCAAAGCAAAGACTCGTCCTGGCATAATAGGTCTGGAGACTTGTGAGGTCTGCCTGCCTTCTGGACAGAAGCGAGAGATGTGTCCTATCTTACCGCAAGTGAAACAAGTCAAATTGCCTTGTGGACAAAAACGAGAGGTGTGCCCCACCTTACCACAAGCATAGCAGGTCAAACAATTTCCCTGATGATACCTTCCACATTTCGAACAAACTGGAGTCCTAGCAGTACTAGGCACAGGGGCAGTAGAGCTTCTATAAGATGATTGACTTCTCCCACCTTGACTCCTCTGAGCTTGAGTCCTCGAACCTGATCCACTCTGAAATGATCCCATCGGTTGCTTGTTCTTCTTTTCTGGGTATCCAGAGTTTCCAAAACTATAATTACTCCTCTTGTTAAAACCCCCAGTAGG
The DNA here is from genome assembly GCA_963210345.1 of Inga oerstediana. Classification (NCBI taxonomy): domain Eukaryota; kingdom Viridiplantae; phylum Streptophyta; class Magnoliopsida; order Fabales; family Fabaceae; genus Inga; species Inga oerstediana. Next base: position 13,300,369 of record OY723403.1, on the reverse strand, counting down.
ACCAGTATAAGATGAAATTCTGCCCTGTGGATCCCTCCTCAGCTCGAGCTCATAACTATAACCTCGTATCTCTGCATCCAAGAGACGAAGACGTGTACACATATCCTCAAAAGAAGTAATCCGTAGAGGTATCAGCTGTCTTTTAAACTCTGGGCGTGCCTTCTGTAGCAGCCTATCTGCCATCCACGCTTCATTCTTTTGTGATTTACCATCAACAGTGTACTTAACGAGCTCCAGAAATTGTGCAATGAAAGAGTCCATATCCAGGTCACCTTGTTGAAAATTATAAAACTCAGTCTCCTTAAGTGACTGTAAAGCTGCAGGAAAGTAGTGCTGACTGAACATCACCTTGAACTCGTTCCAGCTCGGAATGGTCCCATCTGTAGGCTTCACACTTTTCCACCACATCTTTGCATTATCTACTAATAACACCACTGCTATTATTACCTTTTGTCTTTCATCACATTCAACTACAGAGAAAATAGTCTCTAATCGATCAATCCAGCCTTCGCTAACTTTTGGATTAAACTTGCCATCAAAGGTTTGGGGTGAGAATTTATGCACCTCTTTCCACACTTTAGTGATAGAAACTCCATTATACTCCTCTTTAGATCTGTTATCCCTTGTCTCCACAGTAGTATTATGGCCACTACTAGAATGATGACCATTGTGAGCTCCAGTATCCTCAAACCCACTTTCATGAATAGAGTGCCCGTCTTCCTGATCTTTCCCTTTATTTAATTCCTCCTCATGCCTTTGCACCATTTGACCAAGCCCACGTACTGTGGTCAACAGCTCTCGTAAAATGTCATTAGTATCTTGTGGTCCTATAGGTTGACCATGATCAACTCGGTCTCCAACTGAGTGCGTTTTACTCGTATCTCCCATTTCTATTCTCCTACAAGGAGAAAAACTAATTGGTCAAACAAAAAGGGAAAAGCACATGAGTAACTAATGTATATTGCCGATAAAACTATATGCAAGAATAAAAAATACCAGAGAACCTTGAAACTCAAAGCTCTGATACCAAAAATGTAACGACCCCTCTTAATTACCATATAATTAATTTCCAAACCAAGTAAGATATTAAATATCACATAATACAACATATTAGGGGGTTCCGTCCACAGTACAAATCCCAATATGCAGCGTAAAACCAAAAAGACCCTTAAGTTTGGCAATATACATTATACTCATATAACCAAACGAAACATACGATTGATATCAAATCAAGTCTCGTTTGCCTTCCCCTTGGTAACACCACCTGAACCCTCGCCTGAAAAAAATTTAAAATATTGATAGGATGAGTCATACGGACTCCGTAACCACAATTCCACTTTAACAAATATGCAGGGAATGATTATAATATAATTAAGCGGGCAAAATTATATATCCATATAACATAAGGTTCAATCTTCCAAAAACATTATTATTTCAAGAAAACCATTCAATATGCATAAAACTCCCTCAACCATCCTTATAACCTCCTTAACCGCTGACAGAACCCATGAGCTATAACATATAATAGGATTAGTCTCTTTGACAAGACTGCACCAAGCTCTCCAATAATGAGGTGTAACCCGGCCAAAGGCAACAGAACTCATATCGGATCATGGGTTCCCTTTCCGTCACAATGGAAAGGTGTCACCTACCCTTGAGCTGACCCTTAACCCGGCCAAAGGAAAGGGTGATACCAAGGGTCCTGAATGCCAAAGCCATTCACTGTGCACACGGTGGTGGCTATACCACGTGGTATAAAAGAATCAAACCTCCTCAATCACAACACCACATCCACATCTCAACATCACAATCTTCAATATCAATAATTTATTCATATCTATAACCATCTTTTGTAAAAACTCAAATTCTCCCAAAATCCTAACCCCAAATTTCTCGTTAATCAATATAATATTACTATCAATACGAAGATCAAAATACGTAGAACAACTTTTATGAAGGAAGTTTATTAAGAAAACGTAATTTTAAGTACCAAAATTAACTGCTAAAATCAGAACCTTACCTGTTAAAATTTCGTTCGCTCCGCTCGCCTGCTCATGAAGCGTAATGAAAATGATGAAGGGAAAGGGTATTAATAATACCCTCCCTCACGTTTTTCCTTCCAGCGGGCCCCATGTGTTTTTTTTATTTTATTTATTTTATCAAGCGGGTCCCACATGTTTTTTTTTCTTTCTTTTCTTTTCCCCTACTGACAGTTTTTTTTTTTTAATAATATTACATCCATTGTTAAGCCAGGTATGTGGAATATGTTTACTAATTTGCAGGGGCCTGAGTGGATAGAATGGAACATCAAGCATGAGGCGGGACGTGATTTCACAAAGAAGATCAGCTGGGCAACTTTATTCGGATATGTGTGCTGGGATATTTGGGTGGACAGATGCCAGAAGCTGTTCGGAGAAGAAACCAACGTGGATCATCGGGATGCTCAATCAAGTCTTTTTCGAGCAAGCTAGGATATGGAATTGAGTGCTCATTGCAATTTTTATGCTCGAGCGGCTGATGGGGCTTCGGATCAGCTACCAAGGAAGCAGGGGTTCTACAGACTAGAAGCAGACAGATCGGTTCTGGAGTCAGGACAGAGTGCAAGTGCGGGAGTGATTAAGGATGAGGATGGAGGCTGGGTGAGCGGATACATGTGCAGACTTTCACAGGTTCCTCCAGTTATTGCTGAGGTTATAGCTATCATCCAGGGTCTCCAAATATGCTGGAATGGAGATATCAGAAGGATAATTGTTTGCACCGATTGTGTTGAAGCTGTAAATTTGATTACTAGAGGATGTGATCCTAGGTATCCCTTTAGAGATGTTATTGATGAGGCAAGGTTATGGATGGCTAGAGAGTGGCAGGTCATGCTTATTCATATCTCTAGAAACCTAAATGTTCATGCTGATTATTTAGCATCGTTAGCTCATGGTAGTATGGTTAGTTTTGTTACCTTTGATCATCCACCTCCCCCGCTTGGGATAGGCGGTGGCTGATGAGAGTGTTTTGATTGTGCCTCTTTTGGAGGCGGCTTTGGATTAATCTGTAATGGATTAATGTATTCCAGTGTTTTATTCAAAAAAAAAAAAAAAAAGACCCCATAGGTGTGTTTGTTATTCACCCACACTAGGCTGGATACCCCACCGAATGCCATAATAAATCTCCTTTAACAGAAATATATAGTGCAATGTCTTTTGAAGTTATATGATTGCTTAATCAATCAATGAATCATCTTATGAGGAAATTATGAAACGAAGGAAATTGAAGAAATAAAGAAATATTTTCTATTGTTGCATGTTAATATAAATATGGGAAAAGAATCAATATCAGGAAATAATTAGTAATAATGACTGTTTATACTTAGATAAAAATGATCCCTGGATACTTGATGGAAATGATCTGACCCGTGTTTTTGTAAACAGGGTATTATTAGTTTTCATATGCAAAGTTGATGATTGATTGGTGATGATCGATTGCTTGATTAATTTGTTAACGGTTTTAAAAGAAAAAAAATGTGAGACCCAATAATATTTTTATTTTGTGAAAGACACAAGAAATGTTTGACGGGAAAAGCCCAACAAATAGATCCATAATAACCCTGTGGCCCATGGGCAGCCCATGGAAAGACCCAATGACCCAATCCGTGCGACCGAGCTGATTCTGCGTCTGACGATGCCCGCTGATTGGAGAAGGAAGAAGAACATGGATTTGTCGCATTATAAAGTTCGTGCGAGTCTTCCTACTCAAAACCATAGCCCCGAACTTTGCTTTGGGAGCTCTGTAATAGAAAACGAAACAGACAGCTTACGCCAAGCTGGTGGCCTACTTCCCATCAAGGGAAATGGGTGAAAGCAAGAGAAAACGTGGACGAAAGACCAAAGTCGCGGACGATGAAATCGGGGCGGAAGAGGAATGCAACGGCAAAGCTACCACGTCAATCACCGGCGGAACGTCTGATCCCAGTAACCCTGACAACTCACGTCGTGGTCCCGGACGCCCCAAAAAGACCAACCGCAAGGAAAATTCCCAACTCAATATCGTGGTATCACCGGAACGGAGAAGTTCAAGACTTGCCCAGCAGAACGGAGATTCTGAACCCCAGGGTTTGGTTGCAGAATCGCCATTAACACCCACGTGGGAGAACGTGGTCAAGGTGATGCCTTCCATGGATGCTGTGGTGAAGGTTTTTTGTGTGCACACCGAGCCGAATTTCTCGCTACCGTGGCAGAGGAAAAGGCAGTACAGTTCCAGCAGTAGTGGGTTTGTTATTGCAGGAAGGAGGGTATTAACGAATGCGCATTCCGTGGAGCATCACACCCAGGTCAAGCTCAAGAAACGTGGTTCTGATACTAAATACTTAGCAACAGTGCTGGCAATCGGAACTGAGTGCGATATTGGTATTAACACTTTTCTTCGTAATTGATTTACTTTATTTTGTTCAGTAAAAAAATTTTAAGATCAAAAGCTGGATTTTTGTCTTTAATCATGAAATTGCACCTCAAGAAACTTGATCACTTTGATAGCATGAATCTATTGTGTTTGAAACTTGAGCGCACTCTCTATCCAGACAGACTGCTTAGTAAATGGGTTGGTTACCTTGAGCGTGTCTTCCCTGGTGTAATAATTTACACACTAGATATTGCTTTGTCCTCTGAAACCTACAACGGTGTGTGTGTGTGTGTTAATTACATCGCGCATTGCTTGTTTCGAACTTTCGATGACTAAATGAGAGTGATAGGGCCTCAAATCCTCAAAGAGGGGTTTCTTAGAGGCTTTTATAATTTCACAACTTGCGTGCATACCAGATTCTGGATTCATAGATAGTTGGAATGGAATGGAATTGAAAGACTTACAGTAGTAATTGAAAAATGAATGGCTGGCAGTCATTTCTTGCTATGATAGGTTGATTGGGTGGGTTTGGGATATCATAGAATTTCTGCATGTCACTTTCCATTCCATTTACTTTCAGTCTACCTTTGGAGCATGGCCAGAAAAAGGTCTACCTTTTGGAGGCAAAGGAGTATGCAGTCCCAGTGAATATCTTGCAGAAGATAATGCACTTTTACAAAAAAACTTGATTGTTTGGGAAAGCCTTCACTCTACATAGGAGTTGTATGTCTTACGAGTCATATCCTGCCAATATGGGACTCATGCTCCAAGATCAAACCTGGTCGGAAAGACCAGATCCTGCGCAGCAGGGGACACAAACTGTGGTCATATACGTCTGGATGAGGAGGATAACCAACTTCTAATAGCAAGGTTGATAAGGGGAAAGAGGCAAGGAATTTCACTCCCCGTAGACATGGGAATCAGATTGAACCCTCTGCTGTACTGTGCAGTTGACAATATGTTTTTTTTTCAAAAAAGCTGCCTGTTCCCTCTCTGGGCGCACATCGTGGATTCTACATCCTAGAGGATCTAAGCTCGTTAGGAATCATGCTCGGGCATGATTAATTGCCATTCTATCTCATTCTATCCCATACTTTCGAGTGTCTGGAAAGTCTCAACTATATTTCATTTATTTGTTTTCTTCTAATAGCTTAATTAGATGGTAGTTTACCATGTCTGTGCCCGAACAAATCATTTATCATGCTAATTTCCTTTGGATTTGGATGACAATTCAGCTATGTTGACGGTGAGTGATGATGAATTCTGGGATGGAGTTTCACCTGTGGAGTTTGGAAATTTACCTGCACTGCAGGATGCAGTGACTGTTGTGGGCTATCCAATTGGAGGTGACACAATCTCTGTAACTAGTGGTGTTGTGTCACGAATTGAGATCCTCTCTTATGTCCACGGTTCAACTGAACTTCTGGGACTGCAGGTTTGGATTGTCAGAGTGTTTTGGCATATTAAGTCTCTACTCCTCAAGTTATTCGTTTACAGATGATATTAATTGATGACCTTTCTGGTGCCCTTGCATTTTCACAGATAGATGCAGCAATAAACTCTGGAAACTCTGGGGGGCCTGCTTTCAACGATAAGGGACAATGTGTCGGAATTGCCTTTCAGTCTCTTAAAAATGAAGATGTGGAGAATATAGGATATGTAATACCCACTCCTGTCATTCAACATTTTATTCATGATTATGAAAGGAATGGAGCATATACAGGTATGCATGGGGAGCATATACCCACCCCTGGCATTTTTTTGTTTGAGTCATCCTCTCCCGTCTGAAAACACTATTACATAGTGAACTTAAACGGGGAAAATTACTTGAATTTTGTTTTGAAATCATTTTTGGTGTGCTTCCTTTGGTGCTTGATTGATGTTTCCAATTATGTTTTCTTGTTATTGTATGTTTGATGGGATGGTTTCAGCACTAATCTAACTCTATATTTGGTGTCATGCTTTACAGGTTTTCCAATTCTTGGAGTTGAGTGGCAGAAGATGGAAAATCCTGATCTGCGAATGTCAATGGGGATGGAACCAGATCAGAAAGGTGTGCGCATAAGAAGAATTGAACCCACAGCTGCAGGATCCCATGTTTTGAAGCCGTCTGATGTCATTCTTAGCTTTGATGGTGTCAATATTGCCAATGATGGAACAGGTAATGACCTAGTTTTCTACTGTATACTAACCCATATGCTACTCGTCCATGCTAACTCATGTACCATTTTATGTGTAATGCTCCCTCCGGTCCTAAATATAAGACAGTTGACTTTTTTGGAGAGATTAAGGAAGCTAATTATTAAATACTTTAGAGTATTTATATTTTTATTTTTTCTCTCCAAACTAATTAGTTAGACTAATAAACTGCAATATAATCTAAGGATACATAAAATATGATATGATTAAGTAACTTATTTAACTTCCTTAATCTCTCCAAAAAAAGTCAACTTTGTCTTATAATTAGGACCGGAAGTAGTAATTTTTAACTTAGGTTAGTTTAAGTGGGTTCAGAGGAAGAGTGATTCATTCAACTGGGTTTAGGTCAGGGAAGGAGTTCATGAAAAGTCCCATGTCACTTGGCTGAACAAACAGAAAGGATTCTGATCCTATAAAAGGGAAGGCAAGGGGCGTGTAGGAGTATAATAATTGATAACATGGGCCAGGTCTGGGTTGAATAAAGTCCAATGCCCAGAGCTTATTACTTTAGCAACCAGGGCTGTTCAGTTTTAGTGGTTATTCTAGTTTTTTACTGACTTTTTGCTAGGCTAGTTTTGGCTATGTTTGATCGGACATGGCACTGGTTCACTAGTTTTTCAGTTGAATTGCCTAGTGAGATCCAGTTTTTTAAACATTGTTTTTTATATGGACAACTAATTCGGGAAATAGAATGGATGCCAAGTAGCATGCATGGGACTTGCAAGTGATTCCATGCGAGACTTAGTTTGCCATGAGTGAGATCTGTGCATGTAGATGAGTTAAAAAACTAGTTTTTATATGTACTTATATGTTTATACATATTTTAAAAAGCAGTTCATTTTCAGTTTATTAATAATCTTATCCCTGCATGGTGAATTCCCACTTGATTACCAGTTCGGTTTTGAAAATATTACCCATGATTTCTAACAGTTATTGTGCTTGTTTGAGATCACGTTTATGACTCTCAAAAGTGCTTATTTATGTAAATTGAGATAAAGCTCTTCTTACATACTTACCTTATATATAGTAAATCATGATTGAAAAGCTGTTTTTAAAGACTCCAATCACAATTTCAAACAAGATCATTGCTAATCTTGGGTCGTTTTTAACCTTTAATGGGAATTCAATTCTAAAAGTATATGAAAAATTTGAACCAACCTCTGCTTTTATCAGATTAGTGGGTGTCCTATGCATTTTCACAATGCTTGAGATGAGCTATACCATTCATGATTTGTGACTTGTGCGGCTCCCTATACTTTTATGCTTTAATTGAAACTTAATATTGATTATTGTTGCTGCAAATTGGGATTCATTTCAAATAGTTCTCCACATAAGGGAATCCGTTGACACCATTATAGTTTCATACTGCTATGTGATGTTAACATGGGTTGATTGTGAGGAAATCACATATCTCCACTTTGTAAACATCTAGCAGGAATTTTGTTATGAATATCACTAATTTGTATTATTGCGTTATCCTAGTTCAGTAATAATGCAAACATGTTTTGGAAATTCTTGATATCTTGTTTCTTAGGTGTCAGGACTAACATCTATTTTGGGGATATATTTTTAGTTCCTTTCAGGCATGGGGAGCGCATTGGTTTCAGTTATCTTGTTTCTCAAAAATACACTGGAGACACAGCTCTTGTAAAGGTTCTCCGTCATTCGAAGATGCTTGAATTTAACGTAAAACTATCAACGCATAAGCGGCTTATCCCTGCACACATCAAAGGCAGGCCTCCTTCTTACTACATCATTGCTGGATTTGTTTTTACTTCTGTTTCTGTGCCTTATTTACGTTCTGAGGTAAGTAGCTATCTGCAATCTTTTTACCCCCTTTTGTTTGTTTGTGTGTGTGTGTGTGGCCATGTGCAAATTTCGATCTAGTGAATGTTGTGATTGCTTTTCCATGTAAACTATGCATGCATGCAGCAATGCAAGCGCGCACACTGTTTTTGGCTTTTTTCTATTTGAGAATTTGATTCCAATGATATTTTAGTTTCTTGTCACAAGTTGTACATAGCAAAAAGTATTTTATGCTTAAATCCATTTTTTTCTACCGTTGCTGATCTTTTGCTTTCACCTTTTAGTATGGAAAGGATTATGAATTTGATGCTCCAGTCAAGCTTCTGGACAAGCATCTACATGCGATGGCGCAATCTGTTGATGAACAGCTGGTGCTCGTTTCTCAGGTTTTCTGCTCTGTCTGCCAATAGATACATCTGTGTCTGTTACATTTAGTACTTGAATCTTCTCATGCTTGAAATTTAAATATTGTTCTAGGTTCTTGTGGCTGACATGAACATTGGATACGAGGATATTGTTAACACTCAGGTAAGGGAACTTGTCACAAACCGCTATCCAGTGAGTTAATTTGTGGTATAACTTTAACTTGGATGTCCTTGAAAATTTGTTCCATCCATGTATTTAGGTGCTTGCTTTCAATGATAAGCCTGTGAAGAATTTGAAGAGTTTGGCCAGTATGGTTGAGAGCTGTGATGATGAATATATGAAGTTTAATCTGGAATATGAACAGGTAAATATGATTGTTGCATTCTTTGTTTTATATTTGTTAAAATTCTAACTTTTTGAAGTTATCGAACACATTGTTTATACTTTATATTGAAGAATTGTTCTCAACGCCTTAGTAAATGCTTATAATAATATTTATATAAGCAATTGATGAGCTGCTACTGTAACTTGTTCAATATATCACAATGTTTGCAGATAGTGGTGCTAAAGACCAGCACTGCCAAGGCAACAACTTCAGATATTCTCACAACACATTGCATTCCATCTGCAATGTCTGAAGATCTTAGGACTTGATCGGAAAATTTTTTGAATTTGATATTATTTCTTGCTGTGGCTGCCGCCGGAGCGAGCTCATCTTTTTCGCTGGTCATTCAGCACAGAGAGATTCTGACATTGGTGTGCGCGCCCAGGGAGGGAGGGAGGGAGGGAGAGATTCGTTGGTTGGGGAGTGGCATCATAATGCTTTTTGATGCATGAAGCCTTGGTCCCATTTGGGAGTTGAGGTGTTATGTATTTGTGTGATGGACCCCTTAAGCACACAAGATGATTATTATCTTCAAAAAAGAATGGGGGAGCCTAGTACTAAGTTGCCATTCCTGTATGTGAAATCATGTTACATTCATTAAAATTCTTGAGTCATAACTCGTATTTTTGTTTTGCAAGGAGAGGCATGTCCTTTTGGCCTAAAAAAAGAGAGGCATGTCCTAGTTTTACAAAGAATATTACTGTTGCTAAAAAAAATATACTACTCCCTTTTGATCTTTAATGTAAGATCTATTTACTTATTTTGATTAGATTAAAGAAGTTAGTTAAAGTATTTGACATGACATGTTTTTTTCCCTAAAACTCTCTTAATTTTTCCCCTTAATTCCTTTTATATGATTATATTTGAAAGGATATCAATAGAAGTAAATTAAGTATGTGTTCGGATTAGTTTTTAGAGAATAACTTTTACAATTTATGAGGTAAGTATGTGAGAGGAGTTTTTTATCGATTTGTGGAAAAGTGTTTCTAAAATCATGGTTTCAAAAATTAGAAATTGCCTTTCTTTCAAAGGGAATTGGTTGTTAATATTTTTTAGGAAAATTATAGTCAGGTCCTAAACAAAAGAAAAAATCAAAAAATAGTTTATTGAAATTTTAAAATAAAAAAATGATTCCATTAATAAAATCAGGGCTCCATTAACGAATTCTTAAGGCTATTTTTTCATTTTAAAATTTTAAAGTATTGGTTTTTTTATTTTTTCTCTTACTTACTACCTTCCTTTTAAGTTTTCGCCTTTTTTCCCCAATTGGAGCAAGAGTGTGGCCAGGTCGGTAGTACTCCTGAAGTCCTGATCCTTTTTTATAAATTTTAAATAATTATTTTATGTTAATTAAAAAAGTTAGCTAAAATTATTTTTTGAAAATTTTTAAAACTACTCTCCATAAAAATCATTGAACAGAAGAGTTAATTAATATGCAGAGTCAACATAAAATTTTTTTAAAATATGCAGAGTGAATTGTAATAAAGGATAATAAGTATATACAAGTATTTGTTGTTGTAATCGCTTATCCCACACCTTATCATAAACCAAGGTTCCAGGCATAGCCATCAAAAGCCCCAAAAAAAAAAAAGGATAAAGATAAAAAATCGATGAGGATCCAAACACCTGCAAATAGCCTGAAAGAAGCAGAGAAGAAATGCTCGTGGATGCTGAAAATTCCAATTCGATTAGGGAGGTTTTTCTTCTTTGTCGTTGCTAGGTCTCCAAAAGTTCCATTTCCTCAAAAGTCGAGATCTGTAATGTTCTGTCGACCCTAGAAGGTTTGGTACTCTGAGGATGACTTGTTTCTATAGGCAGAAAAATGCCAGATTGTTCATGAATGACAGCTCCAGAAAGGTTGCTCCTTCCTCTAGAAAGTTGAACTGGTAATTCTGGCTCCTTTCTGATGGATAACCGTTTCTCAAGAAGCATTTTGTGTGTTTTCAGTTTTCCCAATGAGCAGCCTACTGTGACACCACCTCACCTTCAATGTTAAATAGGACTCACAAAACATAATTTTATGAACACAATCTCATTCATTCTCTGAAGGGTTAAGAATATACAATTTAGGCGTATGAAACAACACAACGGGCCCTCAGCCGGCTGTATTATACTATGCTGTTCTTTAACTACACTTGTATTCTTAATGTCTTCTAAGATTTTAAGAGCTATGACCAGTTTGTATTCCCCTTCTATGCATTTGCATGCATTTTCTTCTCAGCTCTCTCAGTGTCATAGCCTTGCAGGAGTGGAACATTCTCTGCATTTGGTGATTCCACTCTACCATCATTTTTATCCACCTCCTCTGTTGATTTTCCCCACATTACTGTATAAAACCCGATCGATATTATCGTGGCTCCAATTACACTACAAAACAAAGCAGACAGGGTTGAGCAAATCAACAGCTCAATGAATCATTTTAATTGCATATATAGTTCCTTTTGTGCTACCACAATATGTCGGGACTTATTTGGTTATCTCATTTGTGCATGAACGTGTGCTTGTCATGTTATAAACCAGTGGAAATGCAAATAATGGATACACTCAACAGTCTCATACCTTCCAAGATATAGAGTGTCACCAAGGAAGATAACCCCCATGGCAACAGCTATGGCAATTGAGAGTGGCTTAAACATTGCTACATAGAGAGGCCCCTTTATGTGCAGTGCCCATGTGTGAATTGTATTGTTCAAGAACGACCCGAAAATTCCCTAAAAATATGAAAATTACAGCTTCCAAAAATTACTTTGGTGTAAGAATTGGTTTAATAAATTATCAATTTTTTTTTTTGGGGAATCTTACAGAACAAAGAATGGAGGCCAAAGCTGTACTGGGTCCTATCTTCCAAGCACTTGGATTTGGCTCTGTAAATATACCTACAACTGCTGCCATTATGCTTACACATAGGTTATAAAAAAAGACCACAGTTAACTCATCCGGGTAAACTCTCATGATTTGCACCTGCAGAATCAACACATTTAGAATTAAGACTACCTTCAAATGTAGCATTTTGAAGATTTCTGAAATAGAGAGAAGATATTTATACCTGGACAATGTACCAAAGTGGAACTAGTATATACTCAGCAGTGAGCAGAAGACCACCAATGGCCCAACCTCGATCCACTGATTTCAGAATGTTAAGAGGCTGATGGAGTGAAAAGGAAGGTGCATGAGCGATGATGATGGGTGGTCCTTTGTACAGAGTCACCACAAATGCCCCAGAAATCGATACTATGGTGCCCAATATCTTAGCTTGGCAGCTTTTACTTTTCAGTGCAATCGTTTCCATCCTTAATTTTGGTGGCAGTGAACACAACAAGAATGAGAACAGTCAGCAAAGCTAGTGTCTTTTGTCTGATCTATTAATTTTACTGTGATTAGTTACTCTTAACTTACAGTTTCTTTTTTGCACAGTAAATAAACGGATAGCTAGCATCTAATCATACACCGAAAGTTGTTTTTCTGATATATCCATTAAGGCTTGAAATTATTGGCGGGGATAAAACAGGAATTTTTTTCCTCATATTATGTTCCTCCTCCCTGACTGACGAGGAAAGATAATATTTAAATACTGAGACGTGATAAGGAAAGGGGAAGAAAGAAACCTGAAAATGATGGCAAGCAAGAAAGTGAAAGCTGGGACCAGATTACTTATTGCTGACGAAAGTGTGGGGGAGCTGTAACTGATGCCTGTGTACCCCACTATCTGAGATGAACACCTGCAATTCAAGCTCATCAAACAAACAAACAAATAAATAAATAAAGGACTTGAATCAAATTTAGATGAAAAGGCCTGAAAACCGCATGCATGTACCCTATGAAGCCAAGAAGGAGAATTCTGGAGAATATGGAGAAATTGAGCGGAGGAAGCTCCCTCGACCTGCAACAAAAATTAAAAAAAAAATGAAAAACAGAACATCAATAGAATAAACCATGAATCATAATTGGTTGATTCTATGCCTGCTTGCAAACAATTCATGACCTTCTGGAAAAAAAGGATAGTGGAAGGAGAACAATAGCAGCAACGGCATAAGCATAGACGACAAAGACGTGATAGCTCATGCCTTTCAAGGTTGCAGCTTTGAACAGAGTATTCAGTCCAACGTTGTTACATTCCATAGTCACCAGCGCCGCAAAAGGTAGCAGATCCTTGTAACAGTACCTCTTCGCCATCTCTCTCTCTCTCTCTCTCACTGAGACACACCTGAAGAGTAAGAAGTTCAGAGAGATGGGTTGTGTGTTTGAAGAAGCAGGGGATGAAGGATCTGCTGACAACTTACAACAAATGAAGGAAAGCAGGGAAGTGATTATAATTTGGTCATTTTGTGGCATCGTTCTCAATAGGATGCATTATTGTCCTTTTTTTAAAAAAATATTTGTTTGTTTGTGGGTGAGGTAGACCAGAATTGGAAATTATTAGATAATAAAAGACGTATCACTGGGAGAAAACGGAAATGTGATGTGAAAAGAATCTGTACGTACTAGTGCATGAATTATATAAGAAAGTAATTTGAGAAAAGTTGGAGTGGAGTGAGATCGGATTGCACAACCGATGGCCATGAGAAAACAGTTGTTTAATCTTTATTAATAAATTCGAGGTTGACATGAACAAGCAACAATTGCGTGTGACAAGTGTGAGACTCAATATAATAAAAAGCCATGCAACCCAATTTATGGAATTGTGGGACAACAGGTGCGTGCCATCCACAGTTAACGGTTAACGGTTAACGGTTAGCAACCAAATCAAGAGTCCATGAGGAGATTATTCTCATTCTTATTGAAGGAACTTAAAAGTTGCTATGAATTAAAGCAAATTGATAGCGCAAGTCACAAAAAAGGAAAGCAACACCATCGACTACTTGCCATGCAGACAAATTCTGAAAGGATAGAATCGGTGACACTTTTGATGAAGGATAACAGCTAGAGCTTACAAGGGCCCCACAAAAATGGTTGAACTGGGCTCAGCATACAGTTCAGGCCTTATAGTCTAATTTTCACAGCGAGGCAGTGAAAAGCTATGGATCCGTATTTGTCAAAATTGGCAACTAGCGAGTTGCGCGAGGACTCGTATTAATATTTTCACCCCACTCATTTCACATGCTCAAGGTTCAACGTCTATTCTGATGCATATAATAATTAGCTTATAGGAAAATTCTGGCATATATTTGACATTAATTCGATCAACTGAACTTTTTATCTCTTCCACAAACAAATAATGTAGTGCTGTGATTGCGTATTATTCCGCACCCGCAGATAATGAATCAACTGTTGAAAAGGATATACATATATATATAATTCTTTCCTATTATGAGGCCACATTTCCCTATTTTATTTGGCACATTAGAAAGATTACGTGTTGTCTGACTAGGATTCTCTCGGTTACTCTTTCCATCTGCTCCTATCCTTTGTGCTAAAAGCAAGTAGCTTTGAGGTAAAAACAAGTTAGAAAAGCCTTTTTTTTTATTATTAAAAACAATCATTTATCATTATGAATTAATTTTTCAATAGCATTAAGTATTTCAAATTAAATTTTAATACATTCAACGTTTTAAAATATTTTTTTTGTAGAACTCAATATTTAGCACTTATCACCTATAAATATTTTCTTAGTAGTACTCTATTCTGAATGCTAAAAAGATATTTCATAGTGATGTATGACTTTTTGTTTCAAAAAAACAAAAGCCTTATCTGACTTGTTTTTACCCTAAGGGTGTGTTTGGTTTGAGGGGAGGGAGGGGAGGGTAGGGTGGAGAAATTACCATTTTGGATAAAAGAAACCTAAAATTTATCCTCTCATTTTTTTAAATTTTGGTTTCCCACCCAAAATTTACTTTCTTATTCTTTTTAAATTTTAGGTTCCCACCCAAAATTTAAATTCTTTCAACCCAAAAATGTAATTTACCCACCCTCTCATTTCCTCCCTCCCCTCAAACCAAACACACCCTAAGGGTTTGTTTGGTGTGAGGGATTTGGAGAGAAAGGGAGGGGAGGAAAAATTTTTATGAGTTGAATTTTAAAATATTAAAGAAGTGGGGTAATGAAATTTTAATAAAGATAATATAAAAGATAAAAGAATAAGAAAAATTAATTAAAAATTTTTAACCCCACTTCTCTAATTTTTTTAAATTCAACACAAAAAAAGTTTCTCTCTGCCCACTTTCCCTCTCCTCTCCTCCAACCAAACAAGCCCCAAAGCTACGTAGATTTGGGGCAAAAGATGGGAGCAGATGGGAAAAATAAATGAAAGAGTCCTAATTCTATCTTGTTGGCTTCCCCCAATTTTAACAAGCAGATTAACTACTTGGGGCAACTATCTCAACACTCCTAATTTAGAAGGGATTAGAGAGTTTGATCATTAGTTTTGAAATGTTGTAATTACATGTATCCATGGAGAATTATCAGAATCCTCGGGCTAGGTTAAGTTTTTTCTTTTTTGCCAAAATAAGGAATTAATTTTTTTTCCAAACTAAGTTAAATTAAATTAAACAAACAGGGTGGTCATGATCAGTAACAGAAAATTTGTTGCCACTTGGCAGTACATGAACATGCGTGTTTTACAAGGTAACAAAATGTTCCCTTTGAAACAATGCCATCCTCTGGTATTGGACGGCACAATTCAACGCCCTTTCCTTTCAGAATCCGCATCTTGCAATCTGAAAGCTCTCTCAGTCTCTCTAGTCTCAAGCACCGGAGAGTTCCACAACTGGGCCTCAAAGAAAAAAATAAACGAAAGGGATGATTTATGAAGATTATAAAATAAAAAAATGGTTTTATTAATAATTTTATAAGCTTATATTGATAACTCGTTAACAATTTTAAGTTCCTGTATTGACAACTTCTTAAGACCATTTTTGTATTTTGTAATCTCCAATGATCATTTTTTTATTTCTTTTTTTTTTCTTGGGACCTTAGTGTAATTCTCCTTTAATTAAATCTCAAAAGACATATAATATAATGTTGACAAAAAAAAAAAGACATAATATAATAGTGTTCACAACACACACGCCGAATAATTAAAACGCACCACATAATAAATACATTATATTTAGTCAATTTCTTGACTTATCGTTTAATATGGCCTTACATAGCCAAAAAGAAATTATGATAAATAAATATTTATTATTAAAAAATAAAATATTGCACAATAATTTCCGTAAAATGTATATTAATTTACATGTTGTTGTTATGTATAACACAAGTATAGTTGACTACTTATAGTATTGAGACTTTTGCTATCTTTAATCAACCACTACCTGTTCTTTCTGCTGGCGGTGGTTGATGAGGAATTTTATCGTTTTAACCTCTTTTTTAAAAATATTTTTATAATTAATCTTCTGATGGATTAATGAATTCCAGTATTTTATTTTTTTTTAAAAAAGTACGATTGGCTATTTGAGATGACGATGAATGTTGTTGACACAAGAATTAAATATTTGAACGTACATAAACCATGTTAGTGTACCTAGCCTAGGTTGTGGACCATGTTGACACTAGCTCTTTGTACTTAGGCTTGTGTCCTTTTGAAAGTGAAAAACGACTGTGTCGGTCCATATGCAAAAAACAATTAAACCGGTTAACCCCCACCCGCAACAACTTGTTGGTGCTTACTTTCTTGTCACATTCATGACTGTCTGTAATATCCATATCTCCATACATCTGAATCTGATCTTACTTGTTGTCGTCTTCTGCCCTTCACACCAATGGTTTCCGTATTTATCGCTGGCGGCGGGTAATCCAATTCATGCAAAAGCAAAACAAATAGAGTCATGAACCATTAGATTAGATGAGCTATTATTATCTATCGTCTGCTTTATTTATTTGTATTAACAAATGATTCTTCATTTTTACACATCTTGTGCGTAATTGTTCACTAATATGTACACAACCCTCTTTATTACCATGTCGCAACAAAAGCGGGTGATCTTTTTAATCGCATTTAACCATACACCGTCAGTTTTTTTTTTTTTAACTTTAAAAAAATGATTAGAAATTCTCGACGACTGGATGAGTAAAGAACTGTGATAATTTTACCTGACATATATTTGTTCTTTCCATGCATATATCATGGGGTTAAACTCTCAATCACTCGATATAGTTATTTGTAAAATATGTGTGTTGGTTTATTACACACTAATACAAGGCCAACAATGCTATACATTACTCTTTTCGGTCTTTGATATAAGATATATTTACCTAATTTGATTAAATTAAAAAAGTTAGTTGATATAACATATATTTTTTAAAACACTCTAGTCATCTTTCTTAATTCTTTTATTCCCTCTTCTTCTTGATTATTGTTGAGAAGCATCAATAGGGGTAAATTGAGAAAATATGAAAATGGTGTCTTATATTGAGGACCAAGAATAATTCCCCAAATTTATCTTATATTAAGGACAAGAAGAATAGTAAATATTGGGCCTTAAAAGAACAATATGAACATAAAATGAGGTAGTCAAAGCGAAGATGATGAGATGGATGTTTTGTCATTAGTCATACAAGAAAAGTTAAGATTTGCAAACATAATATATGCAGGATAAGTTGCAGCGGCATTTATTATTGAGAATAAAATCATAGAAAATCGTTTAGGTATTTGCACATATCCAAAGAAGACTATTAAATGTGCTGATAAGAAAAGTCGATCAGACAATATGAAGTCATCTAAAAAGAAATAGAAAAAGACCAAAATGAATACTCAATAAGATCATTGAACTATATTTCTTAATTAATAATCAAATAAAATACCTGATTTTTAATAGAATATAATGATATTATATAATTTATATTGATGACTCTAGGTGAGGTAAAACATTATTTTTATTGCTGCCGCAGCAACATGTTGGTTCATCATATGCAAGTTTTAGCCCAATTTCATAACTTACAACTATTAAAAGTTAATCTAAATGCTATTGGGAAAGTAAGAGAGAAAAATCCAAGGTATTAAAACTTAGACCGGGTACTGAACCGGTTGAGGTACTGGGTTAAGGGTCAGTGGGTCAGACTGGGGCCAAACCGAAGCTAAACCGGGACCAAACCGGTGAGAAATTGAAAATTTTAGGTTTATTGATATGAAATTCTAAAAAAAATATTAAAAAAAAATATTTTTTTAAAAAATGGAAACCGGACCGGAAACCAGACCGACCAACCGGCCGGTTCGATGGTTACTGGACCGGACCGGCCAGTCCGGTCCGGTTTCCAGAACACTGGAAAAATCAAAGGACGTAGGAGCCTTTTGTTTTTGTTTGTTTGTTTTTTTTTTTTTTGCCTTTGAAAAGTATTTCATTAATAATTAGCCAACATTACAAAAGTTCAGCTGATAAAATATAATGGCTCCACACAGTAGCCTTTCATATCATGATCACATCGCAATTAATGACGTCTTAAACTGGATTTCCTTTTCCGATAAACAAAACACGGATTCTTTCCTGCATTTTTCTTTGTTACGGATGACATGGCCATTGGCCTCGGAGACCCTGCACCCGAAAGATACCGCTGGTCCACCATGAAAAGGCCGCGATGAGAACAAGACAATACCCATAATACCCTCACCTATCGTGCATGGTAAATAGAAGCTAGACAGCTAGTCTGTTGCTTACGTGTCGGTCAAATAGTCAAAAGGCTCTTCAGTTATGGTACGGTCTATTGCACAGTGACGGTAAACCGATTTACGAATGAATAAGGATTGAAATTCTACGTCCTCAACGACCTTTATATCCTAGCGACTTAATATCTTAATGACATGAAAACTCTCCAGTAAATCACGCTTATAACCTCATAAGATCCTGGAGATGAAGGATAGGCATTAAATGGGACATATTTGCATGAGACGAGTGTGGTACTGATAATTTTTGTTTTTCTTAATCTTCTTGGTCCTATGTTTATACAGACAATCGAGATTCTTTCTTCTGCCTATTGCTTCTCATTCATGAATATTCTTATGTTTATCGTACGGACATGGCATCAACAGCAAATACTCCACCCTAAACCCTCCAAATAAAAATAAGATTCAACACCACACAATAACTTTTTTGTGTTTCTTAAATGTCCTCACACGTGACTGTTAAATATTCCTCACTTTAGCTAGTTTTGTAACTTGTTTTCATGCAGCGACGGATCGGACAAGTCACAGGCTCACTCAGATTCCGTTCTTTGTTTTTTGTCTTCCCCATTGTCGTAGTTCTGCCACAAAGGAGTCCTGCAATGTGGTTGCACTTCTGAGCTGCATAACAACCCATAGTTCTCCTTCAACTCTTCTTCCTCTTTCGCCTTCCCCCATATCACACCGAAAAACCCAACCGACAGTGTTACTGCTCCAATAACGCTGCAACATTTCAACACAAGCCAAATATAATAAAACATATAGGAATCTTCCTCGTATATAACTTCTATCTGAATTGATGGCACAGAAAGAGAATGAATTTTCATGCCTGTATAGATGCAGAGCATCGCCCAGGAAAATGACGCTCATAGCAGCAGCAATGGCGATGGAGAGGGGCCTGAACATTGACACATACACAGGGCCTTTCAGATGGAGACACCACGCGTGAATCAGACAGCTTATGCATGTGACAACCAATCCCTGCAGGAATAAAAATGAAAAATCCAACTGTTAGTGTCCCGTGTCGCTTGCTTTTCATTTCAGGACCTGTTCAGCCATGTGACCAAATTGCTTACAGAGTAAATAATGGAGAGCAATGTTATGTCAGGCTTTATCTTCCAAGCACTCAAGTCTGGTTCTGCCATTAAACACACTGGTGCAGATACAATAGTCCCCAACAGGTTGTATAAAAATACCACTATCAGCTTTGCTGGATATTCTTTTAAAACTTGGGTCTGTCAAAAAAAAAAAAAAAAACCTGATACTGACTCAAAATCACATGTAGGAGAAGCTTCTAAAATTTGCAGAATTGGATGAGATTCTGTTTACCTACCTGAACAATATAATAGATTGGAACTAGAAGGTACTGAGCAAGAAGTAGGAAGCCACCGAGAACCCATTTCGCCGGTGGCGATGAAGAATCCAGTGGAGAGTTTGTTGGAGGAGGTGGCGATGATGAAGATGCTGGTATGAGTGTAGGACCCCTGAAGAGAACAACTACGAGGGCACCAGCTATTGATACTATGGAACCCATGATTTTGGCCAGAGTGCTTGAACTTCTTAAATCTGCCTTTTCCATCCTTCATACAGGGACCCAGAAAAATCAAAACGCTGCAATATTCTTAGTCGCAATGATGTGAATAAAAGCTAATAAACTAATAAATCCAGATTTGAAAGAGCAAAGACACCTGAAGAAGACAGCAAGTATGAAGGTAAAAGCGGGAATAAGGTTGCTCATAGCAGCAGCCAGAGTAGGTGAACTGTACGTAATGGCCTTGGTTCCAAGGAGCTGAGTTACAAACCTGTCTCTCAGAAACATCAAAAATCAAGAAACAAACATCTAATTGAAGATCAAAAATGGATTGCGGGACTGTGTCTCACCCGATGACTCCGATGAGGAAGATTCTGAAAAGCAGAGACGGCGTGAATGAAGGAAGCCCAGTTGACCTTCACACACACAGAGCTAATGGGTGAATAGAGAAGACAAGAAAGGGAAGAGACAGAGAGAGAGAGAATACCGGCGGAGAATGAAAGGCAGAGGAAGAAGAAGAACAAGAGTTGAAACCGCAGTAGAATAGACGATATAAACATAGTAACTCATGCCTCTGAGAGTGGCTGCTTTGAACAGAATGCTAGCACTAACGTTAATGCACTCTATAGCTATCAGTGCAAACAGAGGGAAAACGTCCCTGTACAAGTACATCCTCGCCATTTTCTTGTCTCTCTTCCCCTGCTTCTGCTCTGCTTTTATCCTCCCCTGTTTCTCTCTTCCTCTCTCTCACTCTGCTTTTTCTATTTGTTGTTTTCATTACTCTTTTCGGTTTTGTAAGCCATTGACGACGCCTGGCTGTCCATCACACGATTTGAGAATCTCTCATGTTCTTGATTTCCTAAGACAAACTGCCGCCATTGTGGATCACACCTTTCTCATTCTCTATTTTTTTAAATTAGCCATCACGTTCACTTTACTAGGAATCACGATCACTTCCATTAATTACTCCCAGCGCGACCACTTAGTGAAGATGATTCAAATATAATTAATAATTTTTTCTTCTTTACATATATATTTTCTCTCATTGTCACATAAGATTTAGTCGTTTACCTCTACATGACAGAATGACAATTAAAGATATAATAAAAAAAGTTTAAACTAGATCAAGACTTCATTGCAGCTTAAATTTTTTCCTATATTTCAACACTGAAAGCTATTTAAAAAAATTCTGATGTAATATTAAAATTCTATAAGATTCTTAACTGTCATTCTATTTTCCCCTTAATAATACCCGATACCGCGACTCATGGTTGCTTGGTAATCAATTTTTCAACATCCTTTTGAATTAAGAAAGAGGATTCACTGAAAATAATCTCTCAAAACACTGCCATGTGAACATGTCAGGTTATGATTAGGCTAACACAGTAATAGAATCCAGAACACAAAGAAGTGGTGTTCAGATTATATATATTGATTTCATTTATATATTATATCAATTAACATGACGCAGTGGGATAACGAGCCTGGAATAATGGCATGCACGTGACACTCGAGTCCTCGCCATAAAACTGGAGGTGTAAAAAGAGGGCAAAATGCATTTAAAAAATATTGGGGTCTTCTTTCAGTATCTCACTACACCTCCAAGAAAGGGTATGTTTTTATTATCTTGTTTGCCGTGCCGATTTCTTTTCATTATTTAGTTGTTTTGGACCCACACTTATAGATAATTGTTAAGATGAGTTTTTTCATACAATTGATGAAAATCAGGAATAAATTAAGAAGACGGGAAGTTTTTTTTTGGTAGCCCCCGGTATCCGCAGTTTCGCCCTGACAAATCTGGATTCGACCCGCGTCACGCGCCTGGCATGATGGGTGAGTCTCCTAATAGGGGTTTTCTGTATTCATCAAGTCTCAAACCCGAGACTTTGCTTAAGCAAAACCAAGCCATTTATCACTCAGACCAACCCCTATCCAGAACTTCGTCTTGACTAATTTGGATCCGACTTGGGTCGTGCACCTGGCATGATAGGTGAGTTTCCCAACAAGAGTTTTCTACATTCATCAGGTCTCAAACTTAAGACCTTATTTAAGTAGCATTGAGCTACTTACCATTTGGACTAACTTCTGTTGATGACTGAGCGGAAGTTAATCCCAGGGCTATGCTGCATGCGAACTTCCCATTGTTAACATGAGTGGCTGAGTCATTAAGCTTGAGTATTGGGCTTAGTCAGTATCAGGCCCAAAGCCTAGAGTCCAATACTCATATGGTAAGAGATTGAGGTTTCTGACTGAAAAAAGAAGAAGAATGTAATAAAAAGTCAAACTTGAACCCACGAGTTGGATATAACAAAAGGGATAGTCCCTTACAATATAATATATAATCTTTATAAAAAAGAAAGTGACTTATACTTTAGCGACTATGGAGGTTATAAAACAATTGTATTTGTATGTGTTAGTGAGCAGGAGATCACCACAGTGATGCGTTTGTGTAACCGGTTTGAGGATTAGGCGCGGTGGTGTTAGCCGCTTGCAACATAATTTTGAGCATTTCCAGTTGGGAGGCCAGTTTTTGTATATATTGCCGGCAGCTGGCGCTCGACCCGTTGAGCGGTAGAGCAAAATTAAAGTATTTAATTAAGAGTGAAAAACACATGACTATTAGATTAAAAATTAAAGAAAAATACAGTTACGTTCAAATGTTTTTTCTATCCTTTAATGGGAATTGCGTGATGTCACTCAAACTCTTAATAACAAATAGGGTTTATAGAGAGTCAATCCATTCCAAATCTTTAATAAAAAAAAAAAAACTGGAACCATTTATAATTCTCTATCAACTGGATTAATGGACCGTTTCATTGAAAATAATAACAGAATGCACAGGTTGTTGTTATAAGGAAATTCATTAAACATATTAAAATAGTATACCACCTAATTACCTTATTTCCTTTATGGGAAAATAAGAAGATTAATGAACCCGCAAATAATGGGAAAACTACAATTATTATTAATTAAGGAAAAAATTTATGGTAAAAATGAAATACACTTATATTAAAAAAAACTCATGCTCAAAATGGGAAAAAAAGAAATCTTTTTCACTTTAAGCTCGGGTTTTTTATCAAAACAGACATGGAGGTTCAGATCGGAATATAAAAGTACCAGGCTACACAATCTAGATGCATACTCAAATATTGAACTTGGCAATAAGTATAGGAATAATAAGTTCGGCTTTCATTTGGTTTTGCCTAAACTCACAATTCTGATTCCAAACTCATCTAAAGTGACTATGAATTTGACCAGAAACTGGTTAAAAAATAATAGCACCGGTCGTGAATCACAAAAAACTTGCGTTAGGTTTCTCGTCACAAGGGGTCCTAGTCATGGAGCTGTCCATATATCTCTTATAGCTTGTCTGCTTTAAAAAATGAGCACTAAGCTGAACTATTGCCTGTCGTCTGCTCTTTAGTATATTCATTTATATTAAAAAAAATATGCATTATTTTTACAGGTATTGCCGACAAATATATAAAATGGATGGTGATCGATAAAGGAAACCAACCATGCATGTAGTATATTACGCTTCTCCTCTTCTTTTCATCATATCACAAATTTAAAATTGGATTTTTTTTTTTTTTGTTTGCTGCATTTTCTTTTCTGACGACATGGCCGATGAAACTTTTTGCCTGAAATATATATGTATCACTAAGCAATAACTTGTCTCGTAGCATTATTATATAGACAATGATATGGAGTTTTTAAATGGCACCTCAATTATGAGGTTTTTTATGCGGGTGACATCATTACCAAATGCTCCACCCAAAACGCCAAAACCCTCCAAATAAAAATAAAATTCAACTATCTTTTTCTTCCCTTTATTTTCCTTAATTAAACGTCCTCAGATGTGCCTGCTAAATTACTCTAACTATAGTTTTGTGTGGTCACGGATTCGTGCATCAAACTCTTCTCATGCAGCGTCAGATCGGAGAAGCTGAAAGCTTACTAATTATATTTGCAAAACAATTCGAAATGAAAAAGGATAAATTAAAAGTTCTTTGATCACATGCAATAATGGCAATATTTTCTTAGGGGTTTCCTGGTTTCAAAAGAAACCTGAGTAGCATTATATGCCATTCAATTCCTTGTTATTATCTTCCTCATCCACGACGTTGCTCTGCAACAAACGAGTCCTGCTATTCGGTTGGGTTTGTGACTGTGAGCTATCAAACTCCCACTTCTTTTTCAGCTCTTCTTCCTCTTTAGCTTTCCCCCATATCACGGCGTAAAATCCAACGGACAGTATTGCTGCTCCAATAACACTGCGACATTTCAACACATGTCACATGATGAACGAAGCATACAGGAATCTTCTTTCTAACTTCTACCTGATTCTGGTTTTCTGCTTTTGAAGATTAAAAAATGATAATTTGGGGGGGGGGGGGGGGAGTGAATTTCGTGCCTGCCTAGATGCAGGGCCTCTCCGAGGAAAATGACACCCATAGCAGCAGCAATGGCGATGGAGAGGGGCCTGAACATTGACACATACACAGGGCCTTTCAGATGGAGACCCCATATTTCAATCAGACAGCTTAAGCCTGTACATAATAAACCCTGCATCATGAAAGTGAAAATCAAACAGTTATTGTTACTTGTTACTTGTTCATCCATTCAAGCAAATTCATAGTTTCTTACTGAGTAAATAATGGCGAGGAATGTTATGTCAGGCTTTATCTTCCAAGCACTCAAGTCTTGTTCTGCTATGAAACTCACTGGTGCTGATACAATAGTCCCACACAGGTTGAATAAAAACACCACTATCAGCTTTGCTGGATATTCTTTTATAACTTGGGTCTGTCAAAAGTCACGGAACTCAACTCAAAACCTAAAAAATTCCCCTGATGTTTGCAGGATTGGAAAAAACTGTGTTTACCTGAAGAATTAACCAGAATGGAACTACAAGATACTCAACAAGAAGTAGGAAGCCACCAAGAACCCATTTCTTTTGAGCTGATGAAGAATGCAGTGTTGATGGAGAAGATGCTGACTTTAGTGTAGGACCCCTGAAGAGAACAGCAACGAGGGCACCAGATATTGATACTACTGTACCTATGATTTTGGCCTGAGTGCTTGAACTTCTTAACTCTCCCTTTTCCATCCTTCATACATGGACCCAGAAAAATTAAAACGCTTCAAAATTCTTAGACAAAACAATTATCGCAATTAAAATTTTTTAAAAAAATTCCAGGAATTATGAGAATCCTGTGGATAAAGAGCAGAGACACCTGAAGAAGATGGCGAGTATGAAGGTAAAAGCAGGAATGAGGTTGCTCATGGCGGCAGCCAGAGTAGGTGAACTGTATTCAATGGCTTTGGCTCCACAAAGCCGAGTTCCAAGGCTGTGTCCCTCAGAAACAACAAGAGTTAAAACAAATAATTGAAAGATGCCAAAAAAAAATAAATCATGAAATTGTGGGGGACGATCGTGTCTTACCTGATGAGTCCCAGGAGGAAAATTTTAAAAAGCAGAGACGACTTGAATGGAGGAAGCCCATTTGAACTTCACGAACAGAGACATAACGGATGAATAGAAAGGACAAAAATTGAAACAGAGAGAGAGAGAGAGAGAGTACCGGCGGAGAATGAAGGGGAGAGGAGGAAGAAGAACAAGAGTGGAAATTGCAGAAGCATAGACGGTGAAGACGTAGTAATTGACGCCATTGAGAGTGGCTGCTTTAAACAGAGTGCTAGCTCCAACGTTAATGCACTCTGTAGCAATCAGAGCACATAGTGGAACAACGTCCTCGTAAAAATGCATCCTCGCCGTCTCTGTCTCTTCCCCTGCTCCTGCTCAAACAATTTGGGAATCTCGGGGTTTCGATTCCTCAAAATATTAACTGGAAAGTAACAACAACCACAATGATAATGACAATAATCATAAATATAAAAATAGGAATTCAAAACAAGAGGAATAAGTTTAAAGAAAGCAAGTAAAGGCTTAATACTATTTTAAAGCAAGACATCTTGTCATTATCCACCCCATTGTTTCATGCAGATTACTCACTCCGGTCCATAATATAACTTCAAAGGAAATGGTTTGGTCCACGGTATACATTATTTAGAGAATAATTAATACTTATTTTTTAATTTTGACTATGAATTAATGTTTAAATGTGACTTTTTCTTTATTTTTCTCTCTCATCTAAATCTTAATCTAATATGGGTAAAATTGAAAAAAAAATTCAATTTAAAGTATGTTTAATGAATTAATAATCATTTTTTAGTTATGATGAATTAGTTAAAACAACTTATATTATGCAATTGAAAAAATATTATGTATGACATCTGGTTAGTTATAAATTATAATAGGGTTTAAGTTGTAAGGCAATAATTATAAAGGGATACGTTTTTAACTTTTTATTTTATTTCCCGTACTGATTTCTCTGCTTTATTTTGTTGCTTTGGACCCTTATGTGTTGGACCCAGCATTCTGTTCACCCATTGGGCTTAATAGCTTTGGTTTCATAGTCAAATATTCAGTTAGTAAAGTTAGAGTCCACCTTTAATGTACGGTAGTAGTGTAGTACCTCAAATAAGATCGTCTGTAGTAAAAGCATGCCTATGCTTAACAAAAAAGTTAGTGAAGTTAGAGTCAGCTTTTGATTTCTGTTCTTGATGCACTCGCAAGTCATCATCCGGCAACATTGCTTGCTGCTCCAATAGCGCTGCATCATTTCACACCACTATCAGCTTTGCTGGATATTCTTTTATATGACTTATGTCTGTCCAAAAAGCACACAACTCAACATCACACGCGCTAAAAACTTGTGATATTTGCAGGATTGGAAAAGAGTGTGTTTGCCTGAACCAAATACCAGATTGGAACTAGAAGATACTCAACAACAAGTAGGAAGCCACGGATAACCCATTTCGTTTGTGTTGATAATGAATCCAGTGGAGAGGGCTGCTACCTTAGATGTTTAAATCCTTATACTTTGATCAAATGATGTTAGAGGCTTAAGAATTTTAAAGAATATCCTGTTTGTATAGAAACAAGTCAACAAATTCACTGATTAAGCCCATGTGTTGATTCAGTATTCTGTTTACCTATTGGGCTTAGTCAGTGTAAGGCCCAGGCTTTAAAGTCTAGTATTCTGTTTGGGCATGAACAAGTTTTGCAGCCAACAAATATTGGGCCAGTTGGTAAAAGAATTGGCTTATAACCATAAGGTTGTGAGTTCAAATCTTAAAATCCTACAGATGTAAGAACTTTATTAGTGGGCGATCTGTAAGTACCTCTGTAAGTGTTCTTTGAGCTTGGAGGCATTGCCTTAACCCTATTAAGTCCTCGAGACCCAACTCATGGAAATTTTTTTTTATTAAAAAAAGTTTCTCTTGCAACAGTTTGACTCCTTCATCTGTCTGTTTCCTCTGTACTCCTCATAGATTTCAGTTTTCGCAAAGAGCATGTGCGAAAGGCGTTGGCAATTGGCCTCTTATTGTAAGACATGGATGAACAAGTCATGCAATATTTTGAAAGGTGAAAAACCAAATGTTGGTATGTACAAACTACAAAAAACCTATTCTGCTCCTTAAACAAGTCCACCAGAGAAAACGACCTTGGACACATCAACTGGGGGCTTTGTTCAACTGCTTAATAAACTATCACTCATTACTTATGATGCACTAATACGGTCAAGCAAAACTTGTTCTTATCACAAGGGTCAACATCACTGTCATTAGAGTATAAAAATTGTTTAGTGACTACGACTGAAAGATGAAATGACATTACGTCTTCAAACTGTTGTAGCTGCCGGCCCATGCTTGTCGGATATTAGTTATACATTGGCATGATAGGGTCTGGTTTATTATTTCTTAATGGCTAAAAGAACGAAAATGATTGCATAATCAGCAAGTTGGACTTGTTCAAATGCCGGCAGAGCACTTCAATATTTGGACCTCTCTTAATTTCTCTAACCTTACCATTCTAATAATCACCTACTATTTAATATCCCCACATAATCGTATGTCTCAAAGTCTAAATGGAACAATTATTGTCCATGTGGATAATCTTCGTGTCATAGAACTCTAATTTGGCTTGGAAGCCAGACTCTGATCCCTGCAGGGACTTTTGGCAAGGTGTGGTATGCGATGAGAAAAATGCATCAGTACAGAAGCTGTTTCTTAACAGGTCCAGTTTAGCTGGAACTCTTGATGTTGCTATGCTTTGCAACTCGCAGCCCCTCGCTGCGTCTCTTACATCTCTTAACCTCGATGGCAACAACATAAGTGAAGGAATTGCAAATGAGGTTGGAAACTGCAAGCATCTCAGTCACTTGAATGTAAGTGGTAACCAACTATCTGGGATCCTTCCTAGCTCACTTGCCATGTTGAGTAACTTAAAAGAACTTGACATCTCCAACAATAGGTTCTCAGGGAACTTGCCAAACATGTCCTTTTTATCTGGATTGAATGTCTTTTTGGCACAAAATAATCAGCTCACGGGGGAGATACCCCCTTATAACTTTTCCAAATTTGACTACTTCAATGTATCCTTCAATGATTTAAGTGGTCCCATTCCAGATTTGCAAAACCATTTCTCCGCGGATAGTTTCTTGGGAAATCCTGAGCTTTGTGGAAACAACTTGCCAAAAAGTTGTTCATATTATTCTAGATCTGATGCCAAACCACCTGATTCAGAAGAATCGAAGGGTCCTTCTAAAAGCCAGATTCTTATGTATTCAGGCTATGCTATATTGCTATATTGTGTTTGGTTTTCATCCTTTTTGTAGTTCTTGCGTTGTGTAAAAGAAAAAAGACAAGAAACAAGGTTGAAGCAGAAAAGGAGGCAACTGATGACATTACCATTGACAAGCCTAGCTATGTTTCAAACGAGTTCAAATCAAGCTTGAGCAGTCCCGAGGTATCAGTCACTACTGAAAGTGGGATGGTTTCACAATCACTTGTAGTTCTTTCAAGGGCAAATGTAAATGATATTACATTGGAGGACTTGATGAGGTTCCCTGCTGAAGTGATTGGCCGAGGAAAGTTTCGTAGTTTTTATAAAGTGATGCTGGACAATGGGATGATGGTGGTTGTTAAGAGGATTAACGACTTAAATATATCAAGCCATGACTTCAAACAAAGGATGCAAATGGTAAGCCAAGTGCAGCACCATTATGTACTCTCACCTCTTGCTTTCTATTGTTCCAAACAAGAGAAACTTTTGGTCTATGAATATCGGGAGAATGGAAGTTTGTTCAAGCTTCTACATGGTAAATTTTGTATCTATTAGTTTTTTACTTTTCCCCGATGAATTCTATGCTTTACCCTTAAGTATATTAAGCAACTGGTACTGATTGTTCATGTTATTCAGGTTCCTCAAAAGACTTTGATTGGACCAGTAGGCTTGCGATTGCAGCCACAGTTGCAGGGGCATTAGCTTTCATGCATCAAGAGCTTGAAGAATGCGGGATCAGGATCGCACATGGTAACTTGAAATCCGCCAACATTTTGCTAAACAAGAATATGGACGCCTGCATAAGCGAGTATGGCGCTACGGTTATGGATGATCAAGAACTCAAAATTCAACAGAGTTTTTCCTTTGCCAGTTCTTATGCCGCTGGTGCATCAGACGTCTTCAAGGGAGATGTTTATGGCTTTGGAGTGATTCTTCTGGAACTCCTTACTGGGAAGTTAGTGAAGAGCAATGGGATGGACTTGACTGAGTGGGTTGAGTCTGTTGTAAGGGAAGAATGGACGGGTGAAGTGTTTGACAGGTCCTTGATATCAGAATATGCAAGTGAAGAGAGGATGGTAAACTTGCTTCAAGTGGCGATAAAATGTATTAATCATTCTCCAGAGGCTAGGCCAACTATGAACCAAGTTGCTCTCATGATCAACGCCATAAAAGAGGAAGTAGAGAAATCCTTGATTTATGAAGCATGAGGCTAGGCTTAATTATGCATGTCCCAGTTTCTTGATCAAGAACAGTATCTTCCAAATAGGGCAAGTGGAAAATTTGAATATCTATTATCTAGTGTGTTAGATTTAGACGTTGACTGTACATATGGTACTTGATTTTCTGTTCACTTTACTTTAGCAAGTAAAGCTTCAAGTTATGATTTAATTGCTGGTGTGCCCAAGACTCCTAGTTCATCTCAGTAGTAATTTCGGCATCATAAAAATGCGGCTTTATTGCCAATGAACTCATGATTCAGCACTTTTGAGATCAAGGCTCTTTACATGAATATTATTTTATAATAAAGCTAAAGTAACAAAAGTACACAGCAAGTATATATCAGCAGCTGTAATTGATAAAAGAAAGATTCAATGTACTGTTATTATTAAGTTGGGATCTGGATTCTAGACTAGACAAGTCATTGATGTGAATCTTCAAGCGCAAGCATAGCATCCTCAATTATTACATTACCTTTGATTATAAAAGGAGAACAACAGGAAACAAACTGTGACGACACACTACTATGAAAACCACAAAAAGAAAGCTTATATCCATATCAAGGAGGTTGCTTTTATGGATAATGAGTATCATAAGATTCATTCATGTCAGTAAGAAAGCAACAAAGCACCAAATGAATGAATAAAGCAGCCTCCTTGTGATGAATGGAAAGAAGGAATTAAACTTGTAGATAGTAGGTGTTAAACCTTTCTCTTCTTTTCATAGTTGAACCTACATAGACAAGGACTTTACAGGCGGTGGTTGGTTGGTGGCTTAAGGAAGTAGATCTTATCTTAAATGATTCAGAACATTGAAGCTTAAGGCTTTTGTGGGGCATATGCTTTGATTATTTCCTTTTAGCATACACTTAGTCAGCATTCCCATCATACTATTTAATTATCTTCCCTTAGCATCTGACAATTAGTTTAGTGATGGCCTTGGGAATTTTCACCTAACTTGCTTTAGATCCAAGTTTAAGGAGCACGGTTCCTTCAAAGCCATGACAAAATAACTCATTCTTACAAGTAATGGCAAGAGAATGTCATTGAGATATAAATAATCCATTTGCTCTTTCCCGATTTGTTATGAAAGAGGCGCTGGCTCTTGTACCGGAAATAACAAGGATGAGATTTTTTTTTTTTGGGCCAATCATTTGGCTCCATCAATTGTAAATAGAGTACTAAATTTGTATGATTGTTTCCTTTGTAATGTACCTGTGACTCTTATGACTATATACTGTTAATTATTTTTATTTTTATTTAATATCATTAAAGTATTTGTACTTTTAAATAACTTTTTATTCTACTTTCTTATTTCATTATGGATACTAAACAAATTTCAAAGAATATGAGAACTTTTTGAGTAGCATGCTATAACTTTTAGTGGTGTGTGTAATTTGTTGTAGAAAATATCATAAAATGAAAAGCTATAAATGCATTATATAGATGTTCAAAAGTGCATTTGTTACTATTTATGTTCAAAGTTAAATTATTATTAACATAGGAAAACGTCACACATATATATATATATATATTAAGAGTAGGAAAAAATCTTTTCATGATTTTGAGCATACGACTTTTTTATAAAATATATACGAGACTTCGGCAAAAATATGTCTCTGTGACAAACAATTGTGTTTTGTTTTAGACATGCCCTTCACTAAAAGTATGAATTTTGGCTATAGGGCAAAAGAAACCTCCACACAACTACTAGTTGTCAAGTTCAACCTGCAAGGTATTGCTTAATCGTACGTAGAGCAGGAATTTGGGCCGGCCAGTTTAGGTTCGAGTCCTTAAAAGGCCGGATTTATGATTTAGAGGTTAAAACAGGAAGCGGGCTTAAAAGGACCGGCCCTGCGGCCCTGGAGAACCGGTTCTTTTAGGCCCGTTTAATATTTTTTAAAAATAAATTAATACATATAATATCATTATATCAAATTATCAATATGAGAGACACATAAGTACCTAATAAAGTATTAATAACATGTAAACACTTATTAAATGGTTTGATTTATTTTATTTTCTTCAATGGTTTATTCATTTAAACTTTAAAAAAGAGGCTAATTTGGATTTTAAATGATTATTTTAACTAAAAATTTATGAGTTTTAAAAATAATGTATCTCAATTTAAGGTAAAATAATAAATAAATTGTAAAATTTAAAAAACAATTTTTTTTAATAAAATGCGTTCAAGCCCGTTTAGGTTCGAGTCCGTGAAGAGCCGGCTCTGTAAGGCCGCGGGCTATAAAAATTGAGAATTTTTTAAGAAGCGGCCCGTTTAGACTCGAATCCATGAAAGGCCGGCCTTGTAAGGTTAGGCCTGCCATTATTCCCGGCTCTAATTGGAGGTATCAAGTTTAAGCAAGAGTAAATTAGATATTTGATAGTAAAAATATTTTGTATAAAAGAGTCTTATCCGATTTTATACAAATCAATGTGGACGCTCGCTATACATAGAGGTGAAGATTTGATACCAACAAATGTTGGTCACAGTGAAACAGATTTTAGTCGTTTAAGTACGAGATATCCTCTTAAAGTGACAAATTTGAGAAAGTTAGGAGTACAATTAGGATCCGTACTTTGCTAAGAAGTGAGATGAATTGGAAGACATGAAGATTTGGCCATGACAGCCGTGGAGCGGAATTCTCTCATTTACCCTTTCCTTCCCCTCTCATATTTTATCCTAAAACTATGTAGTTTTGTTGTAAAAACAAGCTAAGGAAGTCTCTCTCCTTTTTTTTTTTTAATGAATAAAAGTCATCTATCACTAAGGAATATTTTTTCAGTGACATTCCGTATCCTAAATTAATTTTTGGTATAATTACCACTCTAAAATTTTTTTTTGTGGCACCCAGTATCTAGCACTTATCACCAAAAGTGTTTTCTTAATAGCATCCAGTATCCTAAAATAATTTTTAGTGCATTTTTTAGTATTTAGGATACTGGGTGTTACTAAAAAAAAACTTCTAAATGATAAGTGATAGATATTGGGTGCCATAAAAAAAAATATTTTAAGGTACTGAATATATTAAAAATTAATTTGAGCTACTGAATGCTGTTAAAAAAATATTTCATGGTGATGGATGAGTTTTTTTTTTTTAAATGGCCTCCTACTTATTTTATCCCAAAACTATATAGTTATGAGGTAAAGAAAAATGGCTTCCCTTAGTGGATGGGTTCAAAAAAAAAAAAAAAAGGCTTTCTTTAATTATTTCACCCAAAACTATGCCAAAATTATGTAGTTTTGAAACGAATGGAAACGGTAGAGGAGAGATTTCTAATAATAAGGGAGTACTATTCTTTGTTTTCTTCTTGAAATCGAGACAACAAATTAAATTCAAACAACTTTCATTTCAAGAAATAATTTAATTTAATTAATGGACAAAATCCCAAAATCATAAAACCATGCGGTAGACCCTTTGACCTTGTTGTTGTTGCTCAATCGCGTTGGCGTGCAGTTAAACGAGAGTGAGTGAATGACAGCAAACGCTGAGGAAAAGCGCAAATGAAATCTAAACACAGCCGAAAGTGAAGAGCACGCTCTGATCTGGAGAGTGGGATAATGAATTAATATTTAATAGCGTCACATTTTGTCATCGCTAACATCTCAATTTGTAGTCTAGTGCCGCTTTGGCTCTTTTGGTTTTCCTTGGCTCTTCACCAGAAACATGACAGAGACTTGAGTACACATCCTCGGGGGGAGAGACACTCGCCAGAGAATCCCTTTCGCGTTTTCACTTTCCTCTTCTCCTTCTTTCGCGGTTTCGCCTATTTAGCCATCCCATCGAGCTTCTTGCTTAGGGTTTTCATTCGTGCGGTGGAAACTGCTAGCCTGCAGAAAGGTTAGCATTCCCAGCTCAAAATTTCAGAGAGTAAAGCAAGCGCACGCTTGGTGGATTGGAATTGGACTACCCTAATATGAGCTAGGTGAATTGTGATTCCGATAAGCCTTTCTCTCTCCTTTTATTGTCCCATCACTGATTGCCTTTTCATTTGAAATGATTTCTGAAAAAAAAAAAAAAATACAATAGCCTACTCATTGCTTCGTTTTCGGTTATATAGAATTTCTCCGGAATCTGACCTTTAAAGCTTGTGTGTTAGTTTTGGCGTGGTAGACGAAGAGTGTTACAGTTTTACAATGTAAGTAGGACTGTGTTCCGATGACGAGTGGTTAATATGTTTTATAGGTCTGTCTTGTGATCTGAAGGATGTCGAGGAACATGTATGAGTGGTTTTTTAACCACACCCATTTGAAGATGGCCTGGATACCTCAGCGAATCCAGGAAAAAGACGGGTATTTGAATTACCCACCAGCGGTTTTGCCTTCATATCCATTTCCTTTGCCAGGTTCTCTCCGCAATGAATCAATGCAGTCTTCGTCTTCTCCTTCATCTGGTGGCAGTACTAGAATTAGTCCGGCTGTTCTTTTCGTTATAGTGATTCTGGCCTTGCTGTTTTTCGTATCTGGTCTGCTTCATCTGCTTGTTAGATTTCTAGCAAAGCACCCATCAGCTGGTCCATCGGATCAATCCAATGGACACCAGGACATTGCTGGCTCCGATGCTTTGCAGAGACAGCTGCAACAGCTGTTCCATCTCCATGACTCAGGGCTGGATCAAGCTTTTATTGATGCGCTTCCTGTTTTCCAGTATAGAGAAATTGTGGGTCTGAAAGAACCATTTGACTGTGCTGTTTGTCTCTGTGAATTCTCTGAAAACGATAAGCTCAGGCTGCTTCCTACTTGCAGCCATGCGTTTCACATTGATTGCATAGACACGTGGCTTCTATCCAACTCGACATGTCCACTCTGTAGAGGAACTTTGTTCTCCCCAGGACTCTCTGTCGAAAGCCCGATGTTTTATTTTGATGATATGAGGGAAGAAGATGGTTGCCCTTGCAATGGAGAAAGTGGGGTAACTCCCAGACAAAAAGCGTTGGAAATTGAGGAAATTGTAGAGAAAGCGGTTCTTCCTGTAAGACTCGGTAAATTCAGAAGGCTTGACATGGATGCAGGGGATAATGCAGGAGGTGAAACCAGTAGCAGCAATTTGGATGCAAGAAGATGTTTCTCAATGGGGTCTTACCAGTATGTGCTTGGCAACTCAGACCTGCGAATTACCTTGAACGATGACAGAAAGCTCTCTGAAGGAACAGAACAGACTGATAAGCTTTCAACGGAGGGTGATAAGGAAGCCAAAAAGATTACTAGTGTGAGTAAGGGTGAGAGCTATTCTGTTTCAAAAATCTGGCTGTGGTCCAACAAGGGAAAATTCTCAAGTTCTTCAAATGATCACATGGGCATGCCATCTTCTCTCAACCCAGATTTGCCATGGATGAGAACGGAAGGGACCTAAAAGGTATCCCCATTAAGTTTTCCCTTTACAAATGAATTGGATATTATCCTCATAGAAAACCTTGTAATAGAATTCCTTGATGTGATGATTATGGTATAATATTTGATGTATCGGAATTCTATATATTAAATAGATATTAAAAAGAGTAGAACCTTTCTTGCTTCAAATAGATAGATCTTCGGACTCTGGATTTATCATTTATGTTACTAACCCAAATTGAGGCTAACTTATCCCTTAATAGCAAATGCTAATCTGATATTGAATTCTTAGCTTGGTCAGTGAGGCCGATTGTTCAACAATTGTGGAGATCTCATCTTGAACTTGTATTCAATTTCCATCTTGATCTGCCCAGTCCAACAAATCTGTATGATTTACCGTCGAATAATTACAGCCAAGTATTCACGGTTGATTGAATCTGATTGTGGAGCCTATCTGGAAGACAGGGCTACCCTCATTCAGAGTGTCAAGTTTGTGTTGGCAGGAGTTAAATGCCTTTGTCAGAGGGGCTTAATTTGGGTTGGTATCACTTTGTTGGTCAATTATCCTTTGTGGGGGACTGAGAATACAACCTTTTGTGCTTGGTTATCTCTTAAGCTGGACGCTTGGGAAGTAGCCGAGAGTGGGATCCATGAAAATTGTGGCATAAATTGTATCATGCGGGGAGATTAATTCAACAAAAAATCTAAGCTCTATGAGCAGCACTGTGGGGCGTCGTTTTTAAAGCTCCCAGGTGCATGTCCACAGTGAAACTAAGCATTTAGATACATTTGAATGGTGAATGATAGATGATTAATGAACTAAAAATTGATGGATGAAGGAGAAAAGGATGTTGTGGTGGACATTGAAGAGTTCTAGATTTATGCAAGTGTCTTGAGCGTCCTATGGATATGACTAACTGATAATCAAATGACTGTAATTGTTTGTTGTTTAGGAAGGTGCTAATCACCAGGAGCAAAACCAATGGTACACGCCAGAATTGATCCTCTGGAACTTTGATGGAAACGGCAAAAAAGAATGAAGGGGGAGGTAAGTTGGGAATAAGCGGCTAATAATACATCATATATGTACATGTCTCAAGAATGTTGGTTTTCTCCATCTATGGCTATAGGGTGTCAACATAGGGTTAGAATGTTTCTGTTAAAGAAAGAGTCCTGATACAGCAAAAACTTAGATGGATAAGGCAGTAATGTGTGAGAATGGGTCAATTATGTTGTTTATGAGTAAAGTATTAAATGATGGCAAAAGGGGAAAAGGAAAAAGAGTAGAGGGGGTGATATATTGAAAGTGGGGCCACAGGAGGAAGAAGAATCTGTTGAGATAAGAGTGAAAATACTTTTCTAGTGAGGGAATGGTAGTATGTGAGCCTATGAGGATATTGGGGTGTAAGCAAGTAGAGATCAGGGACCAATGAGAGTGGATCTAAATGGTAAGCGGTTTGGTTCTGTTTAAACAAGGTCTCGGGTTCGAGTCTTGTGTATGTAGAAAATTCTCATTGGGAGACTCTCCCACCATAACCAGGTGCGCGACGCGGGTCGGATTCGGATATAGTTGGGGTAAAGCTCCAGTGAACCGGGTGGGCAAAAAAAAAAAAAAAGAAGTAGAGATCAGGGAATGGATGGGATTGCGAATATTTTGGTGGCATGCTGGCAACGGCAATGGGAGAGGCTAGCATGTGAAACCACATTGTCGTGAAGCTACACTTCATTTCTTCTGTATCTGTACTGCAACTGATCTCATTTGTCCGGGTCGTTTTGGTCTGATTCTGATTCTTGGTCAATTATTTTAAAACTAAAAAACGAAAAAAGAAAAAATGTGGAGCCGGCATGGTCTCATCAGGGGCGCACTTTATTAAGTGGGCTCACATATCAGTTAGTAGCGTCCAATGTTGTGGAGCACCAAGAGGCAAGAGGTGGTAGGTGGTTTCGCTTTCTAATCTGTATATGTTTTGGAACAAAACAAAAATCCTCAAATATTTTATTCATGTCAAACTGAATATTACAAATGGTACGATAACTTATTTACTACTCTGCATATATCATTACGTATGTTTAACTTTAGCGCTAGAAAACCATATGTATTGTGTAACGCACGCTCCCTCCCTCGGCGCGTTTCATACCACTTCTTCATCTCTTGTCAGAGGTCAAAGGAATCGCATCAGGTCCACTTCCCGAAACAGGCTTTTCTGATCGAGACCCGGGGGGTTTTAAAACGTCGTAAATTGTAGAAAAATAAGTAATGAGTTAGGGACATAAATTGTGAAGAAATCCTAATTTAATATTAGTCATTTTATAAATTTTTTCCTTGTCATTATTCTCATAAAAAAACCTTCTCTATCTATCAAATGTCAATTCATAAGTTGATATTAATCATTAACTCATTTTTATTTAATCTTTAATTGATAGGATTAATTTTTATACACGCTGTATTTTCTAAAGAAATGAAATTACCTAGAGTTACTAAAAAAGTAAAAACAGAAGAAATACAAGGAAAAAAGGTTGAGGGTTTTTGTTTTTTTGATACTAAGCTTGAGGGTTTGATGAAGAAAAGATAGGAGGAGGAGAAATTAAGAAAGTGGATGGACCCGACCGTTCGACCAAAAGATGGAAAAAAGCCACGGTGGATCCTGAACACAAAAGGGTAACCCTGCAGTACCTTCAGCCGGGAATGTTATATATAGATAGTTAATTTTTTATTTATAAGTGTTTATAATTTATGATTTACGGTATATGAGATAAATATGTGAGATGAGTTTTGTCTCGACATGTAATAAGCACTTATTTTCCAAAAACAAGCTATTCCAAACATAGTTTCTTTTCCGATCATCAATATAAAAATGATTTAAAATTTTTAGAAAGATTAAAGAAGTTAAATAAATTATTTAATTATAATATATATTGTGTATCATTATATTATATACCAATTTTTAAGTCAAATAATTTTTTTTTTTTGCTGAATATAAGTCAGATAAATGAGTTTAGAGAAAAATGATAAATACAAATACTTTAAAGTAATTTATTTTTCTTTTTTAATCTATCCCAAAAAATTCAGCTAGATCTTATATAAAGAATCGGAGATAGTAATCAACAAAAAGTTTCCTAGAATCATACCATAAAAACTAAAATAATTTCATAAATGAAAAAATAATATTCTCACCCTTAAATATTAAATAATTAATATGAATCCAAAGCGCGCATTCAAAACGAAATACACTATTCATGTTTTTATAAATAATAAAGTTTGTTTGAGTTTTTATATCTTATATATATCAAATAAAAATATTTGTGATTGATATATTCATTTTGTTTAAATATTAGAATAATCAAATCAAATGAAAAAA
The DNA here is from genome assembly GCA_963210345.1 of Inga oerstediana. Lineage (NCBI taxonomy): Eukaryota > Viridiplantae > Streptophyta > Magnoliopsida > Fabales > Fabaceae > Inga > Inga oerstediana. Next base: position 13,261,498 of record OY723403.1, on the reverse strand, counting down.
TATAACTTATCATAAGTGATACATGGAAATGCTAAAATCAATCACAAATAGACACTGGTAAGTTCGAATAAGCTTATTTTAAACGCTTTATAGGATAAAATTATTTTTATATATTTATCTTGTGGAATATAAAATTACTTAAAATAAAGTAGTCCCTCCGGTCTTAAATATAAGATTCAGTTAATTTTTTTTTAAGAGGTTAAGGAAACTAAACAAGTTACTTCATGATATAATATATTGTATATCATTAGATTATATATTAATTTATAAGTAGATGAATTAGTTTGGAGAAAAAATAAAAATAAAAATATTTTAAATAATTTAATTAATTTATTTAATCCCTCCGAGACGCAGGTCTTTTCTAGAATGAGTGATGGAAGTTTAAAAAATTCGTAGAAGTAAAGTTGTTATCGTGTGAGTGCGTGTTTGATGTGATTCCGTCCTTTTCCTTTACCACATCATGCCCCGCCAGATTCCTTTCCTCTCATCTGCAAACATTACTCATTATAATATATTTTCATCTCCTAATTATTCATCATGTTATTTTTCTTTTTAAAAGTTCATAAAGATTAAAGACAGATGTTACTTTTTTTTTTTTTTTTGATACACATATGGCCAAGTTACCTTGGAAAGTTTATACAATCAAAATCACTACATATCAAAGGATTCAACATAGTCATTCCGCATGATAGGAATACATCCAGAATGGGGAACCGGTAAAATGACCAATCGCTGAATTAAGTTCTGAGCGTCCCTTGCCAAGTAGTCTGCACACCGGATTGAATCCCTTGGTGCATAGCGAAGTTCAACGTCCCATTCCGAGTACAACAAATCCCTGATTACATTGATCTCAAAACGGAGCGGATGATGTAGACCAGTATCCTGCATAACCAAATGATATGTCTCAAGGGAGTCTGTGTAAGCAACAACCCTCTGAAATCCATACTGTTTGCATAGTTGCAGGCCTTGGGATAAGGCCAGCAGCTCAGCAGTAGTCGGTGGAACAAATCCAAGTCGACCCTGGAAACCGAGAATCCATCTACCTTTATGATCCCGAACAAGACCTCCGCATGCAGCATTGCGATGAATATCGACTGAGCCATCTGTATCCAGACGAACGTATCCTTTTGGTGGCAACCTCCAGGAATGATCCTCTCCAGTCTCGTAACAGAAGATCTGATGCTTCAATGTGTCTGACGCAGTAGACTCCATGATGTGATACAAGCCCCTATGAATGAGTTCATTGGGTAGAGCGCGAATTCCTTCCATAATGCCTCTACATCTGTTCTTCCATAGATTCCAACAAATGATACTAAATATCCGGACCCATGGCCAGCGATGAAAACAAGGCTTCCCTGGGGAGAGCGAGAAATTATCCCTAAGCCATACCTGCAAATTAGATCGAAAAAAACTAAACCGAGAGTTAGGAGCAATAAAATGTAACCACACTGATCTCGCTATCTCACAATCACGAAGAATGTGTATAATGGTTTCTGGCTGATGACACTGAAAAGGACACTCCTCACTGGCCGATAAACCTCTCATAGCTCTGAGTGAGTTAGTAGGCAGCCTCTCATGAATAATTTGCCAGAAGAACATCTTCACTTTCTCCGGAACAGGAAGTTTCCACAGTTTATTCCACAAGGCCGAGCCATTCATATCCCGCTGGGTAGAGATGAATTTATAAGCATTACAAACACTGAATTTGCCATCCGAAGCACTTCTCCAGCAAAACGAATCATCTCCAGTTTCTCTTGGAGGTGGAATTCTGATTATAAAATTAATCACCCAGTCTGGGAGAAACTCCCTCCAATGAGAAATGTTCCATTCCCCATTTAGTAATATGAAATCCTTTACTCTTGCACATGGATTCAAGGAATGGAAATTACGATCAACATACTGAATCAGAGGCTCAGGAAGTGGAGTCCATAAATCCCACCAGACGTTAGCTGTGTTCCCACTGCGCAGATTCCTACCGATTCCACTATAAAAGGTGTCCCAAACAGCAACAATACTACGCCACCCAATGGATGAATTGATCTTCTTACACACCATGGGGTAATCGCTATCACCGCACCCATACTTTCCTTTTAAACAACGGACCCAAAGGGCCTCTGGTTGGGTTAAGATACCCCAACAAAGTTTCATAATAAAAGCAATATTCTGTTTCTTAAGGTCTCTGATACCCAATCCACCTTCTTCTTTAGATTGCTTGATTTGTTCCCAGGAGATCAAGTGCATTTTTTTCCCGTGGTGACCCTGATTCCATAGGAAATTACGGCTAATCTTCTCCAACTCCTCCAGTGTGCCTTTGGGAAGCAGCATTGTTTGCATATGATAGCTCGGCAAAGCTGACAAGACCGCCTTAACCAAGACCGTCCTGCCAGCAATGGTCAGATATCGTCCCTTCCATCCCGTCAATCTCTTTCTTGCACGCTGGATGATGGGGAGATAAACAGCTTTAGTAACCCTACTATGTAACATAGGTATCCCAAGATATTTGCCAAGGTCACCTGTGATCCCTATTCCCAAAGAATGGCTTAACTCAAGCGCCCTATTAAAATTAACATTCCGGGAAAAAAATGCCTTAGACTTGGCCAGGTTGATTCGATGTCCGGAAACTTGACAAAAGGTTAGCATAGTATCCCGCATGAGGTCAATCTGAGCTGCAGTAGCCTCCCCAAACAGGATAAGATCATCCGCAAAGAAGAGGTGTGAGACTGAAGGAGTATGCCTATTGAACCGGAGACCCTTCCAGAGACCGTCCCTCACTCCCTGGTTGATCAATTGACTAAGTCGTTCCATACAAAGCACAAATAAGTAGGGACTGAGCGGGTCACCTTGACGGACTCCCCGGGTAGGTGTGAACTCAGGCGATTCTGACCCATTCCAGAGGATCTTCATGGACACCAAAGAGGTACATGCCATGATGAGACGAACCAATCCATCCCGTAGCCCAACACAAACAAGAGTGGACTGCAGAAACTTCCAATCGAGGCGATCATATGCTTTTTCCATGTCAATTTTGATTGCAACAACTCCTTTCTTTCGTCGCCTACTTCTCATAGTATGAATAGCTTCTTGCGCAATGATAACATTATCACTGCTCTGCCGACCTGTTATGAAGCCACACTGTTGGGGTTGCACCAAGTATTGCATCGCCTTCTTCATTCTCTCAGCTATTATTTTAGTAATGAGTTTAAAAATGACATTGCAAAGAGAGATAGGGCGAAAATCTTTCAAGGTTGTAGGATAATCAACTTTAGGAATAAGGACAATATTAGTATGATTGATGTCCTTGACCTTCTCTGGATGGTGCCAAATTTCTCTAACCAAAGCACACACCTTATCCCCAATGTGAGCCCATTGGGTGTGAAAGAAGTGTGCTTGAAGACCATCCGGACCAGGCGCTTTAAACGCACCCATCAGAAAAGCAGCATTTTTTATCTCAACATCCTCCACTTCTTTATGAATTTGGGCATCATCACTTGGGTGTAATGGGGGAAAGTTGGCAAACCATTGTGTGGAGTCAGGTACCTGGCAGTCCTTAGTGTATAACTCGGTAAAGAACTTGGCAGCCATATCTCGTAAAACGTGCGAATCAGTAATCAAATTTCCTTCGTCATCTTGAAGAGCTTCAATACGCTGCTTCTTTCGTTTAATCAGCGTGGATGTGTGAAAGAATTTGGTGTTCTTGTCCCCCCAAGAAAGCCACTTACACCGGGATTTCTGGTACCAAAGCAGCTCTTCCTGAGCACACAATTTGCTATATTCCTGCCAGAGCTGTTTTTCAAGTTTAAAGAGGCCATTAGATGAGTTATTTTGCCTAGCTCTATCTATGCCTTCTAACCGGTGAAGAAGCTGCCTTTTTTTCTTTGGAAGACTACCAAGCACATTGGAATTCCACTTAACAGCTTCATCCTCAAAGACCAACTTACCCTGCTGCCAAGTTCTATTCTCCCAGGATTTGCAAACCACATCAGAAAAGCTATGTCGAAGGGCAGTACTCTTTGCGATGTCCATAACGGCCACAAGAGAAGCATATAAGACCCAGCCCCTCGTATTCCACTTGGTAGACCGAATTGGCAGCGATTACTCTGGATACAAGCTTTTTCTGGAGGTTAAGTTCCACACAGATCCGTGCGTATTGTCCCCTCTCAATTCTCGCAGCCTCAGAGGTGGTGGTAGATGGGGTAAGCATATCCACTTTTACTGTCCGTCCAATGTAATTGCCCAATCTGGAAATGAATTCTTTGTTGTAGCATTGCATTGGGATATTGGGTATTCTAACCCAAGTAATAATCCGGCCAAGTTGATTGCTGTATGGGTCAAAATGGGGGGACCATTTTTGCACCAGAATAGCATGTTGTTGCACCACCCATGGTCCTCCATACAACACCTGCTGGTAGAGCTGACCCCATCCCTCTCGCTGTAGAAACCGAACCAAGAAATAGTTATTAGGCATATCCACAAGATCAAAGTGAGGAGTTCGCCATATCCGTGTGAGATGTGCTTTGAGAGTGTAGACATTATATTTCTTTCCTAAGACAGTCAGAATCAATGCAGCATTCCAGGGGCGACACCATGTGTTATACTCCTCAGCTGTAACAGGGACAACCGGGTGAGACTGCATAAGATTCTTCACTTCCTCAGAAAGTGCTGGTAATTCCCATTCCATGTTTATAGTGTCAGATAGAAGATCTTCTTCCTCTATACAATCACCTCCATTCGCAATACCATTAAACCCAATAAGCGAATCTTTGTAAGAAATGGAAGTACCCTGAGGTGTCTGTTGAATGGAATTTTCAAGTTCCATGGAGTTATCGTTCACTGGCAGAGATTCCGTAGACGTATCAGTGTCCATATATAGTAAGAGGAGAAGAATTATTCCTTATCTTTTTATTGCTACCACTGGCTTGGATATCGGAGGGCCGATCCGGCGGAATATTCCGGTGGTCATCCATACTGAATCGAAGGAAGGAAGGTCGTAGGCGCGCTATTCAGAAGAGAGCAAACTGTTCACCCAGAGCTGAGGCGGGTATGATTTTGGTAAACATTTTTAAAGACAGATGTTACTTACCAACGATGAAATGCTATATATATATATATATATATATCTATATCTATAAGCTGTTAGAAACAAACAACACCGGCCTGCATATGTGATCCACGTACGCCTTTCTTTTGTTAATCAATAGTTGGGCCAATTATTTATTTTTGTCAGTCTGTATACTCTGTAGTAGTTGATGATAACGAACCCCAGAATTTTCTTGTACTGTGTCGTTTTCTAACTTTGCACAGACCTAACCTTGTCTCTTGTTTTGTTTTCAACCATGAGACTCGTTTTAGCCAAAAAGAACAAAGTAAGAAGTAACCGTCAAGCTAGGTGCTTGTTTTCTGGTTGCAAACACGGTTCGATGAGATTAATTTAATTAATTACTTAATCCAGCATGCTGGTTAGTTCAATGTTTCTATTAATATAGTTGGGCTCCTTGTTATTTTTGTCAGTCTGTAGTGTAGTAGTTGATGATAACGAACCCAAAATTTTCTTGTACAGTGTCGTCTTGTTACTTTGCCGTAATCATCCCTCACAGACCAAACCTTGTCTCATGTTTTGTTTTCAACGACGAGAGTCATTTTAGCGCCAAAATGAACAAAATAAGAAGTAACCGGCAAGCAAGGTGCATGTTTACTAGTTGCAAACACGGTTTGATGCGATTAATTAATTGCTTAATCCAGCATGCTCGTTAATTCAAGGTTTATATCATTATGTCGCTTTGAATTCCATTGTGTTATAATTGGAGTAATAATAATGCTATTTGACATATATATCCACAGAACTTGATAATGATTAAGGTGGAAGGGAGATTAAGGAAGATGACTAAGGTGTTTAAGAAAATATAAAAGTATGTTATATTAGCTAAGTTTTTTAATCTAATTATATTAGGTAAATATGTTTTATATTAATGACAGGATAGAGTTGATTTTATTCCTTTTCGACTGAATGTATTATTTCAAGATGAAATCTTTCAATGTGCTTTTTTTTTATAGAAAATAATTAATTGAAATCAATATAATTTATCTTTGTAGTTTGAAATATCCATAATAAACCTCAAGCATTCAACCATTTACGTATTCTATTTTGGGGAGAGGGTTCTTTTCATTTCCCTTACCGTCCACTTCCCTTCACTTATTTATTCTCACCTTTAGATTAACTCTAAATGGTTAAGATTCAATATTCTATAATATATATTATTATAATATTAAATAACAAAAATGCATATAAATGAATTTAAATTATTCAAATTTGATATAACTAGTTCATATCTCACCGTTAGATTAACTCTAAATGGTTGAGATTCGATATCCTATAAAAAATAAATAAATAAACACACACACACACACACACACATATAAAATACTTTAATAAAAGTATAAAGATATGAACTAGATATATTAAATTTGAATGATTTAATTTTATTTATATACATTTTTATTATTTAATATTATAATAATATATTTATAGGATATTAAATCTCAACTATTCAGAGTTAATCTAACGGTAAGAATAAAGAAGTGGAGGGAAATGGACGGTAAGAGAAATGGAGGGGCCCCTCTCTCTCTATCTTGTACCTCGGCCAATAAAGAGTCGTTTGAAAACCAGTTCAAATTGAGATTTTATGACTTTTGAGATGAAACTACCATTAGATTATTTCGACAAGATTAACATGTTTGTAAGCATACTCAGAAATAAAAAACGAATTTAGTTGACTCGAACACTTCCGAATCTGATTTACTTATATTTTCTTATATTAGCCTGATTTACCTATGTTTTGCAATTAATTGATGCCTCCCATTAGCTAGGGTTGATTATGGACCAGATCAGATCGGGTTAGGCCTCAACCTGAGGTCTGGTCTACCTAGTACCTTAGGCTAAACAAGTCAACCCGAGGTCAGGTCTGGTCTAGCACCAGCCCAAGCTCGGGCTGGACCAGATTAGGTCCAGTGGATTGCCTGGACTCCAGGCAGTCTAGGACCTCTTAGATTTTTTTCGCCTTTGAGAGTATGGGAGGCAATGTTTGAGACCCGAGATGCAGAGCGAGACGGGATCTGAAGAAAAACAAGGCGAGATCTGAAGAGACCGGAGATCCAGCGACTATACGTGATCTAGAGTGCCAACAAGCCAAGACCGGAGACGCAGATCCCAGACGGGATCTAGAGCACCGACCTGAGCGTCGACACTGCAGACCGAAGAAGTCGAGACCAGATAGGAGAAGACTTTGACACCAAAGACGGGACTTCGAGAGCTAGTACGCTTACGCCAAGACCAGATGCAAAATGCTATTTGAACTTTGAAGTTTGCACTTTGCACTTTTGTAGAGTATAGTGAATCCCGAGGGGCATGGATGTAGTGTAGTGTAGTACTGGACAGTGTAGTGTGTCACATTGGATTGGTTTTTATAAAAAAAACACTCGGGCCGGACTAGACTAGTCTAAGGGGTCTGATGTCTTAGTTCGAAGTCCAGTCCGGCCCAAACAAATCAGTCTGATCTAGTCTGTCAAAAGTTGCTTGGACCAATTTTTTTTACTAGACCGGGCTACCTGGGCCACCAGGTTTTCACTACTACAAAAATAGAGATTAGTGGCGCACCTTTTGTGGCACTTTTTTAAAGAAGTGCCACAACTTCTTTCTAGATTTTTTAAATTTTTATTTTTTTAAAAAAAATACTTTAGGTGGCACTTCCTCAAGGAAGTGCCACAGCTGCTTGGTGACATTAGATGGCGCTTCCTTGACGAAGTGCCACCTAAGGTGTTTTTTTTTTTAAAAAAAAAAAGAAGTAGCAGCTGTGGCGCTTGCTTAAGGAAGTGTTACAGCTGCTATGTATTTTTTGTGGCACTTGGCTTAGGAAGTGCTACACAAAGTAATTTTTTTTAAATTATTCTCTATCCTGCAATCTGGTTCTATCACATTTATCCTCTTAATCTCCACTCCCCATCTAACACGTGCCATCACTATTTATCCTCCTAGTCCCCATATTTTCTCCTTCTCTTCTTTTTGTCATTCATCACCGTCTCTACTTCGATCGCTACTTCCTCCTTATTCCTTTTGTCACTCATCACCTTTGTGAGGATTTTCTTTTGAAAAATTTGTTGTCTTCCAAATTTTTATATTTATAAATAATAGATCTTCAATCGCTTTCCCTTCCCTGGATCTTATGAAGATGGTGACATTTCCTTCTTTCACACACGCACACTCTCTCTGTTTTCACTTGTTTCTTCTTCCATTATTTTTATATTAAGCTTCGAATTTTAGATCTGTGTTGTCCAACTTAGCATTAGCCACAAAGTAGTAAGTTTATTTGGTCTAATTGCTATTTTAGCTGCATTATATCACATATATAGCTTACCAATTTATTTTGAATAATAGTTTCTTACTATTATATTGCATATGTTTCTACAGGAGAAGAAATCTTTGGTTTTTTATGACGGAGGGAATGGTGTTCGTATTTTTTTATCAATTACTGCGTTGGTAAAAAACGTTCATATTTACTTTCAAGTTTCCTACTTTTAATTGTTTTAGTTTTCCTTGATGAAGAATACTTCTGAAATTTCTTTTATCATTTTATTCCTGAAAAAATTATTCTCATTTGTATATGCTAAAAAATAAATGAGATAAAATTAAATGTTATTATATATAAGTTGTATTTATTTAGTAGTTATAATTATTAATATTGATGATTTGCATGAGTAAAATAATTATTTATTTTAACATTTATATTTTACTTAGTAGTGATTTTGTTAATTATTTATTTGTTAATTTTTTTTAATTTTGTTGTGGATATGAAAATGCATTTAAAGTGTGTTATCAACTATAATTATGGGGTTCTTTTGATAAAAAAAATAATTATAGGGTTCTAAAAGAAAAATATGAAAATAATTTTTTTAAAAAAAAAATACTTAGGGTGGCGCTTGCTTGAACAAGTGCCACAGGAAGTCAATTATTGACTTCTTGTGGCACTTTTTTAAGGAAGCGTCATAAGAAGTATTTTTTTTATAAAAAAATATATATGCTGTGGCGTTTCCAAGGCCACAACTTTTTTTAATGACATCTTGATATGTGGTACTTACTAAACGCCATAATTTTATTTTTTTTATAGTAGTGTTTTTTTGATCATACGTACCTCCCACCACATCAAGTAAGCTAGAGGGATTTTATTTATTCATTTATTTATTGTGATAAAGCCAAAAAGGGACGCAGGATTTTGGTTTTGTACTTGATATCTCTTTAATTAATTTTCTAGTATACAACAAATATGGGAAAAAACTAACATCATATTCATAACTCATAAAATACATAAAAATGGAAAGGAAGGAGTGACCGGAAAAAAGGGGCAACGTTAATGCGCATCCAGCCAGCACGGACATGCACGATACCCGCCGCCACATCCGCCGCACGGCCAAATATCTCCACCACCGCCTGCTGAGGAGCACGCAAGATGTCTCCTCCGTGAACATCATAAGCCGAGGCGGCGGCGCAACTTAGCTTTAATTTGGTCATTTCGCCGGTATAAGTAATTATCTGGCAACAGTGGAGCCGTCGACGGAAGACGCCGTGATCGAAGCAAAACAGGCCGACAAAAGCAAGTACAGGTGGTGATCATGATGGTGTCGGGGGACGCCGTCGTCAAAGTTGAGGGCGTAGCTGAGGGGATCGTAGCGGAAGGTGGCGTGCTTGTGGGTCTTACTGTTGAGACGCCGAAGGAAGGTCACGCATGAAGGTGCGGCGGCCAGGATGTGGGGGCGTCGGCGGATCTTATGGAAGCGACGGATCCACCAGGCAAGCCATGAGGAGTGAGAAGCCACCATGGGATCGAGGTCGTTGCAAATTGCAATTGGCGTTTATGTGGCTTTCTAGTTCTAGAGTATAAAAAAGGAGAGCCAAGAATATATTGAAGGTTAGTGTATGAAAGCAATATGTATGCTCACCACTAAGCTTGAACAGGGAATCTAGGAAGTGGCCCTGGACCGTCTAGATTTAGTTAATGAATTGTTTAGATTTAATTTTTTCACCGTCTAGATTTAGTTAATGAATTGTTTAGATTTAATTTTTTTATAAATATTATTTTAATGTCTACAAAATCTAAAAAAAATATATTTTTTAAAATCCAAACAGGCCTAGGCACAATACGTCTCTGTGCATGGCAGCATCAATAATTATCGTTAACATTATTATTATGTACGATTCCGATTCCTTAGAGCCGGAGACACGAAATTTAGTCAATTCCAAAAGTCTGAGTATGTGGGGTGGGTGTTAGCATCACCAGCGCCTTCAGTTTTCTTCATTAGATGTATATTATCCCTGTTTATTTATTAATTTTTATCCAATTAAGAAGAATTTCCTAACAATACTATTGCAAACTAGACATTTAATGACCCTAAAAAATATCCCTTTTTAAATTAAGGACGCCCAAAGTTCAATATTTAGTGTGAATCATTGGCGTTGGTTAAATTTTTTTTAAAAAAAATTGTACCACTTTAGACGTCCTCAGAGTTTTTGGGGACGTCTAAAGTGTGGCCTTTATGCACTTTAGACGTTCCCAGTCAAACTGGGGACGTCTAAAGTGATACTTAGACGTCCCCATTTTGACTGGGGACACGGAAAAGCTTATCAGTTGCCCAGCCCATCAGCAACAAGCCAGCAGCTTTACTTTCCTTCCCCAAGCTTCATTCTGTCTTCCCCTGTGAGCTTCGTTCCCAGCTGTTTTCCCTTTCCCCTTTCTCGTCTTCCTTCCTCTTCCTCAGTTCGTTGCTGCAACTCTCTTTCCTGTGCTTCCTTCCTCGTCCGCCTTCCTCTTTCTCATAATTATATTTCTATTTTTCCCTCTCTCTTCTTTGACAAGAGCACCGTCGTTTGTGTCTCCCTCTCACAACTGTCGTCTTCCCAGCTGGTGGCACCGTGAGTCGTCTCCATTTCCGTCGTCCACAGGTTTGTCTCTCACTTCCACAACTTTGGACACAAATGATTGAACCAATGCTTGTAATTCTTAATTTAAATCAGATTATGAAATTGGAAAAACAAAGTAACTTGTATATGTATACTTTTAATCTGCTTCTAATTTGCTTAATATGGAAATGGACTGTCATTATTGCATACTTGTTTTTTTCGTCAGCAGACTTCAACACAGTGATGTATATATATATATATAGACATGAGTTAAAAAAAATAATAATGATACTTAGGAATGAATTTAGTTTCAACACGGTGATTCAAACGTTTCTATATTCCAAGGTGAGAATTAAAGTTGTTTTGTTGTACATACTATTAGATTTTTTTGATAACATTTTTATTAAATAGTGCTAAACTACTGTTGTTTCCATTCTGATTTATGCAATATTTCTTCTATCGAATTTTTGCAGTTTAAATTTTCCGAACAATGATATAAATAAAATGCCATAAAAAAACTTTAGACGTCCCCAGTCGTAATTGAAGACATCTAAAATGTTTTTGAACCATTTAACTGGGGACGTCTAAAGTCTGGCCTAAAGACGTCCCCTATTTTAGGGACGTTATTGACATTTTTTTTCTACGTCGTTCAGATAGACGTCCCTCTATTTTTAGACATTAAAAGGCCAAAAAAAAAACGTTAAAAACGTTTTTTATAGTAGTGTAATATTAACAAACCGCTTCTTGACTACCCTGGAGTTCATATCAATAAATAATATGTGCGACCACATGTGTGCATGCAGTGCCATATGTGAATTCTAAGCTGTTTTTTTTTTTCCTTTTCCTCCTCCTTTAATTTTATTTTCAATACTACATACTGACAACCAAAATTTACAAATAAGGCAGCTTTTGCAAATATAGGGTTCATCGAACACTATTCATATTTCTTTTGGTTGATGTTTAATATACCATTTCTCGATTAGTTCGTTTTGAATTTCACATAAAAAACAAACAAACTATGCATATTTACACTTATGATATTATAATATATATTCTCACAAAAGAAATGAAGTTATATATAAAGTAGTGTACGTTCTACTTATTTTAAAAAGTTGCAAGTGTGTTATTGGATCTAAATAATTTTTTTTTAAATAAAGTGTTTATCTAAGATTATTTCTGAAAGTTGCATAGCAATAACTTTACTTAGTCTCTAAAGAAAAGAAACAAAAAAGAAAGAAAGAAAGAAAGAAGTACTAAAGCGCCATGGATCTACTCACGTCACTCACTTTTCTTTTTTGTTAGATAAGGCCACATTGTTCTATGTTCATATATTCTTTTTTTTAAAAAAACACTCATCATCTCTACGAAATAAGAAAATTTAATAAAAAAGGTTTTAAGAAATTCAGTTTTTTAAAGTTTTGCTTGATGCAACTCAATTTATAAATATCAAAATTTAACTTGTGAACATGAATCATTAAAAATGGGGATGAAGAAACTCATAAACTTTAGCCTTTCTCCACTACTCATTTGCTATTTCTCTCCCTTCTTTCTTCGATTTTGGTGCCCGTTTAGTTGACGAAATTGAGTATTTGTTTGGGATAGTTTATTTTTTATTTATAAGTACTTATAAATAGTGATTTACGGTATACAAGATAAATATGTGAGAGGAGTTTTATCTCAACTTACGTAATAAGCGCTTATTTCCTAAAAAAAAACCATTTCAAACATAGCCTAAATCAAAGCGTGTTTGGAAACATGTTTTGGGGTATATATGCCCGATTTTTCTAGAAAAAAGCCCAAATGAAACGTGTTTTGTTTTATTGATGTTTGGTGTAGTTTTTTAAAATCGCATCACGGGTAGAATAAGCTACTTATTAAATAAGCTTCTCACTGTAACTTTTTTATTAAGTCACTTATTACGTAAGTCAAGATAAAACTCCTATCATATACTTACCTCGTATACCATAAATCACGATTTATAAGCACTTATTGTCTAAAAATAAGTCGCTCATCTAAACATAAATCACATTACAAAAATTAAATTTTTTATTAAGTCATTTTTAATAAATCAAAATTATAATAAATCATTTTTCCTACCGCTATTCTAAACATACCCTCAATAAACCTTCAGATCCATTATTCCAAACTGAGGCCGGTACGTCAAGTTTTTAATAATTGTGGTACTTTTCAATGCATGTCTATATATGTTCTGAAGCTATTTTTTATTTTTCAAAAACGACCCTTACAGGCACTCTTTCTTTTCTTTTAACCACGCTAATAACCATACACTTTATTCGCATTTAATTTGTTTATTTGTAATCTGGGTTTATTTTTATAAATTCTAAAAAGCCCACACTCGAAGAGGATAATTTAAAATGTGTTACTCCCTCCGATCCTAATTATAAGATAAAGTTGACTTTTTTAGAGAAATTAAGGAAGCCAATTAAATTACTTTAGAGTATTTATATTTTTATTTTTTTCTCCAAACTAATTAATTTGACTAATAAACTAGTATATAATCTAAGGATATTTTTTTTTTGACCGAAATCTAAGGATATTAAAACTATAAACACTCTAAAGTAATTTAATTGGCTTCCTTAATTTCTCCAAAAAAATCAACTTTATCTTATAATTAGGATTGGAGAGAGTATTATGTAAAGGCCTTTAAATTTGAGATTATTTAATTTTAAAGAGTTGATATATGGACCAAAAATCAGATAGAAAGAAGAGTTATGTATATAGTTACCTATAGAGATCTATATCTTGGTGACACTGCGGACATGTCTCCAACCAAGAAATTAATAGGCGGACAGATTCAAGTCATCAAGTGATCCCCATGTATTTCTTTGGGCAAAGTTAATAGGCTGACAAATTAAAGTCTGCGGGTGAAAAGAAAGATCCCCGTATATTTCTTTTTTCTTTTTTCTTTTTTCTGAATAACAAGACAAGCTTAAGCTTGGATCCCCGTATATTTCTTCGGCTTCTGTCATTCGCAGAACGTACACATAACGTCTTCCCTCCAACATCACAAAATATCACGGTAATGGAACACGGACCGGATCAAGGTAGTTCAGATCAGAAACCAGCCAATGGGTTGATAAATCAATCCAGTCTGATTTTTTTTAAAAAAAAAATTGATTTTGTAATTTTTTTTTAAAAAAATTTCATATTAATAAACCTAGATCTTTAACTTCTCACAGGTTTAGTCCTCGGTTAGCTCCGTTTGACTTCGGTATGACTCACTAACTCTCGATCCAGTATCCTGGTCACTTGAGTGATCGGTCTGGTCTGATTTTTAGTTTTTTTTTTTTAAATTTCATATTAATAAGCCTAAAATCTTCAATTTTTCATTGGTTTGGTTCTGGGTTAGCTCCCGGTTTGACTCCGATTTGACCCACTGACCCTTGATCCAATATCTCGATCGGTTGAGTGACCAATCCATATTTAATTACGATGCAAAATATATTAGAGGAACCATATTTAAAGCTATTTAATAATAATCTTTGGAGTACAGTCTATAACTTATATATTCAATTTTATTCAATTTTTTTCTAAATTAATTTACATAACCTTTATATATATATATAATCAAATGATACACATAGATATTTGATATTTGAGAGGATCACATCACAATTGTTTAAATTAATAAAATTATTTCATTTCCTTAATCTACCAGCAAATTAGCTAAATAACTCTTACTTCCTCTATCCCTATGTATAAGGTCCCATTTTTTGAATGGATTTGTTTTTTTTATAAGGTCTTATTTGAGTTGGCTTGAATAATAAACACATTTTTACCCATTTTGTCCTTGATTCATCATTCATTCTCCAAACTTTCTTTTTAATCATTTCTGATTGTTACTCTCTCTCTCTCTCTCATTTATAAGTAAGTATTGTTGGAAAAAAATTATATTTTTCACATATTTATTAATTTCAGCTATTTTCTATAATTTTGCAATTTAGTTAAAAAGGACCTTAATTATATATAAGGATGGATGGAATATATGGTGGAGTAACTTGTGATTGTGAACTAGAAAATGAAGCAACACTACAAAAAAAAACACGATACTACTGATGGAATTTCCATCACTAAACAGATTAGCAATGGAGTTTCTATCACTAATCTTTTTGCAACAGATTAACGATGAAAAATGTTTCGCCTCTAAAAAGGGTGTTATTAATTAATTCTGTCGCAAATTTAGAGAAGAATTAGCGACGAAAATTCCGTCTCTAATCTGTGATGGAAATTCCGTCACTGATGACTAATTTCGTCACTAATTTGTGGAATAGTCTATTCTTTTTTTGTGACATATTATTGATGGAATTTTTTGTCACTAATTTTCGGGATAGCCTATTCTGTTTTTGAGATGGAATTGCAACCAACTTTCTATCGCTAATTTGCGACAGCTTTGGGACGGAATTTCCGTCACAAGTTTGTCAATGGTTGGAGAAAAAAATTTCGTCATCAATCTGTCGCAAACTTAATTTTTGGCCCTTTTTTTAACAATGTTGTAACAAAAATTTCATCACAAATCCGTCTCTAATCTCTTTTAATTTTATTTTTTTAATTAAATTTTTTTGTTATTTTGAATTTAATTGTAAGTCTACCTTAATAATGGTAAAAGAACCAAAAGTGGAATTAAATGGATTGCAAATAAAAACAATTTCAAACCAAATCATAAAATGATAGTAAGTTAACAACCACAAAACAACAAAAGTACTCAAGTGAAAATGCATATAATGTAACAAACAAACCATGCAAATGTTATAATGTACTCAAACAACTTAGTTACTACCCTATTTTATGGTGTGCTATCATCAGCTTCATGACCTTTAGTGTTTGAATTGTTGACAGCCTAGAGAATTTTTGCTCAAGTGCTTCCAACCTAATTAAGATAATTTCATTCTGTTGCTTAAAAATTTGATTGTCCTACCTAAGCTCTGTGACAACATTTTCAATATCAGGTTGGAGCATTGTGTTGATGGAAGGAGGAGGAGAACTATAAGAATAAGGTGAGGAATCAACATCTTTGGCCTCAGATCCTAAGCCAAATAAGTGGCCCTTCTTGTTTTTACCACCTGCAGTCTCTAAATATAGGTTCATTTATTTTTCATCTAGCTGATTTGATTACACATCACTTGGAGAATCTGTATTAGAACTTTTAGATGTCTTAATCCTCGTGTAATTATCCTATTAAAGAAAATAATAAGTACAGAAAGTCAAAATATATGAATAAATATAAAATAAAGGATGATATCAAGCAATCTACAAGTCATTCCTCACTCTAAAACATCACAACAATAACAAGCAATCAACAAGCTATTCCTGACTCTAAAATATGAGTAACGAAAGAAGAAATGCAAGAAACTTATATGAGTCATATCCAAATTCATTTTCCTTGAGCCAGGTGACTATGAAGAAAAGCCTTAAATTTCACCTCAAACAAAACTATAAATATTAAGAGTTAAACATTACAACTAGTCAAGCCTCTGGCCATCAACACAACTTTAGTGGAAAATACTATAACAAACATATACTTATAGATACTTCAGCCGACCTTTGATCTACAAAATCGCTAGTTTTCTCATCATAATGTGTCTTCCAAAACAATTCAAATGGAATAGGTTTCTTCCCAACTCATAATGTGGCTTTGTGAACAATTCATGTAATTTATAAAAGGTATCCCCATTATAAAGAAGTATTAAATCATGTATTTAAAAAACAATGAGTACAATTGAAAATATCATGATGTGTCTTTGTGAACAATTCATAAAATGCTCTCTAGCATTTGAATTAGGCATCTCTTAACATCTTTATTGAAGTTATGCCTAAAACTTGGTCCAATTGCATCCATCACCATAGTCTCATATTGACTTTAATTTGTTGAAGATTTTTCTTTTTAAAATTTATTAGTCACTGACTTTATTATTTGCTTTGGCCTATTGACTGCCACCTGATTCTATTTATTAGTCCCAATTAACTAATGCTCATATATTAAAGAGAGTTAGTTAACTCATTAAGATATTAACTATGGGTTAAATTTTCAATTTTATCATTATTTATGAATGATTCAAAGAGTCAATATAAATAATTTTTTTATTTATTGCAATTAAAAGAACGAAAATTGTCAGTAGAAGGATTTTATAATTTGTGCCTAAATTTTGCATAGTATACCTATCATTTATATCATTCATTCACCAAAAAATGCTAAGCTACAAGCTATACCCAATTACGAGAGGAAAAACTTGGTTAAGTTCTTGATAAATTTTTCTTATGTGAAAAAATTTGGTTAAATTTTCATTATATTTTAATTTTATCCACTATATTGAATCAAATTGGTCCATTAACTTAGTTCAAAGTGAACTTTTTTAAGTTTTGCACTATTTGTAAGCTTGACTATGAACACAAAAACTAATACTTACATAGGCAGACAACCAGGGGTGGCATGAGGATGAATAATTACAAAACCTTTTACAGGTAATGGAAATAAAAAATGTCCTATATAAGTAAAATAATTAAAAAATTCAAACACAATCTTGAAGAAACTAATGACAAAAAAGTTCTAAAAATTTAACAATCAATTCATTTGAATGTATGCCTTTACATCCATTTGTCGATTAATGGTATCTATCATGTCTTGTTCCATCAACATATTGTTCATTATATAATTATTTTTTCTTCATTTATTATGTTAATTTTTAAAAGAGAGCAATTCATATTTCCTTATTTGTTTAGATAATATGAAGTGACATTATGACTCCATTTTAATGATATACGAATGCATTTCTTAAGAATTCGTCTCCAAGATGTCTCAACAAGTTTTATTGATGAGATGATGCCCTACTTAGTATCATCACACCTACTTGGTGAAAATTTCAGCCTTTTAAATTGAAAATGTATTTAAATAATTATATTATTATTATTTATTTTCTAAATGATCAAAATTTGAAAATTTCAAATAAGCGACAGAATAAAGACGGAAAGATTTAGCGACGGACATTGGAGACAAAATTATTTCCGTTGCTAATTTCTATAAAATATCCAGAATAAGTTATCCCAAAATTTGTGATGGAAACTAGCAACGGATTTAAGACGGATCAGTGACGGAATGCTGGCCGTCACTAAATGTAAATTAGCGACGACGAAATAAATTCCGTCCTTGACCCATGCCTAATTTCTGTTTTTTTTTTTTTTTGGTGGTAGGAAGAGTGGGTTCACTCACAAGGCAACGTGGCAGTGGGGGTTGAAATCCGGCAATTTTGTCACTGCGTGCGAGTTAGAACTTAGAAGACACTTTGATGAATAAATGTTTCAGTTGAGAGAGTCAAAGGGAGAAGGACAGGGAGAGATGGCAAGTGGCAAGAGATTTTTTTTGGGGGGGGGGGGGGGTAGGTGGCAACCTCCGTAGGTTTAAATGTGTTATAGACTTGTAGCGGTGAGGTAGAGCCATTTTGGAGGATGCTTGTTTTCTCTATTTATTAGGGCCAGAGAGGCCATATAGAGATCACAAACCCACCGCACTCTACGCCCTTATTATTTGCTTCTCTCCCTTATCTTGTTCCTTATTATGGAGCCTTCTCTGAGAGAAACAAAAGCCTAAAGAAACTGGAACGCCACGTGGTGGATGAAACCTCATTACAAACACTTGCGTGCGCACTTCACACTTGCACGCAAAGAAGTTCGAGATTGAGGTTTTATCACTACGTGGCTTTTCTGTTCTTTATTATTATGTTGCACCACACACTGTACATCTCTAGCTGCCAAATAAGTTGCTGCTTAGTACTTACCAGTTCTCTCTCTCTCTCTCTCTGTTTTCTTTTTTGGAAAAAGTTATTTAACTGATCAGCTTCAGGTATCCTTGATGGCCTTCTGCAGATTTCGGTACTCTTGTTGTCTTTGGCGTGTGACTATATGTGTTATTTAGCTTCAGTCCAAAAAAAAAAAAGTGTTATTTATCTATATATCAACAAGTGCTTGGCACGTAATTGGTATACACTATACACACACACACACACACACACACACACTTAAAGGGCTACTTCATGCTTTTGTTGGTGAGAGAATCTGGGCTGAAGTGCAGCTGCAATTAACTCCAGGTTCTCATCAGTTTTATAATTAATTAATATAAGGTGATGATAGCATATATATTAGTGTAGATAGATGTAGGCATTTGCAGATGAAGATGGTTTCGGGTAACAACGACTTATGGATCATCAGTAATTTAATGCAGATAAACAACAGACAACCTCTGGGATGCATGTCAAGTCTCAAGATGACTCGTTTTTTGTATATATATATTTAACTTTCTTCTGAACCTCTTATCGTGTAAATTAGTGCAAATTTCCGAATCTAGGTCTTTTATGCGATCAGCCTAGAAGCTAGTACATTCTCGCTTTTTCTTCTTCTTGTCTGGGAGGGAAGGGGTTAGGGAACTGATCACTTGTATTAAGGCATCATGCATGAAGCTTTATAGTTTAATTAAATCTAACTATATTTGTGGACACCAACCACCTTTTGCTAGATTGATTTATCTCACACTAATTAAGTCAAAATCTTGAGGATGGCACTTAATTATCTTTCATTACTTCAACCACATATTTATGGAGTATGCAACGCGAGTCTACTAAATCTCCATGATTTTAATTAGGGAATCTGTAGTTCAAAATTATTGTTCAACCATATAAAATATTTTTTTGGCCTCAGCATAATGAAATTAATATAACCATTTGTGTTATTAGGTAATTTAATTTAAAAAAATTGATGTTAACGTTGATTTTTTTTTTGATGGGGGGGGGGGGGGGGGACTGGTGAAGGGTTGAACAAGAGACCACACGTGAATATGGAGCTACTGGTCAACCACAATTGCACCTGCCTTCTTCGCTCATTCCTCTTTTTTATTTTTTTTTTCTTTGACGAAAAGATAATGTAAATATATACTCACACACAGCATACGTCCATGCCTGGGTTTGAATTCGAGACTTCTGCAATGCTCGGAAACGCATGATGTCGTTGAGACAACTAGTCATCGACCTCTCATTCCTCAATTAATACCCAATCCGCTATTTGTTTTAACACTGTTTTGCTTAAATGCCATTTAGTGTACCTTGTTTTAGCTTTTTAAAAATGCTTTTATGATTTATGAGATAAACATATAAGAAGAGTTTTATCTAACCTTATAAAAAAAAGCTTTTAAAATTATAGTTTGCTTGTTTCCCAAACAGAGATACTTATTCTAATTTTCATTTTGGTTTTTAAGCTTAGAACTTCGAATGCTTTCCCTAACTCCCGCCACCAAAAGAAAAATAATCGTTTGTGGGCAAACCAGCGAAATTATGCTTAATAATTTGTTGTCTATCTAGAAGATCTTGTGTATTTATTTTGATTTTGACAATTACTTGTTCTGATCTGACAGCTTCATAATTCATCTTAATCTGTAACAATTCGGAAACAGCACAAAAAGTACATATTTAAAAGTATATAAGTTTTTTCCCTCATGTAAACCAGAGCCGTTAATTTGGGCCGGGCTGGCGGGTTGGCCCGCCAGCCAGCCCAAAAAACTCTTAAACGGGCTGGCGGGCTAGCCCGCTTTTTTTTTTTTAATTTTTTATTTTATAGTTTTTTGGTTTTTTTTATTTTTTTTAAATAAAATAAATTCAAATACCCTTATTATTACCTTTCATTTGATGCCGTGTTTAATTAATTTTTCATACTTTTTATTTGACATTTTTATTTTCATATTATATTTATTTATTCTATTATTATTAAATTTAAAAGAGATGTGTTTATATATTTTTGTTATGTGAGTAAATGAAAAAAAAAAAGAAAGTAAGAATAATTGACTTCATAACACAAATATATATAAAAAAAAGAAGTGTGATATGAGCGGGTGAAAGAGAAAAAGAATAAATATTTAAAAAAAAACAAAATTTAAAAAAAAAAAAAGAATGACGGGCTGGCTGGCCAGCCCGCCTAAACGGGCTCGGGCTGGCTTTTGCCAGCCCGCGAAGCACTCCAACCCGCGTGGGCTGGCCCGCAACCCGTGGGCCAGCCCGCATTCCCAGTGATAATGTAAACAACTACTAAGCTTCTTAATAGAATATTATAAATAAAATTTTGAAGTCATTCCATAACAATATAAATGTCAACAATAAAAGAGATCCTGTACTGGGCTTGTGACATGTTCAGCTTCGGCCCATCCCTGAACCCAAAATTATTTATGCCGAAAATTCGTCAAAGTCAGAACCGAACTTTGACCCCACCACGTTGCTTTTGAATGGCTGATGACTTGACGTTGTTGATCTTCTATTTTTCCCAGACTCCAAAGTTAATACTCACATCTTTGCCACGTGTTTTCCACATTTGTTCTTTTCACACAAAAATCGTCTTGTCATCAATCAATCATCAATCTATGATAGCTTATAATTCTGCAGTTCTCTAACAGTATATTTTCAGTAATACACCCTTGCACTGTCTTCACAATATTGATAGAGGAGACTCTCGTTGGCCAAAAAAAAAAAAAAAGATAGAGGTGACTCTTTTTTTTTCATTGTTTAAATTATTTTGAACTGTTGTGGTTTAGTTAATGGGCTCACATCAGTGTTAGTGGGCCTCATCATGACCAACGGTAATTAGGCCTAACTAAATAAATCCATCTCTTATAAGTTATAATATGTCAAACTAATATTTAAATCCTTATTAGGAGATATGGATACATTTAGTGCTTGATTATTATTAGATCACGACAAATTATTTAAATCCTCCAATAAAAGGATACTTATTCCTAACAAAAACTATTATTAAAAACGCAATTATTGATCATCATTTAAGCAAGTCCCCTTGACTCTTATCTAAGCTGGCAGCTCATTGATATGTACAAGTTTACATGACTCTATCCATATGTTTATATTACACTATTAACTGGATCATTAGAAAACTTGAACTGCCACACAAAAGTTACACACGATAGACCATGCCAACCTCTAGGGTAGATCCTTGAGGTATGTTCAAAGCATAAGTTGGTCCTCTAGAGTTCCTCCTCAGAAACTCAAACCCATAATTGATCACAACTTTCTTTATCCAGCTTGATCCACTTTTTGCTTTCACATACGAGTGACCCATTATAAAAGACATTCCTGCCTCCCTTGCTTCCATTAGCTTCTGCAACTCTTGTCTTGCATCCAAGTTTATCTGTGGACTTTCTGGTACAACAAACCTCACTCTCTTCTTTACCCTTTCTGGAGAATTCACCTCCCTCAGCTCAGAAGTGCCTTCCATTACAGAACAAGCTCTGTTTTCTTCACACATTCTTACACCTTCCAGTTTTGAAGCTGAAGTCCCAACAACTGTCATTTTGGCATCAACTTCAAAGTTGTCAAACCCTGATACATTCTCAAAACTATCTGATCTGATAAATTCTGCTATGCTGCAAACAAGATCGTTCTCAAGCTCAGTGTCATCCTTGTGGAAATCACGGTAACCATACCGAGCTATGCACCGATAAAGTTGATACTCTTTTGGTCCAACTCTACCCACCAAGAACCTCTCTTCCGGTCTCACATGAGGCACTGGCACGGATTTAATGCAGAGGAAGATCACAACCTCATGGAAAGCAGGTAGATTGGTGACAAACTGAGAGAATATGGCTGGGATTCCTGATACGAGCTCTGTGTGTATGAGGCCAATTCCTCTGACTCTTACAATGCCAAGAGTAGGGCCTAAACTGAGGAGCCAGTTGATGGAGACCTTGTTTTGAAGATCAAACTCATACTTCTTTAGTGTGCCATAATGCCACACACACATGACGACGAGGAAGGTGAATGAGAGAGCTATGGGGACCCATGCCCCTTCAAGGAACTTGATTAGGGACGCAGAGAAGTAGAGTGCTTCAACAGAGCCAAAGATAAGTATAAAGCAAATGGCGAGCAAAATGCCTTTGCGCCAGCACAAGATTATAACCAGAGACATCAGGCAAGTAGTTACCAGCATCACAGTTATCACAGCCAAACCTGTTTATGGAATGAAAACATACAATTACTACAAGTTTTCAGTTAGGAACATGATAATACCTTGTGAGGCAAGGTACCTGATGCATTTCCCATGCGTTTGGTGTCTCGAAATCCGACAGTGATGGCGAGGCAAAGAAGCATCAAAGTCCAGTTGATTTCTGGAATGTAAATCTGGCCGTGTATTTTAGATGATGTGTGAATGATTTTCACTTTGGGGAAGCAGCCCAAAGCAGAACACTGTTTGATTATTGAGAAAGTCCCTGTGATTACAGCTTGGCTTCCAACAACAGCTTGAAGTATTGCTATTGCAAGAACAGGCCATCTAATCTTCTCTGGGGGTCAAAAAAAAAACGGAAGAAGATGAAGTGCAAGTCATACAGTAAAGACTCAATGTTTCTGTGGGTAGTAGAATCTTCCCATTAAATAATAGTTTAAAGAACCTACCAGGAACAGATACATAGAACCCAATTCGATAGTCACTCTCTAAGATATGATGCTTGGAAAGATACGCAATTAAATAATAGTTTAAAGAACCTACCAGGAACAGATACATAGAACCCAATTCGATAGTCACTTTCTAAGATATGATGCTTGGAAAGATACGCAGCTTGTCCCATATATGCTAAGATTAAAGAAGGATACACTAAGAAGGTGAAAGCAATCTGCAGACAGCCATATGAGTTAATGCTTTATTGGGTTAGAGTGAGCATTCAAATCCAGAGTTCTAAACAAAAGGCTTCATTTTCACCTTAATTGACAGCTGGGAAAAGTGTCCTAGATCTGCAAACATAGCTTCAGAACCTGAAGCAAGTGAGTGGGACAGCATCAGAGAAAGATAAAGCATGTGTCAAACATTAAACAACGCAATATAATTGAGAATACTTAATTATTATTATTACCTGTTATGCACAGAAGAATGCCGCCTAATGACATCCAACCTCCCCTCTGGGTCTTCCTCAGAAACTTGACCATGTAATATGGGCAGAGAGCTTCATAGACATGTGGGTTCCAATGAAAGATATTATAGACACCAATGGCACTAATGCATAGCAGCCAGGTCAGCACAACAGGAGCAAACAGAAATCCCAATCGGTGAGTCCCATAATGTTGGAGGGCAAACAAAAGTACCAGAATTATACATGCCACTGGCACCTCAACATCTGTACGTAGAAACCAATTGGAACTTGGAAATTAAGCTCAAACCACAAAGCGACCATTAGCTTAACTTCATTCTGGTATGTTCAGCTTATGTAATGAGCTCGGTAGTGTAAATTACAAGTCATAGTTAGTTATTATTAAAATAATGCAGTCAAACTTAACTCCATACCATAATTGATGCGATCCTCTAAACAAGACATGAAAAAATCTACAATTCATCACTTGACTGAGATTTTTTACGAAGATATTTTGGTAGCAGGATCCAGGACACTATTCATGAACAGGAGAGCATTTGGTTCCTTATTTAGGTCCACATGCTCAAAAGTCTTTGCCAACAAAAAGCAAGAAAAAGAAGGCTTCTGAAACTGAAGGTCTACACGATCGGCACAGGATGAGAACTTGGCTTACAATTAAAACTGGCAAAACATGAAGAACATATTCCGAAGAATTGTTCCAGACAAATGGTTTTTTATACATCAAAGCATCTTATAATAATTGTTAAAAAGCAGTATAGCTTTGTTTAGAAGAGACCTCTTCATAGAAGCAAAAGTCAGTGCATTAAAAGTTCATACATATAAGGAAACATGAAAGGCAAAGTGAATCAGCCGACAAGTAGCTATTTGTAATTGTACCAGATTAAGAGTAGAGCAAGGCTTAGGTAAGCTTACATTGATGCTGCTCTTTAGACATGGAAAGCTCAAGGCCAGACACAGCGGAAAAAACTGCAAAATGACCAAAAAAACCAAACCACTATAGTTGTCAAGATTTCATTTCTGTGCTACTTGAGACCATAATAGTTTACACACAGAAGTGACAGCACTACAGGTAAAATCCTAGGTACCAGAAATCGCAGGTGTGAGCACGCCATCACCAATAACCATGCAAGTCCCTATCAAAGCCAGAACAAGCAACACCCTCTGAAGCACCCTATGTTTTTCCAATACAGACTTCAAGCCCCACCCAACATTCTTCTTATCGATCGGTTCGGTCCCGTCTTTGGTATATTCCGTTAACTCTTCATCAGCTTGCTGTGTATTAGGCAATAAGCTAACTTTGACGTGTCGGCATAACAAAGAATATAAAGCAAAAGTGCCTCCTTCGCCATTGTCATCTGCTCGAAGCACAATGAAGACATACTTGACTAGTGGAATCAGGGTGAGCGTCCAAAACACAAAAGACAGAGCCCCATATATTTCTTCATTCGTTTCTGAGTGTTTAATATCTTCATCGAAAGTGCTTTTGTAGACATAAAGAGGGGAAGTGCTCAAATCTCCATAGACAACTCCCAAACTTTGATAAGCCAAAGTCAGTACCGTCTTCCATGATTCCTTCTGTCAGGAGATAAGTATGATGAGAAAGCAGAGGTTTTTGGAAAGGGTCTAACATTAATAGTCACATGCCTTACCTTGATCGAATTTTGATTTACTACAGATTCCAGGTCCATGATTGGCTTTCACAGAACTACAAAGCTTCCATTTCTTCGGTCTAATAGAGGAAGATGAAGATGAACCTCAGGGATTGACACCCACCCCAGATGAAACAAGTAGGAGAATAACAAAATACCAAGGGGAAAGTTGCTGTGGCATAACTAATACAAGTAGGTGATATGGAATGGGCTGGCTTGAGATTAAAAAATAAGAAGGCTTGGTAGTGGGTGTATATGTGTGTGTGTGTGTGGAAGTCGGTTGTGTGAGAGGGATGGTTCTGGAAGTGTAATATGGCAGGGCATGAGCTTATTGCAGAGCGTTATTGTTTTCTGAAGGCCTAGTTAACAGTGACTTCTGTATTCCTTCTGATATAGTTCTGACGTTAATTTGAATTTCTCTCTTGTTTTTGCTTCAACTCGAATCTTATATTTCCCACTTGTGCTCTGTTTTTCCCCTGTTGCAGAGAATAATATCCACACCAATTGATCTCAGGTTTATAATTTTTTTTCAACAAAAATGAAGAAGAACACACTTCACTGCAGCAATCAGAATACATTTCAGTATATACTATCATTTATCATAACTTATATTATTTATAAATGGTAAATATTACTTCCTCCTCTCTTTATCTATCTGGACAAAGCTATCATTAAGCCATTTTAGACTTGAAACTAATGCCTTTTAAAACTTGAAGCACAAACTAAGTTTGTCTCTCATAACAATTGTGATTTTTGAGATTTAAACTCATCTTTCCTTAATGTAATATCCAGTTGTCAAAATTATGGAGACTACTTGTTAAGTTAATGTTGTCTAAATGCTTTTCTTTTCAAAATATAACCCTAATTAAATATTTTATAATGATAAAATTATTTAAGAAGAGTTGGAAAAAAATCATTAAATAGAGGTATCCGTATGTGTGAAAATCTTTAAATAAGGTACTACAAAAAGGGACAATGGTTTTTAAAAACTGGGTATTATGAAATCAACCAATTCTATCCACAAATTTTTTAACTCCGTATAATAATTGAGAAAACATATGTATCCCAAGGATAGGAACTTGTTTTCGTAAGCTTTGCTCACCAGAGTCAGCCAAGTGAGCTTTTTTTGTGGGAAAATGCATAGTAGTTTCATTCAACTTTGTTATTTGTAAATAACTGAATATGTTTCTCTTTCTTTCTTTTTTAATTTTTCAGTGCTGCATTTTCTGTAAATTTCATTGAGCGATGAAATCCCTTTTTCCTAAAAAACAATACCTTACAAAAATTAGGTAACAGAGAAGTATATGCAAATAGCTAACGATGTTATCTTATGTATTTTAAAGAGGATTTTTTTTTTTTTTTGCATGGAAATGATCATTTCTTTCAAGATATCCTTCAGTAGCTTCAAATTTTCGAATAAAATATATAACTATTGTAGGGTGCGGAAAAGCTAATATTGAAATGATTTTATGAAATCAAAATAACTGAAACGGGAACCAAATTATGATCTGTAGATAAATAACTAGATAAGAAGCAATATATTGGGAAGAACACATGATTATGACATAATGTGAATTTTTTTATTTTTGGGGGACATGGATGTGTTCTGGATTGGCCTTAAAAAAGTTGGCAAGTCCATCGTCCCAACAAATATTGTCGTAAATCAAAAAAGTTGCGTTGTCAAGTCCCTCCCATCCTTTTGTCGTTGTCGACGTGTTTGTGTTGTTAACCTGACAAACAACTTTTTATTTTGTTTCAAAATTTTGATTTTGATTGAACATTGATTTTATTCTGATAAAATTATCCCTTATAAAATCGCAATTCTTCGGAACATATGAAACATGTATGAGAGATCTAAGATGTTTGAAAAATATTGTGATAAGAAATATAGTTATGAGAAGCTACAAGGAGATAGAGCATACTTTTCATGGTTATACCTCTTTTTCAACACTATGAGTTTGGAAATATTTAAAATAAGTATGTTTTGTTTTTTACAAGACAAAACCTATCTCACGTATTTACTTCGTAGTATAAAATAACTTAAAATAAGTTGATCCAAATAAACACAGCATATAAGATGAATCAATGTCTTAGAAGAATATCACATGACTTTTACTGTATTAACAAGCTTCTCTCTTTTTTATTCTTGGTTTTGAATGTTGATTAATTAGGTGCAAGGTCACTTCACCATTTGGAATACCTTTAAGGTTTGAGTAGAATTAAAAAGTTATCTTTTAATATATAAAAAAGAAAAGAATATGTTATTTTGAAAGGAAAAAGGAAAAAACAAAAGATAAAACAAGCAACCCCACCACCATTGCTACTAGTTCGCACCTAATATTATAAAAAGAGGGCATGCATATAAGCGTGCATGTATATAATAAGAGAAGTAGAAGATGAGATAAGAAAAGCAGCATCCGATATTTGTTTGATTCTGATGAAGTGGATATACAAGTGATGCATTCACTATGGATATATAAGTGGCCACTTGTTACAAAAGTTCCCACCTGCTTTCCTTCTCTCCTTTTCTTAATTACTCTCTCTCTCTCTCTCTCTCACAATTGGAAGAACAGAAACTAATAACTTGAAATTATAAATGGAATTCAACATGTAGAATCCTCCTAATAAGGGAGCTCATGTTGTTATACTATAAGGTTATGATTTCTATGATACCTCACATCAGTTGAAAGAAGAACAAATGATTCTTTATAAATATCTAGATGCTTCTATTCTCAACACGTTTTAAAACTATGAGGGGATGAATGTCAGGGTTAAATCAAAAGAATGAAACCCGCAAACCATGAGTGAGAAAGTTAGAGAGAGAGAGAGAGTCAGAGCGTGGGTGAGCATCAGGTACCAACGGCCTCAGGTGGTGGACCATCTGCACTGAACAGAGAAGTATCGCAAGAACAAGAGGATCTTTTTGCAAGGAATATTAAGAAAAGATCTGATAGTAGTACAACAGAACAGGGAGAGAAATCAGAATCCCAGATGGAAATCGACAAAACAGTTGAGAAGCAGGAGACACAGGGAACCAACCGAAGCAAAAATGAAATTCAGAGGACGCAAATCTCTTACAAGACGAAGCTAATGGGTAAACAGGAAGACCAAGCAAACCATAATTTTGATACGCTGATGAAGGAGTGGTTAAAGGAGGAGGTTGAAACAACTCCTAACCTCACTGAGGATGAAAGACACCTGCTTGCAACACTCCCCAGGTTGGCAATGCCGGACGATAGATTAAGAGAGTTATGCAAACCTTGGAAGGATGCGCTGATAGTAACACTGCTGGGAAAAAATACTAATCTTGACATGATGAAGGACCGGATTGCATGGCATCTGAGAACAAGAAAATTTGAACTCATTGACTTACCCAACAACTACTATGTCTTCCGTTCAGAGGACCAGGAATTGTGTAGGAAGCTGTTGTTCGATGGTCCGTGGCTTATTCAGGGTCATTATCTGGCTGTTCAAAGATGGAGCCCAAATTTTAACCCATACTGTAATAGAATCAGGAAAGTGGCAGTATGGATAAGGGTTCCTACTCTCCCTTTACATTGTTATTCAGTTGATTGTATGTGGGAACTAGGGAAC
The DNA here is from genome assembly GCA_963210345.1 of Inga oerstediana. Lineage (NCBI taxonomy): Eukaryota > Viridiplantae > Streptophyta > Magnoliopsida > Fabales > Fabaceae > Inga > Inga oerstediana. Next base: position 13,232,388 of record OY723403.1, on the reverse strand, counting down.
CTAATTGGCAGAACACTTAAGGTAGATCTGCATACCTTGGCACAAAGCAACAACTTAGATACCACGGTGGAGAGGGGCAGATTTGCTAGAATAAGTGTGGAGGTTGATCTCAATAAACAACTTCAGTCCAGGTTTGTCCTCAGATCAAGAATTTTTACAGTGGAGTATGAAGGGCTTGAGGTTATTTGTTTCAAATGTGGGAAGTATGGACATAACCGGGAAGGATGCCAGACGCCTCAAACGCCGAGTTGTGTTCCTCAGTTACTACAACCGACATCATCAAATCGGATGGAGGAACAGAGCCGAACCACGGTCCCTCACAACCCGGGGAAGTCGACGGTGGAAGCGCCGGAGAAACAATCCCTCATCAGTGTGCCAGGTGTCTCGGCCCAAGACCAATACGGTGAATGGATGATGGCTACAAGGACCTTTCGACAAAGACCACCTCGAGCTGACACGGATAGGAAACAGATGCAGAAAAGAGCAGAGGGTACCAAGTCCAAGGAGAAGAGCGTGGGTACGGCTACGAGATTTGAGATCCTGCAAGAGGATCACACAGCCGGAGGTTCAGAGTTATCCAAGAAAAATTATATAAATAAAGCCACTGGAAAAGAATGGAGGAAGAAAGCTGACGGTGAGGTGATTTTCAATGAGGAAAGCAAACTGGCACCTCATACGAAAAAGAAAGTGGAGGGGTCAGGTCAGAAAGTGATGAGGAACACGGAGATCTCAAGTTCCAAGAAAGGAGAATATGCGGAAGACAATATGGAGAAAGGCAAAGTTATAGTTGGAGAAGCTACAATAGACTTGGAGGAAGTGGGCCGGAATGAAGATGATGGGAGGAAGATGGAGTTGGAGGAAGTGGTTAGTAAGCCAAGCCCATTTGCGACCCAAGCAGAAATTCGGAATAGGAGAAAGGAGGAGAAAATACATTACCCAAAGCCCAACAAAAAAACCAACCATATCCAACCAAACATTAGGACGCCGGAATTCAAAAAAAGAACCACCCCAACCTCAAGAGCCCACCACGTGGTTATAGGATCTGTGGCTGGGTCGGAGCCCATGAGCATAGAACAGCTAAAAGAAATGAAGAGGGAGGGCCTAGCAAATTTCAAAGAATCATCACAAATTTTCAGAGCCCAGGACGAACATGAGAAGGATTCGGTGGCACCACAGAACTTGTTGAAGCCATTCTGTGAGAGGCTTCCACCGGAGATACCCACCGATAGTGTGTCGCTCCCACGGACGTCAGAGGACTTGGAATTAGCTCAAGAAGATAGAGACGTCAGCATGGAGACCCAGGAAGATTCCGCTGGCTGCATTTTGAAGGGAGAGGGTGACGAGATAGTTCCGTCAAGCATGTGATCAAGCAAGGTATGGCTCTGCTTCGGTGTTTAATTGTTTCCATGAATTTTTTATCCTGGAATTGCCGCGGAGCGGCCTCTAGAACGTTCCCAGGAAGGATTAGAGATGTAATAAGGAACAGAGAAGTGGACATTCTTTTTCTTATGGAAACTAGAGTGAGTGGTATGAAAGCCGAAAGAATTGTGAGGAAATTGGGATTCTCAAATTGGATCAGAGTCGAGGCAACTGGGTATGCGGGGGGTATATGGGTGCTTTGGAATGAGGACAAGGTTGGAGTTCATTATTTATCTTCCTCTACCCAGTACATTCATGTTAGTGTTCAGAACTGGAAATCAGATCAGGAAGTTTTGATGACTTGTGTGTATGCGGAACCATCACTGGCCAAAAGACTTCCGCTATGGGAGGACCTAGTTTCCCTGAGTAATAATACTAGAGGCCCTTGGTTTGTCATTGGGGACTTTAATTCCTACCTCTCTGTGTCTGATAAATAGGGTGGTTCTGGCCCCAATGTCCAGGCTATGCGTCATTTTGCTGAATGTATAAATCTGACCTCCCTTATTGAAGTTGATGTTGTGGGGGAAAGGTTCACCTGGGAAAAGAATTTACTGAAGGAACGTATTGATTGGGGCTTTATGAATGATGATTGGAACAACGTGTACCCTTTAACAAAGGTGCATCACCTAAACAAATTTGGATCTGACCATAGACCACTCCTAGTTAAATGCAAACCAGGGAATAATTGCAGAAGACAGAGCTCCCCGTTCCGTTGCCAAGCAGCTTGGATCCTAGAGGAGGGGTTCACAGAAGTGGTACAAGAGAGCTGGGTATTAGGGAACTGGAAGGAAAAAGTTCAAGCTTTTACTGATAAGGCAAGCAATTGGAACAAGTTCAAGGTGGGAAACTTGTATCAAAGGAAGCAGAGAATCATCAACCGAATTGAAGGGATTGAGAGAGCCAGATCTAGAAGGGATACCCAACAACTTTTGCAGGCGGAACAGGAATTGAAAAAAGAATACAACAGGACCTTAGCTCAAGAGGAGCTACTTTGGTTTCAAAAATCTAGATGCAATTGGCTAAAATGGGGGGATCGAAACACCAAATTCTTTCATGATTCAGCTATAATGAGAAGAAGAAGGAACCGAATAGAGGGTCTGAAGAGCCTGGAGGGAGAGTGGTTATTTGAGAAAGATGAGCTGGAAAACATGGCGGTTTCCTACTACAAAAATCTTTTCAAAAGTGAGTTAAATCGATTTCAGGCACTGCAAACAAGGAACAGATTTCCAGCGTTGTTACCAGAGGAGTTGAATAAATTGAAGGGATGCTTTTCTGAAGAAGAAATAAAAGCTGCGGTCTTTGACATTGGTGCTTTCAAAGCGCCTGGACCTGATGGTATCTAGGCTTTTTTCTACCATGAATTCTGGAACATAGTGCAAGGTTCAATCTTGTCCTTAGTCAAGAATATCACTAAGGCCCCCCCAACGGTGAAGGAAGTCAATATGACTAATCTTGTCCTTATCCCTAAGATCGAGCAGCCGGAAACAATCGGAGATTTCAGACCAATCTCCCTATGTAACGTCAGCTACAAAATCCTTACAAAAGCCATTACTAACAAGCTGAAACCTGTTATGGGGAAATTGGTGGGCCCTCACCAAAGTAGCTTTATAGCAGGTAGACAGAGTAGTGACAACATAATTATTGCTCAGGAAGTTATACACTCTATGAGGAGCAAAAGGGGGAGGAAAAGTTGGATAGCATTAAAAGTGGACCTTGAAAAGGCGTATGACCGGCTTGAGTGGCCCTTTATTGGTGACACGCTGAGAGCGTCTGGTTTGGATAGCGGGTTGTGTGAGCTTATTATGGGCTGTATCACCAGTTCCTCTTTTCAAATTCTTTGGAACGGGGAACCTACAGAAAGATTTACCCCTTCCAGGGGCATCCGACAAGGTGATCCTATTTCCCCCTACATCTTTACCTTATGCATGGAGAGGTTGAATCATATCATTCAGGATGCAATTGATGAAGGAGAATGGGAGACCATTCAGTTAAGTCGTGGTGGACCAAAATTATCCCACCTATTTTTTGCAGATGATCTAGTTCTTTTCGGGAGAGCCACAGAGACCCAGGTGGACGTTATGCTAAACTGTATTAACAAATTTTGTGGGATGTCAGGTCAGAAAATGAATAGAGCTAAGACAAAGGCTTTCTTTTCTAAAAATGTGAACGGTAGTAGAGTGTTGGATTTGAGTCGTAGACTGGGAGTGGGATTCACAGGAGACTTAGGCAAATATTTGGGGATTCCTTTGATTCATAAAAGGGTCTCCTACGTTACTTATGCGCCTATTATTGAAAAGACTCGAAGGAGACTCTCAGGATGGAAGAGAAACTGTTTGAACATGGCGGGCAAAACCACCCTTATTAAAGCAGTTATCTCGGCCTTGCCCTCTTACCACATGCAAACCATGCTTATTCCTACAGGAGTTATCAAAGAATTGGAACAGATGAGTAGGAATTTCCTATGGGGAGAACAAGAGGGGATCAGGAAGATACACTTGGTGTCTTGGGAGGTGGTTTCAAGAGACAAAAAACAAGGAGGTCTGGGTATTAGAAGTCTGGAAAAGCAGAATCAAGCTTTCCTTATGAAACTGTGCTGGGCTCTAATTTCGAACCAAGATACTCTTTGGGTCAAAGTCATAAGAGCCAAATATAACTGTGGAGAGAGACACATGCCCGAGGTTGTTAAAAAGAAAAATTCCTCTCTAACTTGGAGGGGTATATGTAGGGTATGGGACCGGTTCAGGAAAGGTTTGAGGAAGAAGCTCGGTGACGGAAGGACAACTTCCTTTTGGTTTGAAAATTGGTCCAATCTGAATTGTCCTTTGATTGATGTGATTCCAGGGCACGAGTGGTCAATTGATACAAATGATCGGGTTGCGGACTACGTGTCAGCGGGGGGTGTTTGGGATAGGGGAAGATGCAAAGATGGTTCACCACAGAGATCATTAACTACATTACCTGTGTTCACCCACCTAGTGAGGAGAGAGGAGAGGATAAATTCTTCTGGAAGCATTCTTCTGATGGTAACTTCTCTATAAAATCTGCCTATTTTTCTCTTTGTGCAGGTACTACGGAGGAAACTGATAGTGTATGGAAGCTTCTTTGGAAGTGGCGGGTCCTAGAGAAGATCAAGTCCTTTATGTGGCTATTTTCTTACGGTAGAGCTCATACGGCTCAACTAAGAGCAAATAGAGGAATTCAAGAGTCAGGAGAGTGCCCTTTCAACTGCAACCAAACGGAGGATCCAATGCACCTGTTGAGAGATTGTTCGAATGCTACTCAGAGATGGAAAGAAGTCGTCTCACAAGATCAGTGGAATACTTTTGTAACTTTACAGGGTGGCGACTGGGTCAAATGGAACCTCACTCATGATGCAGGGAAAGCACACACGAGGAAGATTCCATGGTCGATCCTATTTGGCTACACATGTTGGGACATTTGGGTATCAAGATGTAACACTCTTTTGGGGGAAAATAACCAGAGGGGTATGAATAGCACAAATTCATCATTCTTCAGAGCCAGTATGGACCAAGAACTCTTGCACAACGGAGTTCTCTGCAACACCAACGCCCGGAGGCATCATTTTCATCCCAACAACGCGGGAAATTTATTCTCTCTTGAGGTGGACGGTTCTGTCTTACGCAGCGGTCGTAGTGGATGTGGAGGAGTGGTCAGGGATCCAAACCGTCAATGGATATGCGGGTTTAGTTGCAAGCTTACTGGAGTTCCCCCAGCAATTGCGGAATTAATAGGAATGATCCAGGGGCTTTACTTATGCTGGAGCAGGGGTATCCGAGAAGTATGTCTGTTTTCGGACTGTATAGAGGCCATTAATCTTGTCGTCAGAGGCTGTGAGATGGATTACCCCTTCAGGGACCTGGTTGAGGAGATTAGAGCTCTTATCAACAGAGATTGGCAGATTAAATTAGCTAATGTTCCGCGTGAAGACCTTATCCTAGCTGATAGTCTGGCTAAGTTGTCTCATAACATTGTAGGAAGCTTTTGTATCTATGAATATCCCCCACCTCCCCATCAGGAAATGGAGGATGAGGAAAGTAGAATAGGGTAGTTTCTGGACTCTTTGGTCATTGTTGATTTGTAAGCATCCAGTACTAATCAAAAAAAAAAAAAATGAACATTGTCAAGAGTGAAGTGTTAAAATACTATTGTCTTCCTCTCTCTCCCTCTCTTCGAGGATAAAATTTCAATTTTAACGCTTAATAATCTTCTCATCTTCCTCCCCTTGAGGATAAAATATAAATTTTTATGCTTAATAATCTTCCCACCATTCTTAACGTTTTCCCACAAGAATCATAATAAAAAAATAGATATGATTATTAATAGTAGAAATATAACGAGTGCTATCTTTTCCTTCAATTGGGATAGAAATAATAACAACTGTTTTACATAAAAAAGATAGTAATGTATATGTGTGCGTTGTTGTCAAACTTGCGAGTTGACTCTCAGAGTTTACCGTTGTTATATTTATATCTTACAAAATCGAGTCAAATCATTGATAAATTTGTGTTAGTTGTAAATAAACTCGCAAGTTTACACACCAAATTTAACGTTTTTACTTTTCTAACTTATAAAACCGTGTTAATTAACTCTTAAACTCTTTTTAGCTCTTTGATTTGATTATATTCAATAGTTTTATATATAAATTTTATATAAATTTCTTTGGTAAGCATGATACATTATGAATGTTGATGTACTTAATTTCAATTATTTATATTTAAAATATATTTAAATCAAATTTTTATCATTTTTTATATTTTATTTATTTAATTATACACTATAAATACTTAATGATAAAAACAAACTCTTACCAATTTAAAATATGAGTTTATGTTATGTTCACAAATTTATTTAAGTTCGCGAGTTTAACCACCACCATGTATGTATGTGTCCTCCTCTTATCTAATTACTTTACTCTTGTCAATCATTGTCATGCTTTAAAAAGGAAACCGAACCCACCGATCCTCATTTTACTTCTTGAAATAATTGTTTTTGAATCGTGTCCTTTTCAATTTTGTCAAAAGTTAATTAAGAAGAATCCCGATAAGTTTAATGGCATCCACGACACGGCATTATAAAGAGAGTTCGAATCACTGATAACTCCTTAATCGCTTTCTATATACCATCTTATTCATATTACTTGAGTAAACTAATTAAACTTTTTCCCTAGACAAGTTTGTAGGATCCCCTAGCATATTTTAATGCACAAAAATTGAATTGACCAAGATTAAACTTTCTTTTAGTAAAGCCTAAATCCTAAACACTGTTATTTTACCCTCTTTGTCACTTTTTTTTTATTTGTTTATCTATTTCTTCTGTGTTTGGGTCTTTGGGAGGGGGCCTTTATTCAGTTTGACATAAAATAATCAAATATTCTTAACCAAATAGTGACTTTGATCGATGTACCACGTCATACTTCATAATCAATTTAAATTAAAATAGTGATTTTTTTGGGGGCAAAATATGAAAAACAATTTTTTTAAGACAAAACAAAATCATTTTTAAGACTTGTGTCTAGCCTTGTGATCCATTGGTTATGGTACTAAGCAACGGAGGGGTACACCTTTTTTGTGGCATTAAGAGTATCTTCTGCCAGTGGAGATTCATCTCTTTTAGAATATAGAGGACAAATGATAGTTTTTTCAACTTACTTAAGAAACTATAGCCTTTGCCACTCATGTGAATCCAAATCAGTATATGTGGTTTTTTTTACTAAGTACAGATATTCTTTCATTAGAAACAATCCCGTTGGAAGTACTATTCTTTTTTACTAAGTACAGATAGCCTTTGCCACCAATCTTTTTTATTATGCCATCAAAGTACCACTCAGGAAATGTAAAGGAAGTGAAGTGGGTAATAATCAGGAAACCAGAATTGGGTTGGCGAATGAGATCCAATAACACAGCCCATAGAAATGTCGGGCCCAAAAGGCCCAAAACCTACAAGGATTTGGAAAATTGTTTTGTATTCAAGGAACACAGACCAATGATTGCTCTATAATACAGTACAAAATATTGTACTTAACGCCTAAAAATTGACTTATTACAAACCATTGTTTTGAAAACTGGATCTGATAAAAACCCAAACAAACCCTTTGCAACTTATGCTAGACATGGGAAATGTGGCTGAGAAGGAGGAGCAACAGATTAGATTTGGTTGTTATTTGTTTATTCTTTTTATTTGAATTCGTTTGTTGAGATATAAGTGGATCGATCCACCACAAGTATTTCGGAATAGTTGGGGTTATTCCCCTGATTTCATGTATTTCAGTTTGTTCTTTTCTCTGTAATCTTCATCTATAAATTAGGCACTTTGCCTTACTAATAAAGGAGGAATATTTCATAAAGTAAAACTTGTAGAGATTTTCCATTAGGCTATCAATGAGAGTCGGTGAGATACTTGCCTCCTCTCTTTAATATATCACTTTTGTGTCTATTTTTTTTATTGGGTAAAGGTGCAATTTTAACAATAATATTTTCTGTCAGGGACAACTAGCACAATAAAGTTTTCGTTGGGGCTTAAATACACATGATCATTGAAAAGTGGGGCAATTTTACCAATGTAGTTAAGCATGAGATAATGTCAGTTAATCTAGACAAAGTAGGTCCCACTTGTTGCACAGCCGTCATCCATTTGTCCCCTTTGACCGTTTGAAGGTAACACATCATCCTCCTCCTTGAGCCATCCATTAAAGATGCCATCTTCCTCCTCGAGCCCTCCATTAAAGACGCTCGAAGACCCTTGAAGATCTGACCAAATATTGCTGACCCCTCATATCCCTTTAATTCTTTCAGACTCGGTAGGTGGGAGTGAGTTAACTCCATCCGACTCCTTCATTAAAGAATTGATTGGCATAAGGCTGTGGGTATAAATATTAGTCGAACTCAAAACTGAAGGAGCTGTTAGATGCATTAACCAAGAGGGAACGTTGGGAAGAATCTCGGCTTCACTCCCTTTTGATTACTGTTCATTATTCCCAAAAGCTTCTCTTTATAGGATATTGGGATTTTTGCCCATCCATTATGTGCTACTGATTTTTGGACATTTTCTCTAACCTCTGCATTTGATTTTGGATCTTTAGTTGCAGGTTTAACAATATATTGTTCTAATTTCCCCCCATCACTGAATCCTGGGCATTATCTTCAACCTCCAACTTTAAGCTGGGTTTCTCGATTGTAGGTACAACAACATTTTCTTCTGATTTTTCCCCAACCACCAAAACCTGGGCATTTTCTTCAACCCCCGACTTCAAGTTTGAGCTCTCGAATGAAAATTCAATAGCTTTCTCTTCAGACTTTTCCCCCATCATCGAATCCTCCATTATCGTGTCTTTGTTCATCTTCTTTATGTTCCTCCACCGCAGATCGTCTTCCTCTTTGGTGGACTCCAAATCCTCCATCATCGGCGTTTATTGGTCTAGCATCTCACTTGGCAAAAAATTAGACCATTCCACGTCAGCAATTCATATATTGCTATGTCATTATTTCAGGTCAAACGTCTTTCTCTCTCATTTTTCAGTTTGGTCAACGTTAACAGATATGAGGGATGTGGTAAAATTGCCCCACTTTTGAATGTTTATGTGTAATTAAGCCCCTTTGAAAACTTTATGGTGCCAATTGCCCTTAACAGAAAACATTATTGTTAAAATTGCACATTTACCCTTTTTTATTTGACCGATAACTTCTAATAGGTGCTTACCATTGTGGTACTAGAGCCACGTGGGTTAACATGGTGCTTATTCACCCCTCACAAGCTTCCCAAATACCTAAAGACAATCCTTTCATTAGCGCGACTGATCCATTAACAGCTATAGCCGCCCGAATCACCATGCTCAACACACTTCATGAAAAATTCACAACAGTAGAAGCACACTCACTCCAGGATGACAAGTCAAAACACTGATCTCATCGGGACGTAGACAGTGACGATGAACACCATCAAGGGTACCGAAACCATATTCCCTACACCAAGCGCTAGTTTCCTAAGTTCAGCGGATGAGACTCATGAGGTTGGATTCTTAAGGCGGAGAAATACTTCCGCTATTACAAAACGCCGAATGATTTAAAGGTGGAGGTAGCTTCAATGTATTTAGAAGGGGATGCCTTAAACTTATTCTCCTGGGTAAATCTTGAACAGTCAGTGGTGTAAGGCTCTGCAAGAGTGTTATGTAGCATTCGCCAGACTGGAAGGTTTTGGAGTATAGGCCAGAGTTCACAAGATGATTGGCCAGAGTCAAAAATTGGCCAGAGCATTGTTTACTTAGGGTCTTTCTAAATAGGCTATAAGAGGACTTACATGCAGATGTTAGGATTCATAAGCCCAGGACTGTCTATCGAGCCACCAGTCTTGTGCTTGAGTTTGAAGGCAAGTTAAAATCCTTAGTTGCGCCTAAATCTACTACACATGTGGGTAGTAACCAAAACGTGTACCTGAACAAAGAACCCAGAAGCAACGCACCCTCTCTTCACACAGGTAAGAGCTCGATCGCCTCAACCTCCAGTGCAAAACCAATACCTTCGTCATCCTCGGAGTATCAGTATCACCAAGAAAAGGAACTTTGCTTCAGATGTGGACAACAATTTTGCCCTAGACATCGTTGCGTGGGATCATTCTCACTAATGGAAATTACTGAAGAAAAAGAAGAAGAGGTAGTGGCCCCCCGATTGCCGACGACATCGAGGAGGATTCCAAAGAGGCTGAGGTTTCATTCCATGCATTTTAGGGAATACGGCAACATCGACTATGAGACTTTGTGGGACGCTTAAAGGGTAAAGGGAAGAAGGCCCTGATCCTTGTAGATAACGGCTCCACCCATAATTTTATGGTTGAGTCCCTGGTTCAAGGGTTGGGTCTCCCAGTTCAGAAGGTGCCGATGTTTGGGGTACAGATTGGTAATGGCAGCAAAGTTAAATGCAATCAGGTATGTCCCAGTCTTGACAAAAAAGTGGCAGAATTAACAATTACCCAGGAATTTTTTCCCTTCTCGTTGAGTGGCACAGACTTGGTATTGGGCATAAAATGGTTGGCATCACTTGACACGGTAGAAGCAAACTAGAATAAAATCCTAGATGAATTACTAGATGAATTACAGGGAGCATATTACTTTTCAAAGATTGACTTGCGTTTGGGATACCACCAAATCTGGGTGTTTCCTGGTGATGTCCCAAAAACGGCATTTCGAATGCACTAAGGGCATTATGAATTTTTGGTTATGCCTTTTGGATTATCCAATGCTACCTTTCAGGCAATTATGAATAATTTGTTTCGCCCTTATTTACGCAAATTTGTGTTAGTGTTTTTTGATGACATATTGGTATATAGCCCATCAGCTCAAAGTCACTTAGAACACCTTTAGGTCATATTTTAGATCTTGCAGCAACACTATATTTATGCTAACACCAAAAAATGATCGCTTGGGCAAACCGTAATTGACTACTTGGGACATATAGTGCCAATAGGGGTGTTGAGGTTGTACCTGAAAAGATTGTTGCTGTCTCCAAAAGGCCCTTGCCAACTTTAGTAAAATAATTAAGAGAGTTTTTGGGACTCACTGGATACTATCGACGGTTTGTGAAAAACTATGGGACATTGGTGCGACCATTGACAGATTTGACTAAAAAGGGTGCCTTCATCTGGACTGAATAGGCTCAAACGGCTTTTGAAAAATTGAAAACAGCATTGATCACTACTCTAGTGCTTAAACTACCTGATTTCCAGCTCCCTTTCACGATGGAATGTGACGCCTCTCAAGATGGAGTTGGAGCTGTCCTTATGCAAAAAGGGTACTCTATAGCCTATTTTAGCAAGGGATTCTCATTTTCCAACTGATACAAGTCAACCTATGACTGAGAACTTCTTGCATTGGCTCTTTCACTTCAAAAATGGTGCCATTACCTATATGACAACATTCTATGTGAAGATGGATCACCGCAATTTAAAATACTTGCTAGATCAGAAGATAGTGACTACTTCACAGCAAAAACTCATGGTAAAACTACCCCCCTTCGACTTCACTATAATTTACAAGTTGGGAAGGGAAAATCTGGCAGTAGATTCCCTATCTAGAAGACATCACAGTGACTCAAAAAACCCCTTCACACTCCTGTGACTCAGTATCTCTCTCTGATCCACCCATTCTCTCACTATAATCCCTCTCTCCTCGACTCTTTCTTCGAACCCTTGAGGCAGCTCCTACTCTTGCTTCCTTATCACCCACAAAAACTCAACCTCCGATTCTTCCAAACCAATCGCTATTTCTTTCAGCTGTTCTCTTGATACCTCTGCCTGCGACCCAAACGCCACGTATAGAACTTCATGCTTCTTGTCTGGCCACTCTATCCATGTCGATTTTCTAAATTCTACACTAAGTTTATTATTCCTGGGCTCTTCCGCAAGACAAAACGGCCCTACACAGTAGTATGACTTATGACCAAACTCTTTCTTCAAATAATCAACAAACACAGGCTCCAGCTCATAGAAGCTGTTCACCACCATGCCGAAACTTTTCGCTGTGGATGAAAGGACGTCCGTATGGAACTCAAAAGAAAGACTTTTCGGGTCTGGGTCTCGGAACTCGAGTTCAAAGTCGTTCTTGCTGATCCTTATCCACGGGAACCGATTCAACATGACTGGCTCGTCATCATACCGGGGCCTCCTGAAGATCCCAGATATAGTGGCTTCTCTGCAAACGGCTTCGGCGTAAGAGCTCATGCCGTAGTACACCAATCTGGGAATACCGAACTTGGAGGCAGAGTGCTGAGTCAACCACAAGAAGCCGTCAAAAACTATAAAGCTTACACTTGGAAGATTCTCTAGCTTGAGTTCGAAGTGGGGTTGCATGTGGACCGTGGCGATGGCGAACTTATGGAACAGAGACATGGAGGGGAGTTTATCGGTGCTCTCGACGCCGGCGGGGATCTCGAGGACGTTAGCCTGGAACGGGAGGTCGATGATGGAGGCGGTGGTGTTTTGGAGGGATTCCGTTACAAATGGGCGGTTGGCGAGGAGGTGACAATAGTGACGAATGCGTTGCGGCGGAGGAGGAGGGTGAAGTGGAGGACGGGAACGATGTGACCTTTAGCCATGAATGGAAAAGGCAGAACGTGGGTGTGGGACTGGCCTGAGCCTTCTTCACACTGAACCAAACCCATGGTATTTTTGTTAACCAGAGCTTGCATGACCCACTTTATATACAGCTTGATAGCTTGAAGGACCATATGTAGGTGCAGTAGGTGGATTAAATTCCAGAATTTAGCGCCATGTGGAATAGCGTTGTTACAATAAATTACACCCACTTACACAGGTACTATTATACAAGTATCTGAGCACTTAGCAGTATCTATTATTTTTTTTAAAAAAAAACAATCTCAAATCAACCTGCCCTTACAGAGATTAATAATATTTTCGAAGCAATTAGATGTGGGCTTGGCTTTGATATGTGCATAATTGATGAGGAAATTATTTTTCCACAGCTAGCACGACTGAATTGATAATTTCAGTGATACTACTTTAAGCGAGACATTTTATTTTCCCCAGTCAACACGAGAAACTTTAATTTCATGTTTTACGAACTCATATTTCTCTGTCTATGATGGAAATCTTCCCAGCAAACACGCGAGGGACACGGGCTGCAACAAAAAGAGGTGTGATATGTGATCGGAAATATACTTCGTTTCTAGCATTCAATGTTCACCATTCATTTTAAAATAGCGAGGATCCGGAAGACTAACCTGGAAATTAGGAAATGATATATTAGTCATTTCAAAAGAAAAAAGTTGAAAATTTCTTATCACGTGTTTATATTTTCTAATTAATTTTTGGTAAAAAAAACTCATATGTCATTTCCTAATTTTTAAGTTCCTTTTCAGGGATTCTCCTTTTAAAATATCTCTAACCCTGTTAATATATCATTTTGTTTTCCTTCAAAAAATGTACTACATTGAGTGCCTAACAAAAGAGCTGGTCCACGGAGTATAAAGGATTGGAGGTAGTATATATTACACGTTTTGGTCTTAAATATAAGATGAAATTAATTTTTTTAGAAAAATTAAAGAAGCTGATTAAATAATTTTAGAGTATTTTTATTTTTATCTTTTTCTCCAAACTAATTAATTTGACTAATAAACTAATATACAATATAAGGATATACAACATATGATATGATTAAGTAACTTATTTAACTTTCTTAGTCTTTCTAAAAAATATCAACTTTGTTTTATGTTTAAGAGCTGAAAGAGTATTATCATTAGGTCATGACAATAACCCCCGCATATTTGAAAACCGGCCAACTGGACTGGATCTTCCAGTTTGAGCTGGAAACAGGCCAATCGGTGGTCTGACCGGTCCGATCTGGTGGTTAACTCCTGTTCGATCGGGTTTTATGCGGTTCAACAGATTTTTGTATAATTCAACCGGCTTTTTTTAATTTTTTTTTAATACTTTATTCATAATTTCATATATATCATCCTGAAATCTTTCCTTTCTTATTGGTCTAATATAGGATTAACCCCGATTTAACTTAAATTTAACCCAAAAACTCTTGACTCAATACCATAACTGATTTAATTACCAAGCCCAATTTCAAAACCTTACTATCAAATCCATCAGCAACTTATCTTTCTAGGAGGTGTTTTGATATAGTTGCAGCACTAGCTAGGGCATGTTATTTGTAAACACTTTATTTGTGATGTCAGAGTCGAGTTCAGTGAATGGGACCACGCATGATGAATAGGCATACAAGGAATTGCAATTTGAAACCCAGCATACAGATTGTCCCGCCACGACAGCGACCACTTCTAGAAACACCACGAATTTTACTCAACCAGATTTGCGTTCCTCTATCAATCTCTCTCGTCACTTTATGCCTCCATCACTATTTTGTTCTGATTCCAGAGTATTTATGAGTTAATGTCATTAATCCTTACCGTTTGAGCTTGGTCTAAGTTGCCCGACATTAACTTTTAAGATAAGACTGTATCAAAACTCGTTAAAAATATACTCCCTTCAGTCTTAAATATAAGGAAAAATTGATTTATTTTTGGAGAAATTAAGAAAGCTAATTAAATTATTTTAAAGTATTTTTATTTTTATTTTTTTTCTCCAAACTAATTAATTTGACCAATCAACTAATATATAATCTAATTAAGAATACGCAACATATGATATGATTAAGTAACTTATTTAGCTTCCTTAATCTCTCTAAAAAAAGTTAACTCTGTCTTATAGTATTTAGGATTGGAGGGAATACTACATTCTATACTTTATATGGATCAAAACTGAAACTCAAATTGTGCCCCCAACCCAAAAACACACACACTAGCTTCTTTAGCCGGAAAGATGCTTAACTCAACCATATAAAACAAATGTTTAATTCGGAAGGCCTGCCAACCCGTCAAGGTGAGGGCCGCACAAACTTATCCTCTTTCAGCCCGCAGGCTAGCTTGAATTAGTGGCTCTACAATAAAACTTGCTAGAAATTTTTCACGCAAAGGAAAAAAATTGCAATAAGCTTAGATCGCCAGAAAAATTAAACAACTAGATTTCTTGTTTTTGTTCTTGACTCTTGATGATGGATCACATCAGAAGAAGATTTCCATACCTTTAGATCTAGACCGATGATCCAAATAAATCAAAGATTTATGTCGGAGCTATGATTTTCTTTTCTCCCTTTTATCTACCATGAATTTATCTGGTTTAATGTCTTTGTACAAAAATCCATTTGAATGCAAATATTTGGTCCTTGCAAGCTATGTTAAGAAAACAAATGCAAATGGATATTATATAGCTCTCTAGATTATTCTACAAAGTAATTAAGGTCTTATCATTTTCTAAGATAGTTTTTTTTATAAGAAAAGATGGCTCTTGAATTTCAAGAATAAATGTTAAATATTAATGAGAACAACAACAACAATAAAGCCTTTATTCCATTAGGTGGGGTCGGCTACATGGATCGCACGACGCCATTGTGCTCTGTCAAAAACCATACTTTTTAGTATATTATTAATCAAAAGGTCTCTCTCTATGACTTCATTAAGTGTACGCTTCGGCCTTCCACGACCTCGTTTTACGGGACTCCATACGGCTTGATCCACCCTCCTCACCGGTGCATTCAACGACCTTCGTTGAACATGTCCAAACCACCTCAAACGACTTTCTACCATTTTTCCTTCAATAGAGGTCACTCTAACTCGTTCACGTATATGATTATTACGAATCTTATCTTTTCTTGTATGACCACACATCCATCTCAACATCCTCATCTCGGCCACCCCCATTTTATGCTCATGTAATCCTTTTGAAGCCCAACACTCACTACCATAAAGCATTTCTGGTCTTATAGCAGTGCGGTAGAACTTCCCTTTTACTTATTAGGTATTTTCCGATCACAAATAACTCCAGTAGCTTTTTTCCATTTACACTATCCAGCTTGAATTATTTGATTGACATCACTATCAATTTCACCATCTTGTTGTATAATTGATCCCAAATACCGAAATTTTGTCACTTGCAGAATGACTTGCCCTCCCAATTTAACTTCCACTTCATTTCGACCTTGTCTCTTATCATACTTACAATGCATATATTCAGTTTTGCTCCTACTCAGATAAAAACCCTTCACTTTCAAAGTCCGTCTCCATATCTCAAATTTAGAATTAATTTCCTTCCTGGATTCAACCAACAGAACTATATCATCCGCAAAAAGCATGCATTTAGGGATCTCTTCTCTTATAGGCTAGGTTAGAACATCTACCACTAGGTTAAACAAATAAGGGCTCAAAGCTTATCCCTGATGTAGGTCAGTCCTTATAGGAAAGTCCTTTGTTACACCTCCAGGCGTTCTAACATTGGTTGTAATCCTCTCATACATGTCCTGAATGGCTTTGATATATGCAAACCGCACCCCCTTCTTTTCCAAAGCTTTCCATAGTATATCTCTTAGCACACGATCATATGCTTTTTCCAAATCAATGAAAACCATATGCAAATCTCTTCCTTTGCTCCTATACTTCTCCATATACCCCCTTAATAAATAAATCGCTTCTGTTGTAGCCCTTCCTGGCATGAATCCAAATTGGTTTTCAGCAATTTCAGTCTTCAACCTCAACCGGCGTTCAATCACCTTTTCCCATAATTTCATTGTATGACTTATAAGCTTAATTCCTCTATAGTTTGCACAATTTTGAATATCCCCTTTATTCTTATAAATAGAAATCAAAATACTTTTCCTTTATTCATCCGGCATATTAATCAGAACAAGCAGCTAAAAAAATCGTCGGTTAATTAAAACCAGACCTGGTTCAACATATGAGTAATGGAATATGTTAAATAAACCTAAACAAGTAATAGAATCCGTTTAATAAAAAACCACCATTAGTACAAGTTTCTTATATATATATATATATATATATATATAAATATAATAGATAGACAGATGCATTAACCTTCTTTTTGTCGTCATTATTGCCCAGTTTGATTACCCCGCAACAGCATTATTTTTCCTTAGATCAACTTTTAAAGCCTTAAGCCCTTTATGGATGGCTGGGTTTTATTTTTAAGGGATGGGGCCCAAATTGCTTGGACAATGGGCATAGCCCAGCTCCATCCCGCGCCACTAGAAGTACACTAAGTGTGTGGATTTGGTCTTTACCATTGCAATGTTTGATTTGAATTAGGCCCGACACCGCAGCTGAAGAACACAACACATAATGCCAACTCTCATGCATTAATACGACACCAGTTACCCCTTGTCCTTGCTGGCCAAAACAAAAAAAAAAAGTTACCCCTTATCCTTAGATTCAGCTGACAAAAAGATTGGCTACTCTCATTAATGGGTGAGGATTCAATCCGGAGAAAGTTCACTTAGTTGTGGTTTAATCGAAAACTGGTGGGAGGCATTCCAACTTGAAATTTTGCCCTTAAATCATGGATGAGCCTAATCTTTTCCCTAAAATTCTTGCTTAAAAAAAAACGACCTCAGTTTATTATATTCCTCTGTTTCAGAGTCTCTTTGGTATCCCTCTCATTCAATGAATTGCACCAAATTGTTAATTTCCTTCTTAGATTTATTGTTATTGGGCGTTTAGTTATTACCATCATAGTGTCAAAAATAAATCGCTATTAATAATATTATCTTCACTTTTTACTGAAACTAAGGGGATGTTTGGTATGAGAGGAGTGATCAGTGGAGGGTTAGATTTAAAAAAAAAAAACTAAAAAAGTGGAGTTAAATTTTTTAATTAATTTTTCTTACTCTTTTATTTTATACTTTCTTTTTATTAAGATTTTGTAAACTAATTTCTCCAATTTTTACTCACAACGGCTACTTTTTTATTTATTTTATTTAACCCTTCATTGGGAGAATATCATTAATTATTACTTAAATACCAGAATATATACCATTACAGTACCTTTGCTTGATTGCGGACTCTTTAGTGGAATCCGAACATGAGCCAGAACCCAGAAAGCTGACATTATTAAAAACCCAGAACATAAACTCTTCCCATGAAGCCCCAATTAATGACTTTCCCCACCGAAAGGAAAAACGCAAGAAAAACTATTTTCCCTTCCTTCAACTTCTGACTTGTCGGACTTATCAATCGACTGGACATTTTCAATTCACGCCATTACTCCGATCACGATCATAGGAGGAATATTCAAGATTCTGCCTTTCGACAAGCCTCCACAAGCAGGGAGTCTAGCGCCCGCCACGACAAGCCACCCTCCGCCACCGCCTTCTTCGCCAACTCAGCCACCTTCGTCCTGGCTTCTCTCCCCTTCTCCCCTTCCATCAGCTCCCTCACCCCTTCCCCCTTCACCAACCCTCTCAGGGAACCGTGACACGTGTCGACTCTGAGGCCCACCTTGATCTCTTCCTCTACCATCTTCGCATTCAGATGTTGCTCCGCCATCATTGGCCACACCAGTATTGGCACTCCTCCGCATATTCCTTCCAGCACCGAGTTCCAGCCGCAGTGACTCAGGAACCCCTTCACACTCTTGTGCTTCAATATCTCTCTCTGATCCACCCACTCTCTCACTATAATCCCTCTCTCCTCCACTCTCTCTTCAAAACATTGAGGCAGCTCCCACTCTTTCTTCCTTATCACCCACATAAACTCAACCTCTGATTCTTCCAAACCAATCGCTATTTCTTTCAGCTGTTCGCTTGATATCTCTGCCTGCGACCCAAACGCCACGTACAGAACTTGCTGCTTCTGGTCTAACCACTCCATCCATGCTGGTTTTCCTGATTCTTCATCGACCTTATTCTTTAGTTCTTCGGCGAGGCAAAACGGCCCCACACAGTAGTATGGTTTATGATCGGACTCACTCTTTCACACAATCAACGAACTCAGGCTCCAGCTCATAGAAGCTGTTCACCACCATTCCAAAGCTTTTTGCCGTGGATGAAATCGCGTTGGAACGGAACTCAAAAGAAAGACTTTTCGAGGCTGGGTTTCGAAACTCGGGTTCCACGTCATTCTTGCAGACCCGTATCCATGGGAAACCGGTTCAGCTTGATTGACTCGTCGTCAGGATGGGGCCCATTAAAGATCCCAGAGATGAAAGCATGTCTGCAAACGGCTCCGACGTAAGAGCTCATGCCGTAGAAAACCAATCTGGGAATGCCGAACTTGGAAGCGGAGTGTAGGGTCCACCATAAGAAGCCGTCGGAAAGTAAAAAGCTGACACTTGGAAGAATCTCCAGTATCCGTTCGAAATGGGGCTGTATGTCCACCTTGGCGGAGGCGAACTTGTAGAGCAAAGACATGGGTGGGAGTTGATCAGTGCTCTCGACGCCGGCGGGGACGTCAGGGACGTTGGCCGGGAACTGAAGGTCGATAATGGAGGCAGTGGTGTTTTGGAGAGATTCGGTTACGAATGGGCGGTCGGCAGGGGTGGTGACGATGGTGATGGATGCGTTGCAGCGGAGAAGGAGAGGGGGGGATGGTGTGGCCTTTGGCCATGAATGGAAAAAGAAGAACATGGGGGTGGGGTTGCCATGAGTCTTTTTTTTTGTAAAATATAAGTGTTTAAGTGGGTGTTTCAAAGAAGCTAGTCCTATATTATTTGGGAATAAGAGGTCAATAGTCTATATATATCACTATACTATTTTGGGTTTGTAAAGAGGCTTAGAGGAGTGGTTGGCTCACGCGCACAACAACAGGCCACCGGAAGGCAAACATAGTTGAAATTTGATGATTTCCCTCCCTGCGAGTGAATAAGTACGTGGTACCAGCACTTTTTATAAAATATTTTTACTCACCGGAAATATTATTTTTGTTATCTGAAAATAATATTTATAAAATTGCTGACAGTCAGACGCTTCGCCAGGTAACCTTTCTGTTGTCAATGTATAGGTCTGTCTGTTCGGTGGTGACTATCCGGTCTCAAGGGACGTATTGTCCGGGTTGTATTATGACCAATGACTCTTTATAAAAAAAGCCTATAAAAGAGACACAGGCGGGATGCTCAGTACATTACATTCTCATCTCCTCTCCTCTGTTCAGTATTTTCTGACTGTTGTTGCTAGTACCTTCCGCCAGTTCTATTGCCTTGTTATATCAAGAAGGGTCTATTTAATCATGGGAAGTGCCGCTTTCTCTCTACCGGTGGTCATGGAATAACTCTATAGGATAGTGTCCTCGGACGCGACTCAGATAATCTGTTTCGATCCTTCCAGGTTGCTCGTGATTTCCGCTGTTCATTCGTCCAATTGTTCATGATCGTCTACATTCTTCACTCCGAACTGAACCCATTTTTTTGTTCCCCATAGTTTGCGTGTGATACCGCAATAAGTGTATATAGGAGGTTGAAGAAAGCCTGAAGTACACATATTCCAGGAATGCCATGTGCGATGTATAGCCGCAACACAATGAACGACAGCCATTAATTGCAACCCAGTTTTGCTAGTGGTTAAGCATCATCATCATATAATTTAATGGTGACATTGAAATGGGTGGAAAAAGAATCGAGATTTTAATATTATTGTAGAACAACCGATGGCCCTTTTTGGAAGAATAATTGTGGTGGAAACGTTGGTTTTAATTGTTGGTCGCACAACTTTTTTGGTCTAATAACATTATCAGTCCTTAAAAGTTTAATCAAATTTTAGTTTTTGTATATGCAAACCTCAATTCATATACACATTGATAACATCTGTTTTTTTATGTAAAACAATCAAAAAAATTAAAAATACGTGAATTGGAGTCATTACAAATAGGATCTTATATTAAGAATCCATCATTATGTTGGATTTCAACTAATAAAATCAAGATAGAAGGGTAACTAACTGAAGGCTCAAATTAATAAACACTTGCAAATTCACTCTGTGTTCTACCAGCAAAGTCCTGTTCCTGGTTTGATTGATTTTGTGGTGTGATCAAGAAGTTTGGGTTGAGTCAAAGCAAGTGTGATCGCTCTGTATTCTACCAGTAGTCTGAGACAGGCATGATTCTTCTAGTAGTGTATGTTGATGATATTGTGATTACAAAGAATAACACCTCTGGAATCTTAAAACTTAAAGTTTTCCTTAACTTCCACTTCCAGACAAAAGACTTATGAACATTAAAGTACTTTCTTGGTATTGAGGTTTTGAGAAGCAAGAAAGGGCATCCTTTGACTTAGAGAAAGTATATTCTTGATCTTTTAAATGAGCCTAAAAAGCTTGGAGCTGCATCAAGTAGCATTCCCATAATTTCAAATCTGTTTCTAAATCTTAATGATAGCATGTTTGATAAGCTTCCTGATGACTTGGAGAAGAAGATTGATCCAGAGAAACTGAAGCCGTTTGCATCTCCATGAATTAGAGTATAGAAGACTCATTGGAAAGTTGAATTAAATAATCCAAAACTAATGGTTTAGCTATATAAACTGAACATTGTCATGACCAAAATAATAGTCAACCAAAGACAAAGTAAAGAAGATAAAGGAAAGGAGAAATACAAACTCAATGCCGAATTTTTATCCGTACTGCCGCTCTTTTGCATTTCCAAACTTTAATCTTCCTCCACTAAAGCTCTTGCCTTGCCGTCACCAATCAAAAAATAGAACACGCCTCCCTCTTGCTACTCCTAGCATATATAGAGGTATATATTGCCTCCTTGTGTGCGTCTCTATCACAATATGTTGATTTATCTTTTTCTTTTTATCGATTATCTTATAATATAGATATATTGTATTGATATTTTATTTTCACTTGAATCTTATAATATCCCCCGCAAAAAAGAAGAAGATATATGTAGATTTTATATCAAAATATCCTTTTATCCTATAATTAATTAAAAGATAGAAAAATATATAAAATATAATTAAATAAGTTTAAAATATTAATAAATTTAATCAAATATATTTTAGAATATACACTTATTTAATTATAAAATATATACTTATCACATGTATATAAATATGCATACTCCTATACATTACAATTCAAGGAATTTAGATTATTTTCCTTCTTAAATTACAAAACTTGATAAAACAATCACATTGATGGTGAGTTTTGAACCCAAAACTAACTATCCCCTGTGAGGCAGAGGAGATACAAAAATATACTACCCGCCAACTGCAATATTTTACTTAAGATAAGCTTTTAAAGCCAAATTGCTTGGACCTCTGTTTATTGTATTCCTCTGTTTTAGAGTGTCTTTGCTATCCCTGTTTCTATATATATGCACTCAGTATTTTAGGTCAATCCTTTGTCAAGGGGAACTTTACAGGCCCCGACTAATTCGGATTTGAGACATGATATAAGTATTTCTTCAAGTATAATGTTGCTACATTCCTAAATCTCAAATTCAATAACCTTGGTTAAAATAGAACAATCCCTACCAGTTGATTTAAGTATTTGATGGTCTCTTTGATATGGCTCTCAAACAATTGATTGTGCCAAAATGTCTCCTCTTTAGATTTATTGTTCGTTGTTTAGTTATTGCCATCAATGTCAAAAACAAATCGCTCTTAGTTCTCAACCAATTCCTTTTATTATTAGGAACATCTTCACTTTTCAATTAAATTAAGTGTTTTTAGAGGGAAAAATGGGAGGAAAACAAATTCAATGCAGAAAAAAGAATACTTGTTTTTTTTTTTAAATTTCATGCTTCATCAAGAGGATCATCATGTATCATTGAAAAAAAAAATTAAGAAAAACAAAAGGAATCAAATTGAAAGCTAAACAACAAATACTTGGTATTTTTTATTTAATCATTTATAAGTTTATTAAGAGGATCTTGGCGTTGCACCGAAAGTAAGTTTTTTATTGAAAAAGAATGGAGAACAAGCACTGAATGCGAATGGAATAAACATTTAAGGGCAAAGGAGTAAAAATGCTTATGATCTTTTCCTACAGGAGCACCTAGCACCATATAAAAATGTTAGGTTCAGAAACGCCTATGGACATTGAAAAACGTAGCAAAAATACTACCGCCGTTTGATGGAGTAAACATCTGTTTAATTGTTGACAAACCTATCTATAATTATTGAGTGAGAGTTCGACGTGGCAGCTGAGAATGATTAATGGTGTGAGTGATGAGAGTTAAAGTCGTCGCCTTCCTCTCTATTGCGACCTCCATTGAAGGCAATAACTAGATTTGAACACCTACACCTCCACAACTGCCATACTCACCGCTCCGGACGTCGTCTTTATTGTTTGCTCCACCGTTGAAGTCATCGCGCTCTGGTTGTCTACCATACTAGTGTTCGAATCGGAAAGCTCTTAATT
The DNA here is from genome assembly GCA_963210345.1 of Inga oerstediana. Taxonomy (NCBI): domain Eukaryota; kingdom Viridiplantae; phylum Streptophyta; class Magnoliopsida; order Fabales; family Fabaceae; genus Inga; species Inga oerstediana. Next base: position 13,209,233 of record OY723403.1, on the reverse strand, counting down.
CGATTATAGTCTGGGTTCTTTTTGGACTAGGCCGGAAACACTGGGTCTTCTCCCTTTCTTCTTCGGGGTTCTTTTCTTTATCAAAGGATTAAAATCTGAATCAGAATGCTTTGAATCTGCTTACCAAACTTGAATCCCAAATTTGCCTTATTCCTCTGTTCCGCCTTCCTCTTGCTGTTAGTGTTCCTCGCGCTATTATTGCAGTCGACGTGGGAATTTTTGTCGTCTCCTTGCACACCAACAATAATACCAATTTTGGCGAAGAATTGAATTAGGTTGTTGCTGGGTTGCTCTATTTGCCCTTCCTTCCTCTCGTGATTTGCCCTTCCTCGACTCCTTACAATTTCTTTACTCCATCGCTTTGTGTTCTAAGTCTTTGCAAGAGCAAATTTTAGGTATTGCTTTATCTAAATCTGGTATATTAATTTTCATTGCCCTATGCTGTCACTTTTCCCTGAAGAAAATCAAGCATGGAAAAGGGAGAAAAAACTCACCCAGATCGAACGAAGAAGATGAAGGGGCTGGTGAGGTGATAATAAGCTGACTAGTCAAAGCACATATGGCCTAGCAATTATGACATTTGGATGATAGGTGGGGCCTATAAAAGCAAAAAGAGACGGACTTCTGTTGCCTTTAACGGGAATGACATTTTTGCTCTCTTTAGAAAAATATATGGGTATTTTTGCACCCAAAATTTTTATATATGCCAGGCGGTCATATGAGATATTTACATGGGCATTTTTGCCCCTTCGCCCAACATTTAATTTATAGCAGAATTCTTTTTGCCAGAATTTATAGAAGAATTCATAATATATACTCTTGCAGCAAATACAAGTAGGGGGTTTTATCAAGACAATGAAACGGTTCACATTACATTGCGCCAAATATTACTGTCAAACTTGAAAAAAAAAATTTCTTTCTTTCTTTCTTTCTTTTTTCTTGCAAACTTCAAACTCAAATCTTACTCGCAATGGCATGCTCATTTGCCTTAGTGTGAAAAAGGGTTAAGGTTCATTTTTGTTTCGGAAGTATTCAGAAAAAAACAATTTTACCCTTGAAGTTTTTTTTAAGCAATATCACCCCGGAAGTGTCAAAAGTGGTGTAATGTTGTCCCAATTTAACAGCACCAAATAGTCAATCGTCAGTTGACCCAATTTTGCTGATGTGGCTCTACCACCTAAGATATCATGACACATGTTTTGCCACATCATCATCTTTTGTTTGAAAAAAAACTCCGAGTATTCTAGAATCTTCTTCCTTCCCTTTCCTTTGTTCCTCTTTTCTTCATCGACGTCGTCTGTCCCTTCCAATCGCTTTCAGTAGCATCTTCTCTTCCCCAACTCGATGATAAAGATGATCCAACTCCTCTGGTCCCAACAATAGCCTCCTTCATGCAGCTCAAGTTGCACCTTTTCAAGGATGAAGATGATGAACAGTAGTAGATCATGTTTAGCTTGCCGCATTGCCTCTCTTGCTTGATGAATTAGATCCCTCTCTCCTCTTTCGTGTTCAATCAAGCTTTTTGGTTTGCTTTTTTTTTTTTATATATATATTGTGAAGATTCCTTGATATTTGATTTTTAGGGTGTTTCTCTACTATGAAATTATAAATTTTAATTTGAATTTTGGGTTGTTTTGAGGCAAGTTGAAAAAGCAAAAGAAGAAGTTGAGGCAAGTTGAAGAAGAAGACGGAGGGGATAGTGAGGAGGAGCGGGAGAAGTGATTTGGACAATGAAGTGGCGAGATGATGAGGTGGATATGTTGAGTGGGAATATTAGTCAAATTAAAGGTCAAAATTAACCATTGTTAACGGCTGGAGCAACATTGCACCACTTTTGACACTTCTGGGGTGATATTGCTCTAAAAAAAACTTCCAGGACAAAATTACTCTTTTCTGAATACTTCCGAGGCAAAAATGAACCTTGACCCTGTGAAAAATTAGAAAAGTATTGCACTTATTCCCGTCGACCATTTGCCAGCCACAGATTCCCCCCTTTTTGCCACACTACCAAATGAGAATATCACTAAGCATAACTTAAACATCAAAATACATGCCATCGGGGAGAATGATGGTACCGTAGAATGGGAAAATTGGATCGATCTGATAGTTTAAGTTAAATGCTGGATTTATGATTTAGAGTCTTTAGAAGGAGTCAGGTATAAAAGAGTCAACTCTGTAGGGCCATAGGCTTAAATAGGCCAACCCTATGGGCTGCGGGCTAGTCGTTTAAGCCCGCCAATTTTTTTAAATTTTTATTAAATGGCTATAAGTTAAGTTTTGCTTTGAGGCTAATGATTTTTTAAAATTAGAAATGTTTTTCAAATTATAAAATGTTGCTATTTGAATGTTTTTAAAGAAAACAATTGATTATATTCTTATTAAAAAGCTAAAAGAAGCTTGTTAATGACATTATAGCTAGTTAAAATTTAAAAAAAAAAATTACTCAATTTTTAAGAATCTTTCTTTTAGTTCTTAACATTTCTACAAAGAAATTTTTTCTTATGAAATATTGAAAGAATATTTTTTTGATTGATAGAAGATAAATAAAGAGAACAATTTTTTTAATTATATTTGAAGAGCTTCAAATATCATACAAACTATATCAAAAAGAGAAATTAATAACATACATTGAAAAATGATAAAGTAGTATTTCATTAAGAACTTTGTTTTAAGGTAAATTGTCACTTATTCTATTTATCGGAAAAGATAAAACATTTAATACTTTAAAAATATTTTCTTAAATTAAAAATCTTAGAGTTTTAATTTAATTTCTTTAAGAAAATGAAAAAATAATTTTTTTTTTAAAAAATGGTTGAAGCCCGTGGGTCGGCTTGAGCCCACGAGTTATTGGGCTTTAAAATAGAGACCTTTTATTATAGTCGAGCCTAAATGGGCCAGCTTGATTTCCCATCTCTCCTAACATGACTCCAAACCCAGAAATATGACATCACTTTTTTTTTTCTTCAAAGTTACAAGAACAGGCACTAACTATACAAGTGGGATCAAACCCATAAACTCCTACTCAGCTAGAAGGGTTCGATGGGTGAAATATGACATTACTAGAGCCCATAATAGATAATGCCCCGTTTGGTACACTGAAATTGATTTTGATAGAAATAGATATGGATATGGATATAGAAATGAGGTTTAAAAGTATATTTAGTATGTTATGGAAATGAGACCTAGTTTCTATGTAAAAATACCAAAATGTCCTTCTAATTAAAAAAATAAAAAAATCTTCCCACATTAGCATCAATGAAACCTGATCAAAGTAACTACTGTCGGCCACCTTTATTACCTCCACATTGCTAGAAATATCATACTATACCTTGAGAACCCAAGCTCAAACATCTAACTTAGGAAAAACTTCTTCACTCTTTTAAAAATATGAAGAATCAAATAAAATCAAGTTAATCAATTTTTTAATCTTGCTCAAAATCAAAAAAGAAGATATGGTGGCGAACGGAGTTGCAGATCTAGAGAAATCAAAGCTGAAGTGGAGAAGATGAATATGGAACAAGAGTCAAGCTTCAGCCACATTTGCGGAGTGGATGAGCTTCCAGCTAGAGTGGAGATTCGGCCACGAAGACGAAGAGAACAAGCTTCCCTTCCAGTCACATTCGACTTCGACCATGTAGAAGGAGAGACGAGCCACAAGATTTATGAGCTAAAATTTTAGATTGTAACAGATAGTTTAAAGAAAAGCTAGATCTGACAAGGAGGAGGTCGCTGTCTTGGGTTGCCAGAGGTCGCTGCCACTAGGTGAGTGCTTGCCGACGGTAGGGTATATGATGGGTTGGAGGTTGAAACTTGAAAGTAGAGAGAAGGGTAGAAGACGGAAATGGGTAAATGGAACTACAAATCTTAGTTTTTCAGATGGAATTCATTGTGATGAAATTGACTTATTTAGCTTCCATATGGAATTAGAATTGAGACCCAATTCCATTATACCAAACAAACCTCTTTATGGAATTGTGATCCATATCCATTTTCATACCACCAATTTCATTATACCAAACAGGCCCTAACTCTTTCAATGAGGGCCCAGTTTATTCTCATTCCCCTTGCCCATTGTTTTATTAACCTTATCACCGATAGGAACAACACAAGAAAAGAAAAACTGGATCCTCTATAAATACTTGTTTGGGATAGCTTAACTACTAAGTAATAATACAACGAAAGCTTCAACTTTGTCGAACTTCTCGACAATACACACCATTACCTCGGTCATTAGACGAATATTTAGGATTCTGTCTTCAAGCATGCCACGACAAGACAAGCAGTAAGTCTAGTGCGCCCACCACGACGAGCCACCCTCCTCCACTGCCTTCTCGGCCACCTTCTTCCTTGCTTCTCTCCCCTTCTCTCCTTCCAACAGCTACCTCACCATCTTCCTCACTCCTTCCCCTTTCACCAACCCTCTCAGTGAACCATGACATGTGTCAACTCTGAGGCCCACCTTGATCTCTTCCTCCACCATCTTCGTGTTCAGATGCTGCTCCACCATCATTGGCCACGCCAGTATCAGCACTCCCACGCATATTCCTTCAAGCACCGTGTTCCAGCCGCAGTGACTCAGGAACCCCTTCACACTCTTATGATTCAGTATCTCTCTCTAATCCACCCACTCTCTCACTATAATCCCTCTCTCCTCCACTCTTTCTTCCAACCCTTGAGGCAGCTCCCGCTCTTTCTTCCTTATCTCCCACATAAACTCAAACTCTGATTCTTCTAAACCAATCACTATCACTTTCAGCTGTTGGCTTGATAGTTCTACCTACGAACCAAACGCCACGTACAGAGCTTCCTACTTCTTGTCTAACCACTCCATCCATGCTGGTTTTCTTGATTCTTCACCGACCTTATTTCTTGTCTCTTGGGCCAGGCAAAAAACCCCACACTGTAGTAGTGTGGTTTATGGTCAAACTCTTTCTTCATATAATCCATGAACACAGGCTCCAACTCATAGAAGTTGTTCACAACCACTCCAAAGCTTTCCGCGCTGGACGACATACCCTTCCTAAAGAGCCCAAGAGCAAGATTTTTCGGGTTCGGGTTTCGAAACTCAGGGTTGAACACGTTCTTTCGAACCCGGATCCACAGGAACCAGTTCAACTTGACTGGCTCGTCGTCAGGATGGGGCCCATAATAGATCCCCGATATAACAGATTCTCTGGTAATGGCATCGGCGTAAGAGCTCATGCCGCGTTATACCAAACTTGGAAGCCGAGTGTTGGGTCCACCATAAGCAGCAGTCAGAAACTATAAAGCTTATCCGTGGTAGAGTCCCTAGCATCCATTCGAAGTACGGCTGCATGAGCATCGTGGCAAAGCCGAACTTCGGGAACAGAGACATGGAAGGGAGGTGGTCGCTGCTCTTGACGCCGGTGGGTATGTCGGAGACGTTGGCAGGGAACGGGAGGTCGACGATGGACACGGTGGTGTTTTGGAGGGATTCAGTTACAAATTGGCAATTGGCAAGGGTGGAAACAAAGGGGATGGATGTGTTGCAGCGGAGGAGGAGGCGGGCGAGGCGAAGGAGGGGGATGGTGTGGCCTTTGGACATGAATGGGAAAAGAAGCATGTGGGGCTGGCACAAGTCTTCTTGTTTTTTGTTCACCGGAATTTGTGTGTGAACGTCACTTTATAGCTCTAGATAGCTTGAAAGACTATGTAGCAGTAGATGAAAGGCGTATTCCTGGATCGGCATGTGCGATACAATAAATTACACCTCCTTGGACGTTGAGAGGTATCATGTACTCAATTAAATGTTAAAATAAGAAGGGTGCAAAATGTAGCCATAATAAATTGTCTTTTTCGAGTATTTTTTTTTAATGAAATATCACCAATGTTAAAAGAATTCATTAAAGAAAAAAATTGGGTTAATACAATATTTTGTTCTCATCTTGATTTTGATCCAAATTAAAAACCATCGGTTTTTTATGCTTTAAGTTTCTCTTTATCTAAAACTTAAGTCATTGTAGTTTAATAAGAACGTTGATTTTTTTTTCTTTTTTAGGAATAAAAATTATGATTTGAAACTATAAGAGATTAGAACTAAAATAAAGATAAGATAGTTTTAAGCACAAATATTGTATTAAACCAAAATGATAAAGTATACTGATAAAGTTAGTATGATAGGTAGAGCTGGGAATTAGGGCCGGCCCGGCCCTACAGGGCCGGCCCTTGACGGGCCAGGGCCTAACAAGGCCGGCCCTAAAGGGCTCGGGGTCAAGAAAATTATAGTTTTTCAAGGCCCGGCCCGAGGGCATCAGAGCTAGAGTCGGCCCGCAGGGCCGAAAAGTCATTTTCACAATATTTAACTATTTTTCCTGCGTATTTTCCCCAGAGAGATATAATTAGTAAATAATAACGATTAAAGTTCTAATTTAATACATAAATATTGTCAACATTAAGTTTTAAATAACACGTCTCTTGCAACAAATAAACACAGTTACTAATGTAAAATAATATCCATAAATAACTCACACAAAGGCCAAAGTATAAGAAGGCAAGAAGCTAAATACTTTAACCTCTAAGCAACATGAGCATGACAACTATCATTTTCACCTTCTTCGCCACTATCATCAATTTCAAGGACATTTGATTGTGTTTCACTTTGAGTAGTAGGTTCAAGTAATCAAATAATCATAACCTCCATCAAAAAGCATACTCCATCAGGTAGAACAGTATATAATATGACTTTATTCTAACAATATACTCAAAAATCATACTAAAAAATCACAATAAGATTCAATTAGACAAAACAATATACTCAAAAATCATACTCTATACAATATGAGAATAGAGCGACATATAGATTCAATAAGGCAATTCAAAAATGTAATATGGTTCCCTTTCCAAACAAAAAAAATAAAAAATAAACGGGCTTAAAGGGCCGGCCCTTTTAAGCCCGAGGCCCTACAGGGCCGGCCCTTTTAGGCCCGACTTCCTTTTGAGGCTACAATTTACAAGCCCGGCCCTTGAAGGGCCAGGGCTTAAAAGGGCCGGCCCGACGGACTCGGCCTGTTTTCCCGGCTCTAATGATAAGGGCTAGGACATGGGGAATTAGCCATACAACAGTTATATAGAGAGTGAGTAGAAAAAGATTGATATGGCAAATTTATATCCCTTTCCATGGTGCCTTGAAATCAGAATGGACAAGAAGACTCAACAAACACTTTTAATAAGCGACCACTGTTTTGGACCTCAAGGATGCACCAATTGGTGAGCTAACGTGAGTAATCCAGAAATGACAGCCAAAATAGGGAGAATCACTTGATTGCAGTTTTACTCATTTAAATGTCTGCAATTCTTCATGACCAAAACAGAAGATCAAAATGTGAGAGATGTGTTTCCCAAATTTAACCTCTCACATGAATATTGTCAGGTAGTGCATGCCTAAATATGGTGGGAATATCACATACACATTGGTAAGATAAACTATAAAAGGTGAACTGATCGTTTATTAGTTTTAAAGGCACTCGGCAAATTTCTTTTCCTCTAAAAGGGGCATTTCACTTTAATTCCTTGGTGGTATTTTGTTATCATTTTATTATTTTTATGGAACATAAAATCATTTCTCTCATCCTTAGAAAAAATAAATTTACGAAAATTCACAGATTCTCAACTTCAGAAAATCCACTCCCAACTCCCACGTCAAAAATAGTAAGCTCCTCATGCATTCTAATTTCTAGCCCATTGGCTATTTATTTTTTCCTTTTCAGTTTTTTGCATTGTTCTGAAAACCGGACCGGAAACCGGCGAACCGGCCAACTGGCCGGTCCGGTTCAACTAGTCGACCGGCACTGTTCTGACCCGATCTGACCCGGGGTTGACCCGGTCAACCCGGGGTGAACCGGTGCAACCCGGCCGGTTCACGGGTTGCCTCTTTTTTCTTTTTTTTTTTAAAAAAACTTTGCTTTTTTAAGCTCCAAATGACATTTTTCTTACTTTTTTTTTTCAGAAAAATTATTTTCCTAAAATTTTTTAATTTTCAATGAGTTTTAAAAGGATTATGGAATATTTTTGGCATTAGTTGGAGAAACATTCTTATGTACTTAACAATATTTTTGTGGGTATTAGGTTTAGAAGGTTATATTGGACTATTGGTTAGAAAAAAACTCTTATTTAGTTTTTTAAATGGTATGGATGAATATTTAAATTATATTTTTTTTTTTAATTGACCCCGGTTTGACTACCGGTCTGACTCCCGGTTTGACTCCGGTCTGACCCACTGACCCTTGACCCAGTACCCCGACCGGTTCAGTGCCCGGTCTGGGTTTTAATAACTTGGTTTTTTGAGCTTAATTTGTGTTGGTGTCCTAGCTACTTAGATAGCTTAAATAATACTAACTCCGGTCATAAATATAAGATATGGTGTGTATAATGTAAACTGCACTATAAACTATATGAGGATAGAATTGTATATCTAAAGTTGCTTAAATCCGATCTCAAAGCCATTGTCCCCATGGCCTCTTTTCTTCTTCCCCTTTTGTCGCCATGGACATGAATGGAAAAAAAATACGTGGGGTTGGCATGAGTCTTCTTCACTCCAAACTGAACCCACGCTTTCTGGTTCACTAGAATTTGCGTGTGATCGTCACATTATATAGCTAGATAAGCTTGAAGGACCATGTACATGGGAGATATCGGCGATGCAATAAATTTAAAACTACTTGCAGGTTAACCAGTATCATATAAATAAATGTTGAAATAAGAAGGGTAGAAATGTAACGGGAATAAATTGTTACTTCTGATCAACCTCACTAATTCCCCGGTGGCCCCTACAATTCCTCTGTTTTTAGAGCATCTCTCATATCTCCCTCCCTTTCTTCTAGCTATCCATCTTCTCTACAAATTCTTCTCACAGAATCAGTGTGTGATCACAAGGACGCACTAGTATACAAAACAAACCTGCCAAAACAAAAACAAAGAAATTCCAGTTCTAGCATTGACTTGTTAGCTTATGGAGGTGCTTTGCGGATAAGGATCATAGAAACAAGGGAGCATGGATATGAAGAAAGCAATTCGTACTTAATCATTTAATTTATGCATCTCATCTCTAGTTAGCTGTTCATCAGGAGAAAAGCATTCCCTAATATGACAGGTGAATGATACCTTCTGAGGAAACAAGTCATATGATTATGTACTATTTGAAAATAAAAAACCTAAACAGCCGACTTTCTTTGTCTCGTGCCAAAGAAATTAAAGTCCACCAGTTTTCATAGTAATACGACAGGTGAAGAATACTTTCTTTACAGTTTCTATCTTTGCCTGTGATGCCTAGGCCACGAAAAAACCAGAACTCCCCTGTTCTGCCACTGAACTATGAGAGCTTGATTATTCATAGATATGGAAATACTTTTAATCAAGGAATTTTACTACGAATAGAGAATTCCATTACCCCAACACAAAAGAAACCATAACTTAATTGTCCTGTTTTCATATTAATATTAACTGTCAATCACATATCAACTTAATTAGTCTATCAACAAAGCAACCATTTAGCTAAACTTTGCAAGAATGGTAAAACAATATATTTGGCATGAGACAAGACACAGAACAAACTACCCTTCTGGAGTTGAATTCTCTGTGGACTGCGTTGTAAAACCATTTTCTGGGTTTTCTCTCAACTGTCTACTGTTTGGCTCTAAATGGTGGCCATCTTGATTTATATCTATAGCAAAGCATTCCCTCTGAGAGCCAACACTGGCCCTGCAAATAGGGCAAATGGGTGTCTGAGGAAGCCATTGATCCAAACAGTGGGCATGAAAACTGTGCTTGCATGTAGGCAATAATCTGCACTTATCCCCTGTAACCAGATTCTCCAAGCACACTGCACATTCCACAGTACTAGTTTCACTCTCTTTGGCTGCATAATCATAACAAGGAAGCTGTTCTATTTCATCTTTTGACATGCTTCGTGCTTCATCGGTGGTTTCACTCTCCGTCGTTGTGCCTCTGACTCTTCTTCTGGATTCTATCATAATTAAACAGACATGAAGTAGGATCAAGACCCCTAACCCCACAAATAGCAATATCAAGGATAAAATGAATTCCATGCTCACAACTTGTTTTGAGACACCCAGAAATTTACAGTTCTTTGTCAGACTTGTTTCTGGATAAGCATCGACGCAAAAAATCTGTTTACCGAAGCAATCCAAATTACAATTACAACCTTTCTGGTTGCTACTCATGAGTTAGTTAATTCTAAACCGGGCTGGACCAATTAAAAGAAAAAGCTAAGCGCGTGCGCAGCTGTTTCTGTCTTAAGAGAGATCAAAAGTTTAGTGGGGATTGGTGGAGAAAAGCTTAGTAGGACTAGGATCACGGTAAACATGTGGCTTGGTTTTGTCTCAGGTTCTCGGAACACAGAAAACTGTTGAAAGTTGAAACTTTAAGGTTCTTTGACTCTAGATTTGTTTCTATTATAATCAAAGATTTATTGATAATGTTTCTATCCGTTTAAAATTAGTTCAAGCAATTTGTTTTTATTATCATAGAGATATCTCGTTTTTGTTAAGGAAAATTGCATTGAGATTCCAAGTAAAAGATTATACTATCCTAAAGTCACTTGAAATCTTCATTTTATAAATAAGTCCCTCGAGACATTAGTACGATAAAATTGAATTGTGAAAAGATTAAAATACTCTTCAAACAAAACTAAAACAGGTTCTTCTCTCTCCCCCTAGCTTCTTCTTCTCCCAAGCGCTCTTCCCTCCGTCTTGCAACACCACCGTCACCTCCCCGCTTAGTTGCTGCATCACCTGCGCCGCCGCCGCCGCCTTCCTTTTTCTCGTCCGGCTTGACCTTACTATCCCTTTGTTTATCTCCTCCTCCTCCTCTTGTTCCTGACCACCATTTTGACCTTACACTGACTCTTCCTCTTCCTTATAGGAAAATGCCTCCGACTCCGAATCAAAATCAGAGTCATCTTCCAAGCTTCCTACCGCCCTCATTCCATTTTCTAGTTGCTCTATAGTACAATGCGTTGACCAAAACCTTATTGATCTTTTCTCCCATGTCCACGGATTCAACATTCTTACCGGCATTGGTTTATTGAGTTTCCCTCATCTTTTCTCTTTATCCTTCTCCTTCTTCTTCCACATCTTCAAATATCATCTGTGAATCCCAAAATATTTTCAGTTTCAGACGACATAAACCTTCCCCCATGTCCACAAAAGTGACCTAGCAAGCCTATACCACCCGCACAGGTCATGGGTCAATCGGAACCCTTATTGCCGTTCTTGCCATCATCACCATTCTCGGAGTCATAGCCTAGATGATCGGAAGGCTCTGTTCGGGTCGTCGGGTCATGGATCACGCCCACTGTGACTTCGAGAGCTGGGTCAAGACCAAATGTTCCTCTTGCATCTACGGCAGGATCGCCCCTCCTCCTCCTCCGCCCCCAAAAAGCCGCTCTGGCAGGGACGGTGGCTCGCCCGATATAAATGAAGAAGAAGATAATGAAGAAAACCCAAGGTAGAGCTCGCCATCAATAGTAATTAGTTAATGTTTTTGGCGAAGAAAATTAAATAGTGGTATTGTTCACATAACATTATTTACTAATGGAGGAATTAGAAAAATTGTCTTGTATTTGAGCGACTCGCAACTCAAAGTTACTTTTTTTTAGTTCATTTTGATTCACACATTGTATTGTAGAGCAACTAGAAAAGCTTGTGTTAAACACGGTTACTCATATCAGAAGCTTTATCTTATTATGAAATATTTGTATTTCATCGAAGTTGTGGATTTCCATTTCCCTTTCTTCTGCAACAACCCATCACGCCTTGCTCTTGGGATTGTGTGAGTTGTCATTGGCAGCAAACCCAAGCTCTTCTTCGTCGCTGAGGGCCATTTGTTGTTCGTGTTCTTGGTGGAATAAGGGTAGCTACCATGTTTGGTCTGTGAGTGGGGATCGAGGTCGTGATAGGTAGTGAAGGAAACCATTTAGGGATTAGTATGAAGATGGTGAGGATTTGGATGATTCGAGAGGTTTTGTTGATGTTGCTGTGAATAGTTATCCACGCCTAGCATTTCAGAACTCAGTTTTATTACAAGGGTATTCTAGTTAAAGAAAACACTCGCCTTATTCGTCTACCGTGCGATTTTTCTTCCCTTTGCTAGGGTTTTCATTTCCTTCGAGAGGGTGTCGACTTCTGTCAAGATACAACTTGACCCACTCGAGTGCCAAATTTCTGATTTTAAGAAATTTGGTTAGGAACTATTCTACTAGATGGACTGACAAAGTTTAATTGGAGGGGTCTTTGCCCTTTAGTTGAGGTATTTCAACTTTTATCCCTGTTGCGGGCCTATTTAACATATGATGTGGAAGATGTTTCAATCATGTTCTTAAATTATCATTGTATTGGAGAACGTTTAAATACTTATTTTTCTAATTTGTTTGTTAGGTTTTTGCGTTTACTCTTTTTTTTCTATTTATTCGGGTTTGTTTTATTCCTATTCAGGAGACATTGTAACTTATTTGACTTTAACACTATTAGTTCCATTGTTGGGAAAAAGAGGGAGGGGGTATTATAGTCTTTTCACAATTCAATTTTATTACCCTGATATCTCATAGGATTTACCTACAAAATAGAGGTTTCAATGAACCTTGGAGCAGTATAATCTTTTTTTTAAAAAAATTATAATGACAAGAGCAAGCTCTTGAGGCCGCGACGGGCCGATATACAATCTTTTAAGTATAATCTTTTACTTAAAGCTTTTGTGCATTTTTCTCTTTTTGTTATGATAGGTTATTGGAAATATTTGTTTCAAGTATACTTTAACCTAGTCATCAAAGCATTTGAAATTTGAATCCGGCTATCAAATTCCTAGTATCTTGTATACCGTAAATCATAATTAAAAAGCTGTTTAGAATCATGTTTGAAATCCTAAAAGTGTTTATTAACATAAATCGAGATAAAATTACTCTTATATATTTACCTCGTATACTATAAATCACAATTGAAAAACTATTTTTAAATGTTCTAATCTATATTTCAAACAAACACATATTAATGAAAGAGAGACGTATTCTAAAAATAAATAGTAATGATAAATATATAGTATCACGTGATTTAAATTTTGGACAGTATATTCTTTTGCCAACAAATTTTTGTACAGTATATGAAAATAAGCAGATGAGGTCGAATCGTGATATTTTAAATACCGAAGTCAAAAAGAGCTTGATATTTTGCAGGTAGATGCAGAGAATCACGGTAAGCTTGCAACTACAACCTTTTCCTCTGTATCTTCCTTCTCCACTCCTTTCCTCTTTTTATATGAACCTTGGAGGCTGTATAAGGCAATTTTACAGAGATACTACAAACAGTTAAAAAAATTACCTAAATACTGCATGTTGATCACAGAGTTTAATTTTCCAAAGAAATACATCAACCCATCCGGACACTGCGTCTCCCTCTGCGTTACTTTTTAGGCTTTCAACGAAGATTACAGCTTCAACTCCAGATCACTTTTGCAGTGTTTTTTTCTTTTTCCTTCTTTTTTTTTTTGCCAGTGTTTTTTTCTTTTTCCTTCTACATTTTGAAGAAAATTAAAATTAATGACCCAAAGGCTTCAATATATATTTCTTCCATTTTTTATTCTATATTTCCTACAAAATAAGAAAATATGAGTAGATTTTATAGAAATATTTTTTATCCAGATAATTAAATTTAGATGAAATAAATTAAATATAAAACATAACATAAAAATAATGACGAACCAAATTTACAAAAAAATAAATTTCAAATTTAAATATCTACATTATTCAGAACAATTAAAAAAAATAACACAACAATAATCTAAAGTATAAACACTAAATTCTGTGCATCAAGTTTTTATAATTTTATATTTGAATTGAACTCATAACCTTATGTTTAAGAAAACTTTGAGAACTGGTGTAATATATTTGAATTAAACTCACAACTTCACATTTAAGAAAGCTTTGAGAAATGTGATTGGTGTAATTTGAATTATAAGACCTTGATGCGGAAGTAAGTGCGAAGGCGACCCAACGATGAGCGAGAAAGTAGGTGAGAGACAGAGCACGCACAATGGGCTTTCGATTATCACCGGAAGTTTAGTACCTACTGGAAACAACTCCGACGGAGGAGAAAGGAAATTCAAAAGAAGAAGATGATTTGCTAAGGAGGAATATAAAGAAGATGCATACAGAAATGGAAATCGAGGAGAGCAGGACTATTGACGAGCAAAGAAAACAGCCCCCTGACATAACGATGGAGGACATGGCAGCTCAGGTCACACAGAAAAAACAGAGCATGAAGCAAGCCATTAAGAGTCAAATCTCTTAAAAGCTAAACTCATGGGGAAGGCAGAGAAAAACCAGGATAAGAGCTTTGATGAGCAGATGATGGAATGATTGAAAGAAGAGGAGGATTTGTCTCCAGAGTTAACAGAGGCAAAATTTAGGTTCTATTCCTTCATTGCAAATACCCAATGATAAATTTAAAGAGTTGTGTAGGCCGTGGAAAGATGCCCCGATCATAACTCTTTTGGGAAGGAGAACTAATTTATACATGATGAAAGACAGAATCAAGAGGTTATTGAGATCAGAGAATTTTGAACTAATCGATCTGCCAAATAATTATTTCATATTTAGAACAGTGGAGAAAACGTTGTGTTCAAAACTGTTGTTTGATGGTCCATGTCTAATCCAAGGCCATTATCTTGCGGTTCAATGTTGGAGCCCCAATTTCAACCCCTATTGTAATAGAGTGAGGAAGGTGGCTGTTTGGATAAGGGTTCCTACCCTTCTGGTACATATTTATTCAGAGGAGTGCATGTTTGAGATAGGGAATTTAATAGGGCGAACTCTTAAAGTTGATATGAATACTCTCGCCAATCAGAAAAACAACAAGCAAACTGAGGAAAAGAGAAAATATGCTAGAGTAAGTGTTGAGGTTGATCTTAATAAAAAGCTTTAATCAAGATTTATTTTGAGAAACCGGGTGTACACAGTGGAGTATGAAGGGCTTAATGCCATATGTTTTAAATGTGGGTTGTATGGACATATATTGGAATCATGCTAAGCACAGTCACCGGAGTTTAAAGCTTCAATGGCGCCAGAAAAAACACAGGCGGAGGTAGAGGATGGAGAAGGCTTCGTGAAACACCCTGTAATCTCCGTACCTAGCATATCAGTGGAAGACGAGTACGGACCTTGGATGCAGGTGAGATCGTCAGCCAGAACGCGCACATCGCGCCCCCAAATCGCTGCTTCGGACAAAAATCAATAAGGCAAAATGGCTTTTTCTTCCCAAAAAAATGGGAAGGATACTGACCGAAACTCTGGCTCGAGGTTCGCTGTCTTGCAAGAGCGAGATTCAATTGTCTTGTCACAGGATACACCAAAAATTAATAGAAAAGATAAGGGGATTGAGGTTCAGTGGAGGAAAAAAGAGGGTCAGAACCTACCGAAAAATAGATGTGATGGAAGGAAATCAAAGAAATTTGACAGCCTAATCCCCATCTTCGAGGTAGGAGACTACAACAACATGGAAACCGTGGACCTTGTAAAAGACGAGAGAAATAAGGCTGGAATACAAGTGTCAGAATCGGTAGGTGTAGATAAGAAGAAGCCAACGGGTTCAAGACAAGAGGAAAAGTGTAGGGGAAAACATGGGCCAATGCAAGCCCAATAGAAGGAAACTGATGGACAATTAATGAAAGGAAAATTTGGGCTGTGTCAAGCCCAAGCGAAGGAGACCTTTTCACAACAAGGCAAACCGAAGGAAAATGATCGACATGCAATGCAAGAAGATGATGGACCAACTCAAGCCCAAATAAAGGAGCTTTCTAGACAAGAAATTAAAAAACGGAAAGGCCCCTTTTGGGAGAAATTGAAATGCAGAAAAAATGCCAATAGGGATAGGTCAAAAATTGCCTCTCCACAGATTAAAAGGAAGCAAATGGGGAGGAATCATAATTTGGTGTTTGGATCTTCATCAATAAATGAATCTCTCCAATTGGACCTGTCCAACCCAGCTAATTGCAATCAACTAATATCATTAGAGTCCAGCAAACAAATTACTCCAGTGGGTGGTGAGATGAATATACAACAGGAAGAGGATTTACGTTTGCCTACTACGAAACAACTGGAGCAAAGTACGTTTCAAAAAGTATCAGCCGTAAGCAACAACAAGAAGAGAGAAATGAAGATCGAGGCCGACACTTCACATGAATTCAGAGAAGGTATTCTTGTTGATGTTGAAGTGATGCAAGTGTTAGATTTAATCCAACAATAGTAGAGCCGGTAAAACAGGTCCAACCCGTGGGTTTTGAATATGATAGGAAGAATTACACTTATTAAATTAGTTTTAGCTGCTCTCCTGGCCTACCATATGCAGACCATGTTGCTTCCAAGAGGAGTAATAAGAGAGCTAGAAAAGAAAAAGCAGGAGCTTCCTATGGGATGAGAGGGATGATCAGAGGAAGTTACATCTTATTTCTTGAGACCAGATTAAGAAAGATAAGAAAGAAGGTGGGCTTGGCATCCAGGATATGTGTAAATAGAATGAAGCTTTTATTATGAAATTGTGTTGGCAACTTCTTACTAACAAAGATGCCCTATGGACGAGGGTGGTCAGAAGCAAATATAAATGGGATCAAATGAACGGTCTGTTACCTCGACAGGTTGCTTCTTATACATGGAAGGCTATTTGTGCGATATGGGAGAAATTCCAAGGAGTGAAGATCAAAATCGGAAATAGTGCAATGGCCTCTTTTTGGTATGATAATTGGTCTGCCTTAAATAGACCTTTGGTAGATATGTTCCCTGGTTCGGAGATCTTCAGGGACATTAATGATAAAGTTTGAAATTATGTTAATCCGTGGGGCGGGTGGGATATAAGAAAGTTAAGTCAGTGGTTCCAGTGGCCGATTATCAAGCGGATTATGAGTGTTAATCCCCCTATGAGGAGAGGGGAAAGGATAAGCATTTCTAGCTTCCAGCTACCGGTGGTAAGTTTTCTGTTAGTTCTGCATATCGTTTCTGTTTTACAGCTTCCCAGAACCAGAATCAAGCATTTTGGAAGCTGTTGTGGAGGTGGAAGGTACTAGAGAAGATCAAATCCTTTATGTGGCTTGCTGCTCATGGAAAGGCTCACACAGCAAAGCTAAGACAACAAAGGGGGCTTGATGGAAAATACAAGTTGTTCTTTTGGATGCAATGACGAAGAGAACTTGATGCATTTGTTGAGGGATTGTACTAATGCAAAGGAGAGGTGGATTTCCCTGATTAAACCAGTCTTGTGGACTAAGTTCTCTACTCTACAAGGTTTGGAATGGATACAATGGAACCTTAGGAACGAAGCAAGGAGAAACTTCACTACTAAAGTTAGTTGGCCAATTTTATTCAGGTATGTCTGCTGGGATATCTGGGTTGCTCGATGCTCAAAGCTGTTTAGAAATGAGCAAGAGATAGGACACCAAAATGGCCACTCAAGTTTGTTCAGAGCTAGTTGGGATCTTGACTTATCCAACAAGTGTCGTTTCTACAATCGTAACATTGCTATGGAAGGAGCTGGTATGAGGGGAAGTCTGGGATTTGCTACTCTGGAGACAAATGGATCAGTACTGGATTCAGGCATGTCAAGCTGCACTAGAGTGATCAAGGACGAAGACGGCAAATGGATTTGTGGATATATTAGTTGGATTATTCACGTGCCTCATGTGGTGGCAAGGATCATTGCAATTATACGAGGTCTTCAAATATGCTGGAACTGGAATTTAAAGAATGTCATTGTTTTCACAGACTGTCTGGAAGCCATAAACCTTCTCACAAGAGGCTCTGATAAGGATCACCCATTTAGGGATGTGATAGAGGACGTGAGACTTTGGCTATTTAGAGAATGGCAAGTTCTTCTGAGTTTTGTACCTAGGGAGGATCTTGCAGATTCTTTGGCAAGGTTAGCTCATAGCATTACCGTGAATTTTGTTATCCTTGATCACCCACCACATTCTTTTTCGGAGGCAGTTGTTGATCATGATTGAATATTATTTTGCGTTCCCTCTTGAGAATGAGTTTCCTATGTAACATCTTTACATGTTATTGTATTCCAGATTTTATTTAAAAAAAAAACCTTGATGCACAAAATTTAGTGTTTAGACTTTAAATTATCGTTGTGGTACTTTTCAAATTGTTCAAATATAATCTAGACAATTTAAATTTAAAATTTGATTTATTATCATTATTATTTTTATGGTATGTTTTATATTTAATTTATTTCATCTAATTTTAATATCTGAATAAAAAACCATTTTTATAAAATTTACTCATATTTTCTTATTTTGTAGGGAAATATAGAATAAAAAATGGAAGAAATATATTTCGAAGCCTTTGGGAACAAAACACCACTATAGATAGATTGGTTAGGTTATCTCATCATTTGACAGTAAATTTTTGTTTTTTTAATCCACCACCTCTTTCTATAATCGACGAGGCGGTTGGTGAAAGAGAATAGTCTTTTTTTTTTTGCCGTGTGTGAAAGAGAATAGTCTCCTTTGATGTTTTTGATGTATGGTCTTCTCTTTTTGAGAGATTCGTATCTGGATATTATTCAAAAAGAAGCCTTTGGGTCATTACTTGTAATTTTCTTCAAAATGTAGAAGGTAAAATAAAAAACCGCTGCAAAAGTTGCCTGGGTGTACGGATGGCTTGATGTTAGTTGAAAATTGAAATCGTTCGAGCTTGATGCAAGTTGTTCACAGTGTGAACGAATTGTAATATGGTATCTGGGTAAATGTTTTTCAACATGTAGTATTTAGGTAATTTTTTTTAGTGTTTGTACTTTGTAGTATATTTGTAAACTTGCCCGGTATTCTCTGTGTGTTCCGGAAGCATGCATACCTTTTCCCTTTAAATTATGAAGCATGCCATGGTTTACCTAAGGGGAACTTGAAAAGGAATATGAAAATTGGAAAAATGACAGATCAGTCATTTTTTAAGAAAAAAATTGACAATTCTTTATCAAGTTTTGATATTTTTAATCAACTTTTGATAAAAAAAACTCATCTTTCATTTTCCAATTTCCAGATTCCTTTTTAGGGATTCTCCCTTTATCTAATACTTCCTTCTATCTTTTTTATAAATAACTTTTTTTTTCTTTTTAGGTTAGTCTTTTTTATAAGCAATTTTCTCCTTGTATCTCAAAATTCAAACTATTGTTTCTTTTTTATCCTTATTAAATATACATCTTTATATTAATTATCCCCACTCATCACTAATTCTCTTTCATTTACTCATTTATTGCACATTCTCTCTCTTATGCTTTTTTCATAAATTTAAATAAAGGCATATTTAGAAGAAACATGACATTTTTAATATATTTATCATTTTTAATTAATTTTAATCATCAATTTTTCTTATATAATAAAAATAAAAATTGTTTATAAAAAAAGATGAGAAGAAGTTGTAAATAAAACCTCTCTAGTCAAATCAATGCCCCTTTTGAGATCATCCTCCATAAAGTTATATGTCGATTCGTGGGATTAAATGTTAGATTTTGTTGTTATGATTATCATGTAAATTAATTATTTTTAGACAAAACTAAGGTGGGCACTCTGATCAAGAAATTTCAAGCCGACAAGGCAATTCCATTCATATTTCTTTTCCCCCCATTTAGCAAGTGTAATTTTCCCCCCACAGTTAGTGCATGTTTGGGAAAGCGTTTTGTACAGGAAATAAGCCCTTATTATGCAAGTCGAGAAAAAACTCCTCTCACATACTTACCTCGTATACCGTGAATCACGAATTATAAGCACTTATTGCCCAAAAATAAGCTATTCCAAACACACACTTAGATTACACGAAATGTCGAAATCCAAGCGTAAAAGATTTTATAGAATATAAAAGCCAGTCACAACGCCCCAAAAAAAGGGTATACTATATATTAACTTCTCGGTATGTATATTAATTGTCAATACCCATTTTTATTTCGATAATCGAAGAGTAATAAAGACGAAATTTAATGGACATATAAAAAATTACAATTATACTGATAAAAATATTCGTTTATAATTCTGATATCGTTTATCGACGAAAACAGAAAATACAGCGGAAGTTTTAATATTTACAAATTTCACCAAAATATCACAAAATAAACTAATTATAACCACGATCTTTTCCTCGCATCGAGACCCGTGCCGCTCACTTTCCGGAGTCTACATCTTTTCCCTTAGACCCACTGGTACCCGTTGAGGTGTTTATTAAAAATAGGGTAAGATTACGGAGAACCACAGTAGAAACATGCTATCGTTCATAGAAAATGCGAAAAATAAATATGATATATGCCATGTATGCACCAATTAATGAAAATTATAAATATATCATCTGCATGTATACATGAGTAGGCCCCAGTCCCACTATTCTGCATCGGTTGGGTTGTTACCAACTCCAGTGTAAGTGCCTTTGACACTTCTGGCCCCTTTCTGGGCAAATCATGTTGATTAATAAAGCGCATTTACAAACATTAGCATCCATACAATCATATAACTATGGCATAATGTATGAAAGATAATGTCCCTACCTCAACGCTTTATAATCCTCTGTTTAACGGTGTCTCATAAAACGTGTCGTTCCAGCTCTCGACTCAGTCCTAAAATATTAAATATACAAGAAATAGGTCATAACCTATCCAAGTATCATTTTATACTCTTTCATGGTGTTTATTGTGGTTATATTAGTCTATGGTGAAAATTTACAAAAATTCCCCCGGGACCCCAACCCGGCCCCACCGTACCCGGCCCGATGGCACGTTTTTCCAAAATTTTGACCAAAGCTATTTTGACTTATTTTCGCCTAAGGAATCCATTTCCAGACTCGAAATCACCAAATTCACTATCAAATTACGAAAATACCCTTGATAGCCCCTATTTAGGGATTTCAGTGGCGTTTTAGTAATTATGCTTTTTCAGCCTCTACCGAAAAAGTGCTCAACTGTAACGCCACCTATTTTTGCCCACTGAGTCCAATAGAACCATTTATTTCATGAAAATCCAACTCCTAGTATCAATTCTGGTCTGGCCGAAATATTGAAGGGAAAATAGAAAAATGGAGCTTTGTGTTTTTGCTTCCAAAACTTATACTTTTCCACTTCTAATCCTTAGTTAACTCATTTAAACACTTCATAATCATGATTTAAAGGATTTTGGGCAGCATAACCCCTTAGGTTTATGGCTTTTTATATTTTACAACTCAACCCAAAAATCACAAAACCAAACAATAATCACCAACAACAACTTCAATACACAAAGAAGTTGAGATTTTGGAGATTACCTCTTGATCATTGGTGTCTCTCTCTAGGACGTCCTCTCTCTCTCCTCAATCTTGAAGATTAGCTTGCTAAGCCATGATTTCCATGAAGGACAAGGGATTAGAGAATGAATTTACACAAGATAGGAAGCTTAAATCACTTGGAAACAACTCTTACCTTATGTCTTGCTTCCTCTTGCTCTCTTAGTCTTCAAAACTCCCAAGCTCACTCTCTCTCTCTCTTTTCTCTTTGTCTTGGCCGAATGTGTGCATGAAAGAGGAAGGAGTTTGTGTTTAATAAATTGATCTTCTTCCTTCCTAACCATTGATTCAATCAAGGGCCCAAGTTGTGACACTTGTCACCATTCCCTTCCTCTTCATAATTTCTCCACATAATTCCATTATATTGAATCAATGATCTCCCTTTTGCTTGCCCCTAAAAAAACTGTCCCTACCGCCTCTCATCTTACAAGACAAGCAATCTCCTACAAGTAACCAAGTTTGTCCTCTTCCAAGCACTCAATTTCTTTCATTCCTTCACTCAAGCTATTCTCATCATGCAATCAAGTATCTCCCTTCCTTTACTCAAGCTATCCCTTCATGCATTCACCATACTTCCATTTTGTGTGCACTCAACCTTGATTATCATTTCCTTCTTCATATGGCATGTGATCATATATTAAATAATTTTTCCCCTTTTTCTTTCATGCATAGATGAAAATAATGAGAGGAAGGGAGGAGAAAAATTGTTTTGCATAATCCCACAATTCACATAATTGATTTTATGTATAATCCCCTTTAATTTCTCAATTCTTGATTTATTCCACTAAAAATAATCACATTATGCATTTTCCTTAATTAATAAGATTAACTCCAATTAATTGGAAAATAATTAATCTTGGGCTAAATTGGCAAAGTTATGATTTTGCTATCCCCTTTGTAATTTAACTCAATTTTTGAATTAATTTGCCCATTTCCTTATGAATATGAATATTTCAAAATTCACAAGATCCAAATTCATAAATATTCACCACTTTATTGAATTATTCAAATAATTACAATATAGTTTTAATGAATAAAATTTGGGGTGTTATATTAACTGCGAAACAGATGGTCTCATTTCTTTCACTGAATTTACAGGAATAAAAAATATGAAGAGCAACCCACGCGTGTCATAAAACAAAACCATCCCGAAGTTCGGCAACAGCAGACTGAGGCCTTCGCGCGAATTCGAGGGCTCTTGTTCTTAAGATACGGTTGCAACTTTGGTAACAAAGGCGTTGGGGAAACCCATGTAGTCATTGCCACCAAGGACCTGTCAGCTGTCTCACGGACAAAACGTCTGTCCTGTAAAGACTTGAGAAGAAGTTGTAGTAGCTGCATCCACCATATATGTTCACATAGGAGTAATGATACATTAAACAATACTACTAAATGCAGAACAAGATTGCAAAATGTTTGAGTAACAAAAGGTGCCAAAAAGAATTCGCCCCGTGTGAAACTTTCCCTCTCCTAAGGTTTATTTCCCTCCGATCTAGGTCCTGCAGTTGTCTAGATGCAGTCGGGTGCTGCGAGGGTTGCAGTTAGTCCCTTCTCCGTGTAGGGCTTCTTCTCTCCCCCCGGTGGAGTTTCTTAGTTGGCTTATTAAGTCATGGCCGGTGGTTGAGCTAATTGGGCACGCATCCGATAGTAGCGGTGTAGGAGAGCAAGGTTGTAGGGTGGCTGGAGGTGAGGAGGTGTTCAAGCATCATTCCCCCAAGACGTCCTCCTCCAATGACCTCCGGTGGTTGCCCCCATGGCATTTGACGTCAAGATCTGTGGTGGAGGAGCGACGTACAAAACATCAGAGCTTAATGTAACCCCTTTCATGACATAGGCTGAGATTAGTCTGTAAAAATGTAATTATGTTGAATTAGAGACCATAAAACGATTTGGGACTTAACAAAGTAATCTTTTGCCCAAAACAGGATTTTCAAAAACTTTCATAAATCATGTTCACAACGGTCTCATATTCATATTTCAAATACACAAATGACTTGTACAATTAGATTTCATTCATCAATATCAGAGTACAATGTAAATCTTGACACACTCGGGTTCTATTAATCAAGTAAGGGTTTTACAAGGTACAACTGCCAATAATCCATTACCCTTACCAGGGGATTACACAATACTAAACCATAAATCCAATATATATAATCGTTTCCCAACAAAATATTCAGAATCAAACTATGATAACCAAAACCAAAATAGACTCCTAGCTCAGAGCTTCAATCGCTCTTCATCACCTGTTTTTCCTTTGATCCTTCGGCCTTGTCTAAAAATTATTTTGGGAGAGTGAGATTCTAAAGAATCCCCATAGTAACAAATCACTCATAATATGCACAACATCAAAGCATGAAAGTAAACCATCTATACAACACACAGCAATCACAACAACAGTTGCAACGGCCAGGGTAGTTATCATGGGCATCGCCCCCTACGACGGCTCATGCTGAACTGCTTACTGTATTGCACATCCACATGAACATATCACATATATCACCACAGCTGGGATCTATATAAAACATTTCACAACACGCAGCCCCACGGGCTGGATACTCAAACAGGAATCCATGATTCCATAATGCAGCCTCGACACTTACAACGGCAAATACAATGGTCGGGGTAGGTATCATGAGCATTGTAAAATCCTTTCCTTATACACAATAATTAACTATGGACTTGATAAAACCATTTTTTTTATATATTATTATAATCATTTACAAACTCTACCATGGTAATAAAAAGATTACAACTCATCTTTCAAAAGATTACTATGGTAGAAAAGAGTTCAACTAACTATTTGAAAACTCTTTAACTAAATAATATCGCATCATATATTAAAATATCCATATCATACCAAATTATGGTTCCAGCAATTTAAAACACATCATACGGCCCGCAAGCCATCCAACCTCATCAAGAGTAATTAAAAATATCTAGTTAAAATATCAAATCTCCAAAATAAATCAGAGTATGCAAAATGAGCTCTAACGTGGCAATATACAATAATCCAACATATATTATATAGATAGAAACACTACTTTTAGCAGAAGTAGTTTAAGCTTCCGGAGTCTTCCCTGATGGACCCGCACGACAACCAGCACCTGAAAAAATGTTAAATCAACGGGGTGAGACAAAAGTTTCAGCAACCAAAAATCCATCTCATTGGGCATAAGAATAAGTGCCCATGAGGCGCCAAATGGAACAGTTATAAAATCATATCATTATTAAAATGTCACATGTCCACATGTATATATACACATTAATTTACCATATCATAATCTCATTCTCATATTTATCACATAAGTATATAAGAATCAATATACAATAATTTATTCTTTGTCCTCCCTTATTTCCTCTGATTGAACCCATGGGCTAGCACTGACCCATATGACTAGTAGTTTAACTTAACAAGCTCACCAATCAAGTGATATGGACCGGCCAAAATCCACAGAGCACGAGATTGGACCAAGGGTTTCCCCTCTAAATATATTAGTGGGGTGTCAAGGCCCTACTGAGCACAATTGGGCTAAAGGACTAACCAGTGTACACCTAGAAGTTCACCACCTTATTACCTCTTTTTATACAAAAGTTCACTCCCTTATTTCCTCTTTAAGTAACAACCCATCAAATCAACATCCACCATCCTCTCTCACATCAATATGTGTGATTATAACAAATCATTATCAATTCTCAATTATCAAAAAGATATTTTCAATCTCATAAATACATACCAATTCATATAATAAAATATCACTACTCATTTTCTCAGCGAAAATAAGTCCCACAAGACTATTTCTTTAACAACATATTTTCAAAGTCCACATCACATATCAATAGCCAAATTTATAATTCTATGTAATTAAAAATCACTCACAAATATCATACAAATATGCACAATAAGAGGAAACCGGTTACCTCTCACCAAAGCAAAATTATAACCACAAGATCCTAATCCAAGAGCTCAAATACACACCAAAAATCAATCTACAACAATTAATTTATTATACATTAATAACTCCTTGAGTTATTGGAAAAATTAATTAATTTAACTAAATTCTAAAATTTCTAAATTTTAAATTAATTACTCCTAAAATTCCAATTTCACACTAAAATTCCAATTATAAAATTTAAATATTTTTCTTAATTCAAATAACCTATTCAAATAATTGATTATTGTTAATTTCATTCCAATACACGAAAATCCCCAAATTTTAAGTTTAAGATCTAAAATACTAAATTATAAATCTTCATCTAAAAAAATCTAAACCGATTAAAATTCACTATTAATCATCCTCTACATTTTTATAGTCTTGCTCTTTAAAATTTGAATTTTGAATAAAGATATTACAAAATATTGATTTGAATTATATGGAAAGTTGGAGATAAATGACCAAAAAGTAAAGATGCATAAGGACTAAAGAAGAAAATGAAATTATGCATGTGGGTAATGGTAATTGTGACAGAAATTTGGGGCCTTTTTCTGTAATATTATCCCCTACTTTCAGTGAAACCATATCAACAGAAATTATAAAAAATTACCCCGAATTTCCAAAATTTCAGTTTGATCCAAAAATCCGAAAACTACCGTCTTTCACCGAGGAATATATCAGCAGAAATTATGAAAAATAACCCTGAAGTTTTAAAATGAAAGTTTAGTCTAAAAATCCGAAAATCACCGTCTCCCTCTGCTGAAACTGATTTTCTGGCTGCTGAATCGCTGATATAAAATGAGGGAAAAATCTAAATATGATCTTGGAGGGATTTTTCGACATCTTATAGGAGATTTGATGAAGATTGCATATCGCAATTTAAAATAAAGGCATTGAGAGTCTTTTTGCTCATTTTATCCATCGTTTGCCCAAATTTCTAATTCTAGATTATTCTCTAATCAGTAAGAAATCACTATCATGAGAAAGATAAAATTATTTAGAACATTTTTCATAAAGAGTTTTGTGATCAAAAGAGAATTTGAGAACCTTATTAATCTCCAAAGAACTAAAATTACTCCTGCTAGAACCTCACCCTCGCCTTCCGGAACACTTCACACCAGGGTGAAGTGGTTATTGAGGGGGGTATTTATAATACCCCCTCCTCATTCATGTGGCGCCAAACCTGACGCCACTTTCAATTTTTTTTAGAAACATAATTATTGCCTTTCCTTTTTCTTTTTCTTTTTTTTATAAGGACAATGATTATATCCTTACTTTCCACCGAAAGCTTTCGGTGGTCTCTCCCCCTTCCCTTCTTTATATATATATATATATTATATATACATATTTTTAATTAATTAATTCTAATTTATAATTATATTATGAAAATAAAAATGAGGATGTTACAATTCTCCCCACCTAATTAGAATTTTGTCCACAAAATTCGATTCAAGTGAAGAACAAAAATACAATTAGAATAATTCAATCAAGACAATCACAACCGCAAATTTAAGCAAACAAGTTAGGAAAATCACGACGCATCCTTTCCTCAGTCTCTCAAGTCGCATCTCCAGATGTCATATATATATATAATTATATATACATATTTTTAATTAATTAATTCTAATTTATAATTATATTATGAAAATAAAAATGAGGATGTTACAAGCATTGCCCCCTATGACGGCTCATGCTGAACTGCTCGTGCTGTAATGCCCTATGGCCGATAACACATTCACAATGATAAACATGCATACCAAGTATCATACACAACATGAGAGAAGAGTCACTACCTTGGTCCTTCTGGGCGTATTCTGGCACCGGTCTCTCTCGAGTAGGGTAAATGTCAAATCCTAGAATCATAATTAAGGATGAAGAGCTATACTCTATTCCAAGACTTAATTTACTTCATAACACTTACATTTGATTATCATAATTGACCCTTAAGAGGCCACAAATGCCTCTAATAAAAGCCCTAAAAGGTTGGGAAACAATAGGTTGAAGATCACTTTGCAAAAACTCAAAGTCCTGGAACATAAGTTGGTCGTGGCCAGCCCACCCTTGGGCCAGGCCAAAATATGGTCAGAAGGTCACTGGCCGTGGCCAGCCACCATGGGCCACGGCTATAATCAGGACAGAAAGGTTTGAGCCGCGACCAACCACCTTGGGTTGCGGCCAAGAAATTCCATGATTCTTAGCTAAATTTCCAAAAATCATAACTAATTATAAAAAAATCAAAATAAGGTGATTCCAAAGCCAAATGAAAGGTATTTAAGTCCTCTTTACTGAAAAAATATGGACCATTACTAGAAATCACCACACAATTCCAGAATTACAAAAAACTCAACACTGCTCCAAAACAGAGTCCAAATTTTGTCTCAAACTTTAGCAAAGCATAACTCTCAATTAAAAAAATGAAATGACATGAATTATATATCCATGTTAAAGCTTGGAATGTGAAATTTAAGACTAGAAAATTTCAGAATTTTTTAACACCATTTTATCATTTAAAACTTTTGTGCAGACTGACTGCCCAGAATAGAGTTCACACAAGACAAATTTCCAACTTTTCTACCAAAGTGTCCAATGACTCCAAAATCATTAACCAAGCCTATTCCCATACAATTTTCCATAAGGAACACAATGGTAACCTCAAAATGACCAAAATCACAACCCATCACCATGCCTTGTTTTGACCAATACACAAAACCAAACACAAAGTTGCCAAACTTCACCTTTAAGCTTCAATTCAATTTAATTCATTCAAAATACTAAACAAGGCACTAATTCCATGACAACAACATGCCAACAACACAATGATCCTCATTTTTAAAATTCAAGCCAAAATTTTCAGAAAATCCAAACTCAACCAATGGCTACAAAACCTATATGAAAAGGTTTGTCTTACTCACCTCTACAACTTTTCCCAAAGGAGTTCCTTGATTCAGCCAAGTCTAGAATTTCATGAGAGCTCAAACACCACTAAATGACAAATCTAAAACCATAAAAATTGAAGATCTCAACACAAGGAACAAGTTTATAGAAGAGAGTTTTTCCATTAGAGGCCATTTAGAGGGTCAAAAGTTTACCTTTTCTCAAGAACTTCTTCCTCCTTCTTCTTGCTTCAATGGCCGCACAAGAGAGAGAAAATGAGAGAGAGAGAGAGAGTGTGTGTGTGTGTGTGTAGAGGAAGGTGAAATGATGATCAACTTCAGCCCCCATACCCCTTTGGACGAAAATAAGAGGAGAGAGGGAAGAGAAATTGATAAAATATTGCTTATTTGACTTTTCCAAAACCCTATCTCTTGACCTCATCTTGACAAGTGTCCATTTCTCATTGGTTTTCATAGAATAAGTAACCAATTAGTTACTCTAACCATTCTATTAGCCATTTAGTTATACTCTCATTTCTCTTAGTTAGTAATTAATTTCTCCATTAATCACTAATTAATTACCCGACGATTTTCCATTCTTTCCACTGATTATGGCATATTAACTCAAATTGTCACATAACACATAATTACTTTCCTTTTCCACTTCCATGTGCCTTTTACCCTTATTTTAGCCCAAATAATTATTTCACCACATAATTATGTTAAAATACAGAGTGTTGGGCATTCCCAATAATAATTCAGATCTCAAATTCATAAAATTATTCATACTAATCGTCATTAGCCCTTAATTAAAATTTGGGGAGTTACACTTAACGGTGTCGACAAGAATCCCAGGTGACTGACTGTAAGGTGATGACCAATCAGTTAAGAAAGGGGAGTTTGGGGCTTTTTAGCTGCTTTGAGGAAGCCAAAGGCAACGACGCAAATGCAATCCCAGGTATCTACTTTGCGATTCTTAAAGCCTGAGGTTAATGGGTTACTAAAATTTTGATCTTTTCCTTCTGATGGCCTTTTTGGATTGATAGTTGAGATTGGTAGGATAACTCCTCTTAGTATTAGGTATTGTACGTTAAATTCATATGATTGTGTTGAAGATTTGGCTCTCGTATGGCTTGGTTAGTATCATTTGAATGGGTGGTTCATTATTCTTCTTCATCGGTTTGTGGGTGTTATATGTCAATATACCTTAATCAAGATATATTTGACCTATTAGTATTGGTGTGGACGGTTAAATGGGAAAAAGTAAGAAAGTTTGAGCCTAGCCCCAAAGACAGGAGGTTAAAGACCTTGTCAAAATATGGTTATGCTCGGTTGGGGGTATCTGTATGTGGAGGGTAGGTAAAATATTTTATTGGCCAACTGTCTAAGGGAAGTGCATTTGATAGACAACTTATAATCATCAATTTGGGCTTGTTCAATAGAATTGTATACGTTGTTCTTTAGTAGCTAAGCATGTGCCTGTTCAGTGTGATGATTAACACTGTTTATTGTTGGGCTAGACATGTGGCTGTTCAATGTGTATGACATTACTGTTCATCCTCGGGCTGGTGTTTTGGTTCCTTTTCCTACTGTCTATTTGTTTGTGCCTTTTCTAACAATATGATGAATGTTGTTCTCCTTGAGTATATTCTTGTACCAAGGAACTTGGTTAGGAATCTTTATTGCAGATATGTTCCCATGGAAGCAGATCTGGTAGCCGGGTAGATTGCTAAAGGTTCATTAAAAGGATCTTGCCCTTTTAGTTGGGTATTTCGACCTTCGTCCCAGTTGCAGGTCAATTTGGATGATGGTGTGGAAGATGTATCAATTCTATTCTTATGTTCTTGCTGTATTAAAGAACTTTTAATTTCTTGTCTTTTTACCTTATTTGCTAGCTTTAAGCGTTTAATTTCATGTTCTATTGGTGTTAGTTGGTTTAATTTTACCCATCAAACTTTGTAGCTTAGTCGATTTTAATACTACTAGCTCCTTTGTTGGCAAAAAAACAAAAGGTGCCAACGCTAAGGAATAGTTCATTTATCAGGGGACCCTGTGAATCGATCAAAAGATCATTGTATGCACTGAAAATGTCTGCAGATGTCATTATGGTAGTCTTGCAAAGAGCACTTGTAGAACTTCCCAGGGATTTGATAAATTTGATCACACCCCGCTGTTTACCAGATTGCATACCAATAAATTAATTAATAAAAAAATAATCAATCTGAACTTACAATAATACTTACAACATGTCAACCATTTCTTCCTTGTGAAGTATTGATAACTGTCATACATTAGTTAGTGTTTCACATAGTAGCAACCAATCCTTAAAGTCTAATCCAGCTGTGAGGGTCTGTTTAAAATGAAATAACCAATTTAACTAGGGCTCAAGCATTGACCTTCTTAACAAAGCAAACTTTTGAAATGGATCAAGTTATTATTTCAGGCCATCTTTGATAGTAATCCATCTTTAACACCTGATCCCAAACCCAAAATGAACTGATAAAATGATACCTGTAGACAAGTACAAATGTGTTCCAGATCTTCAAGTTCTCAGATTCATTGTATTCTACTTCTGCATTTCCAATCTCTACTTTAGACTTGACTACTTGATTTCCATTGACAGGTGGAGAAATCATAGGGACATTTTTTCCTTATGGCCCTCTCTATTGTTTCCATCAGCAATGTCAATAGGAGGTTTAGTCAAACATGCCTTACTGGTGCTCTCGATGTTCTTTTTAGTTTCAGGAATTGCATTGAGATCCCAATAAGATTTTTATATTGCATAGTTTGTCCTAGTGCCCTAGAATTCAGGAGACAATAACCTGATACACAATTTCCCAAGATAATTGACTGGCATACAGTGCCTACTTCGCTCCTAAATTCACTCTGTTCATTTGTCGCGGTCGATTTAAAATGAATAAGGGAATACATCAGATGTTACTCAAAAGGAAACCCTTCAGATTTTTAGGCTGATAAATAGGTAGCCTACATAAGAGGCGAGTTAAAAAGCAAGTTCTCGCCGTAAGATACCATATAACCGATTCTTACAGAATCAACACAGGCATTTCAACCCAATCCCACCATTGCGGATCAAATAAGCGTGTTTGCTTTGGCTAGAAAGAAAAGAAGAAGGAAATTACCAGACGGGTGCCCAGAGAGACTGCGATCAATTATGAGTTGCTGGGATTCTAGTCATCTCTGTTGATTTTTCTCTCAATTTTCTTCCGTTAAATGTATCTGCACAGTTAGATCAAGTTTTAATAGTTGATATTTAATATTATTTAATGTTATATTTAATAATATTTTTATATAATATTAAATCTCAACTATTAAAATTTACCTAATAGTAGATATATTTAATAAAGAGAAAATGAAAAGAGAAATCAGTGGAGACATTCTCGCCCTTATGTCACCAACTCACTGACAAAATACAAGAAGCATACAATCCGACGAAGTCATAAGCGAGGTTTAAAAAAAAATAGAGAGAGAAAGCAGAATTTATCAATTTAATTTTTTTAGCCTGTTACATTGCAACATATAGGGAAAATTCTAAACAGATGTCTTTAAAGTCAAAATAAGAAGAAGAAAAACTACTCCCTCTAGTCCTATTTATAAACAACTTTTCTCTTGATTGTGTAAAACAAACTGATAGTTAAAAGTAATAAGTGTGCCAAAAATGTCATATTTTTTCCGTATATGCCCCTATTTATGAAAGAGTATAAGATAGAGAATAGGTAAAAAGTATGAGACATAATGAGTATTTAACAATAGTAAAATAGGGGGAAAGCTTATATTTTAGACAAAAAGTGAAAGTTACTTATAAAAGGGATCAACCCTATGAGAGAGAAAGTTATTTATAAATAGGACCGGAGGGAGTAAATTAATGAATCCAATTTGCATCATCATAATCCCATTCTATATGTTGCTTTAGCCAAGTATCTCACAGATCGTTGGGATTTTTTCTGATAACATGAATGAAATCTCAAAAAACTATATGAGGATCGAGTAGCCGGACCACTGTTTGGATCTACACGTAGAAGGAGATGTTTTATTTGAAGCCATTTTTAGGTCAAAAAAACCCATTTTATATTCATGTTTGTGTTTGATCAAATTCGTGAGTGTTTGGAATAGCTTATTTTTAGGAAATAAGCATTTATTACATAAGTCAAGACAAAACTCCTGAAGAGAAATATGAAGATTAAATTGATCATCATACGAATAAGTTACATATATTTATACAGAAGTAAATCAGACATAATACTATTCAATCAAGGAAAAAATACGAACAAAACTGTACAATCAAAGAATAAAACCTTCACCTTGATTTGTGGATCTTGACTTTAGTGCTTTTACACTCCCCCTCAAGTTGAACTATAGATATCAATCAAGTTTAACTTGCTAATCAGATACTCCAATCTGTCCTTGGGCAACCCTTTAATGAGGATGTCTGCGGTCTGTTCTTTAGAAGGAATATACCTTAGATCAACAATACCTTCATCAACTTTTTCCCTTATAAAATGTCTGTCTATCTCAACATATTTAGTTCTATCAAGTTGAACTGGATTATGAGCAATGTTGATTGCAGCCATGTTGTCGCAATAGACCTTGATTGGTAGATTTATGGACTTCCTCAAGTCTTTAAGAACACATTTTATCCATATTCCCTCTCAAATTCCCAGTACTACAGCCCTGTATTCAGCTTCAGCACTGCTTCTCGTAACTACACTTTGCTTTTTGCTTCTCCATGTGACTAGGTTACCCCACACATATATACAATATCCAGATGTGGATTTCTTGTCTTCTCGGTCACCTGCCCAATCAGCATCTGTAAATAACTCTACAATTCTTTTATCAATTTTCTTAACAGCAAGCCACGTCCTAGAGATCCCTTCAAGTAACAAATGATCCTGTAAACTTCATTCAAATGTTTCTGTTTAGGATCATGAGAATGCTGGCTGACCACACTTACTGCAAATGCAGTGTTTGGTCTAGTATGAGATAGGTATATTAGTTTGCCTACCATCCGTTGATAGTTCCCTAAGTCCACTACCTTACCGAGATCTACATCTTCATCTATTTTATCAATCTGTATAGGTGTGTCACTGGGTCTACAACCTGTCATCCCTGTTTCTTTTAGAAGGTCAAGAATATACTTCCTTTGGGAAATATAAATTTCTTTCTTTTATCGAGCAACTTCCATTCCAAGAAATTAGTTCATTTCTCCACGATCTTTGATTTGGAATTCTCGTGCCAGGGCTGTCTTAATTTGATTGATTTCCACATTATCATCTATTGTAAGGATTATATCATCAACATATCCAGCCAGAACAACCATCTTACCCTTATGATGTTTGACAAACAAAGTACGGTCGCTCTGCCCTTGAGTATTTTCATGTCTCTTCAGAACCCTGGTGAATCTGTCAAACCAAGCACGTGGAGATTGCTTTAACCCATATAATGACCTCTTTAATGTACAGACTTGGTCATCCTTTTTTCCTAGGAACCCTGGAGGTAACTTCATATACACCTCTTCCTTGAGTTCTCTGTTAAGGAAGACATTTTTTACATCGAGTTGGTGCAGATTCCAATCTAAATTTATTGCAATAGATAATAGAATTGTGATGGTATTCAACTTGGCTACTGGAGCAAATGCTTCTGTGTAATCTTCCCCATATTTTTGTGTGAAACCTTGTGCAACTAATCTAGCTTTGTATTTCTCGAGTGTTCTATCTGCTCTATACTTAGGAGTGAATACCCATTTGCATCCAACGGCCTTTTTTTAAGGTAGATTTACTACATCCCATGTCTTATTTTGCTTGAGAGCTTCCATTTCCTCTAAGACAGCTTGCCTCCACTTAGGTATAGCCATAGCCTCTTCAATCATGTCTAGTATCCTGATTTTATCAAGATGAGAGACAAATGCATTGTATTTAGATAAAAGAGCCTTATAAGAGACAAATTTCTCCATAGGATATCTAGTGTTTGATCTGGGTTGTCTAGATTGTTTTCGCACCGCAATGGAAAGATTAAGATAAGAACTTTCTGTTTCTCTTGGACCTGCCTCTGGTACTGACTCCTGGTGAGTGCTAATAGCTTGTGGTTTATTACCTCTTTTATGTTGTCGTATATAGCTATTACCCCATATATTTGTGTCTCCCCCTGTACTAGGCACATTATCAGAGATATCGAGGTTATCAGGATTATCAGGAATCTCAAGTTGTTATCAAGAGTATCAGAGGTATCAGGAGTAAGATCTGTGTGGGTAGGTACATAAATTATGACTGTCTGGTCATCTTTTGGTGTTTCATTTGTCTGAAATTCACCAGTTCTCTCCCCCTGAATTGCAGACAAGGCATAAAAAGGTGTGTGTTCAAGGAAGGTGACATCACATGTGACAAATAAACGTTTAGAGACTGAATCATAACACTTGTATCCTTTTTGAAAATATGAATAGCCAAGGAAGATATACCGAAAGGCTTTAGGGTAAAGTTTGTTGGTGTAATGGAGGTGAACGTATAATGTGAAGCCAAACACCTATAGAGGCAGAGTGTTTACAAGGTATGGGAGGTTATAGTATTGGTGGAGAAGTTGAAGTGGTGTTTTGTAAGACAGTGGTCGGCTTGGCATTCTGTTGATAAGGAAGGTGGCAGTAAGGACAGCATCATCCCAATGATATTTAGGAACATTACCACTAAACATAAGGGCTCTAGCAGGCTCAAGAACATGATGATTCTTTCGTTTAGCAATACCATTTTGCTTAGGTGTATTGAGACAAGTACTTTTGTGGACAATGCCATTTTCAGTTAGGAAGGTAGACAGGGCCTGATTGAAGTATTCAGTCACATTATTTGTGTGCAGAATATAGATTGGGGTTTGGAATTGGGTTTAGATCATTTTGTGGAAGTTAAGGAATGTTTGGTGCACCTCTGTTTTATCCTTCAACAAGTAGACCCAACTGAACGTGCATGGTCATCGATGAATGTGATAAACCATTTTGTTTTTTATCGGTTTGGTGTGCAAGATAGTCCCCATAAGTCACTGTGAATTGTGGGAAAAGGTTTTGAGGCTTGGTATGGGATTTTTGGAAATGAAGTACGATGATGCTTAGCCTGTTCACATGAATCACAATGAAAATCAAAGGGAATTTTATTAGAAACAAGGGATGGAAACATTTGAGACATGTAATTTAAATTTGAATGACCTAAACGTTTATGCCATAATTCCAAATCACTAGTGCTAGGGAGAGACACTTTATTACAAGATTTAATCCGAGGACTATCACTTTTATCAAGGTAATAGAGACCATCAAGCTCTTTCGCACTCCCAATAGTCATTCCCGTCAGCAGATCCTGAAAAATACAGTAGGTAGCAAAGAAGTTAGCTTGACAACGTTCATCATTAGCTAATTTGCTCACGGATAGTAAATTACACTTCAACTTTGGAACATGTAATACAGAGTGAAGAGTAAGTGCAGCTGAGATTTTGATGGAACCAATTCCAGTAATAACAGATTCAGAGTCATCAGCAATTCGCACTGTTACTCCCTTGGTGATAAGAGTATAGGATGAAAAGAGAGCCTTATTGTCAGTCATATGATCCGAGGCACCTGAGTCAAAAATCCAACAATTCCCTGTACATAGTGCTTTTATCACAACCAAAACTAGAAAGAAATTACCTCTCTTAACTACTGTGGCAGTAGGCATTGCTGTAGTTTGTATTGTGGCTAGCATTTCCATGATTTTATGCAGCTGGTCACTTTAAGATAGGTCCTTAGAAGTTTCAGCCACGTAACCTCGTCCTTTCCCTTTCTTCGGCTTCTAGTCAGC
Organism: Inga oerstediana; assembly: GCA_963210345.1. Lineage (NCBI taxonomy): Eukaryota > Viridiplantae > Streptophyta > Magnoliopsida > Fabales > Fabaceae > Inga > Inga oerstediana. The sequence continues at coordinate 13,173,280 of OY723403.1, read as the reverse complement.
AGGTTTACCATAGAGGTTCTAGCAAGTGTCCTTAGTGTGCCCCTGTTTCTTACAATGATCATAGAATGGGCAACCTTTAGAACCTTTTGGTTCCATGGATCAAACAGCAAGTGTTGAGGCCTCAGAAGTAGCAGCGGAATTATTCAGATTTTGAAGCATTGATTTATGTCTATCCTCTTCATTTCGTAAGAAAGTATAGACTTCATGCACAAACGGTAAGGGTTCTTGACTAAGAATTATAGCCTAAACATCATCATAAACCACATTAAGACCAGCAAGCAACTCATATACTCTCTCTGCTTCTTTTGCTTTGCGATCTTCTTGAGCATCTACCCCACAATAAGTTTGATTTTGTAGGGCATCAAGCTCTTATCAAAGTGAGGATTTTTCTAGATAATAACCATCAAGTGGCATGTGGTCCTGTTTTAGCTGCCATATCTTTTTCTTGACATCAAATATGCGGGACCTATTTCTTATAGGACTGTATGTCTCACGAAGAGCTTCCCAAATTTCTTGAGCTAAGGGAAGATGCATAAAACTCTTCTTAATCGATGATGTCATTGCATTGATTAACCAAGATGATACCAATGCATTCTCAGACTTCCATTTGCGGAACTCCTTGGTTTCCGATGTTGGTGGCATTTTTGCTTCACCAGTTATATAATCGATGATGTTATTGCATTGATCACAAGGAAAATGCTTAAAAGATAACACTTACCTTAATCTTCTTGCTCCTTCTTCTCTCTAGCTCCCAAGAACTTCACAAACTCTCTCTCTCTCTCTTCCTTGTGGTTGGATGAAATGTGTATATGAAGGGGAAGGGAAGATGTTTTATTTGACTTATTAGTCTTTCTTCCTAGCCATTGATTTAATCAAGAGCTTTCAATGTGACACTTGTTACACTCCCTTCTTCCTCATAATTTCTCCACGTAATTTCCATTATATTGAATCAATGATCTCCCTTTTGCTTCCCCTAAAAACCGTCCCTACCCCCTCTCATCTTACAAGATAAGCAATATCCTTACATGTAATCAAGTTTGTCCTCTTCCAAGCACTCAAGTATTTCACTCCTTCACTCAAGCTATTCTCATCGTGCACTTCACCATACTTCCCTCCATAATTGCTCCCTTTGACTCTCCTTAACATTGAACTAGCCTTCTCCCTTGGTTAGCTTTAAAAAAAAACGTGCTCCCCCTTCTCATGCTCTAACTAAGCCATTACTTTTCCAAGTAGACCAATTCTTGCACTCAATCTAGTATACCATTTAATCATTATTTGTCCATATAGCATTTTTTTAATGCAATTTGACATGTGCTCATACAAATCCATTATAATTTAATCCCCTCCTCATATGATCATGACGCATTTTAATTTCATTAATCAATTTCTAACACATTTTAGTTTTAATTTTTGGAATAATGCTAATTCTGGCAGAATTTCTGCCTTAACTTTGAAAGATCATAAATAATTTTGTAGACAACATTTCGAAGAGATTCCAAAGCCTATGGAATCGTTATTGAGTCTAGTTTCAAGAAAAAAATATGAAATTTTACTAGCTGAGATCATATCATTCCCAGATTTTCAATCTTTGATCGCTGCTCCAGAAATTAGTCAATTTCGGTGGGCAAACTTCAAAAATTCATAACTCTCAATCCATGAGTCAAAATTTCTTATAATACTATCAAATTAAAGCTTAGGATGTCTACTTTCACCCTATAAAATTTCATAATTTTTGCTCATCATTTGGTTTTCCAAAACTATATAACAATCTCACTGCCTCACAGGCGATTTCACTGAAACCACTATTCCACTTTCAATTTTCAATATTTAATTTCTTTGGCCTTAAATATTCACTATTTCATTGAATATATAGAATAATTACAATATATTCTTGGTGAATAAAATTTGGGATGTTACACTAATCCAAACATAAATTATATTACATAATCTGGCTTTTATCAAAAATAAGATTACCAAAAGCTAAATTGAAAAACTCCATTTTTCCAATCGTCATTCCAAACACACACTTAATACTCGTCAAAGTCCACTGGGCATGATGGGACCAGTCCTCCAGCTTTGAGGACATCTTTGGTTAAAATACGGGTGTTTGTAATTTCCCCCCCCCAACCAGGTGCTTGTTATTTCAGACTATAAGTATTCGCCATTCTAATTAAAAAAAATTAGCTCACCAATCCCAAGCACATTATTTATTGAAATTTGACACTTGTGAAATAAAAATATCAAAACACAATCTTAGTTAAATACAGTAGTCAAGCTACAAAAATATGCGTGCTTGGGATTAGTTATGTTCGGTGAGTTTTTGTGGGTTAGTTTGTATTAATAGGTATTTTTAGTGTGTGTTTGGAACAACGATTGAAAAAATGGAGTTTTTCAATTTAGCTTTTTGTAATCTTATTTTTGGTAAAAGCCTGATTGTATAATGTGATTTATGTTTGGATTGACGATTGTATAAATGACTTTTGCAAAAGTAAAACTTGTTTGGATTGACTTAAACATAAGTGATTTTTGTGATAATGGTAAGAGAGAAATTAAACAAAATATAAAAGTTAAAGTTGGGAAATTTGGAAATTAAAATTAACACAATTTGATGAAATAATATTACATAACAAATTGAATCATATATCTCGTATAATTTGGTCTCTAATTGAGTCACGAATATAATTCATCTGAGAGGAAGATCGCCTATCATAATTTGACGTGGAAGGTTGTTCATCTACATTATTATTATCTACATCGACGAGATTCTTAGCTTCACCTTGACGAAAAACCACGTCTTTAAGGCTATCCATTCAGTAAAAGATCATGCGCATACATATTTCATCTACCACACGTATTTGATTATAATAATTATAAAGAGATAGAATATTTGATTTGTCATATCCATAGCAGAACTTGAAAGTTCACATATTATTCTATTCAATATTTACATATATCCATATCAGTAAAATTTGCCAGAGGCTAAAGAATTTCATTCGTAGATCTCACATGATGCTGATTAATAAAGCTTAAACTTACTCAAGACACAGCCACACATAGCTAATACAACATATTAGTACCTCCAAAAATTTAAATAGTTTAATAATGCAGAAACAGAAAAGGAACAAAAAATCTAAGAGTGCCACTATGGCTAACCTCTATACAGATAATGTAGTCTTGTATACGGGTTTTCAGCTCCTAAGCCAATGAACCTTTAAATGCTCCGACTGAAATGAAGAATGCAACTGCCACCCCTTGCCACCATGTTAGAAAGACAACTGACTTGAATGTTAGGAACTTAGCTAGCGGTTTAATTGTACAGAGCACAATACAGTTAAAATTTTGAAACAAAAAAAAACCATTCGTAGCTCAAAATGTACAAAGTAGTATAGCAATAGCATCATTCTAACCAAATAGCCTGCAATCAAAATGCACCGTTTGCAACATTCTAACCAAATAGCCTGCAATCATATTCTTTTCAATGAAACAGAGTACATGCCAACAACATCAAAACCAATGTGAGCATATAATCATTGAAAAGCATTACAAGTTTTGATTTTTTTTAAGGATTGAATAAGTTTTCCATTTTGAGGTAACCAAAATATAAATGTATAAATCAAACCATGAACCAAAGCAACCAAAATGCGACAATATATAAATATTCTGGTCAAATGAAACCATAAACCAGAGCAACCAAAACAGCACACTACAGATCAGAAATAGTACAGAGCCTACAACCTTTGACTCTAACAGATCGTAGCAGACAAGAATCACCAATGCAACTTCAGGTACTGCCATAAATGTTGGTTAAGAGGCCTTACAATAGTGAAGAACTCACCGGTGCAGATCAATAGGAGAAGCAAAGACTGGATCACGGTGTGTCCACGGGAAAAGACCAGACGACGATGGGTTTAGATCAACGAACAGTAGATCCACTCTTCAAGGAGCAAAATGACAGATCGGCCACTATCAACTCAGAAGCTTCCCACTAGACTCCACAACACGCCGTTGTACATCAACATCGGTGACACACAACTTGAGCTACCACAACTAAGAGCGAGAGCCCTAACCACCGTCGACCACTGCGCACGACACCACCCACAAAACACACGTCAAGCGACGGTGAAGATCTAGCTGCAACAAGTTTCGGGCAGCGAGAGAGGGAAGATCATGGAGAGGAAATGGCAAGTCTTCTCTGTGTATGAGACGTGATGTCGGAGTAGAAGAGAAGAGAGGAGAGAGAGAAAAAAATAAAGGACTGGATACATTAAATGCTAACATAACGGTAATAAATTCTCTAACGCTCATTAAGAAAAGCTTCACTAAAGAGCTTTTGACAAATTGAGCATATGGGATCAGAAGCTATTTTTGAAATCCACCCGCCTAAACACTCAAATTTTTTTTCCAATTGTAATTGAGCTTATACCACTTCAATCGGGCTTTTTAAGGCCCAAACGGCCCAACCAAACACCCACTTAGTGTTTTTTGGGATGCGGGCTATTGGTGTTTGTACTAATTTCTTTGGTATTAATAGAATTAGTTTGTTTGGTAAAAATAAAAGCTACAAAAATATGCATACAAGAAGTGCATTTCCTGAGCTCCTCCCTCGGATTCTAAATATAAGATTTAATTAATTTTTTTCAAAGAGATTAATGAAACTAAATATATTATTAAGTCATGCCACTTCTGGTTCTAAATACAAGACTTGGTTGACTTTTTAGGAGATTAATGAAACCAATTAAATTACTTTAAAGTATTTCTATTTATCATTTTTTTCTCCAAGTTAATTTGTTTAACTTATAAACGGATATATAATTTAATTATACATATATGGTTAAATAACTTATTTAGTTTCCTTAATCTCTCCAAAAAAATTCAATTATATCTTATATTTAGGACTAAATGTAGTAGTATATAGGAGTATTGTGTATTATTATATTATATATCAAACCATTAGTTTTTAAGTTAGGCTAATTAGTTTGGAAGAAAAACGATAGGTATAAAAACTTTAAAATAATTTATTTAGTATCCTTAATCTCTTAAAAAAAAAAGTAAATTAAATCTTATATTTGAGAAGATATAGTAGATTGTAATAAAAATGTGAGCATCCGTCCAGGCCATAATTTTATGCCAAGAAAATGAGAAGTGCGCAAGGAGCACACGGTGGCTTGGGATTTTTCTTTTTAAATTTAAAAAAGGGTAAAGACGTATCTAGCATCTAATGTATTTTTGAAGGTATAATCAATACCTTAATGTATTAAAAATGGAGCTATCACACCATTTCACTAACAGAATACTAACTCTGTTTACTGACACACTCTTTCATTGATCTTCAACGTGTTCATCGCTTCTTTTAGTATTTAATGGTACAATTTTGCCCCTAATGTATTAAAAATAGAGCAATTGCACCTATTTACTAACAGAATATTAACTTAAAGTTTGGGGTTTATCTTTCCCATCATAGTTCCCCTATCATTGTGATGAAAATGTTCGGTTTTACTCTTGTTGAATTTCGAGACCCAAATAAAAGAAAAAGTCAAGTCGAAATCAGAGGAGACTTTTATTTATAGTAAATTATCAGTTTCAATCACAGATACAGGAATATATTAAATTGTATTAAATCCCTCAAGTGAAGAGGTGTAATTGCTCCATTTTTAATACATTAGAGTACTGTTGCACCTCCAAAAATAGTTTAGGGTGCTGATTGCACCTCCAAAATTAGATCTGGGTGCTGGATACACTTTAACCCTTAAAAAAATAGTACTCCTTTCTATTCTTAATATAAGATATATCTGAGGATTTATCTTTGTTTTAATATAAGACATATTTTTTATATTTGTCAATCTTTTCTTAATTTACCCTTATTCATGCTCCCTCAATAATAATCAAAGAGAAGAGAGAATAAGGGAATTGAGAAAAATGATTAGGATGTTTTAGAAAATATATGTTATATTAACTAACTTCCTTAATCTAATTAATTAAATTAAGTAAATATTTCTTATAATAAAGAACATAAAAAATAGTAAAAATCAAGAATTAAACATAGCTGAAAAAGAAGAGAAGCAGAAAGGGTAATCAATCGTGTTAGTGCTTGTTTGGATTATATTTGGGATTACTAAAAGTGTTTATTTATATAAATTGAGATAAATTTTTTTTCCCATACTCATCTTGTATACTATAAATAATAATTAAAAAATTATTTTTAAATATTCTAATCGTTATTTTAAATAAATATGTTTATTTAAATTAATGATAAAAACTATTTTTTTTAATGTGATTTATAATAGGGAAAATCCCTCAAAAAGAACTTTTAAATTAACAAAAGACGCAAAGGTGTTCCGAAATTTCATATCCCAGATCAGTGCGAGTGTCTGAACTGGAATATTAGAATTCGAGACAAAATGACGTGCGTAACCCTGGAAGTTTTGAAATTGAAAAATGTTGAGGGAGGCGTGATAATGGCGCTAAAATGCATTCAGGACCATTCATCTTCTCTGTCGTCATCGATGCCGTTGGTCGACCCTGGATTCGTGGCCTTGGATTGCTATAGTCCACAACATTTAATATTTTATGTTTCTCTCAACTAAATCCTGTTGTCAAAAAATGAGAAATACCAAAAGTTAAACAATATCAATAACTCCGTTGCCATAAGTTGAGATAAACTAGAAAGAAAACATAGTGAAATCTTGAGCACTCGTCATCTTCTTCTCGGTTGCCAACAACTCCGATGTCATCACCCCCAACAACTCGCCATCTGCTTCTTTTATAGGATCCTGTGTATATGAGCTAAAAAACAGGGATAACCAGAGAAGAAATTGTTAAGAACACTCAAGTGATCATAAGAAGTAATGAATAAGTTTGGAAAATCATTCGAATTGTCTAAGTCTTGACTCAATCACTTCCTGGGAAAATTTAGTAATGATCGCAGCTACCGACCATCACCGCCAACGACTCGTCATCTTCTTCACAGTTATCATTGACATCTTCTTCATCATTGATATGATTCCCAACTCGACATTAGGCTTTACCAACACATCGTTATATTTTCACAACATCCTATTAGACTTTAACAACTCGAGTTTGCCATTCACAACTCGAGTTCATATCATCACTGGAGGGTAACCGGCAAGTGATTAGCTTATACGATGCAGGACTCGAGTTATGAATTGATAACTCGAGTTCACCAACACATTCTTATATTTTCACGACATCCCATTAGACTTTCACAACTCGAGTTTGCATTTTCACAACTCGAGTTCATATCGTCACTGGAGGGTAACCGGCGAGTGATTAGCTTATAGGATGCAGAACTCGAGTTGTCCATTGATAACTCGAGCTCACCAACACATTCTTACATTTTCACGACATCCCGTTAGACTTTCACAACTCGAGTTTGCATTTTCACAACTCGAGTTCATATCGTCACTGGAGGGTAACCGGCGAGTGATTAGCTTATAGGATGCAGAACTCGAGTTGTCCATTGATAACTCGAGTTCACCAATACATTCTTACATTTTCACGACATCCCGTTAGACTTTCACAACTCGAGTTTGTATTTTCACAACTCGAGTTCATATCGTTAATGGAGGGTAACCGGCGAGTGATTAGCTTATAGGATGCAGAACTCGAGTTGTCCATTGATAACTCAAGTTCACCAACACATTCTTACATTTTCACAACATCTTATTAGACTTTCACAACTCGAGTTTGCCATTTTCACAACTCGAGGTAAATTTTCTATTCAGTAATTGTTTTACGAAGAAAATTGAATTATTGAATATGGTCTAATCTCCAGAAGTGGGATAATCACCCTGCAATGTGGGATGATCACTCAGAAGTGAGATACAATTTCTTGCTTTATTTTATCTCTCACACATCACATTGCGTTGCTCTGACCTCACGCTATGGTTTTATACTTTGTACTTCCAAACGAGCCAGTTTCATATTGTAGTGAAAATGCTAAGACTAATTCAGTAAAATTTCATGCTATGAATGCCTCCTATCTTATACTCCCTTCCCTCTGTTCTTAAATATAAGGACTAGTTTGCTCATTCAATTCATGTCATAGTTAATTTTTTATTCATCAATTAAAACGCAAGAGTTTGACTGACTTTCTTACTTATCAAGTAATGTTGCTGGGAGGAAAAGCAAGCGAAAGAGAAAATTAATGGGCAGAATTATATCACTTTAAAAAAAGAGCAATCCCAAATAGTATATAGAGAGTAAAATGATATTTGTATGGAAAAGAGAGAGAGAGAGAGAGAGAGAGAGAGAGTCAAACGATATTGTATTACTTTGAAGAGGAATATACAAAACTGATGATGATGCTGAGATATTCATCTAAAAAAGTATGACCGGCTGATTAATGTGAGATTATGAGAAATCAAAATCTCACTCAAGTATTGACAATAAAAATCTCTTCTCTTGTCTTCTCAACTCTCTTCAGAATTTCCTTAACTGCTATATCAAACGCATCTTCAATAGTCTCAAATCTAGACTTTGGATCGCCATATATGATCCTGGGAATAAGCTTTATAACCTCTTCTCTCAAAGCCATCACTTCAGTCTTTGAAACTCTCAACAAAGCATCACTGATCATAACACCTTTCTCTCTCACATCTTCTTCTGGTATAAACATAGAGTATTTAGACCCATCCTTAGGCAAATGCCATAAATATTGATCATAAGCTGAACTTGGATGAAAAAACACAGGAACACACCCTGCTAAAATAGAGTCAAAAGTTGATCTTCTGGTGTATGAATCTCCAGGAGGCTGCAAGCAAAAATGAGAACTATGAAACACCTTAGTGATACTCACAGGGTCTTCACATGGATTACCTCCATCATAGCAGCTAAGAAAGTTGCAAGCTTTGGAAGATACAAGACATTGTTTAATGAGCTCATTTCTGAGACGCTTTGTTGAGTTTGGCCTTGGAGCATCTACAAATGAAAACAAGTAGGGCCTTTTCACTTTTCTCATTCTCTTTTGCCATTTCAGAATCTCATGGTCCTTTAAAGGGTGAAAGTAAGTTGGGTATGGGATGGGAAAATCATTAGGGTATGAACCAGATTCTATAGGCAAAAAGGTCATGTTGGAAAACTGTGGAAGGAACATAAGTTTTGTTCCCCGGTCAGAATCATTCTCTGTTCTTCTTCTGAAATCCCAACCAATTCTTCCTCCAACAAGAAAATGGTCCCTACCCCACATACTCTTCCATTCAGGTCTTGCTGAAAGCCAGTTTGAGAGTTCAATTGGAGAAGCATCTCTTACTGAAACATTGGTATCCCATAGATATTGATCCACTTCTGGAGATTAGACCATATTCAATAATTCAATTTTCTTCGTAAAACAATTACTGAACAGAAAATTTACCTCGAGTTGTGAAAATGGAAAACTCGAGTTGTGAAAGTCTAATAAGATGTTGTGAAAATGTAAGAATGTGTTGGTGAACTCGAGTTATCAATGGACAACTCGAGTTCTGCATCCTATAAGCTAATCACTAGCCGGTTACCCTCCAGTGACGATATGAACTCGAGTTGTGAAAATGCAAACTCGAGTTGTGAAAGTCTAACGGGATGTCGTGAAAATGTAAGAATGTGTTGGTGAACTCGAGTTATCAATTCATAACTCGAGTTCTGCATCCTATAAGCTAATGACTCTCCGGTTACCCTCCAGTGACAATATGAACTCGAGTTGTGAAAGTCTAACGGGATGTCGTGAAAATGTAAGAATGTGTTGGTGAACTCGAGTTATCAATGGACAACTCAAGTTCTGCATCCTATAAGCTAATCACTCGCCAGTTACCCTCCAGTGACGATATGAACTCGAGTTGTGAAAATGCAAACTCGAGTTATGAAAGTCTAACGGGATGTCGTGAAAATGTAAGAATGTGTTGGTAAACTCGAGTTATCAATTCATAACTCGAGTTCTACATCCTATAAGCTAATCACTCGCCGGTTACCCTCCAGTGATGATATGAACTCGAGTTGTGAATGTCAAACTCGAGTTATGAAAGTCTAATAGGATGTTGTGAAAATGTAACGATATGTTGGTAAAGCCTAGCCTAATGTCGAGTTGGGAATCATGTCAACGATGAAGCAGATGTCGATGATAACTGTGAAGAAGATGACGAGTCGTTGGCGGTGATGGTCGGTAGCTGCGATCATTACTAAATTTTCTCAGGAAGTGATTGAGTCAAGACTCAGACAATTCGAGTGATTTTCCAAACTTATTCATTACTTTTTATGATCACTTGAGTGTTCTTAACAATCTCTTCTCTGTTTATCCCTGTTTTTTAGCTCATATACACAGGATCCTATAAAAGAAGAAGATGGCGAGTTGTTGGGGGTGATGGCATTGGAGTTGTTGGCAACCGAGAAGAAGATGACGAGTGCTTAAGATTTCACTATGTTTTCTTTATAGTTTATCTCAACTCAAGGCATCGGAGTTATTGATATTGTTTAACTTTTGGTACTTCTCATTTTTTGACAACAGGATTTAGTTCAGAGAAACACAAAATATTAAATGTTGTGGATTATAGCAATCCAAGGCCACGGATCCAGGGTCGACCAACGGCACCGATGACGACAAAGAAGATGAATGGTTCTGAATGCATTTTAGCGCCATTATCACGCCTCTCTCAACGCTTTTCAATTTCAAAACTTCTAGGGTCACGCATGTCATTTTGTCTCAAATTCTAATATTCCAGTTCAGACACTCGCACTGATCTAGGATATGGAATTTCGGAACACCTTTGCGTCTTTTGTTAATTTAAAAGTTCTTTTTGAGAGATTTTCCTTTTATAATATATGAAATAAAGATATGAAAAAAATTTTATTTCAATTTTTATGAACCTACAGCACTAACTCAAATAGTAACACACACTGGCCCGAAAATTGAGCTGCAAACAAGATCACATCGCCCACAGTCACTCCTCAAAAAGCGGACTTGTTATGAAAAGTATCCCTTCTTCACTTTTTTTTTTGGACAAACCTATCCCTCCGTTACTTGCTTTGCAATTCCATTAACTCCACTGTACAGGCCTACAGGGAAACACCCCCCACCAAAAAAAAAAAAAGTGAAAGGAGTTTAGGCCCTTTGATGCGGTCCTCCTCGGTCCCATTCTTGTCTTTCCTTCTTTCCATTCTCTCCCCCCCGACCCCTTCGTCGCCTCCGAAAGGATCGCCTCGAACCCAAAAACCCAAACCCCACTTTCACTGTCCTTCCAATCTCACTTCACCTTCGATCCGCACATTCTTCAATACTTCTTCATCGCAGCTCCTTCGCTGAACAATGTTACCCGTCCCGCGTCTTAACTCACGGGCTTCCAACTCCGGACCAGAACTCAGATGATGGAACTCACCGATTCCGGCGACGAACTCAGGGACCACAAGCTGCCTCAAGATTCTCGCTCTGGACTCAGAATCGACCTCAATGAGATCCCTTCTCCTTCTTTCGCCGAAACCCTACCGGACTCTATCGACATCGTACGCGCGTACCACGAGAACCCGGCCCCTCCGCCCGGCGGACCGGCGGGGATCCCCGGTGACGTCCGCGGCTCCACTTGTGGTGCCTGTAATAAGCCCGAGGCGCGGGGTTATGTTGTGGTCTGCGACGGGTGCGAGCGCGGCTACCATTTGGGCTGCGCGGGAATGCGTGGGCGCCAGGCGGTAAACCTCGATGAATGGGTTTGTGGAGAGTGCGTGTCCAGCGGGGTCAAGAGTAAGCGTTGGCCATTGGGTGTCAAGTCCAAGCATCTTTTGGACATCAATGCTTCGCCACCCAGCGATGGTGACGGCGAAGGTAGTGAAGAATTGCAGGATTTGAGGTATGAAAAGTGTAGCATTTCTTTTAAACCTTTCGTTTGGGAGGCTTGATATCAGAGTTGATAAAGTCAAGTGCTTGTGCTTGGTTGCCATGTTAATTAGCTATACTTTTGCCAGGAAAAAGCTTGTCTCTCATTGTAATTGAAAGCTTAGGACTTTAGCAGAGAATAAATAGAGAAATAACAATGAAAGATGTACCAGATGAATTTAAACTAGCGTGCAAGAAATCGTTTAGACACGCTGATTTGTCGCTAATCTGTTGACAAGCGTATTTCCTTGTATTCGATGCCATGCATGTAAGTGGGTATATCCAAGCCAAGCCACTGTTACTAGGACTTTGCACAATCATAATCTCGGTGAAAAATGAGTGTTTTTGAGTTTCAGACCAAAAAACCTTTTCTAAGAAACTGTTGGCTGGAATAACAAATACTACATTCCGTGTACAGCTGTGCATCCCGCCTTTAAATGCTCAAGTTACCATGCCTTGTTGTTCCAGTATGTTGTTCTACTTCTATTTCACTCGATTTTTATGCTTGCCCGATATGTTTATAATGATAATGGGCACAAAAATTTGTGTTGCCCTGTTTCACACTATCACTTAGTTATTTAAGAATTTTATCACGAGATGCTAAATTAAAAATCTTATTGAATACGAACCTGGCATTATTGGTTGACAATATATTATTGATCACTGTTCAGTATCTTATCACTTTGACAGTGTTGTTTATGCTTTTTAAAACAAAGTAACGCTGGTTATGTTGGCTGCTTTTTGCTGGACCTGTCTTTGTTGGTGGCATGCATAGGGTACTTTTCTTTGTTTTGCTGTAAGTTTTTTCCTGGATTCATTTGTGGCCTTTATATAGTTTGTTTGGTAGTTCAAATTTCCTGAATCTCTTGCATGAAGTTGATTTTTACCTTTATTTTGGATCTAGAAAGCACACTCAGGGTCATAATTCTTTCAGTGCCAACTCATTTGGCCCCCCATTGACATATTCAAACTTCTTCAATGGTAATGCTATTGGCTTCCAAAAAGCATCTGGAGTTGTGACACATGCTGTTAGAGTGGGTTTTGAGGATGTATTGAATCATACGCAATCAGTGACTAGAAATTTTGAGGAGGTAGATATGGGTTTGCCTCATGGAAGGCATAGGAATAGTAAAAATACAGCTAGTGGGAATCCAGGAGATGTAATTTTGCAAGCTCTCAGAGATTTTATATCTGAAAGGCATGGTGTTCTGGAGGAAGGCTGGAAAGTGGAGTTTAGACAACCAATGGGCAACTCTGAACTGTATGCTGTTTACTGCGCACCAGATGGAAAGATTTTTGATTCTGTGTTTGATGTAGCGTGTTATCTGGGGTTAATGCCTGGCTACAACTCTTTGGAGTCTGAAATGAGAAACAATAGGGCTGTCTCTTCATTAGGTGGGTCTCATTTAACCAGGAAAAGAAAGTCAGCTAGACTCCCAGTTGCTAATGGCTTTGCTGAAAGAAGGGAAAGCTTTGCCAATAGTTGTTTTAAAGATCCTCCTTCGGACGCCGCAAGTGCAGAGTGTGCTAATGCATGTGGGAACATATCAGAAGCCACATTGAGTGGAAGGAAAGAGGACGATCACTCTGGCCCTCAGCAATCTGCCGTAAGTGAATCTGATTCACTTGTCCTCCTCTTTCTTCATGTAGATGATTTCTTAAGTTCAAGTTTTCTCATGTGACAATACATATACAGTACTGCATAGTCTAAAGAAATATTGTATTTAAAATTTTGTATAAATTAGCTAATGTTGCCTATTTTGCTGCGTGTTTATATTTCAGGATGGCCTTCCTTTACAGTTTGAAGATTTTTTTGTTCTTTCTTTGGGGAAGGTTGATGACAGACCTTCATATTGTGACGCTAACATTATTTGGCCCGTAGGTTATAAATCTTGCTGGCATGATAAAATTACAGGCTCCATTTTTACATGTGATGTTCTGGATGGTGGTGATTCGGGACCTATATTTAGGGTCAGAAGGTGTTCCTGTTCTGATTTTTCTATTCCAGTTGGGTCAACCATCCTCTCACTGTCAAACCCTTGTCAATTTGTGAGTCAAACCAATGAAGGTGAGGGAAAGATGAATTATAATATGGGATGTGATGATGATGAAAGTATCCAGATGATCCTGGACGACTCTTGCAATCCAACAGAAAATGATATCTTGAGTTGTCTTGAAAGTTGCTCTAGTGAAGCATGTGATAGCTATACATTAGATGTATCGCAGTCTGCAGTTGGTCCAGTTCAAGAGGAAACCCATCATTTGTCTGATGACTTGGGGTCAATTGGTGAGATTATGGTTGAAGAGTGTTCATCATCCTCAGCATGGAAGGATATCTCCCAAAAATTAGTGAATGCTTGCAGTGAAATATGCAAGCAGAAAGGGACTCTAAAGCTCTATTGTAAACACGCTGAAAATGAAACATGCGTATATAAATGGGATGAAAGGAATGGCAAAAATGAAACACACCCCACTTCATTTGCTAAATTTTGTGGGTCCCTGGCTCTTGGTATCCCTGCCATGGCTCAGGCAGATAATGATCTTGAAAGTTTGAATGAGGTCTTAGGAAAATGGTTGGAGCAGGATAGATTTGGGTTAGATGTTGAGTTTGTCCAAGAAGTGCTCGAGCTACTCCCTGGTGTTGAAGGATTCTCACGGTATGAATTTCTGAATACTAGAAGTAATGGCTCTTCTTTGCTAACAGTTGGAAATGGGTTCTTAGTGGCTGATTGGAGAGACAGATCCCAATACGAGGAAGAAGCAGTGCAAGTTTTATATAGGAGACACAAGAAAGTAAAAGTGGCCAAAGAATGTGCTAAGGAAGATCGCTGTCCACCTCCCGGGAAGCCACTATCCTCCAGGGTTCCTTTTGAACTTGTTGGTGATGTATTTCAGGTACATGGATGCTACTTGTTGATGGTCCTTCTGAAATGTCTTTATCATTTTTTCCCATTCTTTGTTTTTTTTATTTATTTGCGTGTATATAGAATCCTAAATGTTTTTTGTTGGTTTCTTCCAGGCTTGGGAGCTATTACGCAGATTTCATGAAATTTTGGGCCTGAAGGAACTTTTGTCATTGGATGAGCTGGAGAAGGAACTTGTCAACCCATGGTTTAATGGATCAGTCGTTAGTGAAAAACTTGAGGGCGATGGCAGTGGTGGACCAATATCATCCCCAAACTGTGAAGCTGCCCCTTCAGTTTCTGCTGAAAGTCCCCATGCATTTATTCAAGTGGAAACTGAAGCCATGAAAGAGGCAGCTCAAGTTAAGCTTGCGTCGTTCACTTACACCAGATGCTTTGGTGCATCTTTGACAAAGGCTCATAATTCCTTGCTGGAGGTTTTAATAGGTGAACTGCAATCCAAAGTGGCTGCCCTGGTGGATCCAAATTTTGATCCTGGAGAGCTGAGAACAAGACGTGGAAGAAGGAAAGACATAGATAGTACTGTTCCTGCCAGACGAGCCAAGCTCAATATGCTTCCTATTAATGAACTAACTTGGCCTGAATTGTCTCGTAGATACATATTAGCTTTCTTATCAATGGATGGTAACCTTGAGTCACCAGATATTACTGCACGGGAAAGTGGCAAAGTATTTCGTTGCTTACAAGGTGATGGTGGTTTGCTGTGTGGCTCCCTTACTGGTGTGGCTGGGATGGAAGCAGATGCATTGGTAAGATTGTCTTATTCTGTGATATGCTAAATTTTATCTTCACCTTGATTATGACGATGAGATGGTTGTTTTCTTCTCGAGGGAGGGTATGTAGCTTCTAAGAAATGGGTTTTTTTTGGGGTTGTGTAGGATAAATGGATAGGATTTGGGGTTTAATGCCTTGATTGCTAGCTGATTTAGCTGGCATTTCCAGCTCCATGATGGAAATTTGTGTTTCTTTTTCCAACTTTTTGTGTTAAACACGTTCAACATTAATTTAGGGTATTGAAGTGCAGTTTAGCATTAAATCAGATAATATGGAATTTGAAAAGGGACCATTGACAGTAGTTTTTATTCATAAGAGTAATAAATCGGAAAATGATATTGTTGATCAGAAAGGAGCCTTCAGTATTTTAGAGTGACCCACGTCTTTTGTCTGAGAAATGTCCATAACGAGGACAATCATAATTTAATTAAAACCTTTGCGTAGAGTTTATTATGATCATTGTACTGCAGATAGTGCCATTAATATGCTGGAGAGCAGAGTTATGGCACTTGTATAAAAAACTCTTCATCGTTTAGGAAGTCATGCTAATCGGTAATAACTCTAGTATTTTTTCCCAAAGAAAGTAATTCTTTTCTAAATATGCTTAGCACTTAACATCGGACCTGTTTCTGAGGTGTACCTGACACCATGGATTATCCAATATGTTGTTATTTTTTGGCATCTGTGTTACTATGGAATGGCCAAACAAGAATTTCATACTTGTTAGGATGATACTCTGACCTAGTTCTTTTTTCCTTCCCCATAATGCTGTGTGCTGCCTTATATGACGTGGCATTAAGGTATATGCTTTTTGTTGTGTCTTATTTTTGTTAGTCTTATCCAGTTTGTGTCTGCACACTGTTTCTTTTAGAACTGTTTCATCTTCATCATCTCAAATAAAACTTTTAAAAGAAACAAAGTTTATGGTTTTTCTGTTGCTGTTGGTCAAATGTTTCCAGAATGTGGTTAGGTTGCCTTTTCCAAGTAAAGCAATACTTGTTTGTGGTTTGAAGTTCTATGGTAAAAAAGAAACTGATGATGATTTTTCATTTGACTTTCAGCTGCTTGCGGAGGCTACAAAGAAAATTTTTGGTTCTGTCAGCAGTGAAAGTGATGTGCTTACCTTTGAAGATGAGGAGTTAGATGCAAAGGATGCTTGTGAGAAAACTCCAGTGAATGATGGTAATATTCCAGAATGGGCACAGCTTCTGGAACCTGTAAGAAAACTACCTACAAATGTGGGAACCAGAATCAGAAAGTGTGTCTATGATGCCTTACTTAAGGATCCACCAGAGTGGGCTAGGAAGATACTGCAACACTCGATTAGTAAGGAAGTGTACAAGGGCAATGCATCTGGACCAACAAAGGTGCTATTCTATGGAACTTAACTTCTATTATACATTTAATGTTATGATTTACTCTGCTTTCTATATGTGCAGTGAGTTCAAGCTTTATACCTGAAATTGGAATATGCTTATTTGACCAACCACTGTGATGGTTGTCATAATTCTCTCAAATTTTGTGTGTGCCGTTTGCTTAATTTTCAAGTCTCTTTCCTGTTGGTGTTTTTAAGTTTTACTATTGAAGACGCGGGTTTTTGTAGATTTATATTTGGTATTACTGGCATCTTCCAATTAGGTTGTCGCAGATAGCCAAACACTGTTGCCTCTTGACTTCTGGCTGAGGGTTAAGAAGTAGCCTTATTTAATTTGATGGAATTCAATACTTGACTGCGAGCCTTAATTTGGAGTCTGGAAAATGAAAATGATGGTTAAAATTGAACGTCCATCTTTTTTCTTGAATAGCTTTTATGCTTTGCTTCCTTTTTATTGTTCCTTTATCTGACATTTTTTTTTTCTTTCCCTTTCTTTCTAAATCGTACAACCATCCAAGCTCAGTGGTGCTAAGGCTTGATGTTATTCTCTGTTATATTCCAATATGATAGTTCATCTGGTTAAAATGGCAGGCTTCATTTTGGTTTAAATTTTTGTGAGTATTCAGTATGAAACTGACCCTGAATTATTATCTTTTTGTTTAATGACAGAAAGCAGTTCTTTCTGTGTTGGCTGATGTATGTGGTGAAGCATCGCAACAGAAGCCCAGTAAAGCAAGGAGAAAAAAGACTGTAATATCTATTTCTGACATTATCATGAAACAATGTCGCATTGTATTGCGCCGTGCTGCTGCTGCAGATGATTCCAAGGTTTTCTGCAATTTGCTGGGACGAAAATTAATAAATTCTTCTGATAATGATGATGAAGGGCTTCTTGGATCTCCAGCCATGGTGTCTCGTCCTCTTGACTTCAGGACCATTGACCTACGACTGGCTGCTGGGGCTTATGGTGGATCTCATGAGGCTTTTCTTGAGGATGTTCATCAGGTCTGTCTTCTATGAATATACGTTGCTAAGCTAAGCTTTCCTCCAATATTTTTCTTTCCTTTTATTCTTTGCAACGTTCTTTGGTCATATATTCATTCTTATCCAAAATTTATCCCATGGTTAGGCATTTTAAGAAGTCAAGTGCAACTTCCAACTTGCAGTTGAAAACTCAGCCTTTCCATTGCATTATATTTGTGATGCTAGAAAATCAATTCCTCCTGGGTCAGGTTGAAAGGGTCCATTGTCAAACTTCCTGGTTTATTTGACCAAACTTGTCTTATTTGTAAATCTCTGGCATCAAAGTGCTGAACCTCAGCATGAGATTTTCTGCCAATCAAAATATTATAATTTAGAAATGGGAAATTTGCTGAATTTTTATGGTCCTACCCAGATGTTGACTTGTTTTTTTAATCATCCGGAGTCTTTCCTTCATTGTGTAATGGTATCTCTAAGCGTATTCATTCCATTTTTATTGATTGATCAAACTAGCTTTCATTTTTTGTTATTTTTTGGATTGTTCATCTTGAAGATCTTGAAATTTCTGCCTTTTTCAAGGTTAATGGGTCTTTTCTTGCTAGAGTTGCACTTCTATCACTATATAATTCCTTTTAAAGGGTTGCTTGGAATAGCATTTCTTCTATTATACTCGTGTGTGCATGTTTATTAAGTTCATGAGTAGAAGGGGAATCAGGCTTGATTTCCGTTTGTTCCTCATTGCATTCTAATCCCTAAATGCATTGAGATGATTCTATGTTACTTTTACAATATTTATAACTATTGACAATTCAATTGCGTTGATTCTTACTTTTGATATTGCAGCTGTGGAACAATGTTCATATTGCTTTTGGGGATCAACCTGATTTAGTTGAGCTGGCTGATAAATTATCCGAGAATTTTAAATCGTTGTATAATAGTGAGGTTTGTATCTTTGTATAGAAGTGCGTGTACATTTTTGTTTCCATTATTTGATATTCTTATATTTTTTTCCTTCTGCAGGTTTTAACTTATGTGCAAAGGTTTCGAGAGTATGCCAAATTGGGAAACTTAAGTGCAGAAATGAGAAAAGAAGTGGACAATTTTCTTGCATCAATTAGTGAAATTCCGAAGGCCCCTTGGGATGAGGGAGTCTGTAAAGTATGTGGCATTGATAGGGATGATGACAGTGTTTTGCTATGTGATACTTGTGATGCTGAGTATCATACTTATTGCTTGAATCCTCCGCTAGCAAGGATCCCTGAAGGAAACTGGTACTGCCCTTCTTGTGTTGACAATAGGCATGCTGTTCAAGATGTTTCACAATGTTCAAAACTTAGTGGCAAACCTAGAAGTAAAAAATTCAAGGGGGAGGTTACTTCGCTTTACTTGGAGGCTCTTTCTCATCTACTATCTGTAATGGAGGAGAAAGAATACTGGGAGTACAGTGTGGGCGAGGTTTGTTGATGGAAACTTGTTACTTTTGCTGCATAGCTTATACACATAAACCTTCTAATGAATGGAGCAATAGTGTGTTTTTATCATGTATTGGATATATTAGTATGTTTGGGGAAAAGAATTTTTTAGTGACAGATTGATGGAATTGTGTAATTTCTGTCGTGTGCTTTATTTGTTTAAATTTCTTTATTGATTGCAGAGAACTATCCTTCTCAAGTTTTTATGTGACGAGTTGCTCAACACTTCCCTCATACGCCAGCACCTTGAGCAATGTGCTGAGTCATCTGCTGAATCACATCAGAAGTTGCGTGCACTCTCTGCAGAGTGGAAAAGCCTGAAAATTAAAGAAGAGATATTATCCACTAAAGCTGCAAAAATTGACACATGCTCGGTGGCAACTACTGGAGAAGAAGTCCTCAAGGAGGGGCTCCCTGGATCACTATCGAATCCTGGTAAATGCCTGGTTCAGCCACATAGTGCAAGTGACAGTCCTAACAATTTTGGTGTATTTGCTGATGGTTTGCATTCGGAAGAAATAAATGGAGAGAAAAATGGGTTTAACAGTGTTGATAAAAGCGTCTCTACAACAAATTCAGAGACTGATAGTCAAAACAGGAATCCCATAAATATGGAAGGACAGTTGAAGAATGTCTGTGCAGCTCTGGATGGCAGTCAGTTGCCAACAAATATGATTCCCTGTGTGGATTCTCAGTGTAGTGACAAGTCTAGTAATCCTTTTTCAATGGCAAATAATATGCCTCAAGAAATTAACAGCTCTGGTGGAGCAGTTCATATCCAGTGTAACCGGCAGAAATGTGAGGGAAGAGATCCATCTCTTGATCAGCATGAACAAGGTGTTCCTTTTGATGTCCCTAAGTCTGCTGTAAATGAATCAGAACAATATCACCTCGAGCTCAATGCTATCAGACATGATCTCTCACTTCTTCAAGAGTCAATAACTAGTATTGAATCACAGCTGCTAAAGCTTTCTGTACGTCGGGAATTTTTGGGAATTGATTCGCTTGGTTGCTTCTACTGGGCTTCAGTAATGCCTGGTGGAAGTCTGTGTATACTTGCTGATTCAACTGCTCTGATGTTGCATGAGGGAAGAATGAACAATAGCAGAGACCCTGTGGAAAGGATTTCTGCTATGAAGAATTGTGCTCTATCTGGCAAGGAGACCTATCAGTTGTTAGGGCTGATGAAAGATTTATCTCCTTTAATGTCTCTACCAAGAAATACTGTAGGCTGTAATTTACCATGGGTTGTTTATCAAACTGATGCTGAAATTGAAGAGCTCTTATGTTGGCTGAAGGATATTGATCCGAGAGAAAGAGAACTTAAAGATTCGATTATGATTTGGCAGAAGTCAAGATTCCAAGAGCTTATTCATATTCAGAATGAAGATCAAGTTGAGCCCCAGGGACCTTTTCCTGTGCCAGGGGATAGAGAGACAATAATGTCTGATTCTCTTGTTACAAAGGCAACCTCCTTGATAGAGAAGAAATATGGCCCATTTTTAGAGTTGGATACCCTTGAGGCATTGAAGAAGCGGGGTAAAAAGGTAAGGACATCTAATGATGATAAGTTGTATAGGTGCCAATGCCTAGAACCCATATGGCCTTCTAGGCAACACTGCATTTCTTGTCACAAAACCCTTTTGAATGATGTTGAACTGGAGGGACACAATGATTGCAAATGTAGTGCTGCTTTGCCTACCTCAGAGAAGAATAAAGATATCAGTGGATCTTCTAAAGGGAGAGGTAATGTGAAATTTGAGATCACCCATGGAAAAGTCAGAGGAAATGCAGAAACAGGTGGAACCTCAACAAGTGGAGGTTCTGAGCTTAGCTCGAGGTTGATTAAGTTTTCGAATCAAGACTCAACATGTCCGTATAATTTTGAAGATGTCTGTTCCAAGTTTGTGACTGAAGACTCCAACAAGGAACTTATCAAAGGAATAGGTCTCATTGATTCAAATGGGATCCCATCCTTTGTTCTTTCTGTATCTCCTTATGTAAGTGATTCTACAGTTATGCTAAGATCAAACAAAAAGGATGAATATGTTGCTGGTGGGTCCAAAGCTTCTAAGGGGCAGATTCCTGAAGGAAATGAGGGAAGTGGCATGTGCCATGACCATATATCAGGAATTCCTATTCGAAGTTCCAATGTGTATGAAAACAATAAAGCAGGAACATACAGTAGATCAACTTTGGGATCTTCAGGACAAAGGGATGGAAAATCTTTATTTTCTGTTCCTGCTTCGCAAGTGGGCACTGAAAGTTGCTGTGTGGTACCTCAATCTTCATTGAGACCATTGGTTGGAAAAGTTTCCCATATTTTGAGGCTACTGAAGATTGGCCTACTTGATATGGATGCTGCACTCCCTGAAGTTGCTTTGAGGCCATCAAGAGCACAATTGGAAAGAAGACAGGCTTGGCGTGCATTTGTTAAATCTGCAAGGACTATATATGAGGTTAGCGTCTTTTTTTAAAAATTATAATCTGATTAGTTTCTCCATTAACAATCGTTGTTCCAACATATTTCTCAAACCTCAGTCTTGCTGGTGGTGAGCATTTCCTGTGCTAAAAAAAATCTGCACAAGTTGGCTTCATTGCGAATGCCAATTTAATATTTGACTGTTCAGCCCCACCACTTTGATTTCAATCCTTATCTTACTCCTAGTGGATGTAATTAGTAGCCTCGTATCAACCTTATATTTTTCTGGTCACTGATTTTCTTTCCTTGAATTTGTTGGACTTGTTTTCCACAACTTTTTGAATATGAAAAATCAAGTTTCTTTTTCTTTTCAGATGGTTCAGGCGACAATCACATTGGAGGACATGATTAAGACTGAGTATTTAAGAAATGACTGGTGGTACTGGTCATCACTCTCAGCCGCTGCCAAATCTTCTACTTTGTCATCCCTCGCCCTTCGAATATACGCCCTTGATTCAGCCATTATGTATGAGAGAATGTCAAGTTCAAGTTTTACGGATTGCTTGGAACCTTCTGTGGTAACAGAACAGAAAGCACCAGCCACTTTGGATGCAGAAAAATCCAAAGCAATACGGAAGTCAAGCAGGAAAAGGAAGGAACCAGATGGTTAAATCATGGAATGTGTTTCTTGGCTGAGTTTAGTCCATAAAGTTGATCGCTTCGACGTGAAATGATCATCCCTCAATGTTGAAGTTCGGATGGAGTGGTTATGAGGTCAACTACTGGGGGTTCAAGGGAGCTGCCGTAAGCTGCTGGTGCCACTCTCGTGCTTGTACATATAGGTAAAGCTGACTTGCTAACTCATGCTGGTTTTAGCGAAGCAGACTTTGTAGAATTCTCTGCTTGCAGTGACAGCACCAGCAGGCGCAGCACCAAGAAATTGAGGATCGATGGAATTTTGAGTCACTGTTGTTGCTTGATGGGTAGTGAGATTTTATTTTTCAGTTTTGTAGCAGTCTGATCCTTGTATGTATACAAACGGAAAATGATGTAAAGATATAGAAAAAAGGGGGGAGAAAAGGATAATGGCTAAGAAGTGAGAAAATCTCAGGTTGAGCAGTTGTAGGCAGTATTTCATTCTTTTATGCATTTCCGTTCTCTAACCACTGAAAATTGCTGGCCACGCATGCTTGCGCATTTGTTTTTGGGCGTCTGCAAATGTGGTTGAATGCAGGAAAGGGAAATTATTGGAATTGATGCATTTTTCCAACTACGTCATTGTGCAAGTGTACAACATCGTTTGACTTGTTTACTTTCATGAAATCTTGCTCAACATTTCTTTTCTATCTTTAGGGGTTTGCAGCATTTCTTGCAGTATCTATTCTTATGTAGAGATTTTTAAACTCTATTTTGCCCTCAGTCCAGAAACACATACCGTGGTACAGCCCTCTTTCCCTTTACCCTATGCTATATGCGTTTGACTGCTGAAAAGCTCCATTGTCTGCCAATGACGGTGGAAGGCTTCTGTAATTAAGGCTTGTTGATCTTGTAAAGATGACCACATTCAACTTTTGGCAGGCTGCTGAATTGAGTTGCATACTATGGGGGCAAATCAGGTGTCGAGTTGGAAGAGAGAAGCGAGAGACAAAAGATTAAGGGCATGCTTATTTCAGTTTAAAATATAAGTGGTTTTCAAATTGTTTCAAAAAATAAGAAAGCAAGTTTAATTTGAAATTATACGTTAAATTATGAATTACGATTTATTAATGTGGTTCAAGCATATCAAAGAGTTTTATATTCCATGATTGTAGGAATCTCTAGAACTAGGTTATTGGTGTAATAAATTATTAAAAATTATATTAATGTGATCAAATTTGGGTTAATGGATTAACTTTATATTTGGCTGAGAGGGCAGATAATCACACCATCAAAATTGTTCATGCGAAATTATTGGGGTTCGAATATAAGGAATGAAGTAAATTGAATTTGAAATTAGACGTTAAATCAGAAATCATAATTATATTAATAATTATATAATTGTGATTCAAGCATGCTAGGGAACTTCACCTTTCATGATTGTAGGGATTTCCATAAATTATATTAATAATTAGGTTATTATTGCAATAATTTTTAAAAATTATGTCCTAATGATAATGATTTGATTTTGAAATAGTGATTTCCAATTTATGTTATTGGTGAACAAAAATTATGTCTCCATCTATGGTAATAATACCGCAAAGGTGAAAAATGAAGGTTTCGAATATTGATTAATAATTGGGATATTAATACTTTTTTTTTGACCTGGAGGATATTAATACTTCAATAATTACAATTAGGGCATTGATCAAGAAATTAAAAATATTTCAAAATAATATTGTTGACTTTAAAAGTATATTGGCTTTTGACTTTCATGAATGATAATAATTAGAGCAACCAATTATACCTCATAATAAGAAATTCATTATTTTTCAGATGCATTATAGATTTTTGAAAATATATAAAAGTAAGTTTATGGAATATTATCAATTAGTATATTAATCTAACTACTAATATTACAATAACTTTTATTTTAACTTTTGATGATAATTAGAGATTAATTGATATATTGATAACTTTAAAATTAAATTTTCTTTTGTTTTTCAAGAATAATAGTAATGAACTTCATAAGCAACTGATTATATTTCTAAAGAATAAATTCATAATTTTCCAAATGAATAGATATTCTTACTAAATTTTGTTGTTATATGTCTAAGTCAAACAAATAATATTCTGATATGTCTCATCTCGAACAACACTCCTTGTGCAATTAAGGGGGAGAAATAGCTTGTTGTTTTTGAAATTCCATAAAAATGATTTATTTTTTTAGGAATTTTAGGAGAGTGAAATTATTTTACATTTTGTTATAATCAACTACTTGAATCAACTCATTGACAAAAAAATTTTCTCTTGAACACAATTGAACTACGTAAGGGCAATACTGCGCCGAACGCTATGGAAATTAAACTCAAACTAGGTGTAGGCACATGAATGTCTTAATTGTCCTTATCTATCTATTAATATATAAAAGCAGGATCGAAAATATGTCTTTCTAGAATAGTGACAACACCATGTATCAGATAAATTAGTCATTTTTCAAAATTTTAATTAATTGTTGTCTATTCAATCTGTTTAAATTAAAAACAGGTCAGTTGAATCAAAATAATTTTGAATTTTAAATAACCATCATCATCAAAATTATTATTATTTGCTTTAATTATTTTAAAAAAAATCCATGCAATAGTTATACAATTAAGTTTTAAAAAATTGAGATGATAACAAAGTTTTAAAATCTTTAATAACTATCTCATTAATTTATGATGTTCATATATATATATATATATATAACTCAATTCCTAATTTCCTAGTATTTTCTGTTACAGACAAGGGACGTTATTTAGCATACCCTAAAAGAAAACAGATTATAAACATTATTTTATATCGTGTTACATTCTGATTTACTTTTTATACCCTACCTCTCATTCTTTCCCACATTTAGATGAAAGATATTATTATGCAATATTTTTCATAGGTTTACCTTTTTTTTTTTGTTTAATAGATGGCCTGCAATTATTTTTCTTTCTCCACTATTTTTTATTTTACTTTCACTTGATAAAGTTGATATACTGGTGGTTACTTATTTATTTCTTTTATACCATTACATTTTAAAGAAAGTAGGCTTTTCTAAAGTATGTTACGTGACAACACCATGTATCATATAAATTAGTCATTTTTCAATCTTTTAATTAATTGTTGTCTATTCAATCTGTTTAAATTAAAAATAGGTCAATTGAATTAAAATATTTTTGAATTTTAAATAACCATCGTCGTCAAAATTATTATTATTTGCTTTAATTATATTAAAAAAATCCATGCCATAGTTATATAATTACATTTTAAAAAATTTAGATGATAACAAAGTTTTATAATCTTTAATAACTATCTCATTAATTTAAGATATTCACACACACACACACACATATAAAACTCAATTCCTAATTTCCAATTATTTTCTGTTACAACAAGGGACGTTATTTAGCATACCCTAAAAGAAAGTAGATTATAAATATATATATATTTTTTTTATATCGTGTATTGTCAAACTCATGAGTTTAAACAAACTCGTGACAATGGTTGAGTGTTGGACCAAGAGTCCAACATCCTCCACGTTTTTTTTTTCGCCGTTTGTGCGACTCTTTTCCCTCTGATAGGGTTTTTCGCCGACGGTGCGATTTCCTTCGAGAGGGCGGTGCTCTCCTCCGGTGGCGGCCCAATGCTGCTAGGGGATAGATCCCGTCCCTCTCTATAAGGTTGGCTCTTCCTCTTTTAGGGGAGCTGTTGAGTAGCTCCCATGGTTCGGCCGGCGGGGTTACTAGTTCGGAGTAAAGCCGGTGACGGCAGTGATCGGGGAAGAAGCGAGGAGGGACGCGGGAAGGCATTTTGGCCTCAACCCTCTGTGAAGCCGTCCGATGAGGACCTCCGGTGGGTTCCCACATGGCTCTCGCAGGTGAGGACCAGATTGAAGAGGCGGATCTCTTCCCTCCCCAGTGAAATGTCGATCTTAATCGAGGTTAGCAGGTGGCGATCTGCAACTGTGCTGAGTAAACTTAAGGCAACATCACAGAAGCAATCACAGGTACCTATTAGTCGCTCCTTAGTTATTGAGGAGTGTGAGTTGCTAAAGGTTTCATATTTGCCCGCTAATGGCTGGTTAGGGTTGAGATTTTCCTCTGGTAAGACCAATTTGCTTACTGCCGATTTCTATATAAATTGTACTGGGTGTTCCTTCGTTCATGCTTTTCTTATTAGATCCATGGTCAGTGTGTTTGGTGGGTATCCCAGGACCAATGATTTTGATATCACTAGAGATTTGGGAATGAGATTTGAGCAAGGTAATATGGCTAGATGCGGTGCCCTCAGTTGTTATATATGTTGTTTAGATGATAAAATTTTCAATTTGAGCCTGTTCAGTGGATCTGTATACACTGTTCTTCATTGGGT
This sequence comes from Inga oerstediana, assembly GCA_963210345.1. Taxonomy (NCBI): domain Eukaryota; kingdom Viridiplantae; phylum Streptophyta; class Magnoliopsida; order Fabales; family Fabaceae; genus Inga; species Inga oerstediana. Next base: position 13,146,444 of record OY723403.1, on the reverse strand, counting down.
AGACATTTGTCTGTTCAGTGTAATTCTCAACACTGTTCATAGCTGGCTTCAATGTGTGCCTGTTCAGTGGGTATGGCGATACTGTTCTTCATTGGGCTGGAATTGTAATTCTTTTAGTTGTTGTCATACTAACTGTGCTCTGTGTGCTAGTGTTATGATTGACCTCCTTGAACAGTATCATGTCTCAAGGAAAATTGTCAGGAACCATTTTTATAGATGGGTCCTCATAGAAGCAGATTTGGTAACCATGGAGACTGCCAAAGCTTCATTGGATGGTCTTGCCCTCTGTGTTGGGTACCTCGACCTCCTTCTCAATGGTTGGCCATCAGGGCCTCTGGTGTTATGGATGTTTAGTTTGATTATCATTTATGTTTGTGCTACATTATGGAACCTTTATTGGCCTATGCATTTAGATTCAGTGTTTGTATGTTTTAAATTTAATATGTGTTCTTAGTTTATAGGTAGCTCTTTTTGATTTCTATGTTGTTGTAACTTTCGGTTGATTTCAATATATTATGTTTCTTTCTTGGCAAAAAAAAAAAAACAAACAAACTCGTGACAATGACGTAAACTCGTATTGTAAAATTAAATCATAAATTCGTAAGAGTTTATTTTATCATTAAATAGGTATTAATAGTGTATAATAAATAATTAAAATATAAAAAATGACAACAATTTAATTTAAATATATTTTAAATATATCAACATTCATAATTTACTATATTTGACAAAGAAATTTCTATAAAATTCATATATAAAGCCACTAAGCATGATCAAATTGAAAAAGTTAACACGAATTTAAGTGTGAGTTAACACAATTTTGTAAGTTAGAAACGTAAAAACGATAAACTCGGTGTATAAACTTGTGAGTTTACTGAGTTTACAACATTCACGAATTTACCAGTGACTCAACTCGATTTAGTAAGCTTAAAACGTAAAAACGGTAAATTCGGAGATTCAACTTATGAGTTTGACAACAATACGTGTTACATTCTGATTTACTTTTTATACCCTATCTCTCATTCTTTCCCACATTTAGGTGGAAGATATTATTATGCAATATTTTTATAAGTTCACCTTTTTTTGTTTGATAGGTGGCCTGCAATTATTTTTCTTTCTCCACTAGTTTTTATTTTACTTCCACTTGATATACTGGCAGTTACTTATTTATTTCTTTTATACCATTACATTTAAATAAAAAATGAGATGATAACAAAGTTTTAAGATCTTAAATAAATATCTCATTAATTTAAGATATTCATATATATATATATATATATATATATAGAGCTCAATTCCTAATTTTCTATTTTTCTGCTACAAATAATATATCTCTTACTACATAAAAGCAGCGGTTTGCGCAGCCCTCCTGCTATAAGATAAACATTTCCCCTAGCTTATTATTTATTTATTTACATATTATATTTTATATAGTTTAATTTAAGAAATAACTTCCAATATAACAACCAAATACTCCCGCTAATTGAGTCATGGTGTTTTGAGTTTTATATTTTATATATTTAAATATTTTCACTTAAATGATAATATCATAACTAAAATATTCTGAAAAAAAAAAGAAATATATTTATATCTTTTGAATTAAAATTTCGTAAATGTAATAATTATTTAAAACAATATACTTAATATTTTGAATTTTAAAACATTTTGTAACTAACCATCCCATTCTCCCTCTTTATATTTGAAATATTTTGTCACTAACTAATTTCTTTTCGGTGCGCCTACTAAAACGCGAGTGGTTTCTCTCCTTTGCTCCAAAAGCAAAGGACCTCCTTTGCTTTTGGAGCAAAGGAGAGAAACCGGACTACTAAAACCTGCCATTGGACCAAATACATGTTATTTTGTATATTCCTATATTAAATATATTTTATTTTTTACATTTTTTTTTGTTTCTCATTCTAACTTTAAGAATTCGAAATATTTCATGTCCCCATTATCTATCATTATTTCTGTTTTACTTATTTTAAGAATACTTTTGTTTATACCTTCATTTGATTTTTCTCCGTCATGAATTTAAGATTTCGTAACTTTTTGCAACTACTTTCCTTTTTTCTCTCCTTGTAGATTTATTTGAACATTTTTTAGTCTATATCTTTGTTTTATTTTCTACATGCCGAATTTAAGATTTTTAAAAAAAAAAATTTTAACTATCGATCTGATTCTTTGGTCCTACGTCGCATGATGCCATTGGCTGGGTATGTGGAGGTTCGCTCCCCGGTGACCGTTTGTATTCCTCCCCTGAGCCGGTGACGTGCAGTTTCGACGGTTATGTCGTGGCTCATTTTGTAGCTCACTAACCGCAAAATATTATTGTCGATGTTAGTATAAGTTTAATCCTTAGGAAGAATTTAAACTCTGAAGTATTTTTTTTTTCAATGATATATATTTTTATTAGATGAGTTCCTAATTAACTTTTGATTACTGAATAATGATATAGACTTTAGTTGTCTTGAGCCAAAGTAACGCAACAATTCCTCAATGAAAATCCTGACTCCTTCTCCATGAGACCCATGAATTATGAACGTTTCCTCATAATCTCACTAGGCATAGGAACAACAAAGAATAAGCAAAAAATTCAATGCAAAAATGGCTGCCAAATGGGGAGTATTGATCGGCTGTTTTCCCAACCATGTGTTGGTCTCATGGATTTTCATTTAGCAACGCCAAGTCCTTCATTCACAGATCGCCATATAAAGTTTTTTGGGAACGCACAGATGATGATTTTGTTCGTTTAATTTGTCCGATCATTTTCTTGAGTTGGAAAGATCAAAAGGGAACGCATACCTTCCATTCATGTTTGTCTGCCAATAATAACTCTCAATCACGTGAGATATATGGTTAGAGAAAATATAAGAGGGTCAATTTTGTGTTTTTAAATTTATGTTTTGGAATTTGGTCCTTCCCTCATAAATATGATTTACACTTGGTCATTCTCCCTAATTTTTTCCTTGTTATTTTGTATACGTGCAAATCACTAGCACGTTCCATCCTTTAATCTTATGCTTGTGTGTCTGCAAATGTAGCATTCTTACCCCTGATGGGGCTCCTCCAAAATTTGCACAATTATACATATATGATACCACCAACGAGGTGGCCAATAGAGTTTCAATTGTTAGGTAATGCATATAGCGAAATTTAAATGCTTTCTTATCAAGCCCAACCATTTTAACATGTTCAGGATTGTTTTACAGGCATGCAATATATTAAGTTTTAAGTTTTCTGAACGATGCAATATATTAAGTTTTCTTAATACAGTAGGCAGGAGGTGACAACATCTCGAGCACGGCCTCATCTTGTGCAATATCTTCAAATTATGTTGGATATATAGTTTAGAAATAATCGGAAGTTAAGAAAAAAAAAATATAACTTAGTATTTTAAATCCCACTAATCCCTTCAAAGCTCTAGCTATTTTATAAAAACAATTCAACTAAATTAACCTACCAAATTTCAGAATAATTCTGTGGTCACTTCCCACTAATAATATTTCTAACACTCTAAATAACCTAACGTGAGTCACGACTCCATTGGCCGATGTGGTGGTGAGAGTTATGGTGGTCACTCCAATAGATATGCTTAAGTATCTAAATGTATCCTAAAGTCTTTCTCCATTCATCTACTTTCTCTTCTACTTCTGCTCTCTATTCTTTCCTGCGTCCCTTCTCTCAGCAACCATGAATTCTTCTTTCGATGCCGCACGTAACCTTAATCCCAAGCTACGGAACAACCACATCCGTGTGTGCATTGTTAGACCACCATGGAAGATGACATACCCATGCGTAAATAAGGATGCTTCGTCCATTGAGCTATAGTGTTGCAGGATATGGATGTGGGTTTTATTATCTTTTTTGTTTCTCATTTGTATTTGTACATTTTTCCTCCTCAAAAAAAAAAAAAAAAAAAACCTCCCTAATTATTGAAAATGAGGCAGAATATTGAAGCGACAAGCGGTATGTGAAGCTTTCTTGTGTGGTGGGGTATTGAGATTTTGATTGTTGCTTAATATCTTTTATGTGCCGATAGTTTAATATTGTATGATGGGAATACTATTTAATATTTATATAGAGCTTCTATAAGTTGTATATATTAATTATGAAAAAGAATTCCAGTCATTCTTCTTCATATCTAATTGAAAAAATAGATATTATCTTATATTTGTATATGACAATACAGATAAGGAAAACTCATACAACTTAATACTGCTTTCAGAATAAGCACCCATGTATTGCGCAGGTTTTGTGCTAGTTTAAGTACAATATATGACGCCACTGACCACATTACTGAACACTATTAATTAAACTTTGCTTAGACCCATTGACTCCCGGATCCAGGGATATACTCTACCCAAACCGGAAGTACTGCTATTCTTTCCCCTAACATACAAATATTCTCAATAGAGCAACTTAATGGAAGATACAACGACGGCGAAAAGTTTTTTGTCCTTTTTTTGGTAAGTCGACACCACATGTTATTGTCTCCAATAGGTCGTTTTTAAGACCAAACCCACCAACCAAACGCGTCCCCTGCCTCATGGTTTTGTCCATGTGATTCAGGGGCCACGAACACATCTGAGAAGTAGCTCCGTCCATCGTCGCTCCCATCATCATCCTCCGACTGAACCTCTTTAACACAGGCAATGTATCCGGTATAGCTGTCAGCCGGAAAGTATGAATCACCACTCTCCACAACAAGCTGTGAGCTATCCATGTCCGCAACTGAGCTTCCACCACTCCCCGTGCTCAGACGATCCTCCACCCTCATGCTAAATGGCAGGGCTGAAAATTGAGCTGTATCCACTGGAAGAGGGTCAATTTTTTGATCAAGTATCGGTGCTATAGGTACATCCTTTACTTGAAGCTTCTCATTCAGTGATACCACCTGTGGATGAATCGTTATATTATTATGGACGAGTAATTTGCCTACCCCTCTTCAATGAAGTCAATAGTATTTTACAAAAACAAGCCTCGGCATATTCTGACAAACTAGATTTTAAAGAAAAGTAAAAATTAGGAGAAGTACTCAAAATATAAACAAATACAATCAACATGATGATTTTGAAACTTTAAATATATACAGAAACAGAAAGACTAGAAACAACATCTCTTATCTCAATGACCCCTAAGAAAGGAATATAAAATGAATGGAATTAGTGTATGGATGGACGATAATGAAATTTGCAGAAAGAGAGAGAGAAAAGTATACAAAATTATAATTGTGGTGGGGTTCAGAATAGGTTCCCCATTTGAAAGTATGCATGAGATATATTGTCGACTCTGACAAGTTGGAGAGAACTCCCAATCATTTTCTTTGATGGAGTTCTGATAGGAAAGGCACTAATTTTATCCATGACTAGAACTCAAGCCACAACTCATATGATCCACCTATTATATTCTTCCAAATTTGCATCACAACTAGGCATGGATCCAATCTTCGTAGTAGTACACATGAATAAAATATATCTCAGATCATATACACTTCATTCATCAATTCTGCGTTCCAAGTATAATGATTTTCTTAAAATAGTAGGGCTACGTATCTGTATATGTACCTCAGATTGCAGCTTTTCATTCTCCTTCACAGTGAATTCATATTTTAAAAGGAGTGAGTCGTAGGAAGACTTGAGAGTATCAAAATCCCTTTCAAGTTGCTTGGTCTTCCACCGAGCCCTGCGGTTCTGAAACCACACGGCAACCTGCCTGGGCTGCAATCCCAGCTTATTGGCCAACTGGGTCTTCCTTACTGGCTCCAGTTTGTTCTCTGCCTCAAAGCTTTTCTCCAACAGAAGAACCTAGAAATCAACCGATCCAATTGTTACAAAATAAAACAACTGGCAAGCTGTTAAACAAGTCTGTCCTTCACGTTTTTCCCATATCCTTAGATGTAGTTGCCTCTTAAAAGTCTAAGCGAATAAGCCATCAAAAAATATCTTTCCTCGGAATGATTGTACTATGGGAATCCCCTTATGCTTGAAAAGTTAAATTGACTACAGGAAGATTTCAGCTGAAGTTGTGCTCAACTCCCATAACAAGCATCTTTTTTTATAGGCCAAGTGGTAATAAATTGAAACCCATTAGTTACGTATCGAATCAAAATTCTCTTTTAAGTAAAGTGCCTTTTTGTTATAAGAAAAGAACAGAAAGCCAAGCCCATATCCTTAGATGCTTGGTAAGATCGTTGTCGAGAATAAGCATATTGAACAACTAGTCATCCCCACAAACCTGCTCGGGAGTGAGACGACGCTTCTTCTCTGGCAGTTGCTCATCAAAATATTCCTCGTCGAACAGTTCCTCCGGTGAGCTGAAGAAAGGTCGTTTCTTTGAGGTTTCATCCGTGCTCATCATCGAACTTCCTCCTTCATTTAATTTAATTAGAAAGACTCTTAGTTGACATATAGTATCATCCGGGAAGAAAAGGCACAACTCGATAAGAGGATAACAAAACAAAATGATTTCGAATCGATTTGTATAGTCTTAGTCAATGATGAATCAAAGCGTGCTCAATGCAATCAGAGTGTTTTGTTTAATATAAAGCCAGTTTGTAAAGCTTGTCTACGTCGATGGAGTGATTTTTCTTGATATCCAAACAGAGAAATTAGAGTGAATAGCAATAGCAGAGAGACTTCAACAAAAACAAATTAACTGCGTGAAAACTCAAATTAGGGGGCAACAGAAATTACCTCCAAATCTAATGTCACCATTTCGGAGGAACAGCATGGTCCCGCGGCAAGCGGAAGACTCGAAGAAAAGATTGCCGGACTCCATAGTTCTGATATCTATTCTGTTATCTCGAGGGTGAGATATATCTCCGCTGAAACCGTCGCCGACAACCGCGAGAGATGGGGACAGAATTACAAGAGGCTTGCTTAGTCTTAGTTTACTATAATTATTTCAGCGAGTTTGGTTCTATACTGTTAAACTAAAAGATCATTAGCTTATGGCGGAAGAAGCTTGTGGTCCAGAGCAACCTGGCCGGAGTCTCCAACGGGCATATGCAAAATCCCATCATACACCAGCCAACGGCCCCCAGCTCCGGATATATCTTCCGGTTGTCAGTTTTGGGTTTCGTTCGTAGGACGTTTTTTTGGGAAGAATAGGCCCAAAAAGAAGGTCACGAAACTTGCATTGGGAGTTTCTTATACAAATTTGGATTGATGCTAGAAAAGGAAGTGATTCAGAATCAAGGGAACAGCAGTTGCCCGGTTTGGGATCGCCGGCGAGCTTTTCGTGTTTGTCGCACTGTGTCAGTAGGGTGGGTGGCTTCTGCGTGTAAAGTTGAAAGCTAGGAGGCCTTGGTCCTTTATAGCGGGGATCGTTAGGAGAGAATGACTGAAATACCCTTGATCGAGAAGGCATTCTCTCCGGGGGTATTTGTGTCCATGTGTGTGGTTTTGCATCCGCAGAGGGGCGCATCCGCTGACCACTTTCTACCGCTCCATGGGGGATTGGTAGGGAAGGGGGTTGCCCGTAATTCTTTTGTGAATCTTTCATTAATTGATTTTTTTTATTACGAGAAATGTGAAAAATAAGTATCAGTACTTTCTTTCTATCAAAGTTATTAAATGCTGGTTGGCCGCATAACTGGTTAGAGCAGTGTATTAAGGATCAGTAGGTTATATTGGAGTCAAATCAGAGTTGACTCAGGGTTAAACCGATGAGTAAATGAATTTAAATAATGTTAAAATGGGGTAGTTGCTAATTACAATACTCAAGTTTTTAATTGTAAAATCCCAAATTTTAATATTGAGGTTTAGAGTTAATTAAGATTTAATTATTGATGAGATTGAAGTATCAAGATGTGGAGTTTGAATGTTTAAGACTTATAAACAATAAGGACAATGATCGGAAATTACATCTCTAGGTTTTTTAAATAATTTTGGGATTTGAGAATTTTCAAGGATCAAATGATAATATTTTTAAGTGATTTTTTCTTCATTAGAAAGTAGACATCTTAAGCCTTCTATAGAGTATTAATTTATAATTTTTAAAAATATATAAAATTGTATACGAATTTTTAAAGGCATTAGATTTTGAATAAAAATTGAACCGGTCAAAATGATTGGACAAAACTTATTAGGTGACAGGTTCACTAATTTTTTAGTCAAACCGGCCGATCCGATCCGATTTTGATAACCATACTTTCTAGTTTCTACGCCTAAAAGTGGAATAATTGATTCACATGCATGCATTACCAAAATTAATTAAATTGATTATTTATAAAAAAATTATAATATTTTGTCTAAAATAGTTCTTATTTTGATGTCATTTATATTATGAATTACTTTTAATACTACTTTTTTGGGGGAAATTTCTTTTATTAGTAGTTGTAATTTGAAAAATAATAATAAATATTAAAGATAAAGTAAATTTAGACACCCTATATAGGATCCAAATAAATTTCTGAACTAAACTCTACACTTAAAGTTAAAAGAAAATTCTTAATATACTATAGTTATTTAAACTGGACAAGCCGGTTTGAGCCAGAACAAGTAAATTGGTCACATAACCAGTTTGGTCCTCTGATTTATTATTTTTTATTCAGAAAAATAATTTAATTCATTTTTTTATTTTACGTAGAAGTTTATATTAATAACCTTGAAATCTTCACTTTCTTGTAGGTTTAGCCCAGAGTTAGTTTTGGTTTGACTCTAAGCTAACACACTAACCCTTTACTCCTTACCCTGACAGGTTTAGTGGTCGGTTCGAGTTTAATAATCTTGTAATATATAATGTGTGTTTGTACATGCATATCTTTCGGCTTGAGCTGCTTGTGGGTGAAGGTGACCCCATATTCCCAGGTGAGGGAAGGGTCAAGGTTGGCTCTGAAGGGTCGAGAGAACCAATCTATGGGTGGTGGTGGTGTTGTTGTTGTAGTGCCAGGAAACAAATTTTTATCACACACACATGAGGAGTTAAAGATGACAAGAATAATAATATAGATGGCATACAAGATTAATAGGGATAAGTCAGAAGTGTAAAAAATAGAGTAATTTTGTCATGTCCATTATCCTAGTTAATTTTGACCGTTAGTTGACTAAATATGCTGAGTTGATAGTCCACACGTCATCCACGTTTTTTAAGTTACAAATTTACCTCAGGAGTTTTAAATCTAACTTTGAAAAAAGATGATGAAGTACATAATACATAGACTTTTGGTGCAAATTTGCACCTTAACAAAAATGAAGAAGATAATATATAGACTATCAGCTCAAAATATTTAGTCAACTAACGTTTAAAATTAACTGGGATAACAGCCAAAACAAAATTACCCCAATCGAAAACTTCCATGGCAAAATGTCCCTTAACTCAAAACAGTAATATAAAAAGCATAAAAACTTAAGGGACTGAGTCATATATAAGTTAGAAGTTTAGGGACTGTATTGTACTAAGTTATAACTAAGGGGTCTGGTTAAAATTTAAAGCACTACAAAAAATTAATTTTTCATGTAGATTATCTTATAAAGAAGCACACTTTATCTTTAAAAAAAAATGTTGTCCTGTAATTAAGAAGTGAGAAAGCATATATAAGCAAATGGGTGGGCAGGTACATGAGTTTGCTTTTAATTAAAATACTGAAAAGAAAACAGAGGGCATCAAGATGAATTGGGAAGGTTCATGGAATGGAAGGATATCCAAATGAAGGAGAGAGGAATTAAGAATGAGTGGTTTGGGTTGATTTCACATGCAAAGTGCCTGTGGCTTTCTCTCAATTCCTGAAAATGAAGGCAAGCACCATTTCATATATGGCTTCCACCTGTTCTCCTAACATGCACTCTCCTAAATTTTCTCCCTAACAAAACACAATCACAATGCCACACCTCAAGCCATAGGAAAATTATTTTGTAACTTAATGGCGTGAAAGCTCTCATATAAATAGGAGGTTATAAGCTCAATCCTACTTATAAATGCTTAGCTGCTTAACCCTGTTAAATAAATAAATAATGCCAGCCATCACTACACATTAAGAATTTCAAAATCAACGTCAATTATATGACTTTGATGTTTTTTTTTTTTGATAATAAAAGATATTCTACAAATACATCAGAAGCTATCCTCCTGAGTTAACATGAAAATTCATCCTGTTTACATCATTAATTAAAAGGGCTGTAATAGCATCAATGGGCGAAAATGTGATATGAAGATCAATCACCATCTTCCAAACTTCTTTTACCATAACTTTAATGTTTTAATGGAGAAACCTGATATTGAAGATTGAAGACGTGTGTTTATATTATTCAAAAAGAACATATGGTTCAAATTTGAATGTGTGTGTGTGTGTGTTTTATTGAAACCCATCCCAAAAAGAAAATAAATATGAAATGGATAAGGGATATTGCAGGATGAAGAATAATACATATAAATGGAAATAATAAGAAAAGCACTAATATGTTGCCATGTTTATTCTACGGGTTTCAGATTCTCAACAGTAAACATGTTCTCCACATACTCTTTTCTTGTCTTTTTTGGCCTTTTTTTGTTTATAACGATTCCATTTCACCTGAAATAAATATTTTGTGAGTGTTATTTTTCTATCAATGAGAGGTTATAATTTTTTTTTCCATAATGGAGGTTATAATTAATTAAGTGCTATAGAATAAAAATATTGTTGAGTTTATACGGAGTAATATTACATTTATTTGACACGGATGATACGCGGAGAATAATGAGATTGACTATTCTGAAAAAGATACTTGGTCGCGGATGGTTATACACCATAACTCTTGCAGTCAAAAGAAATGAAAACGACTTGTCCTGTGCCTTTTATTTCTGTAGTTGAACAAAACCGTTTTATATATGAAAAGGAAAAAAATTAAGAACCTTTCTTTTATATATTTTTTAATAATAAATTAAAAACACCACTTCTATCAAAAACAATAAGGATAGGTCTGATAACTCGTTACTTTTGACCAAAGCGTAAACGGTTAAGGGTTAAAGTCTATAGACCAATCAATGGAGGTTAGCGCAGATGAGTAGGCATCTGTGTCACATCAATTCGTTCCTGGGTTCGATCTCAGGAAACGGAAGGTGTAAAGAATTTTTATTGGGAGCTCTCTCCCCTGGGGCGCTTCAAAGAGGTGAATTCCTGTCGGGCCTATCAGATTGGGGGCGCCAGGACTAGTCGGTTGTCGGGGGCCCATGTCGGTAAATCGGGCGTTGGCCTTCAGGTTAACGCCGGATACCTGGAAGGTGGGTGTACCGAAGGCCAAAAATGGTTCATTACATAAACCATAAAAAAAAAAAAAAAAAAAGTCTATAGACCAAAGGGAAAATCTTATATAAAGTTGTTTGAATTAGGAAAATTTAAAATCAAGTTGTTAAACTTAATAAATCCCTAATTAAGTTATTGACCCAATTTAAAATTTTAAAATATGGGTAAAATAGTTTTATTATCCTCTCATTATCTCCTCTTAAAAGAGCTTTATTGCTCTGTAACTTAGTTTTTTAATGAATATATATGTATCAACACCAATGCATAATAAAAAATATATATAATTTGCTTAAACTAAAGGAATTTTTTGTGTTTTAGAAGAATCATTAAGAATAATTAAAGCCAAAAAGTAAAAAGAAAAGCATAACCCCAAATATTAATTAAATGATTTTTAGTTAAATATTGTGAATAGTACATTTTATTTTTGGAAAAACTTGAATTTATTTTTTTTTCTACAAAAAATAAAATCAAACTACATTAATCACACAATTTTGATTTGTGTGATATATATGTTACTTTTTTTAATGCTGATGAAACACTTTCTCTACGTTGTTAATGAAACTCTTTTTTATTATATGTAGTTGATGAACTCTTCAATATATAGTTTGATAAATCACATACATCAACATTTTGTCTTGGGATTAACATAGTTTGATTTTCTTTTCGTAAAAAATCAATTCAAAAATAATTTTTTTATTAATAATATTAAACTAAAAATTGTTTAAATGATATTGGGGTTACTTAAACCTTTCTTCTTGTTTTTTTTACTTGAGTTATTCTTGATAATCCTTCTGGAACATAAAAAATTTCTTTGATTCAAGCGAGTCATATTTTATTTTATTATATGTTAACGTTTATATGTGTGTGTTGAAAAAAAATAATTTACAAAGTAATTAAACTCTTTAAATAGGAGAGAAGAAACTGAAGAGGATAGTAACGTCATTTAATCAATATTTTAAAATCCTAAATAGGGTCAATAACTAAATTAGGGATTTATTAAATTTAGCAACTTGATTTAGAATTTTTCTATTTTAGGTAGCTTTATATGAGATTTTTCCTAGACCAAAACTAACAATCACAAACACACACTAGGATTAACGGATAGTGTGATTTCCTTTTTGCTCCCTACGGTTAGCACAAAGGACTTGTTTGGGCTGACGTTCAAAAACACGTTCACGTAAGTTGAGATAAAATTTCTCTCACATATGTGTCTCGTACATTGTAAATCATATTTGAAAAATAGTTTTTACCGTTAATTCAAATAGGCACTTAAACTATATCACGGGAAATAAGAAATGACAGTTAAATCATTTAATATGATCTAAAATATATATATTTTTCACTTTTACCCTTTTTGAGAAATGTGTTTAATTGCATTGAGAATGTTATTTTAGAGAGAGTGGGATATGATAAGTGGGTAAAGTTGAAAAGTGAGTATTATTCACAAGGACAAAAAAAAATAAAAAAGAACATTAATAAAACTGAAAGTGATTTATATTCTGGACCATACGTCCCTTTTAAAAATGTTATATATTATGAACTAGAGCAAGTATCTATTTGATTAGAGTTATTCATAATCAAAATTACATAAACTATCCTATATGAAAAAGTACTATTTCTCTTTGACTGTATGTATACTCATTTTAAAATATAAAATCTATGAGTGTTATATTATTTACTATGTTACTAACGAACAACGAAGTTTCTTTTGGGCATATATATTCTTGTTATCATTTTAATATTTCTTGACGGATTTTATTGGATTTCATACAACATATATATTTTATTCATCCAATCTTTTTCTATAGTTTGACAGGGTTTTAAATGTTAAAGATATAAGTATGATTTTTTTTGTGAAAAAAAGTTAACATAATCAAGTGAATCACAAGGGAAAAATACACTACTACATATGGAAGATATTACTATCTCAATAGACGTCATTTTTTTTAAAAAAGGAGGTTAAAACATAGAGGTAGTGACATTTTTATAAATAAAGTAGTGAAATCGTAATATTAGGCGTCCCAAATTTGAATTGGGACGCTTAAAGTAGAGTTTAGACGTTCCAAATTTTATTTGGAACACCTAAAGATTTCCATTGGCGCCAAAAAAATAAATTAAAAAAATTTAACTTACTTTAGGCATTCCAAATGGTTTTGGGACGCATAAAGTCTTACTTTAGGAGTCCCAACAAAATTTGGAACAACTAAAGTCATGTCAGAAATTCTGACATGCGTGAGACTTTTCTTCCCTTTTCTTTATTCTCATGTCAGAAACTCATCCCTCTTTTTCCATCTTTCCCATCCCCCATGACTTCTCTTCCCTTTTTTCTTCATTTCCTTTTTTCTTTCATTTCCGTGACTTCGTCTTCTCTATACCATATGTAAGCTTTTTCATTATTCCCTTTTCTTCATTACACTTTGTCTTCCTCAATCTTCCTCCTCCCTTCCTTTTCTTCATTCACTTTTCCTCCACCTCCTTCCATTCTCATAACACCTTCTTTGCTCTCACCCTCTAGCGTGCACCTCCTTCACCTTTTTTGCCCCCTCCACCCTCCGGCGTACACCTCCCACTTTCTTCGTTGCTTTCAGCCTCCGGCATATGTAACATCCCAAATTTTATTCACCAAAAATATATTGTAATTATTTGAATAATTCAATAAAATAGTGAATATTTATGAAGTTGGACCTTGTGAATTTTGAAATATTCATATTCATAAGAAAATGGCCAAATTAATTCAAAAATTGAATTAAATCACAAAGGGGATAGCAAAATTATAATTTTGCCAATTTAGCCCAAGATTAATTATTTTCCAATTAATTGGAGTTAATTTCAATTAATCAAGGGAAAATAAAGGAAAATGTATAAATTGAATATTCTTAGTGGAATAAATTAAGATTTGTGGGATAAGAATTTCTAAGATATGAGCACATGTGTTATTAGCAATAAAAATAAATAAATTTTCCTTCCCTTCCCCTCATAATTTTCGTCCAACATGAAAGAAAGAAGGGAAAAAAAAAATTAATCTATGTATGATCACATGTCATAAGTAGAAGGAAATCATGACCAAGATTGAGTACACACAAAATGGAGTGGTGATGGAGTGCATGAGGATAGAAGCTTGAGTGAAGAAATAAGCAACATAATTACATGGTGGAGTGCACCTTTTGACTTAGTTGGAGGAATGATGGGATGATTGGAAGAGGACACACATGATGACATGTAAGAAGCTAACTTGCCTTGTAAGAGAGGAGGAGGGGACGGATTTTTGGAGGAAGGAAAGGAAGAAATTGAGTCAAATTGATGGCCAAGTCAAAGAAGAAATTATGAAGAAGAAAAGAGTGTGACAAGTGTCACAACTTGGACCCTTGATGTAATCTATGGTTAGGAAGGGTGAAGACTAATTTATTAAACACAAACTCCTTCCTTCCTTCATGCACTTCACGCACAAGTCATAGGAAAAAGGAAGAGAGAGTGATTTTGTGAAGCTTGAGATTAGAGAGAAGGAAGAGGAAGAAGTCAAGGTAAGGTGGTTCCTTTGGTTTTCTTTTATTATGGCATTTCCTTATACTCTTCTCTAAACTCTTGTTTCTCATGAATCTATGGTGGTGAAGAAACACTTTGAGATCAAGAAGAGAGAGAGGAGGATCCTAGATTAAGAGGAAACCAAGTAGCCAAAGAGGGTAATTTCATGAACTTGCCTCCTTGAGTTGTTATTGATAATTATTGTTTGGTTTTAATGATTTTTGAGTTGAGTTGTAAAATTAGAAAATCCATAACCCTAAGGGGTTATGCTGCCCAAAATCCTTTGAATCATGTTTATGAAGTGTTTAAATGGGTTAATCAAGGATTAGAAATGGAAAAGTACAAGTTTTGGGAGCTAAAACACAAAACCCCATTTTTTTCCATTTTTCCTTAATATTTCGGCCAGAACCAGAACTGGTACAAGGAGTTGGATTTTCATGAAATAAATGGTTCCATTGGACTCAGTGGGCAAAAATAGGTGGGGTTACAGTTGGGCACTTTTTCGGTAGAGGCCGAAAAAGCATAATTACGAAAACGCCACTGAAATCACTAAATAGGGGCTGTAAGGGTATTTTCGTAATTTGACCCTGAATTTGGCAATTTCGAGCCCGGAAATGGATTCCTTGGGCGAAAATAAGTCAGAATAGCCTTAGTCAAAATTTTGGGAAAACGTGCCATCGGGCCGGGTACGGCGGGGCGGGGCCGGGTTCCCGGGGCATTTTTGTAAATTTTCACCATAGACTAATATAACCACAATAAACACTATGGAATAGTCTAAAATAATACTTGGATAGGTTATGACCTATTTCTGGTACATTTAATATTTTAGGACCGAGTCGGGCGCCGGGACAGCACACTTTACGAGACACTATTAAATAGGGGATATCAAAGCGTTGAGGTAGGGACATTATCCTTCATACACTATGCCATAAGTTATGTGATTGTGTGGATGCCATTGTTTTGTAAATGCACTTTATTAATAACATGATTTGCCTAGAGAGAGGCTGTTAGTGCCAGAGGTGCACTTACACTGGGAGTTGGCAGAAGTCCAACCGGTGTAGATTGTGGGGCTGGGCCCTACTCATATATACATGATGATGATGATGATGTGTTTATATTGTTCATTAATTTGTGCATACCTTGGCGCATGACATATTTATTTTTCGCATTTTCTATGAATGATATTATGTCTCTACGGAGATTCTTCGAAATCTCACCCTATTTTTAAATAAACACCTCAGCGGGTACCAGTGGGAAAAAGGGCAAAGACGTTGACGCCGAAAAGTGAGTGGCACGTGTCTCGAGGCGAGGATATGAACGTGGTTATGCTTTAGTCTATGCCTTAATATTTTGGATAATTTGTAAATATTAAAACTTTCGCTGTATTTTCTGTTTCCGTCGACGAACAATATCGGAATTGTAAACGAACGACGTTGGGTTTGTGAACGAATATTTTTATCAGTATAATTGTACTTTTCTGTATGCCCATTGAATTTTGTCTTTATTACTCTTCGATTATCAAAATGGAAACGGGTGTTGACAGCATACCTCTCCTCTCCACTGTGCATACACAACTGCTCCAACGTCTTCTCTCCACCTTGGAAGCACATAAACACTGTTAACTGCCCTCTCCCTTGCTTTCATCAGGTTTGTTTGTTTTTAAATATAAATTTACATGAAGAATTAAGTTAAACTTGCAATATGAAATTATTATAATGCTTTCAATTTATTTATATGATTCTAGTTATTGGAGTGTTTTCCCCTTGATTGTTTTTTGTTTTTTTTTGCTAGAATCATAAACTAGTTGTTAGTAGCTATGCAATACTAATAATGTTTTTATTTTATTTGTTTGGACCTTGGAAATCGAGGAAAATACATATGTATATTTATTAGTTTGTAGTTGTGTGGTGACAAACATTTTGACACTTTCTGGTTATTGTTATACATATATAATATTAGGTTGTATGAGTTGTTGTTATTGTACACACACACATATATAGTAAAAAGTTTGCAGTGCTAGATGTCCTTACCATTTTGTAAGGGACATTTTGTGGTTTATGAATCCATCTTCAATTCTGTTTCTGCAATTTTAATTTACTGGATAATGAAGAATATAAATAATCATTTAAAAAAAATAAATCATTTTAATGTCCCAAATTAAGAATTGGAACGTCTAAAGTGAGGACTTTAGACGTTCCATTTTTTTGGGACGTCTTTTCTTAAAACATACTACGCCCCCTACATAGATGTCTTCCAGTTTTTTAAAATTAAAAGTGTAAAAATAGCAACAATAAAACCCCATTTTATAATAATAATATATCCAGTCAAAATTTTTTATGTGGTCAAATGGAAATTGCAGCGGTAAGAGCCGTGTGGCTCAAACAACCCATGGTACTTCCGTAAGTATTGTATGAAGTTGTATGGATTCTAGAAATGATTTTGACGTATATTTTAAGGTTTGAAAACAGATAATCAGATGATTGATGGCTAAATTCAAATATGTTAAAGGATGAACTGTGATTGAAGAAACAACTAAGATGTAATACATTGAAGAAGAAGAAAAAGTTGTAACGTTTTCAGCGTCCGATCCCACCCAAAAAAGAAAATAAAAATATAACTTTGGAGGAGTTAGTGGAAGAGGAAGCACATGACTAGATACTATCTGATCTCAAAGGAGGAGGAAAGAAAATTCTTGACATGATAGTTTATATGCTTTTGGTCGATTATTATTAATTAATTATTCCATAAATTATAAATTAACCTGGCATGTGTTGGCCAGCTGTCCTTGTTAATGGGTCTTGTGGGTAGGAAATAATGCTTGACTCCAATTTTTTTTTTTTTTAAAAAAAATGAGATAAGAAAATGAAATGAATGAAGTGGGAGGCATCATCCTGATAAGAAGCAAAAGGATCTCTTCCTTATCCTTAGAAAGAAACAAAACGCAAAGAATCTTAATTTTCTCGCAGACATGGTGGCCTGGTAATATCAGCTTTCAAATCTAGTTAATATAAAAAAAGTATGATTCTTGATCATCTTGTAAGCATCATTTCATGATTAACAACTCAAACTAATGGAATCAAGGGAACAATACATCAATATCAATATTACTTTGATTAACTTTACGCCACTTCTAGCTCCTCCCATCCCTAGAACTAGATGCATTCTTATATATGTCTGACCAATTCTCATATATATATATAACGTTGGGGTTAATCATAATCACATGCGTGTGTTTCTAAATCTAGCTAGGACTTCCACAACTAGATCCGTATGGATAAGAATTACCAATTCCTAATTCTAAGAGACATTAACCTATGCAAGAATTTGAATTCTTCATAGTTTCTTTTTTCTTTTTTTAATTGAAATCTTCATCAAATCAGCCAAGTACTACGTAACATATCATGGAAAGGTGAAAAAAAGGCTATGAAGAGGAAGAATGCAAATCAAACTCTAATAAAGCACACTCTCTATTATTCATTAATATCTAATTAATTAAATCTGTGACGTAGGGGCTATATGTATAGCTCATCCTTTACCTTGTCCTATGTTTATGTGTTCCGTTTTTTAAATTTAAAAAGCAAACTTTTGAGGAAAAGTTGAAAGGAGCACGAGTGGGGGAAACGAAAAGGCATTAAGGCAATAAAGGAGGAAGAGAAGGCTTTTGAAAAATATGAGAGTGTGGAAGTGGGCTCTTATTTGTTGGCACTTGTATGGTTAATACAGGTGATAATGGTGCTAATTAAAGTGAGAGAGCATGTGGGTGGGGTGTGGGTGGGTGAGAGAGTAAACACATACTCCTCCTACATTAAATATAAGATTCAGTTGATTTTTTTTTTAGGTTAAATAAATTTATTAAATTACTTTATAGTATTATACTTACCGTTTTTTCTCCAAACTAATTAATATACAACATATAATATGATTAAATAAATTATTTAGATTCCTTAATCTTTCTAAAAAAAAATCAATAAGAATTTATATTTAGTACATGAGGTAGTATATTTATAAGTGATGATGTTGCTTTCACACACTCTCTCTCTCTCTTCATTAATGGAAGAGGCTCTATATTTGTGTCACTACATATGCTTCCATTTAAATATTGTTCCATTAATTCCTCATTTTCTTTATTCCTCCATGTGAAAGATTCCCATTTCCACTTGCCCGGCACTAGGGATTGCCAATTGGGCCTCCTTCTAAGTCCGGCCCAATCATAGCCCAACAAGAAGCGATTGTTCAACCAAAAACTAGAGTTATTGAACCCGGACCGGACCGGCCAGTCCGGCCCGGAAACTGGCGAACCGGCCGGTAAACCGGTTCGGTTCGGGTTCATATTTTTAAAATTTTTTTTTTTTACTTTTTCCTTTAGAATTTCATACTATAAGTCTAAAATTTTCAATTTCTCACCGGTTTGGCCCCGGTCTGACCCACTGACCCTTAACCCAATACCCCGACCGGTTCAATACCCGGTCCAAGTTTTAATAACTTGCCAAAAACACACACCATGCGCTGGTGCGCACACAGATTTTAAGGGAAAATTTCTATTTCTTGATCCTGGGTTTTGCGCGCATAAAAAGTTTGTGATGATTGAATCAGATACACTTTCCATAAAGTTGAAGTTTAGCATAGTTATTTTTTTGGGTTAGGCACCCACTAGATACTGGTCGAGATCGAATTTGGATAGTGAGGCACTTAGACCTCAAGCCCTGCCATCTGCGCCCTAGTTAGAATAGTTATTGATCAAAGAAAACTCTCCCTCCAATCCTTTTATAAGTAAAAAGCACCAACTAACTAGTAATGAATAGGGCGTTTATCCTCTATCAGTTTTGATTAATGAATAATGTTAGCCTTGTATTTTCACCCAAAAAAAAAAACACGGACTAACTAGTAATGGTTTTATGTGGATTAAGGAAGTTAGAACTAGGGGCTTTTTTTCGTGCAATGCACGGTGTGCATTGTAAGATGTTAACTTTGGACTAAGATCTTGCAAGACTATCTTTTCAAAGCGGTAAGCTTCACTTTCTCTTGATATGATTAATTAATACTCACTGATCCTATTTATAAGTAATTTTCTCTCTCATTATGTTGGTCACTTTTATAAGCAACTTTTACTTTTTGTCTGAAGATGTAAGCTTCTTTTTCCTATTTTACCCTTATTAAATACTTATTATCTCTCATATCTTATACTTATTATCTCTCATACTTTTTATTTATTTTCTTTCCTATACTCTTTTCATAAATAGGGGCATATATGAAAAAAAATATGATATTTTTGATACACTTATTACTTTTAACTACCAGTTTGTTTTACGCAATCAAGGGGAAAATTATTTATAAATAGGACTAGAGGGAGTAACTTAATAGCATTAATTAAACTAAGCTGTGTTAAATGACATTAATTTTGTCATATTATTGTAAAGAACAACATTGGATAGCACGTATTATTAATGTACAAAAGTTTGCGCTGATTTTATAATCAATATCCAATTTTGGCCAACCCATAGTATTCCCCCTTTTCTCGTTGAACTACAACAATGTGCCACAATATTGGCACTCATAAGTAGGGTTCATTTCATCTAGATAACTTGAATCAGAAATGTCTGCAATGAGCCACGGTTCGTCCTGCATGGTGTCGTCTTCGTCAACTGAGTCCTCTTCTCCTTAACTTGCTTGCACATATCATTGAGCAACTATAATTTCAAAAGTATTGTAAAATTGTATTATGTAGTGCGACATATTCATATTCATTTACAACCTTTATAAGTTGTTCACAGTGCCTCTGAGTTGAGTCTTCTTGTCGTATTGGTTTGCCTTGCCATTGCAGGCGATTTTTCTTCAACGACGTACGAGCTTCGTGTTCAATGTGATGTTTCTGTGCCTAAATCTCGCTTTGATAATATATGGCCCAGGTTGAGCGCCTCACTCGGGGATGCCATGCTTGCAGTTTTGGGTTGCGGATGGTATGGTGGACTAGGGGCAGAAATAGGTTAGGTCGGGTCAGATTAAGTCTTAACTAAATAGGCTTAAATCTGTACTTAATTAGACTTGTATACAAGCCTTTTTTAAGGTTTAGGTATAAGTTTTCAAAAGTATGATCAAGTCTAAAACATTTTTAAAGGCTTATTTATTATGTAGGTCTTTAAATAAATTTAAAAAATTAGGTTTTAAAGGCTTTAAATAAGCTTAAAAGCATATAATTTAAAGACTACAATCTTATTCAAATAAAATTTAATTCCTATAATTTAATAAATCCAAATAAAAATTAATTTAAAAATCTATTATTTGAGTTTTAAATTATAGAAAATGAATCCACTATGGTAATTTAATAATTATATTTTTAAATTAAAATAATAAATAATAAAAATATAAATATAAAACACACACACATATAATATAAATGAAATTATATTTTAAAATGTGTAAATAGATCAGGCTTTCATAAAATAAACCTAGCATGTTTACATATTTAAGCCTTTAAATAAATCTTAACATAATCTCTTTATTAAATAAAGCAAGTTAGGCGAAACCCTAATTAGATTAGGCTGCCGCTTGATAGAGACCTAACCTATTTTCATTGGTGGTCGAATTTAAAACACTTAAATCTCTTTGCATTCCCAAGGCTTCACGCCTTCACCAATAAAGATAAAGTAGTTATTAGCAGCGGTGCATTTTCAATGGAGGATTATCTAATGGTGTTTTATTAGAGCTTAATTTTTGTAAATTTTTTTTTTTACTTCTATTAAGTCACATAGTAGTCTCTTTTCATTCCCAAACTGTATCCAAAAAAGATAAAGTAATTATTAGCAGTCGTATAATTAACTGCAATTTGAATGTAGTGTTATTTATACAACTCTGATTTTATTTATAAGTCATTTTTTATTAAAAAATTTGGTCCTATTTATAAGTCCATTTTCAGGGTAGTAAATGCATTTTATATTTTTTTACCCCTATTAATTGCAATATAAAAAAAGAAATTTATTCATGTTAACTTTTAGAACCAATTATAGATAAAGGCGAAATTGGAAATTTAGCCCATAGTTAATGAGTTAACTAACTCTCCTTGGTATGTGAGAATTAGTTAAAAAGGACTTATAAATAGGATCAGAGTGGTAGTATTTTATACTTTTGTAAGAAGTTAATTTTGTAACTTTTTATTTATTACTCCCTCTGATCCTTATTATAAGGCACCAACTATCAATTCTCACAAACCAATAAAAACAATTAAAAGTATTAAAGTTGTCATAAAATTCAAGTAATTTTCAATATTACCCTTATTAACTACATTAAGCTCAAATATCATATTAATTATTACTCTCTCACACTGCCCTTATTAAATATGGGCACACATTGGAAACTTACAATTTCCTTATAAAAAGGACTAAGAATATAATTAATGCATGCACTATTTCTGAATGCCTCAACCGTTTGAATAAAGACTTTATAAATTTCGATTATTAATAAAGGTGGAGAATACCTAGTCATTGATAAAGGCAGTGGAATGTTAAGTATTCCAATTAAAATTCAAAGTGGTTTTTTCATTTGTTTTCCATTGAATGTATACTTATATTATGTCCGTCATAATGCCCAGCCTTAATGGCATGTTTGTACATTATGATTTTTTTGGGGAATGTTATTTTAAAAATGTTAGTTTCCTAATAATGGAATATGAAAGGGCACATTAAAGGGTGTGTAAAATATCTTCAAGCTTCTCAAACCATTATTCCAAATTCTGGTACAAACTTAAATTTAAAATGTAACTCCAATTAACTCTTTGTTATTAATGCCCATTTTGTCATTATTGCCCATATCATAGACTTTCATTTATCATTTCTTAGAAGAAAACCGTTATTTAACACCACCAATGTCATTCCTTTGTTAACACCTTTAATTAGAGGCAATTCCAATAGATGCCATTAGCCACAATGTTTCTACAAGTTTTCTATAGATATAATAGATAGATAGATTCTGATTAGTTGGTAATATACCTAAGAAAAACAAAAACAAAAAAACCTTTTCAAAAAACCTCTATGGTACATAAGAGAATCTGTCCGCTACCTTTCAGAACCTTATAACCGTAATTAACTCAAATGTTAATTAATTTTCTCAGCAAATTTTTTAAAATTAAAATAAACTGGCGTTGCTTAATCTAATATAGAATTTCATAGAAATGCCATTCTAATAGCTAAAACTGAAGGATATGTAAGGAAACTAGGTGCGAAATATTATTATATAAGTGGCGGTGAATATGACTTACTGTATAATCCAAACATAGCTATAGTTTTTGCTCTTCTCATATTATAGTCTGTAATATTAATATTAATTGACTGCCGAAGAACAGAAGAAAGATTTTAAAATGGCAAGTATGAATGCTAGCTATAGCCCGTAATTTTGTGGGCATTATCAGTTTGTCACTCAAACAATTTGGAGTCTCTTTTGTATGTTCTTTATTTTTACTTTTCATTTGGACATACTTGAATTAGTTTTGTGGCTTTTAAAACCTTTTCCCCTTTTTTTGTTTGGGCAATATCGCCTCTTTCAGTTTTTCCCTCACCAACGTGAGTTCTCTTACCTTTCTTCTCAATTATTTGTTTTATTCTCAGACTTTGACTTTGATAATGGTTTGGTGGGGTTATACAGCCCAATATTTTATGTAATAATAAAGAAGAAGGCATTACAAGAGTTCAAGTCAAATCCTTACATTGCAACAATACTAAGTGCTCATTTGAAATAGTGATTGAAATGCTTAAAAACAGCTTTTCAATCATGATTTACGATATACAAGATAAGTATGTGAGAGGAGTTTTGTTTCGATTTATGTGAAAAACAGTTTATAAGTAATCTCAACGTCAAAACAAACATGCCCTAATGTTTTGGGTGTCAGTGCAAATTGCGTTTGTGCATCCTCATAGCATTTTGGTGATCACCATCAACAGTGTTGGATATGAACAAGAAGCATACCCACACATAAGTACTCTGCTTGTTTTGGTGGCGTAGATATTAATTATGACGACATAGACAAGTCCGAGCACAAGCTCCATTAATTGTTAGCACCGGCCAGAATGCTATGAAGATGCACAAACGACATTCTATATAACACCCAAAACGCACAATTTAGTATCATTACAATATAAGAATCTGCCTTAAAAATATGGAAAAGGGTAGCCATAGAATTAATCAAAGTAATTGGAAATGAAAAGTGAAAAACATAACTAACAAAATACCCCAAACTTCAAAGTAGTTGAGTGACAAATCGATAATGCCCACAACGAATATGTGCTATAGCAGTCGTACTCGCCATTTTAAAATCTTTCTCCTGTTCTTTTACAACCAAGATATTACACACTTAATTAGAAGGGCAAAAACTATAACTAGCTAGGTTTGGTTTCGAAGTCAAATTCGTTCTTACTTATATACCAACATCTAGCACTTAGTTTCCTTACTTCTCTTTTAGTTCTTCAAAGGATTTTAAAAATTGGAGTGGACCTAGATAAAACAATATTTACTATCAAAGATTTTTAAAATTATAATTATTTAGGAAGATCAAAGACTAAAATATAAATTTAAAAATGCAGAATTCTTACCACATCTCAATTGAATAATGTTTATTTATAATCTCCTTAATTTATTCTAAAATTCTTTATAATATTTCTCTCATCAATATTTGTGACAAATTTATTCAAACCAAAATGATTTATTATTAATTCAAAATATTTTATACATCTAAAAATCGTAATGAAATGAAATTATTCATCTATTGTACAATGAACCGTTCTAGAAATTGTTGATTTTTATCTTTGCATTATTTCTTCGTGTTCCAATAATGGTTGTAATTTTCACAATAATAAATTATGCTAACGTTGTTGTGTATACGGCTCTTTTCTGTATACTAGCAGTTTATCCCTCAAAATGCAGGGAGCATTTGTTTTGTGAGATGCGTGAGAAAACATAGAGAGTTCGATTCAATTTAGTATTTTTAAAATTTTATTTTGATATTTGATCCTTTTAAATAATTACAATTTTAAAGATATTTTTTGATAAATAATATTTTCACTATGTCTTTCTCTCTAATTTTCACTATATTTTTTTACCGGACATACATATAAATTCAAACTTTTATAACTAAAAGAATAATATAATACCAACTCTTTTTAATAAAGCAACAATTCGTAATATTATCTCAAATAAATTATATGAGTGTTTTCTAATAATTTTTATCGTAATTAAAGATGCTTTTTATCTTTAAAATATAAGTTTTAATTTACTCTCTCTATATATAAAAACTCATCCATAAAAATTATATTTCAATCAATTAAATTATATTCTAAAGAAAGTTTAAAATTGAATTCAAATATATCTTGTTAATTTAATTAAAAACATAAGCTAAAAATTATCCATAAAAATAAATTAAGATTAAGAAAATTATAGGAAACTATCCTATGTGACATTCAGCACCCAAAAGAAACAATGGCTCAAGAAACTCCAAGTATAACAAGCACAAGAGTAGATTTTTTTTTTTTTGGCCAAAGCACAAGAGTAGATCACTCTCCTATGTTATGTAGTATTCTATCAAGAACACATAACCAACAAGTAATTTAAAGGAAAATAATTATTCATAATAAATCCATAACTGATCTTAAAATAGCATACGTAGAAGAAAAATTTATAATTCAATAAACTAACTCAAATTAGAACTCTTAACTGGCTAGAACTCTTTTAAAAAATAATAATTTAATATAAAAAAACCCAAAAGATCAGGATAATAATGAAGGATATGATTAAAGGATGAACTAAAATGTTGGGGATATATCAATTAGATTATCTGAATAAATCTAATTGGTATGAAAGAGTTTAACAATAATGGATTAATTAATGACGGATATTGGAAATATTATATATTTAATGATATGAAAGGATATTATATTATTTAAAATAATCTAATTTATAAATGATTAAAGCTCAATAGATAATAATAAAGATATTCTAAAATGGGGTGAATCAGATTATTGATGACAATTTGATCATAGGAATCTAGAATCAAATCATGGAAGATAATCTAATTCATGGAGATAATATTATGGGTTTTTGAATTAAAAACTTAAATCTCAAATATCTATATATAGGGGCGTACCCTACATTTCTAATTCACACATAACCTGAGTTCTCTCTTTAGTGACTGATTCACCCTCATTTCATACATCTTTACCATTAATTTTTTGCAAGAAAATTTAAGAAGTGTTAGGATGGCAAACGCAACAATAACACGCAATGTTGTAGGCATTATAGGTTTGTTTCTCCTCTATTCTAATTTTTCAAGCCCCTCTATTGTTTCTCTTCCCTTTTTCTTGTTTGCCTCTTTAATTAAAATTCCCTACGTTCACCATCAATTCCCTTTTAGATTTTAAAGTTTAAGCTTAGCGTCAAATAAATTATATTTTGATAATAATTACTTTGTAAATCGCATGTTTCTTGATTAGTTTCTTGATATTTTTATGCAATCTACAGAAGTTTTGGATTAAAATTTTGATCATGGTATGGAATGTTCCCCTATACTTGAAAAATGTTATGTCCGAGGGAAATGAAATACCCTTTGTAAGAATTTAGATACCTCCCATTTTTGACACATTTTAAAGCCGTGAAAGGGCGACGGATCCCCAAAGCAGATAATAATGAGAGTGGGGCGCTAAGATGTTACAAATGGTGTTAGAGGTTAATATGAGTTGATGTACTAGAGAGGACGCTGGGCTCAAATGTGGATGGGATGTTATGTCCCACATCGGGTTGACGGATCCCCAAAGTTGATAATAAGAGTGAGGCGTTAGGATGTTACAAATAATATTAGAGTCAGGCTTGGATCTATGTGAGTTGATGTATCAGTGAAGATGGTGGGCCCAAAGTTGGATGGGATGTTGTGTCCCCATAAGGTGAAAGAAGACGCCTTATAATGGTTAGATACCTCATCCTTTTGACGCGTCTTAAAGTCGTGAGGGGTATCGAGAACGAGACGCTGAGATATTATAAAATATGTTGTAACATACATCAAGAATGATAAATTTTGAGAATAATTTTAATTATGTTCTTATTTTTTTAACTTTACAAATTTGTTTGCAGGAAATGTCATCTCTTTTGGGCTTTTCTTCTCACCAATGTAACTTCTCTCACCTTTCTCCCTATACTTCTACACACACACATATCAGTGTTAATAATAACAAAAATTTTGAGATGTGAATTATATATGTAGGCCAACATTTTATGGGATAATAAAGAAGAAGACAGTGGAGGAGTTTAAGCCAGATCCTTATCTCGCAACAGTGTTGAACTGTGCGTTTTGGGTGTTCTATGGAATGCCTTTTGTGCATCCAAATAGCATTCTTGTAGTTACCATCAATAGTGTTGGCCTTGTCTTTGAATTTATCTATCTCATCATCTTCCTCTTCTACGCCACTAACAAGGGACGGGTATACATACGCCCCTCTTTAATAATTACCTAACAATAACTTCACACGTATATTTATATATGTGAAATCATGCTTTTAAGCTCTTCGTGTATATTTGTTTTTTCAGAAGAAGGTGTTTTTGTGGCTTTTAGCGGAGGCTATTTTCTTTGTTGTTGTCGTTCTAATAACAATGTTGGTGCTGTATGGAACTGTAAAAAGGTCACTGGTGGTGGGCGTTCTATGTGATGTGTTTAATGTCATGATGTATGTCGCTCCTCTCACAATCATGGTAAGCCTCATTTATTATATATTAGATGGTTGTATACTCATTTCTCTTTTTAAAGACTATATATGTGTGCATTTAATATGTGTTACAATATAAATTAAACAGGTAAAAGTGATAAAAACAAAGAGCGTCAAGTACATGCCCTTCTGGCTCTCTCTGGCTAACTTTTTAAATGGAGTATGTTGGACAGCATATGCTTTAATTCATCCTTTCGACATTTATGTCCTGGTAATTAAATTCACCTTCCTTCAACATTATTCTCTACCTTCAACATCATTCTTTATTGTTTTTGTCGATCGATCTTTGGATGTTTAGAACTTTTTTATGGTGCCTACAGATTAGTAATGGACTTGGAGCAATTTCTGGGCTGATCCAACTCATACTATATGCATGCTACTGTTCTTGTAAACTAGCACCAATGGACGACAATGCTTCAAAGCCTAATAATGAGGTTCAGCTTTCTGCTGTCGATGCAAGCACCAACGTCTGATAACATCTCAACATCAAATTATTAATTAAGCTGTTGATTTTTTTAAAGTAGATCTCTTTTTGTATTCATACATGTACATAAATATTATTGGAAGTATGGTATTGTTACTAAATAAATCTTTTTTTATTTTCCATGGTTACTAAATAAATTATAGTTATGGTCTGCTCATTATTTTGTATTAAAAGCTTTAAATGGAGCTATCAAACCATATGTAAAGACAATCCCAAAAAAAGAATGAGAGAGACCCTTTAAAAAAAAGGAAGAACTATATATAAATACTTAATCTATACAAGTCAGTTAACTAACTTTTACGGAGGGAGGGGTTGGGGCAATAAATACATCACATTTTAATTTTATATACACACATACACATGTATGCGTATAATTGAATCTACCTAAGCAATTCTTTCGTTGAGAAATATGCACAGCCCACACAAATTCACTTGTGCTTCAAAAACTCACATAAAACCACTCGCACGGTATCTCATATTATAAATAATATATTAAATAGTTTGTTTTATCTAGTACGGGGAAGCTACCTTGTGGCATATGGAGATTATGAGGACTATTTTACATTATTATTTTACAAATTACATGGGGTAAGATAGCTAGGGACCAAATCCATCTAGAACGAGGTAATTACCCATGCTAAGCATGTTTAAGACAACCTTTAACATGACTGTTAGATTATCCACTTTAAAAGCTATGGGCACCAGATCTTGATTATAATAAAAAGCAAGACTCCTATAAACAAACAAAATCAACAATTCCTTCTTATTAACACCATGTTTCTTGGTGTTTATTGCAACTGGGAGGTCCTTTAACCTGTCAAGTGGGTTTGCAAGTTCGTCCCCAACTCTTCGATCAATATGAAGTGATTGAAATGCTTCAGCAAATTGAGTCACTATTACAAAGTGGCATAGTTCATCCCTACTCACCCAGTATTGCTCTAGATCTTTTCTTGAAGTTACTTGAAATAAATCTGTTGCACCTTTCCTTGTAGGACATCTAAAACCCATTGATTCAAAAAAAATCAAGAACATATTCTCGGGGTCCTTGGTAGAATATTTGGCTATCAAAGATTAAAATAATATCATCAAAGAGAACCTAAGTCTGTGGTGCCGTAGGACTATCCAAATCAGCAGACACTGCATCAACAATTTTCAAACACCCATCCCTTGTAGCATCACCAGGATCAAAGACTAACTTAGAAAAATTCACACATGGTATCACCATAATCATATAGGAAACCAAAAGGCAAGCCGTGTGTTGGAGTTTTCAACTTGCAAGTGGATGTGTCAAATGAAATAAATCCCACATTGTTTGGAAAAGAGACTATACAAGTGTATATATTACTCCTTGTGAAATTGGGTTAGTAAATGGGCTGAGAGGAAGAGTGGGCTCGCGCGCATAATAAAGGGCCATCAGGAGGCAAATGTAGTGGAAATTCGGTGATTTTCCCCTGTGCATGTGTTAAATATGGACAATCTTAAATTTATTTTTGTGAAAATGGCTTACCGGAAAAATCCGGTTTTTGGGCATCTAAATTTTGAAACCTGAATGTTTCGGTTACAGAGGTCATAAATCAGATTTTAATTTGCCAACGTATATGGTCCTTCAATGTTCAGAAACTGCCTCATGATGTGGTTTTATTGTTGGTATTTATGTGGATTAAATCCTGCTCGATGTCTATTAGGTCATACCTATATAAGGAGGGCTTGACAGAAGGTTCAGGCATCCCAGCTCTGAAACCTTCGAGCTCTCTCTTCCTCCTCTTAGCGTTCTCTCTGTCTACTGGTTGTCTTATAATATTTTGCTGTTCTGTTCGTCCCGTATCTGCAGAAAGGGTCCATTTTATCTTGGAGAGTGCCACTTTCAGTCAGCCGATGGTCGCGGAATCGCTCTTAAGAACAGCGTTCTTGGACATGACTCGGATTACATGGTGTATTTGCAGGAGTTCGCCAACACCATGTTTGTCCCAAAGCTCAAGAGAGATATATTGCAGAAGGTAACATATCAACAGGGTTATCTGACCTGGACCGGACCGGCCGAACCGAACCTGAAACCGGCAACCCGGACACTAAACCGGTCTGGGTCAAATTTTTAAATTTTTTTTAAAATCTTTTTTTTTTTTAGTTTTTCTTTAGAATTTCATACTATAAGTCTAAAATATTCCATTTCTCACCGGTTTGGTCCCGGTTTAACTCCAGTTTGACTCCGGTCTGACCCACTGACCCTTGACTCAGTACCCCGACCGGTTCACTGACCGGTCCGGATTTAATTACCTTGCATATCAATGAAGGAAAATGAGCAAAGAAGAAAGGATCATGAGTGAAGACCATCCTATTACTCAAGCTAGTAAGAACATGTGGCTTAACTAGCACCTCAGCAAAAACCATTGACAAAACAGTGAGATTGAGCAGAAAAATTAATGGCAGGACCATGACAATGGTGCATCATAGTAAATTTAATGTCCATAGTAGCTAGATGGTGCCCATTTAAAAGTTTTAAACAGAGTAGTGAGCGTGCCCATCACCATTTCATAATATTCCCAAAGAATTTCTATAGCATAATAATCGCATGCACACTATGATAGTTTAATTACCCAGTAATGAAATTGCAGCACAGACATCATTTTCAGAGCCTTTCTCACCATAATAGTTAGTGAAGTCCATAAATGATTATGTAAGAATTGAATAAGGATAGAGGGACCGAGATCAAACGCTAACTGCATATTAGAAGCAGTAATGATCAAACACCCATTATGCTCTTCCAAAATTGCATCACCATTAGGCATGGATTGCAATATTCGTTGTACACAAGAATCAAATGTATTTTGGATCATATACACTTCATTCATCAATTCTGCACGACACTTTTATATAATAATGGTGTAAACTGTAAAATAGTGATACCAAAAAAATAATTAAGTAAAATAGATTATATGTTTATATTTTTAAGTTTTATGGTTTAACTTAATTATATAGCTTCATGAAAACATAGAAACCAGTTAAATTTTGGAATGTCATTATTGATTTTCTTAAATTTGAAAGCTTGAAGGATATATATCTATTTTTGTAGGAGATATGAACTGAAACTTTTGTGAGTAAAAGAATAATTAATTTTTCTCAGAGGCACGTTTGGTAATATTATGTCAAATAAATTATATGAATTGTTTCAAATAATTTTTATACTTTTTATGCTAAAAATATAAATTTTAGTTTAATTGCAATATAAAAGGAAAATCAACCATAATTTTTAGTCAGTCCAAAAAAAAAAAAATTATAGTCTAAGGAAAATTGAGAATTGAATTCAAATATATCCTGTTGATTTAATTAAAAGAATAGAGTAAAAGTGTTGGCCTGTATATATTATCCTGAGTTTGACCAAATGCACCTGTGCCGCTAAAACTCACAGTAAAACCACTAGCAGTGTCAATAATTTGACTTAACAACGTGCTCCATTGTTTCAGTTGTATCAATTTTGTGGCCTTTGAGAAGTTGTGGTGGTTGCCGCTGCACGCTTCTTTTTATTAAAAAAGCAAATAATAAAAAGAACATCGCGAGGCTTTAAAGACGGAGGGGCAATGATCAGCTTCATAAATCATAACTCAACACAGTAACAACATATCGTTGTTATTACAAAGCTCTTCATTATCTAATGGCTTCTAAAATTCATGTCATCCACCTCATGATTTCCTCCTTCCCCTACTCTTTCAATTGAATAAATACAAATTGAGCTTCTACAATACAGAATGTCAAGTAAAAATCCTTCAAGGTCCTCGATACCTGAGGAAACATAAACAACCCTGAGGCTGATCAAGTGGGATCATACCTCCACCTTTTGAAGTGTCAATGGCTTCCAACATGGAAACCACCTCATCCATTTCTGGCCTCCTATCTGGATTTGCATCCCAGCATCTTTTCATCACATTTGCCAGAGAGCTCGGGCAACATCTCGGTATCTCCGGCCTCAGATTCTGCAGTTTCACTAGCAAGAGTCAACATTGATTGATGCATCAACATTTAACACAGATGGGATCAGTTGCAAGTAAAGGCAAAATTTGCAAATCATTAACAGTTCTTGCCTAATGATTTTTGTTAAGGAAATAAGTTTTACATTTTCTTCTTTTCAGGATATGAGCCTATACATATGCTGGTGTGGCCACCTAATGCATTTAATATTACCTGGCGTACAACTGCTGATGTCACTTCCGAGAAGCTAAGATCTGGATATGGCATGTCACAACAATATATCTCCCATAAGCATATACCAAAACTGTACACATCACACTTTCTATTATATGGATTACCATTTAAAACCTGTGCAATAAAAATTTCTTCATGTGAGTTTAATAAATCATCTTTTAACAAATGAAATGAAACATGAGTTAGTAATGCAAAGCCAAGACAAGCTGAAGATAATTTATAATCCAGAGATATTGAAACGGGATACTAACAGGTGGCATACAGTCCCTAAGAGGAGATTGAAACTTGAAAGCCCATCTCACCTCCTTTTTGGATCAAATATAATATTTATGGGCGTCCTCATGTTTTTAGATGCGTCCTTATGATGGCTTAAATAAAAAATGGAAGATCTCAAATACTTCATAAACCAAGCGAGTGCTGCCATGATGCAATTCTAGGTCTCAGCAGTTGTAGGTCGGAGTAATGTTGCTACTTTGGAATCTGTATGCTATGAGTAATTACTAAAGGAGCTACACTTTAGCATGCTAGATAACAAGGTGTGTGGATTATTTAGGTTCTGAGTAATTATTATAAGCGGCAACTGCAATTTTGAGGACTTACATAAGTGAAGGTAAGAGCTGCGAATGGGTGTTCAAAACAAACCCAAAAAGGTATGCAGGTATTGGTATTGTTCAGCAGCAAGGTAAAGGAATCAGGCATATACCTCAGGAGCCATGTAACCAAGTGTTCCAGTTTCACCAGTCATGTCATGAGGATTAGAGGCCTCAATACGAGCCACTCCAAAATCAGCTATTTTCAAGGTTCGAGTCCTATCTAGAAGCATATTTTCTGTTTTGACGTCTCTGTGGACAATCTTTTCCGAGTGAAGATAGCTCAACCTACAAAGTGAGGAACAGAGTTCTCAAGCCTAGAAAGCAAGTTTGATATCTTAAAAACTGATAAGACACAAATTACGTTTAGGAAACGAACCCTCTCGCAAGATCAAGTGCCAATTGGACAACCACTTTAAAAGCCAGCTTCTTTCTCCGGTTTTTTATGAGATAAGACTTCAGTGCACCACCAGGACAATATTCAACAATAACACAACAAATATTATTGGGCATGCCTAAATGACCATTTTCTGTTTGTATGTGAAGCTCGGGTGTGCCCATTGTTGCTCCTATAAACTGCAAAATAGATTTTACAATAGGCACAAATGAGAAAATTTTAATATGAAAGGTCAAACAACACCAGAAGGAAATTACTCATGGTAGCAATTTCCTTCATCCTAAATGCACTTGACAGTTTAAAGTTCCCCAAGCCAGTGCAATTAGGCTGTAAATTAGAACCATTCTCAACATTGATACCTTCAAATAAACTTCAGCTCAACAAATAAAACATGAAGCTTAACCTAAGCCATTTAGAATGAAGTGTTTTGTCATTCTAAAATAAAGAATCGCACTACATGTACACAACAAATCAGTTCCCCATGTTAGCAGCACGCCAAGTCCGTAACAATTTGAGATATATCTTTCTCTAAGTCATAATTCTCAAATCTCAGTGCCAAATTAATGTATTACCTGAGTTGATGCCTGATGGGACCCAAAAGACGGGACGGGACCAAACCCTACGTAACGATCTTATTGCAGGCCCCACCAACCCAACTGCCAACAAAAAAAAACCCGCACCCTCCGCAACTCCCAAAGGGTTCCAAAAAAAGGAAAAAGGACAGCAGAAATAAATGTAGACAAGAGTTGCGCAGACTGAAATGTGACCACATTCAAGTTAACATATCACGTCTTGTACTATAAAGAAACAGAACAGTCCAAGGTTCATGCCATAATTTCCCTCTACAGTGTCATTCAATCTCCCTGCTCTTCTTTTCATTCATCCTCCCCCTCCTTTAATTCTTGGCTGTTCGTTTACATTACCCCCTCCTTTTACAAGCAGGTAAAATATGGTAATAGCAGAGAAATGAGAGTTAGGATATAAATACTACCTTGGTTACATTAGGATGGTCAAGCTTATGCCAAACACCAACCTCTTGTATAAAAGCTGCTCGCAGTGATGCTATTTCAGCTTCTGAACGATGGCCCTCTTCTCCCCAGTCAAGGAGCTTAACTGAGAGATTAAAAAAGAAGGAAAATGTATTTGGCATAGAATCAGCTGAGAAACATTTGCCCATGGCTTGTGGTTGTTCATTCAAAATAAAATAAGCAAGCTGCAGCTGACTTAACAAGTTTAACATACAGGAATTGTAAAGCCAATATATCATTTTAATAAGTTCTCAGGGGCCAAAAAAATTAGCGACAACTTCGAGCTGAAGAGTTCCTGTAGCAAGCATTTAGTAGTAGAATCTTTTCTGTGGTAGGAAAAAAAATTATGTGGAAGCATATTGTCCTGTCACTTCAGTCAACAATTTCAACTATATTACTCTTTACATAGAAAAAAATTAGGTGCACACCAGAAATAAACATGAACACATCAAAGTTCCAAAAAGAAAAGAATATTAAAGTCGATACACGTAACTGTCAAGCCACCTTGATCTTGTGAATTCTTAAAGTATAAAATAAATACGTAGAACCAAGAGGGCAGTCAATCTTGTGATTCACGGATTTTTGTGAATCTAGTTCTGCAAGGCTCCATTGCCTTTGGCTCAAACTCATTTAATTAAACAACTTAGTAGAAGAGTCAGCAAACTAAACAAAAGCTACCACTCAGACGTTTTGCAAACAGCTCAATGACACGAGGGAAAGTAGCATATGGATTCATATCAGTAATCACAAAAAAATGTGCAACCTTGAGCTGAGAATTACATCCTTATCTGGTTCTAAGACAAGAAACATGTTGAAATTAAAAGTATTTAGACAATTTAAAAAAAAAAAACAAACAAACAAACCACCGTAGCTGAAAGAAGCTGATCTTCTGGTTAACTCAGACAGATGCTACACTGGTCATACAATTTAATCAACTCTTCCCTTTATTGATCTACTTCCACTAGAAAATTAGAGCTAAGAATGATAGAATTATGAGGAGATTAAGAAATTTGGGAAAACTGACTCCCGCATTTGGTAAAATGTCTGAGAAATCTTGACATTCAGAGGAATTGGCTCCAACAATTCGATCCTCGAATTGAAGCTCCAAAAGAAAAACCAGTTGAGAGAAATAGAGAGACCAGGGAGAAGAAGTGGTACCTGCAACGTCTTGGCCATCATAAATGCCACGATGAACTGTGCCGAAAGTGCCACGAGCAATGACGCTCTTGATGATAAGCTTGGCGGGTTCAATCTCCCATTCTTGCCTGCCTCCTCCAGTGGATTTTCCTCCATACTCGTCTTCTTCCTTCTTCTTGCTCTTCTCCATAGTCCATGCTCTGCTCAGATGCCTCTGAAGCTGCTCGTCCAAGCTCTTCAGATCTATCTGATCCGCCCTCACATACCCTCCACCACCCCCACTCTCACTTTTCTCCTCCATCTATAAATCTTCTTCTCTTCTTCCCAATTCAACAATCACAGAACTAATTTACTCTATATGTCGACCAGGCCGTTTCTAAACGTCGAGAATAGAGCTAAAGGTTTTTGTAATTTTATGTTCGAAATTGGTTCTACGTATGGTGCCACTTTGGGGTGGTGCTGGTGACTGGTGAGGTTGATAAATAGAAAAAATGGTGGCCTCGTTTCAGTACAAGTGCTCGTACCAGCGTCTCTGTGCCTCCTTCTCGCAATAATCCATGTGGGCACATGGATTCTGCCTGAACACGACGTGTGTTTTCTGTACGAGTTCTGGGTCTGCCCCACCACTGTCTCTTCAAATTTATATATAATTTATTCAAAACCAGAAACCTTTCTGTGTCTCTCTGGCTCTGCTTTCTTTCTTTTTAAATGTCTTTAATGGAATTCACGGTCAATGTACCTTTTGCTACAGGAAATATCTCTCAAATAGGCTTCATTAATGGGTGATCATGCCATGAGCTTTACTTACTCACCAAAAAAAAGGACAAGAGTTGTAACTTGTAATCATGGATTTATGACTTAGACATGATTCCCCCACTAATCCCGTGATGATCATATACAGCCAAACAACGACCATGCATGTTTTGCCTTTTTTCTTTCTTCTGGTCTTTTCTAGCTGTGATGATTTTCGATTTGTTCTGGTTACTAAATTAAATTAAATCAGTTTATTTTAAAAGCAGGTAGCTTAAAGACAAAAAAAGGAAAATGGGTCTACTGATTAGTGGGCAAGAGTACTGATAAAGGTGATTTTTTTTCTTGAACCACCAGAAATTTCTTCATGGATTCTTAGTACGTTTGTATAGCCAATTTAAATTCGCTACTTCCTTTTTTGTTTTTTATGTACTCTCTCCTATCTTTTTAATAAATAATTTTTTTTAGGGTTGTTTTTTTTTATAAGTAATTTTTTATAGGGTTGTTTCTTTTTATAACCCTATTAAATATATATTTTTATATTAATTATCTCTCACTCTTTACAAATTCTCTTCATTCACTCATTTATTACACATTCTCTCTCGTATTTTATATTCATATTCTCTCATATTTGTTATTCATTCTTTCTCTTATAATTTTTTCATAAATATGGCATATTTAGAAGAAACATGATATTTGTTATTCATTCTTTCTCTTGTAATTTTTTCATAAATAGGGCATATTTAGAAGAAACATGATATTTTTAACATATTTATTATTTTTAACTAATCTTAATCGTCAATTCGATTTATAAGATAAAAATAAAAGTTATTTATAAAAAAAACAGAAGAAGAGAGTATTATAAATTAAATTCACGCACAGAAAATCCAACTAACCGCATGTGTTGCAGACTTGCAGCTATAATTCAGGACGATCCCCAGTATCAAAAAGCAAAGGATCCACTCGTATTTTCTGCGCAGTAGAAATATAGAATAGAACCTTAAACTGAAATGTCAGTTTAAACTATTACATGCCCGGCTCTCACTGGTCATTTATTTTTGATCCATGAAACAAACTCTTTTACACAAAAAGGATCCCCCCAAATTAAACTAAAGTATTTTCTTTTTATTCTCATATATATTAAGCAGCAGCAACAATTTCATATTATTGTTTGAAATTAATGTGGTTCCTTTAGGAGGTACCACTGGAGCACAATAAGGTAAAAATTAAATTAACTTATACCTTTACATAACGATTATATGATTTTTTTTTTCAAGATGGATTAACATTGGAGCATAATAAAAAAAAAATCACATTTGATCCTCAATATAAAATCTTATTTGTGGTATAATTTACACTACAAACAAAATTCTATATTAAGAATTGAAGATGGTACTAATTTAAAACACATTCTAACTATACAAAGTGAGTAGTTTTCGGTCCCATTAACTTATATAAGCTGGGGAAAATATTTTTGTTGAGGGCGAATGTGAATAATAATTATTTAAAGAAATTTAAAATCTAATCTATCAATCATCAATATATTATAATTATAAATGAATAACAAATATAAAATCTATGACATATTTTATATTTTCTTACCAACACCGAATAAGAAAACTACCTAAGATGGGGGTTCTCAAGTAACAGAATGTTTTATCTATATTCATGCTATCTCTCTTACACACACACACACATTTGAGTGATGTGGGACCGAACCCACCCTTAATGAGGGAACATGTTTTATATAGTCCACAATTTAACAAGAGTATTTAATCTCTCAAGCTTTATCAAGGATCCCTTTTATTTTTAATATAAGATATATTTATCTAATTTAATATGATATTTATTTTCTAAGACATCTTAGTCATTTCCTTTAATTCCCTCATTCTTTCTCCTCTTTGATTATTATTGAGAGAGTATCAATAGGGATAAATTAGGAAAAAATTGAAAAATTATGAAAATTATGTCTTATATTTGAGACTAAGATCAACCCCTCAAATATATCTTATATTAAGAAGATGAGGATTACAAACAAGAGACTAATCTAAATTTTTTTGAACAAAAAAATACATTACATATGTTCAAATTCATCGCTGAAGTTCTTCAAAATTACAACTCATGCTCTTCAAGGTGATAAAAAAAAATATTACTCCCTCCGGTCCTAAATATAGGGCATGGTTTATAGTGTAATTTACACTATAAAATATGTCCTATATTTAGGACCGGAGGTAGTATTATAAAATCAGATCAACTAGATTGTTTTTATTATCCCTTATAAATATTTAATCTCTAATTTGCAATAATGCCCCACTGACATTGCAGCGTGGCTGCCAACCATTTCATCTACACAGTCACAGAAACAAATCATTTTGTGCGATATACTTCTAATTCCACAACATTCCTTCCCATCTATTCATTATATTTCATTCAAATTAAAACATGCATGATTTCAGAATTACAACTACAGATTTATAAATTAATAATCTGACAAGTGCTTTGAAGCCCACAATGCTCAGCCACCGTTGATTTTTTAAATATATGGCCAGTAAATTTTGTTGGAATATAAATATGGGGACCTGCCACCATTCATCAAGTTAAAGATTATTCTTATCTTATGATATAATATACTCTCTCCTGTCCTAATTATAAGATAAAGTAGATTTTTTTGGAGAAATTAAGGAAGCCAATTAAATTACTTTAAAGTGTTTATATTTTTAGTATATTTAGATTATATATTAGTTTATTAGTCAAATTAATTAGTTTGGAGAAAAAAATATAAATATAAATACTCTAAAGTAATTTAATTGGCTTCCTTAATTTCTTCAAAAAAGTCAACTTTATCTTATAATTATAATCGAAAAGAGTAACTGCGAATGATATATATAACTAGCACATAGAAGCTAAGCCATATCTTATATGGGAATATATAGAAGCTTTAGAATTAATTAATTAATTAGTCTATAACAAAAGTGGGTGATTATTAATTTTGGTTGGCGAACGTATGTAGGATATTGAGAGATTGGGTGACTACAATAATTAATCAATAAGCATCTCACGGGAGAGAACACAACTTTTTCCAGGACAGAAACTGTGATCCGATAGATGGACCTGGGGAAGGTTGCATCTCATTTTCTGAAAATACTCTGACCTAAACAAAGAAAAGGAAGATGCAAATTAAAGCTCCGGGTTACATATAGCC
Organism: Inga oerstediana; assembly: GCA_963210345.1. NCBI lineage: Eukaryota > Viridiplantae > Streptophyta > Magnoliopsida > Fabales > Fabaceae > Inga > Inga oerstediana. Next base: position 13,107,182 of record OY723403.1, on the reverse strand, counting down.
ACTAAATGTGCTCTCTCTCTCTCTCTATATATATATATATGCGCATTTATAGATATATAGATATTCCCGATGCTCATCAATTATTTACAAATCTTGACTGAAAGTAAAAGAGTACTTCTTACAGAGTAGCGGGTCGTCTCAGAAGTATTACTGGTCAGTACCGTAATTTTAAATTTATGAGCATTACTGTATGTTTGGAATAATGATTATAAAAATAATTTTTTTTAATATGATTTTTTGTAATTTTATTTTTGATAAAGGTTAAATTATGTAATATAATTTATGTTTAGATTTGTGGTTGTATAAGTGACTTTTGTAAAAACAGAACTTATTTGGATTGATTTTAACATAAGTGACTTTTGTGATAATGATAAAGGAGACATTAAATTAAAAATTATAACAAATTTATAAAAATTAAAGTTGAGAAATTTGGCAATAAAAAAAGACATAATTTGATTAAAAAATATTATATAACTAATTGGATCACATTTCTCTCATTTTCAACTTAGTCTTATTTACCCTTGGTTGCTAGAGTCGGGAAATAGGGTTGAATCCGTCGGGTCAGTCCGTTTAGGCCCGAACCCGTTAAAAGCCGAGTTTATGATTCAGAGCCTCAAGAAGGAAGTAGCCCTTTTAGGTCTGTTTAACTTTTAAAAAAAATAATAATAAGTGAACATTAGTCAATATATTTAACACTAGAGTCTGGCGGGTGGAGACACGGATGATGATTTGAGACTACACTATTCAATATTCAGTCTAGCTATGGACTTATTTAATTAGTTGTGGACATTAATTATGCTTTGCACTTAGGTTTTAATGTTTATGTTTTATTAAACATAGATAATATTTTTGTTTTAAATTAGTTTTAATGATACTTATGTTTTAAATTATATATTTTAATATTTAGGCGTATAAGTTGCAGAAAGATGTTAAACGAGCCTGAGGCCCACGGGCCTCACTTAAATGGGTCGGGCCGTCACTCCCCCCTGCTTTTTTAAACTCGGGTTTAAACAGGCCGGCTCATTTTCCTAATACTAATTGCTACACCTTAATAGTATTTCTTATCATAACTCGTTTAAACCTTATCATGAGGGTATACAAAGAGGTAAATATTGATGTGAAGAAAAATAGAGCACAACCACAACCTTGTGCTTTTTGTTTTCATTTTAACAACACACATAAAGAAACACTTGCAGTGGGAAAATCACAGTAGTGTGAGAAAAAAATTATGAAATTAGGAACTCCGATATATACTCTAACAAGCTCGAATCAAATTCTTCTTTTTTTGAATTATAATATACAGAGAGATTCACACATAAAATATCTTAAAAATTATGTAAATAAATGTTCAATTACACATATAATTTTTTCATTTGCTGTGAAATAAGAAAATAATAATAAAAAACATAACTTCTTTTCATATTGAGAGTTTTAATTATACCATAGATAATATTATATATTAATTTGTATAAAAATATGCAATAAAATAATATATATTAATTTGAATGTGTGTCAATATATATATATATATAACATTAGTAACATAATTATATAATATCAATTTATAAAATATATCTAAAATATTTTAATTTAAATATATTTATGCAAATAAATAATATATAATTTAAATTTTCCATATTAAAATCGAAATGTCATTGCAAGCACTTAAGCCAAAATGCAAAAGCAACAAAAAATAGCTTATCTTCAATTGTGGCTTTTGCTGACTTTTAAAACAAAAACACTTAATTTAATAAGTCATCCCAGACATAACAAAATAAACCAATTTAGCGTTTGACACAAAAAATCACTTATAAGTTACTTATAAGCCATTACAAACACATACATTTAGTGTATGACTAATATAATTTAAAGGTTTTGATGTTTAAAGTCTACTAGAGATTCTGATATGATTATGAAACGCACATGGTACAGATAAATGGATTATATTACGAATCATTTGTTTAAAAATATTTGTTAGCGTTAACAAGAATATCAGGGGGGAAAATGTTAATTGGTGGCGCTTAGCGCGAGGTCACTAATGACTATTTCTTTCTGTTTTTCTTTTTAATAAAAAAACTTAGATGAATTGGGTTTTGACACTCATTATGTCTTCAGGTTTAAAAGAACATTTATAAATGTACTTACAGATTACCAGCAAATAAGGTCTTCATATCAATAGGGTTTGAAGCCACATCCTTATAATTATAAGTCAATCCTTTTACTTACTGGACTAACTTTTGTTGATTTTTTTTCTGTTTATCTTCTCTTGCGCGTGCGCACATATACACACACATATATATATATATAACAAGAGTAGCCGCGAATGGTTCTTTCTAGCAGCCATGACTTAAAACTCACAGAGAAGTAAAATGGCTTGAAAATTTGTTAATTAAAATCATTTATCTATGTTGCCCACCATAGATCGAAGTAAAAGAAATTAAACATCAGTGGGTTAGATAGGTTAGGTTTTGAAAATTGCAAAAAAGCCAAAAGTACCCAACTTCGTAAAATGATTGAAACTTGTACAATGATTATACATAGAGAGACAAAGCTAGTTAGGTGCATGTGGGCTGCCTGTAAAAGCTGTAATAACTTTGTGATGACTTTAACGTAAGACATAAAAAGATGTGGTAACATGCATCCTCATGAATCAGGAGGACGTGATCAAGTGGCTCTCAAAATAATGTTCCACGTCCTTAACCCAACACCCCCCACTCTGGTAATACCCGTGATCTAACCAACGCATGACTGTCATTTATTCTTTTAATAAAACAGCTTTACCAATACACTGATCACTGTCCTTCTTATCAACAGCTATAAATATTTATACAAGAGAACCCGAGTATTAATCTACCCCACACACAGAGAGAGATTTTAAAATTTATGACTTGCAGAACCAGAAAAATTTACGATGATAAGATTCTCAGAGAGGAGACTGGTACAAGTGGCAATCCAACAAAAAAAAACAACCTTGTGGCTTTTAACTTTTATTACACAACTCTCGTGACCATGGTCGAATGGGGCTGCTAAAATAAACAAGAGAGAAGAACGATCTTCGGCCTTTTAACACAGATAATGATGCCGACGTGCTGATGTAATTATTTGACTATATTGCAGAAGTCGTCAAATTAACCAATGAGAGTGTTGGGATAACTTGCGAGGATTGTATTGGACAAGAAGCAGGCAAAACTTGGCACGTACACGTATCCAAGTTCACTCTAAAAAAAGGGTCTGAATTATATGTTTGAGTTGGGAAGAGGGTACTCTCATTGTTTAGTAACGGGAGTGTTAGTCACAGAAAGCGTCTGTCGACACACACACATATTCACACATGAATTGATGAATTTGTACAGTATTAGAGATAGGTTTCATATTACGTTGATTGTATATAAATATGTAGTTTTGCATTTCATAAATAAGAAAGAGAAGTTTTAGTTTATAACATGGTACCAGAGCCTCTGTAACTTCAGGAATTGTTTCTGTTTTTCCGGCGAAGAACTCCATTTTTTCCGGCCAACTAGTTTCTGTTCAACGTTCAGATCTGTCATCGTCAAAGCCTCCGCTGCAGACACGCGCCAGATCCCCAGGTCCCCTGTGTCCAGATCGGCCGGCCACCAAAATTTGAGGCCATTCCGACGGCGCGTGTGTCCTCACGCGCCGCTGCCACCTACACGCGCCGGCGCGTGACGCTTCCTCCGGTGGCCGTTTGCGACGCCGTTTGCGGCGTTCTGATCGTCTCTTCCACCTCTACCTCCCTCTGAAGTTTCGTGGTCATCCGAAACGTTTGAAATTTTGAGCTATTGTTCTTTGCTTTCGTTTCCACATCCGTAAGTTCAATTTGTCACTACATTCAGCATTTTTTGAGTTAGTGTCTTAAGTCTTTGCGGGTCCCTTGTCTTATTTGGAGTTTTGACATGCTCATTTGATTGAATCTCTGCGGTCCCGTTGGTTGCAACTTGATTAAGTTGATATTGTGGCTCTATCTTCTTGATTGTTCGTGACTCTTGCTATTTTGAGAAGGTTGTTCGTATACTACTACGTTGATTGTTAAAAATGGCTGATTCTAAAACCTCTGATATGTTACCTATGCCTGCGAGGATTACTGCTTCACAGTTAAACTGGACAAATTATAGTGATTGGAACAAAACTGTTAACGTTTATATTTTGGGGATTGCGATGGAAACCCATTTAACTGCGGATCCTCCTTCTGGTGATGAAACCAAACTTTTGACTTGGAAAAGAGCAGATGCTCAACTTTTGTTTCAAATTCGAAATTCTATTGAACCACGAATTCTGGCTTCTGTTAGTCATTGTAATTCTGTCAAAGAAATCATGAATTATCTTGAATTTATGTTTTCTGGAAAAGGAAATATTACTCGAGTTCATGAGATCTGTAAAGGCTTTTATCGCTCTCAACAACAGGGGCGTTCCTTAAATGACTTCTTTCTCGACTTCAAGCGGTTGTATGAAGAAATGAAAGTACTTATGTCTCCACAGGCAGATCTTTCAACTCGTGTTAAGAATCTAGAACTTCAGGCGATTATCAGCTTTCTTGAAGCTCTTGACCCTTCATATGAAACGATTCGTTCCCAGATTGTCTACCTGAAGCACTTGTTCCTGCTTCTATTGATACTACTTCTGATGACCAACCCATTGCACTTCGTAAAGGTACACGTCTACATTGTCTTCCCAAACGATATACTGACTGTGTCTATCCTATATAATCTTTTGTCTCTTATAAGTTTTTATCACCTGTTTCATCTTCTCTTGTGGCCACTCTTGATTCCATTTCCACACCTACTAGCCTTCAACAAGCTCTAGCTCACCCTAGTTGGCGTGCCGCAATGGAAGAAGAACTCTTGGCATTAGAAATAGCTGGTACATGGACTCTTGTTGATCTCCCTCCTGGAAAGAAAGCCATTGGATGTAAATGGGTCTTTGTTGTTAAGACTAAGGCAGATGGTTCCTTGGAATGACTCAAAGCTCGCCTTGTTGCCAAAGGATATGCCTAAACTTACGGTCTTGATTACTCCGAGACTTTCTCTCCTGTAGCCAAACTCACTTCAGTTCGTCTTCTTGTTTCTTTGGCGGCTACATATCATTGGGAATTGCATCAATTGGATGTTAAAAATGCTTTTTAAATGGTGATCTTATGGAAGAAGTTTATATTGAGCAACCACCTGGGTTCGTTGCTCAGGGGGAGAATAGGAAAGTGTGCTACCTCCGAAAGTCACTGTATGGTCTAAAGCAAAGTCCTCGAGCCTGGTTTGATAAATTCTGTAATGTGGTCAAGAAGTTTGGGTTACATCAAAGCAAGTGTGATCACTTTGTGTTCTACCAACAGTCTGATACAGGCATGATTCTTCTTGTAGTATATGTTGATGATATTGTGATTACAGAAAGTAATTGTTCTGGAATCTCAGAACTTAAAATCTTTCTGAACTCTCACTTCCAGACAAAAGATTTGGGATCATTAAAGTACTTCCTTGGTATTGAGGTTTTGAGCAGTAAGAAAGGTATTCTTTTGACTCAAAGAAAGTATGTTCTCGATCTCTTAAAGGAGACTGGAAAACTTGGAGCTGCACCAAGCAGCATCCCCATGATTCCAAATCCTTTTCTAGATCTTGATGCTAGTATGTTTGATAAGCTTCCTGATGATTTGAAGAAGAAGATTGATCCAGAGAAATTAAAGCCATTTCCATTTCCTGAGAGATATAGAAGACTTATTGGGAAACTGAATTATCTAACAGTAACTCGTCCTGATATAACCTTTTCAGTTAGTAGACTCAGCCAATTCATGGCATCACCAACAGTGGCACAATGGGAAGCTTTAGAACATATCTTGCATTATTTGAAAAGCTCTCCAGGTCTTGGTATTCTCTATACAGATTATGGGCACACTAAAGTTGAGTGTTTTTGTGATGCGGATCATGCAGGATCAAAGGCCACAAGACGATCTACTACAGGTTACTGTGTGTTTGTTGGTGGAAATTTGATATCTTGGAGAAGTAAGAAGCAAGGAGTTGTGTCAAAGTCAAGTGCCGAAGCGGAATACAGAGCCATGTCACAATCAGTACAAGAAATTGTGTGGGTACTTCAGATTTTGAAGGAAGTTAGCATCGTCACAACATTACCTGCAAAACTATGGTGCGACAATAAAGCAGCACTTCATATAGCATCAAACTCTGTGTTTCATGAAAGAACAAAACATATTGAGATTGATTGTCATTTTATTCGTGATAAGATTAAAGAAAATATTGTGTCTACAGGGCACATACGGTCTGACGATCAACTGGCAGATATTCTAACAAAAGTATTAAATGGAACACGGGTTAAATATCTTTGTAATAAGTTGGGCATGATTAATATACATGCTCCAACTTGAGGGGGAGTGTTAGTCATAGAAAGCGTCTGTCGACACACACACATATTCACACTTGAATTGATGAATTTGTACAGTATTAGAGATAGGTTTCATATTACGTTGATTGTATATAAATATGTAGTTTTACATTTCATAAATAAAAAAGAGAAGTTTCAGTTTATAATAGGGAGGATTTTCCTTTTGGGTCATTTGTGCCAAGGATTTCCAAAGCCCGCCTGCTTGTATCATGACAAAAGGTACCCAGTAAAGACTTTATGGATCTAATTCTTAAAGCATAGCCCAAATTCAAATTGATCCATCTTTTAAAAACACAATCCTCTATCCATGCTCTCTGTCTAATTTTACATGATTTTACACCGTTCGAAATAAATACATGTAAAAAATTTTATCTCGCAAAACACTAAAACACTTATTTTAAGTGTTCTGAAATAAACATTTTGAGAAGTTAGTGGACTTGGGGGTGTATATATTTCACGTCCACCCTAACCTAAAAATTTAGCTTCCCCCTCCCCATTTTCGTAGCTCCATTCAAAATTTAGAATGTAATTATTAATAGTCAAAGCATGAGATACATTTTTTAATATGATATTCCCCTTGAGGTTTAGAGAGCAAATGATTTTCATCTCTAGGATTAAGCAATGAGCTATATAGGCCGCTCACCACCCATCCATTTATTGCCCTTCAAAAACTCACTTATGCCCATAATAAATGTGTTGTGCTAAACCCGTGTGAGCTATAATGGGTATGGGTTGTCCTTTAATGTATCTTTTTCAAAAATTGCACTTTTACCTTATTATTTTTTATTACTAATTTCTGAATATAAATTACTAAAAATATTTATAATTATTAAAGCATCGTAATCCTCATCCTTCCTCATGAGATAATTTATTTAATAATTTAATTAATTCTTAATTAATAGTTGATAAAATATTTAGAATGCGAGCAATTTATAATATTATATATAGAATCATAGCTTATATATAAAAGCTCTATATCATGATCATGATTCTGATTTATGAAACATGATTATGATTATGATATATAATCATTGATTCATAAGATATATATAATCATATTATTTAACTCGGTTGAAAATTTGTCCTTTAAAATTACAATACCTCTTATACTTAAATAAATAATATATATATATATATATTCTTTTGGCAACAAAAATATATTATTATATATCTATACTAAAATAAATATTACTACCTCCGGTGCTAGTTATAAGACGAAGTTGAATTTTTTTTGAAAAAATTAAGGAAGCTAAATAAGTTAATTAATTATGTCATATATTATGTATCTTTAGATTATATATTAATTTATTAGTCAAATTAATTAGTTTAAAAAAATATATAAATACTCTAAAATAATTTAATTAGTTTCCTTAATTTTTTTAAAAAAAATCAACTTTATTTTATAATTAAGACTAAATGAAATATATATATACACATAAATGGGCAGGCATGGGCAACCCGAGGGTGTGCCCGTGGCTCGTCCCGTTTAGTGCACATGTCTGCTCGTTATAGGCTTTTTATTGGACTAACAAAAGTGGATAAATTTTCATTGGATATGAATGGACTTACTAGTGAGTACTGTTTGGTAAATTGTCAAACCTAGGTTTGCGTAACCCGAGGCAAAACTCCTCTCACACACTTATCTCGTAAATCATAAAAACTATTTTCAAAAGCTAATTCAAACACACATTAATATGATATGCTTAGTTTTACTCATTTCTCTCAATAAATATATTTTTTAAGATTTAGACTTATATTAGAACGAGGGTCCTTACCATTTCAAGTTTTCAACCCACAGCATTTTAGCGTGGAAGATAACATTTTAACTAATCAGTTTCTCCAATACAAAAGTATACATTATCCCCATAGAGTAGAGCGCATGATGGCGTGGTGCGTTGCAACTAGAGAATCATGCCCACACCAGATAAGGTAACTTATATAAACGAGAGGCGGACAACAAAATCAACGACATTAACTCCCAATTTTCCAGTACCATGGTGGTTTTAAAATCTACTCTTCCACTATCATCTCTCCATACCAATCTACTTCTCTTCTTTAACCTCTCATCCAAACACACTTCGTCTTCTCTTCTATTTCTCAGTCATGCCCACCCGACTAGACCCGCTGGACCCTCCAGACTCTCCATTCGGTCTTACATGGAGAAACCCGATTCTATTTCCGGTTTCGCTAGTAAGATCATCGGTTCACTTCCCGTCGTCGGCCTCATAGCAAGGATCCTCAGCGACGAAGGAGGTGTTGGCGGTGACATTATCGATTTTGCTGAGTTCCGAAGGCGAGTTGGAAAGAAGTGTGCCATTACTGATTCTAGAGCTTTCTATGAATTCCAAGATCGTCGAGGACGGGTAATAAGTTACAAGATTTCCCCCGAAAATCCATTTCCAACATTGGTTTTTGTTTTCCTTTTTTTAATTTTATAGTTAAACTTTATCCAGCTGATTTTGAAAAATCAAGACTACGAGACCTAAATATAAATTTTTAAATCATAAGGACTAAATTGAAAATTTAATAGAACTATATGGACAAAAAAAGTAATTTAGCTTTGATTCATAATAGTGTAGTCCTATTTTAATTCCTGCATGCTCTTGAGTCTGTTCAACTTCTTGTTGCTCTCTGATTGTGGATATAGTATCAGTTGCTTTTGATTTTTCGGTGATTTAGTTAAAATGGGATTAATTAATGCATGTGACGATGTGCTGTTCATTTGGTGTTAATTTCAATGTGGGTAGGCGGGGGATCCTCTGTATGTTCTGTTATGCTGTTGGTTAGCAGCAGTTGGTGCTGGTCTACTCAAGTCTGAGGAGATTTTGGAAGGGGTTGCAAGGCTCCGGATCTCTAATGACATTGAATTTGAAGAGCAGAACTTCATTGCTTTAATGGATGAAGCCAGAGAGGTTAGTCTATCTCCATATATCCATGTATCACTTCTGTTTTCACCCTTCATGTTGGGTTGAGTGGGCCAAGTTATATTAATAAAGTATTCCCTTTTCCTCTGTTTTCAACTCATTTACATCTAATTTACATATTCTATTGCCAGTTCTTACTATGTTGCATTTGAAGGGAAACTGAAGTAGTTTGCTTTACCTCAGACCATTCAGAATAACTTGGCGGAACACTTGCATTCCTATTATCTGGCTTGTATGTAGATGTTCCATTAAAGTGCATTTGATTAGCTTCTCATAATGACAAGTAGGTTGGATTGTCCCGACTAACCTTTGAGTGATTCTTTGGATTCCTAAACTGACGAAGACTGATAATGAATTCTATGATTTCAAGCCAGAAATCAAATCCCAACGTGAGGTTTTGTTGTTAAAATTTTTCAGTTTGATGCAAAATTTAACAAGTCCCATTTTAATCCTAATAATCTCCCTGATGCTGTGCATCATTGTTGTTTTTTTTTTGTTTTGCCAAGAATGTTTTGAAATGGAATTAATGAATGCAAAGAAGTTGCTTTTGAGTTTTGACTTGGCATTGACTTAGTCTGAGGAGGCGTGGGTCCTCTGTTTGTCTTATGTCGCACAACACAGTGTGATATGACCTTTTTCATTCATTGAACTAATGTGTGATATGACCATTTTCTATTCGGTAACATTGGAAGGTTTGAGAGGGAAGTAGGGATAGTGCTATTTGTTACCTATTCTTTTTATGAGAAATGCTATTTGTTGTTCTAGAGCTTGAGCAGAGTAAAATCAATATTGACGTATATGACAGATACTATTTGCTGTAATTAGTCTTATTTGTGCCCCATCTGTAACTCTGTACATATAATATTCATCTGACCTAACGGGACCAAAAATGACATTGGAAAGTGCAGAGACGAGCAAGGCTGAAGGCTGCACCTCCTTCTATCCCAATGGAGATTCGAGTTGAGAAAGCTCTTGACGCTATCTATGTCTGTTGCTTTGGAAAGGATCGTATAGAGGACGAAGACGAGAGACTGCTGATTATAATGCTGAGTGCTGTGTTCCCTTCAGTTAAGCAACCAGAGATTCAGCGGATGATCAAAGACAAGAGACAGAGAGTGGAAGAAGGAGTTGAGGAGGACTTTGTTTCCAAGGAAAAGCCCTTGCCAAAAGAAGCTGTAGAACTGCAAATGAAGGACCTTCAATTTCTCAAACAAAATAGAGACACTTAACTACGCAATGCATGTCATGATTCTAATGCACATTTTGCTCCGGACAATAATGTATTCAAGTGTTCCTTTCCCCCCATTTTTCTGTTCTTTTCTTGAAGCCCGCGGACACAACATTTATAAACTTGTGCTGTCAGAACTTAGAAGTATGAATGAAACACGGAGTAGTTTCTAGAGCGATCATCAGGCACTGCCTGGGGGTTCTGCAACATTGTTATTTTGTTAGCCATCTCCATCAGAACACTTTGTACTTCCATCTTTATTGAAACTCAGTCCGGAAGATAAATAAATATGTGATCATATTGTATATGGTCAGAGAGAGAAATGGAGACGATAGAGAATAAAATCAAATGGAAGGAAAAATTTAAATATGAAAAAGGCAAAAAAATGCTTTCCTCAAGTAATTCCTGGTGGACAGGGTAGAAGATTGAATTCCGAATGCTGTTGGAGGGTAGCTTCTGTACTCTTCATCAACCACCACCTAATAATTATAACAACAAAGAGGCTGTGTTTGAAGCGGGAAGTTAGAACTTGCCCGGATGTAGTTTGTTTTGAGTTGTTTTGTGTTGATGTTTTGAGTTTTTTTGTAAAAAAAGAAAAAGGCTGCTGGTTAATAAAAAGGGTAAAGGTGCAAAAATGCACCAGAGCTTTTAGTAAAGGTGCAAACAGTACCAAATGCTTTTTTTTTGTGCAAAATTGCCCCCGTGGTTATAAAAATGGGGCAAAAGTCACAGATGAGAAATGCTGACCGTTAACTCCTCTTTGCTGACTAACTTTGCTAATGTGGCACGGTACAGGGATGATGACTGGGCATGATGACTGGGATTAATGAGAAAGAGGCATGTAAGACGTGGCAAGACGTAGGGCAAGGAAACCATTGGCTAAAAAACGCAGCATGTGGGTATTGTGAAGCAAATGAAAACACAAAGTCACAAATTATCGAAGGACGCAAGCACCTGCGGCGGAAAGCTTCGACGGAGCCAAAAATCGAAGCGCCTTTGTCAATCGTGAACGAATCGGAGGCAGACGACCGAGTGGGAGCAGCGACAACGGAGTGGGAGCAGCGACGACGGAGTCCGAGCAGCGACGACTGAGTGGGAGCAACGACGACTGCGATATCGAACGTGAGTTTAGGGCTTCGTTTTGGGGCAAATAATTGAGTAAAGAAGTCTTGGGTAAGTAGCATTTGGGACCCCTAATCTTTTGTTTTGATGTGTGTAAAGCATTTAGGGCTGTGATTTAATTAAGTAATTGCACTGTATGCAGTGAAGATGGAATCGGACAAGAAGAAAAAAGTGAGAATAGAAGAAGAGAGAATCGAAGGAAATGGTGACAGGTCAGTAACAAAAGCTTGTGAGGTTTATGAATTGGAAAAGAAGGGTTGGGAAGAGAGTAAGGCACGTTTAAGGGGGGGCAAAGCTCAGTGGTTGAGCAAGATGTCATTGACGATCTGGAAGTGTTAGATGATTTTGATGACATTGAATACTTGGGTGAGGATGGGGAAGATGGTTATGATAGTGGAATTTACAAAGGGAAACAAATGTTGACAAGTATAGAGGGAGATGACAGTGATGATAATAGGTTAGATGATGATAATGGTAGTGATGGTGCATCCTATTTGGGGCAAAGTTCAGTTAGCGATTCAGATGAGAGTGTGTTTGATGATTTCAAAATTGGGGAGTTGAGTGTGGACAGTGGGATTAGTGATGATGATGAGGAATTGGAGGCTGAAATAGACCATGAGCCTGCACAAGAGGTGACAGCTCTTCAAGAGGCTGAAGCCTCAAGTAGCAGGCCCTTTTTTACAGTGGGAATGACATACGGGGACAAAAAAGAGTTAAAGAGGGCTGTAGATCAGTATGGAATAAGTCGTGGAGTGAACTTAAAAATAGCAAGAAGTGATAAGAAGACCATAAAAGTGATATGTGAAGATGGATGCCCATTTTCACTATATGCATCAATATATGGGTTAAGTGTAGGGTTTCAAGTTAAGTCTTTATATGATGAGCATACTTGTGCTTGTGTGTATGACAACCCAAGAGCTTCAACCATGTGGTTGGCAGAGTGCTTCAAGGAGAAAGTGCAAGAAGTGCCTAAATTCAAGACAACTGATATGAAGAAGGAGGTGCATAGGGATTTAAAAGTGAATGTTAGTATACATAAATGTAAGAGAGCGAAGAGGTTAATCATGAAAGAGATGGAGGGTAGTTTCAAAGATGAATTTACCAACTTAGAAGCCTATTGCAATGAATTGAAAATATCAAACCCTGGTTCAGATGTAAGTGTTGAGCTGAGCACAGAAGCTTTAGAACATGGAAGAAGGGTTTTCAAAAGAATGTACTTATGTTTTAATGCTTCGAAGGTAAACTGAACTTCCACTTGTGTTTATAAAGATTTCATTTGACAAATCTGTTTTTGCTAACAATAACAATCATGTACATTCTTTAATGGGTTTGTAGGTTTGGTGGAAAGGAGGATGTAGGCCTTTAATTGGGGTGGATGGGACATTCTTGAAAGGGGAATCAAGGGGAATTTTGCTTACAGCAGTGGGTTTCGATGGAAACGATTCATTGTATCCGCTTACGTTTGGGTTGGTTGAAAAGGAAAATGAACTTCACTGGACTTGTTTCCTAGAATGGATTCGTAGCTCTCTAGATCTAGGTAATGGGGAGTATGTAACCCTCATGTCCGATATGCAAAAGGTAAATTGTTTGTGTTAGATAATAGTGTTCTTTGAATTCCCTGCACGATTAAGGTTTTGCTTTCTCAATCTTTTGTTACTTACAAATTGTTTGTGTTTGATAATATCTTTTGGTTTGTGTTAGATAATATCTTTTGTTTCTATGAATATATATATGGTCAGTGTTTGTGTTGCACGTTTTATGATCCACCACGTATTCACTGTGTTTGTGCCTATTTTGCTGAATTTGTGTGCATAAATGCCATTATGTCCTGTTTGCTTGCAAAATATTTGTTATGAAATGGAAATATTATGAATAAGAAAGATAATCAAATTTTATGGAATTAAACAAAATAAGAAAAAATTGCTTCTGTGGCGCTTTGATATTTAGTAATGATCTTATGAAATACTAAAAAAAATAGAAATTCTTACCAATTTATCTTGCAAACTATTTTTTAAATATTAATTTATAAAAAATTTAATGACTTTATTGTGATTCTTTAGTCCGTGAGAATTAATAGTTAATGTTTTATAATAAAGATTAAAAGGAGGATTTATTACTTTTAACTATACTTGGGGATGTAGGAGACATTTTAGTCACTTTAACTTTCTAGAATGCTTATAGATTCAAATACTTTCTGGTTGAAAAGGACATTAATGTTGTTCCTACAATTTGTTCGTTTGTGTTAGGGCTTGCTTAATGCTGTAAGTGAGGTACTACCAAGAGCTGAGCACAGACTTTGTGCACGGCATATTTATGCCAATTGGAGCAAGAAATGGAGAGGGAATGAGTTGAAGAAAAAAATTTTCTCTTGTGCTTGGAGTACTTTTGAGGAGGAGTTTAAAGACAATCTAAATGAACTTGGTTCATTGAGAAAAGAAGCTGCCACAGATGCCATGACATATAATGTACATGCATGGGTAAGAGCCTATTTCTCTAGTAGATGCAAGTCTTGGGTTGTGGACAACAACTTGAGTGAGTCTTTAAATGCGTGGATCGATGAGTATAGGTTTCTTCCAGTCATAAGAATGTTTGATGGAATTAGACTTAGGATGATGACAAAATGGGCAGAGAGTGAGGTAAATGTTAGGAATTGGAGTGGAGGGTATAGTCCAAAGTGTATTGAGCTCTTTGAGGCTAATAGATATCTTGCAGTTAATTGTAGAGTATTTTTTAATGGGGATCAGGGATATGAGGTTGCTGAGGGGCAAAATAGACACACTGTTCAGTTGTCTAGGTCTATGTGTACATGTAGGGCATGAGATTTGACAGGAATCCCTTGTCAACATGCGATTTGCGCAATGTATCATGCTAAAATAGATCCAAAATCTCATATCTCACATTATTATCACAAGGACACCTATCTAGCTAGCTATAGAACTAAGCTACAACCTGTGAGGGGGAAAAATTTTTGGGACACAAAAACTTTTCTGCCAATGCTGCCATCTCCAACTTCAAACTTATCTGGAAGGCCTCAAAAGAAGAGAAAAAGAACTGAGGAAGCAGACAGAAGAAGGAAGAAGTTTACTCCTGGAAGTGTGCCAACTCCATCCAATGCCCCTCAACCACAACAACAACGATTAACTAGGCGCGGTAAGATTCACAAATGTAGTGTGTGCAAAAAAGAGGGACATAACAAATCCACTTGTCAAGAGGTAAGTCATTTGATCTTTTGATGCTCTGATCTTTTATTCTTACATTGCATAAAATATAAATTGGAAGAGGAAACTGTGATTTTAATTGACCATTTAATGTCTGCCCATTTGTATGTCACTATGGAAATATACATGATTAGTAGGAAAATGTTGGTTATTAATATTAGGTAGTAATTGCCCATTTCTGATTGGTTTTGGCTGGTAGATAGTTGAATGAATTGTAAATTTGTATAATTGTACCTAGCTTGTCAAAAGCTGTGTAAAGATCTACATTTGTTCAAACAGCAATTTCATGCGTGATTTTGCAGCTTCGTGACCATTCCATGAGCCATTTGGCTTCCTTTGTGGATCATTTGGCTTTAGTTGTAGGCTTCCCTCTAATTTTGTCACTTTGTCCTGGTGTGGCATTTAGGTGTCTAAGTAGGGCATAATTTGGTGCAACTGTTTTTCCAGTGTTTCAATGGATAATGTTTCAGTTTCAGTTGGCTAATGATTAGTAGGAAAATGCTTCTGTTGGTCATGTTTCAGTTGGATATTGTTTATTGGTTATTAGTAGGAAAATGTTTCTGTTGCTTTTCGTTTTCTTTTCTTTTACCTTCTTCATGGTGCTTCAGCCAGTAGGAAAATGCTTCTGTTGGTCACAGCTTCTGTTGCTTTTCGTTTTCTTTTCTTATACATAAATCATCATTGCTTTAGCACCATTATTGTTTTATGCCTGGTAATTTTTCTTTCGTTTTATTTTCTTTTACCTTCTTCGGGATGTTTAATTGCAGACATGTGAGTCGGCAGTTCAGCTACGGAAGGCTGGTAAGGTCACTGTAAGAGAATCAAACTTGAAAAGATTAGGCTCTGTTCATTCCAAAAGCGGTGTGGTGGATGAACATTTTGAGGTACTTGACTTGATCATTTGCTGATTAGAAAGTTGACATCTTCAGAGATGAATATTTTTTAGTTCATTGCTATCTTGTCAAGTAATTTGAGGTATTGGACTAGTAGATGTATTTTTGGGATTCCATTCTGCTTTCAATTTTAAACTGCATTTGATGGTGAGCACCCTCGAATTAGTGAAGAAATTTATAGTAGGAAAATGCTTCTGTTGGTCATGCTTCTGTTGCTTTTCGTTTTGTTTTCTTTTACCTTCTGCAGGGTGCTTCAGCCAGTAGGCCTCAACCCCCACAACCATCCCAACCCACCCAGAGTTCTCAAACAGCACCTGCGCCCACTACTTCATCCCAACAAAAGTTAAAAGCAAATAGGTGCTCCTACATGTCACGGGCTCAATATGGGTTTGGTGTACTTCATGAAGAAAGCACTGGCCGCACTGTCTATAATGTCAGTTTATCCTTACATGCAACTATGACTCTCTTGCTTATTTTTGTATCCTTACTGTTTACAATATGAAGAAAGGCTATCTTTATATTTTTGTTTCCTTCTCATTTTGCAGCCAGGCCTCTCATTTGAGGTGGTGCTTGAAGAAGGTACAGCAGAAGAATATATGCACTATTATGAAGACCCACAAACAAAATTCCCTATTCCCAATGAAAAGGAATTGAGAATGTCAAGGGCTGCAACCTCTAGTGCATCAGAAGGTTCGAGGTTGATTCAATTTGAGTCTCAAGCGACAGACTTACCATTTCAACCACGCGGTCTACAATGGTTGGGGCAACCATGTGTCACAACAAGACAGCTCTTGGCACAGAGACAGAGTCAACTTCAAAAGACCAAAGACAAATCAAAGAAGACATATATATAGTTTTTTATGTTTTCTTGGCACTTGTAAATGTCATATTTTGAGTACATGTCTGGGTGAAACTCAAACATCTTTTGTTAATATGTATGTTGGTGAGTCTTTAGCATCACATATGCCACTGGCCCAGGTTTATGCCACTGGATTTATTCCCTTTTGTTAACATGTACATGCCACTGGCCCAGGTTTATGCCACTGGATTTATTCCCTTTTATTAACATGTACATGCCACTGGCCCAGGTTTATGCCACTGGATTTATTCCCTTTTGTTAACATGTACATGACGATTAACTAGGTTTATGCCACTGGATTTATTCCCTTTTGTTAACATATTCTAGTTTCATTGTTATATGCTTCCTCTTTCTCCTGTGTTTGCATTTATACATTATATAGAATGGTCAATTTTCTTTGTTTTGCTTTAAACAGCCATATCCTTATACATTATAATACGTAATCTAATTCTGATTCTGCATTTAACATTTATATCCAAAAAGAAAGAAAGGTATTTTTCCTTCCCCTACTAACATTACAATTTAAAAGAGTTTTTATAATACATTACATAATACATTCAACCTTACTTAGTAATTTTCTGTCTTTTTTCACATTCAATCACAACTCACCCTATACAATGGGCTTATAAGGTAAAACCAACCACACCCAAGTGATAATCAATATAACCATTGCAATTTTGAACTTCATCTCCGTTCTCCGTAGGTCTCTTTCTCTATTCCCATATGAGGCTTTCAACTTGGTCACCTCACCATGGATTAAAACAAGCTCTTCATATAACTTCTCAGCATCGCTCCCTCTTTGAAGTTGTCTTCTTTCATCATATAGCTTGCCTATGTCATTCAGTAAATCTTTTATCACTTCATTTGCCCTTCCCCCAAATTCACCATCGTGCCAGGCAAAAAAACCACAACCCCCATCCTGTTAACAAGCAATATCATATCAGTGATGGGAACTTTGTGTTCCAAATAACTGCACAACTAACACAAATAACAGAAGCAGTAATATATATTGGCAAAGTACTTGTCGGATCCTAATTTACTCACTCTCATTCTCCCACACCAATCACTTCATTATATTGGCGACACCAAATCACATATCCACTGACTTAAGTGCCTCAGATATTTTCTCACGATTTTTTGGAAAAAATTAATTTTAATTAAAGTTAGAAGGGGGAAAGCTACTCTAAAACTCCATTATCCAACACCAAATTACTTTTTAAGGATTTAATTATGATTAAGATCGTGGGGATGCCTTCTAAAACTCCATTATCCAACACCAAATTAATCAATTTGATTGCTGGATTTAGGCACCACAAACGCAACGTACTCACAGTGCTATGATTAATCACAGAGCAAACCTTCTGACCTTACAAAAATTCTTAGCTTTTAGAAAAACCTTTCAACATTGACAAAGGAATCCGATCCAGACAAGCATTAAGTTCACCACATAAAACCCATTCCTAACACAAACAAACACTGTACAAGATTCAATATTTGGTATCATTTTTCACCTGGTAGTAATTCCGGCAGCCGTAGAATCGCCTACCTGGGTTGCCTTCAGTCCACGACGTCCACCGTGGAGCAACAAAGCCGTAATGGCACAGTCTCGTCGGACCCTCGTACTCCTCCTCGCGACTCGGCTGCCTCATCAAAACAACCCTTCTTCTGCTTCTCCCCGTTGTCGAAGTTGAAGATGCTGCCATTCCGTCGCGGTCGGAACTTATTTCGCAACCCTCTCTCTCGGATTCGTTCAAGATTGTTGCTCACGCTTGGAATTTTGCCTCCGTCGAAGCTATCCGATCTCATTGTTCAGATGACTTTCCTTACCTAAATAAACCCAGTATCCAATGGTTTCCTTGCCCTGCGTCTTGCCACGTCTTACATGCCTCTTTCTCATTAATCCCAGTCATCATGCCCAGTCATCATCCCTGTACCGTGCCACATCAGCAAAGTTAGTCAGCAAAGAGGAGTTAACGGTCAGCATTTCTCACCTGTGACTTTTGCCCCATTTTTATAACCACGGGGGCAATATTGCACCAAAAAAAAGTATTTGGTGCTGGTTGCACCTTTACTAAAAGCTCTTGTGCATTTTTGCACCTTTACCCTAATAAAAAATAAGTTGTTTTTATAAAAGAAAAGGAAAAATGACACCTAGATCCCAAGCAATAGAAAAAATATAAAAAAAGTCTTTTTAAAAAGTCAATGGTAAAAAAAATCCCTTTTTGACATGAATTCCCAATGTTCATTTATAAAAATAACCCTCAAGCAATTTAACCACTGTCATTATTTACAACATGTTATGCTATTTTTACAACATCGTAAGTCATATTAACAACATAATTAGTTACATTTACAGCATGTTATGCTATATTTAATGAGTTGTAAACGTAATTGAAGAGGTTGTAAACGCGATACAATCACGCATTTTATATACATGTTGTAAATGTAACTGATTATATTATTAATATGACTTACAATGTTGTAAACATAACATAACATGTTATAAATAATGACAGTGGTTAAATTGTTTGGACGTTATTTTTATAAATGGATATTGAAAATTTATGTCAAAAAAGTTTTTAGAGACTTTTCTAATCATTGATTTTTTTTAAAGGACTTTTTGATATTTTTTCTATTGTTTGGGATTTAGGTGCCATTTTCCCTAAAAAAATTCAATTGAGGAATCATTGGGCGATGATGAGTGTGCGCATCCGTGTCATCCATCGCCCGGAAGGCGTAATCACGTGCGGAGGTTGGGCCCACCCGTTCCCGAGGGCTCTTGACCATGAGCCATGCGGGCGGGGAAGCAGAGTTCACAAAGGTGTTGGCGTCAGTTCTAGGGAGTATCTGGAAAACGGGGAAGCGACGACCGTGGATCTGAATTCTGCAAGTTTACTTCACTTTGACTTTGTGGGGTTTTGGAAGGTTAGCCATGGATCCTCCGGCTGCTCCGAGCCCTACTGTGACCCAACGTGATCAGTGGATGGTAGAATCTCAGGTCTACAATATATACAAACACTTTGCCAGTATTCCTCCCAACGCCCAATCCGTCATGTACGAATCCTTTTCTTCTCCATCATTCTCAAACCCTAGCTGGTTCAATGCCTCTGTAACTCGTTATCTTCGATTCTAGGTTGGAGCTACAGCGTGATAGACACATGGAGTTCCTGGAAAAAGGTCTTAGACATCTGGGTCCTTCGTTTTGCGTTTTGGATGCCAAGTAACTCTTTCTCTCCGTTGCTTTCTTTTTTACTACAACATAGGCTCATATGAAGTCTCTATTTGAAGTTTGTTTGTAGCTAATAAAGATGCCTGGTTTTTTTTGCCCCCGGTTCTAGAAATTGCTATTCATCACCCTAAAAGTCTTACTTACCTGGATGATAATGTCTACTTCTTTTGATCTGGTTCTAACCATTTATAATGGAGCCATCTTGTTAAATTGTTATCTGAGCTATTTGAGGGGTCCAACAAGCGCAGCAGACTAAACGTGCCTTTTCTGCAGCATCATTCCCATTGTGGGAATGATAGCATTTTTTTAGCATCATAAGCACTATTTGTATCTTGATGGCTGCGGCTCTGTAATTTTCATAAATTTATGTTATCCTCATCTTGGACCGTAATTTTTTCCTGAATATGTTTCTTGGTCTTAAATTTTGTGACTGCAGTCGACCCTGGCTATGCTACTGGATCCTTCACTCCATTGCTTTGCTGGGAGAATCAGTTGATGATGAATTGGAAAATAAGACCATTGATTTTCTTAGTCGTTGCCAGGTTTGACCTTTTGATTTAATCTCATTACTTAGTTATCTTGCATTTTCTGTAAATTTGTCTTATAACTGAATCTCTCTCTCCATGTGGCTTTCTTGTTCCCTCAGCGTCTCTTTTCTTTCTTGCTCCCTTTGTCTATATTGGATTGTAAAGTACATATTATGTGTTATATAATTATTCTTGTCATGTCTTGGCTCTGTTCAAAAAATTTGCCAAAACATATAACTCAAATTAGACAATTCGGCCCTTTTTAGGATTAATCAATAAATAACAAGCAGTGGATGCTAATAAAGAATTTAGTAGAAAATTTATAGTGAGAGAAAGGTAAGATAATGGAAGATTATAACTATGTAAACAAAGGAGTCGATGGTGATTATTGCCTTTGTGTGCAATATTCGAACAATACGAGGGGCAAAAATAGCCCATAAAGGAAAGAAAGTTATGAGCTTAAGAGCTCATGCTTTTCATTGATATATATGAAATTAGATGTACAAACGGTATTTATAGAAGTAAAGAATGAGAAATGACGCGGGAATAAAGAGACAGAGACAATGGACAGTGGAGAGATTGAAGGAGAGATTTCGGTGCAAGTCAATAATGTCAGGCTTGCACCGAAATCCTCTTCTGACTTCTAACACTCCCTTTCAAGCTGGAGAATATATATCGATTATTCCCAGCTTGCGCCTAAATCCTTCAAACTTGGCTCTGCTTAGTGGTTTTGTCATAATATCCGCAATTTGGTCATCAGATCATTTGTGGGACAATATCATGATACCTGCTTCAATCTTTTCTTTAATGAAATGCCTGTCTATCTCAACATGTTTTGTCCTATCATGATAGACTTGGTTTTTTACCATTTCAATGCTGGCTTTGTTGTCACACCACACTTGCATTGGTCCCTCATGTGGAATTCCTAATTCCTTCAGTAATCTGATAATCCAAAGTCCTTCACGTACTCCATTGTTAACAGCTCTCGGTTCTGCTTCTGCACTGCTTGTTGACCTCACAGTCTGTTTCTTACTTCTCAATGTAACCAGTTTTCCCCACACATATGTGCAATATCCTGAGACCGACCTTCTAGTTTCCCTGTCTCTGGCATGATCTGCATCAGTGTAAATCTCAATATCTCTGATAGTGCCTTTCTTGAAGAAGATCCCTCTTCCAGGATTAAGCTTTAAATAGCTTAGGATTCTGTACAAAGCCGCCATGTGTTCTTCCTGTGGTTAATGCATGAATTGACTTACTATTCCAACCGCATGACTAATATCTGGACGTGTGTGAGTCAAGTATATGAGTTTCCCAACAAGTCTTCTATATCGTTCAGGATTGACTGAGGCACCATTTGGTTTGATTCTGAGGTGACAACCTTCTTCCATTGGTGTTCCTACAGGTTCTGCTCCTAACAT
This sequence comes from Inga oerstediana, assembly GCA_963210345.1. NCBI lineage: Eukaryota > Viridiplantae > Streptophyta > Magnoliopsida > Fabales > Fabaceae > Inga > Inga oerstediana. Next base: position 13,085,362 of record OY723403.1, on the reverse strand, counting down.
TCCTGTTTCATGCAACAAATCTAGGGTATACTTCCGCTGAGATACATTGATGCCCTTTTGAGTTCTTGCCACTTCCATGCCCAGAAAATACCTCATTTGTCCAAGATCTTTCACCTGGAACTCAGTTGACAAATCTTGTTTTAGTTGAGAAATGGATCCTTCGTCGTTTCCTGTAATGACTATGTCATCCACATAGACAATCAAGATAGTGACTTTGTCATTATTACGTTTAATGAACAAAGTGTCATCTGCTTGTCCTTGAGTGTACCCAAGTCTTTTCATAGTTTTGGTAAACCTGCCAAACCACGCCCTAGGTGATTGTTTGAGCCCGTACAGTGATTTGTTGAGTTTACACTCAGAGTTGTTAGGAGTTGAAATTCCATCTTGAATCTCCATATATACTTCTTCCTCTAAGTTGCCATTCAGAATTGCATTTTTCATGTCCAGTTGATGCAATGACCAATCCAAGTTAGCTGCAATCGATAGTAGCACTTGGATGGTATTAAGTTTCGCTATTGGAGCAAAAGTCTGCTGATAATCAATTCCATATGTCTGGGTATATCCTTTGGCAACAAGTCTAGCCTTGTATTTGTTGATTGTGCCGTTGGGATTGAATTTAGGAGTAAATATCCACCTGCATCCTACTGGTTTCTTTCCTTTAGGAAGAGTTGTAATCTCCCACGTTTTATTTTCCTTAAGTGCTCTTAATTCTTTTTCTGCAGCTTGTTTCCAATTCTGATCAGTCATAGCTTGTTGAAACGTGTTTGGAATTTTCATCTGTGCACTGTTTGCAACAAAGTTTTGCATTTTTGTAGAAAGATTACCGTATGAAACAAAATGTTGAATTGGATGTTGAGTACACGATCTTACAATAGGCCAACCCAGTTCTTCAGGATTTAATACCGGATTAGAGTCATGGTCATTCCTTCGAATATGAGAGATAGTTCTACCAGTGTTTGATTCATCTTGTAGTCTGGATTCTTCCTCTTGTCCCGATTCTGCATCCATCCCTGAATTGATTTCAACATTTGTTTCCAGTTCATTCAATGAGGGAGGTTGAGATGAGCTTTGCTCGGTTTCAGAATTACGGGTAGGACTAGGTTGGTTTGTGAGAGATAAGGGGTCAATGACAGGTATGAGATTAGGTTGTGATGGTGATGGTTGTTCTGCATCCAAGATTAGCCATTCATTGCATTCATTGTCAGTGCATTCATTGTCAGTATACTCCCCCTGAATGGGTAATTTTGGATAATATGCTTCTGCTTCTGAGAAGATTGTATCCCTAGAGATAATAAGCTTCTTGGAAGTAAGGCAATAGCATTTGTACCCTTTTTGATTAGGGGAGTAGCCAAGAAATATACATTTGACAGCTCGAGTACCAAGCTTGTTGCCATCATTTTTGTGGACAAAGACAACACAACCAAATACCTTAGGAGGCAATGAGTTGATGATGGAGCAAGTGGGAAAGTGTTCTAGGAGTGTTTGGATAGGGGTGTTGTATTTGAGTACTTTGGAAGGCAATCGGTTGATGAGATAGGTAGCTGTGAGTACGGCATCGCCCTAGAAGATGGTAGGAACATTTCGTTCCATTAGTAATGTTCAGGTTACTTCCAACAGGTGTCGGTTCTTTCGCTCAGCTACTCCATTTTGTTGAGGAGTGTACGGGCAAGAGGTTTGGTGATGTATTCCTTGTTGGTCAAGAAATTCTTTAAAGGTGTTGCTCATGTATTCTTTGGCATTATCACTTCGTAGTACCTTAATGGAAATATTAAATTGAGTGCGCACAAAGATGTAGAAGTTTTGAAAGATTTTGGCTACTTCGGATTTATCTTTCATTAAATAAACCCATGTGGTTCTAGTATGGTTATCTATGAAAGTAACAAACCATCTGGCATTGGTGAGTGTTTTTATTCGTGCAGGTCCCCAATTATCACTATAGACTAGTGCAAATGGTGAGGAAGGTTTGTAGGGTTGTTTGGGATAAGAAGTTCTGGTTTGTTTTGCAATTTGGCAAGTTTCACAATGAAAAGGAACAGAATTGTTATTGAATAAATTTGGAAACAAATGCTTCATATAATCAAAATTAGGGTGGCCTGAGCGACAATGCCACAAGTGTACATCATGATTTTGTGAGTTGGAGCTAACCAGTGCTCTTCTTGCCTTTCTTGCATCTCTTGATTTCAGGTTTGAATCTTCAAGGTAGAACAATCCATCCCATTCTTTAGAAGTTCCAATCTTCTTCCTCGATTTTAAATCCTGAACAGTACAGACATCGTTATCAAAAATGACTCGGCATAGTTGGGCTTTAGTTAATTGACTCACAGATATAAGATTGACAGTGGGTGCAGGCACAAATAGAACATTATGAATTTTCAGGGTATTAGAGAGTACGACTATGCCAATTCCTTCAACTTTTGTGTATAGGCCATTAGCAACTTTAACTCTAAGATTCTCATGAATCAAATTAAGAGTTATAAACAATGTGCGATTACCAGTCATATGATCAGTTGCTCTTGAATCAATAATCCAAGCATTCTCACTAGCTCGTGCAATATTTAGAGCTAAAATAGAGTTACCTGATTGTACAAGGTTGGTGTTGGGCATAGAATTAGACTTATTCTGTCTGTCTAGCATTCTACGAAACATCCGCAGTTCCTCTTTAGTCAAGGAATTGTTATCCTCAGCTTCTGACTCAGTAGCAGAAATATGGCTTTGTTTGTTACCTCCTGGTTTTCCATGAAGCTTCCAGCACTCTTCTTTGGTGTGGCCCTTCTTCTTGCAATAACTACACCATTTGTTTCTTCGTTCGTCTTGTGGTCGTTTTGCCGCCAAGGTTGACCTTTCAATTGAGCTCGAACTACCTTGGTTTGCTGCCAGGGCTGACCTTTCAATTGGGCTTAAGCTACCTTGATTCAAGAACTTTCTGCTTTCTTCGAACTGCACATGGTTAACAACATCAAAGAGATGCGGTAAAGGCTTTAGGCCCATTATTCTGCCCCGTATCTCCTCAAATGAGTCATTTAGTCCAAGGAGAAAATCATAGACTCGTCCTTCTTCGACTATTTTCTTGTATAACTGAGCATCTTCCACATTTTTCCATGGATGTACTTCAAACAGGTCCTGTTGTTGCCAGAGTTTGATCAACGCGTTATAGTAATCAGTGACGGTCAAAGTACCTTGTCTCAAATCGCGAAGTTGGCGCTTCAAATGGATCAAGGCTGCAGTATTATCAAGAGAGGAATAGGTTCTTCTAGCTGCATCCCAAATTTCTTTTGCAGTAGTTGCGAGAAGATATCCTTCGCTGATGTCATCAGTCATAGAGTTGCACAACCAATTCATAACTTGATTGTTCTCAGCAAACCATGTATCAAAATGAGTGTCATCAGGGGCAGGCTGGGATGCTCCTCCATTGATATACTTCTCTTTTCGCTTGCCACGAAGATATCTTAACACAGTTTGAGACCATTGGAGGTAATTCCATCCATTAAACCTATGGTTAATAGCCATAATCTGACTATCGGAAAGTTCTGGGGTCGTCACCGTTTTGCTAGTAGTGGAGGAATGAGAAGGAGAAGATGTATCTTGAGTTTCAGAAGTAGTACCGGACATTAGTGCCAATCGATTGACTCCGAGACTTGTGGGAAAAGAGCCAAAGCGGGGATGAAAAGCTGAAGGATCCATTCTGGCTAAAAAGTGGTCGCCGGAAATGTTGCAGACGGCGGCACGTGGGTGCCACGCTCCGGCAGAAGTGGAGGCGCGTGGGGTTCACACGCCGGCCACTGTGTTGGCGCGTGTGGTCCACGCGCAGCTCAAAACGCCGCCGTTCTCCGGGGTTGTGCCGATCGGCACCTTCTGCTTCTGTCTGGGTGGGCGGTGTGCTCTAACGCGCTGCCATGAGGGAGATCGGAGCACACCGTCCCCTCCTCTGTTTCTCACTGTCGTCTCTCTCTCTCTCTCTCGTTTTTCTGGTCGCCGGACCTCTTAGTGAGAGGCTCTGATACCATATGAGCTTAAGAGCTCATGCTTTTCATTGATATATATGAAATTAGATGTACAAACGGTATTTATAGAAGTAAAGAATGAGAAATGACGCGGGAACAAAGAAACAGAGACAGTGGACAACGGAGAGATTGAAGGAGAGATTTCGGTGCAAGTCAATAATGTCAGGCTTGCACCGAAATCCTCTTCTGACTTCTAACAAAAGTAAAAAAACTGCGGGTGATAATGGTGAAGGAAAATTAGGACTCGGAAATAAGAGGACTACTAATTGACAGCTACAGAAATACCAGCTTCTTATGTCCACAGACTTGATGAATAAGTAAGAACACTAGGAAAAAGAAAATTGGAAAGGGATGAGAAATAGAAGCAAAGAAGGATAGAATTCGCAAGAATAATAAGAACTTGTAATTCGATTAAGATAGAGTTCCATGTGATAGGTGAGATAACTTGGCCATAAACTTTATTGAGCTTACTTTCATAGATGCTTAGTCCATATACAAGTCCTATTATGGATGAAAAGTGAGAGTGATGAGTAAAAATTGATCACTAAGACTTGAGGACATGACATTTGGTCTGTCTCACAAGCTAGGCATGAGGTTGATATGCTTTACCAATCTGCAGTTTTAATGTGGATTACCAAACCTAGTCAATCCTATTGTTATCATCATGGTAGCATGTCATGTTTAATGATACACACACGCACGCACACACACATATTAAAATATGATTATTCAAAATAAATATTTCTTTGATTTCCTCTTCATTCGCTGCTTCTCTTCCCCCATACGTGTCTTATATTTATTTTTATTTCTTGCAGGATCCAAATGGTGGGTATGGTGGGGGACCTGGCCAGGTAGGCGACTATATCACTTTCAGGCATATTTCTTGTCAAATGTTAACCTATGGCATTGTTGGATGCTACAATGTGTATGCTTAACTAGTTAATTAAGTAATGCATATGATATACCTCCATATTTAGGCATTATATTGCGTTTGCTTCCTTCAAAGAAGGCCATTGAATGTGTCTGTGAGTAGAGCTGACCAAGTGGTATGGACTATGGAGTCTTCTGAAAAGAGGTAGAGGAAGACTGAAGAGAGCTTTCAATGAGGTTTTAGAGTGAGATTTTTTGGTAATAGTCTATCCAAAGATTTGGTTTTTGATATAGCACAGTGGCGCCGTGCAATCCATGTAGCTGACTCCACTTAGTGGAATAAGACTTTGTTGTTGTTGTATTGCTCCTATTTAAACATGCAAAGCAATAGCAGAGTGGTCAAATAACTTAGTTGCATCGCTTAGTTGGCTATATTTTGTTTCTCGAGTGTGAGCCACTTTAGTTTGATATGTTTTAGACTCTTTCTGGTAAGTTTCTCTTTCTTCTTTTAAGTTATAATTGCTAATATATTTGTAATTTGTAATTCTTCTCAGATGCCTCATCTTGCCACAACTTATGCTGCAGTCAATACACTTATCACATTGGGTGGTCAGGAAGCTTTGGCATCAATTAATAGGTGGTCAGTTTATGCTCTTGAAAACAAGCTTCTTTTATTATATTTTATTTTATGCACTTGAAGCTTTTGGTTAGCTGTACTTGTCTGACATCTTGAAGTGGCTGATGTCATTTTTTATATGTATGATTTTTCAGAGATAAATTGTCTGGGTTTCTACATCGGATGAAACAAGCAGATGGAGGATTCAGGTTTGTATATATCTTTGTGGTTTGAATTTACTATAAACATTTCAATAAATGACTGTAAATCAGAGCCATTCACATATTATTTTTAATAAACAGTGGGCAACTTTGTTTTAGCGATGCCTATGAGTCCATCTACTTAGACAAACATCATTTTCACCTTTGGCAAATTTTGATTGTGTGTGTGTGTGTACTGTGAGTCAGTTACGCACAAATCAAAAGCTGCCACTAGGTGAAAGTAAGTGGTTTGACTCTAAGTCAGTGTAAAAAGCATCTCTTGATACTAATTAATGCCCTTGTTGGAACACTCTGAATTTATGTGGCCCAGCCTTGAATTAATTCGTTTTTTTATCATCAACACTTTCTTCAGGATGCATGATGCAGGAGAAATTGATGTTCGCGCTTGCTACACTGCCATTTCTGTGAGTTTGTTATTTCTGTATCTCTAACTTAATGTCATGTTTTTCTTCATGTTTAGATATGTATATTCAGTAAGACTTGGAACTTTGTGGATGACATCACACTTATTGCTTACTTCATCAGAATGTTCATTTCATTATCTTGAACTGGGATTATATGTCGCATATTACTAACTAATAAAGAATGATGGGGTGTTAAGGCTGTGGGCTAATTGACACCATTTTCCTGTAAACCTCTGTTGGCTTTATTGTGGAGTGATATTTTTTAAACTATTGGTGGTATATCATCCTTGAATTTTTGAGCATCTTCCATATTATTTCTTGGTAACACCTTTTTTTGGTTCTATACTACATTTCTTCTTAATGGTCTGAGCTTGGTTATATACCTACTTCTCCATTGCTTTCTTTTGAAGACCATTGTCACATCAAATGATGAGATTATATTCATGAAACGATATATTCAATACCCAAAATACTTGTTTTGTTCATTTTTCTTATTTATTTGTTAAATTGTTTCTATGGCATAGAATTTAACATCTTGTTTGAACCAGGTTGCAAGTGTTTTGAACATTCTGGATGATGAACTGATCTGTAATGTTGGAGACTTTATTGTAAGGTTAGTTTGAAAAACCATTATTTAATTTTGTTGCAGAACATGGCTGTATGCTGCCATCTCAGATATAACTTTGTTCAGAATTGAAACTTTGTATGAATTCTTTATTTGAAGATACCACCTCCAGTTAAAGTGGATCTTATATTAAGGACCGGAGGTAGTACTTGTTAGTGGTTATGTTGGCTGTATGGTGTGTAGGGTTAGTAAAATCTCTTCTTGTTTGGTTTCTAGAATCTAAAATACTTTTGACTGCCTTTGTACTGCATTTATTAACTAGACAATGTTCAGTTGGCTCATTATATATTTTAGCTATCTAACGGTTGTGTTTAGACTTTTCATCTAGAATATCTTAAACTTTAGGACTACAAGTCATGGTCTGAATGCTTTATAATTAATTTGTGGAATGTTATTTATTTCTAATGGTCTATGTATTTGCACTGGCATTTCTCTGCAGCTGTCAGACATATGAAGGTGGCATTGCTGGGGAACCTGGTTCTGAGGCTCATGGCGGGTGTGTTTCATTCCCCCTCTGTCCCTTTTTGCTTGTTATGCTGTATCCGAGGCTATCCTTTGTAATGTGGAATTGAAAATAAAAGGTGTGAGAAGTGAGGCTCTTGGAAAAACATGGTGGTGTTCAATTTGAACATTGGACCTTGGTAGGAAGCATCAAAAGTGTGGGAAGATTGAAAGTGCATCAAAATCCCACTTATATCCTTTGGCCTCGCAAGTAAATATGGAGGGAAAATATGTAAAATTAACTAAATAGGTATACTATTTATAAATAATGTCAATGTATTAATTATAACCTCAGAGTTATTCCCAATTAAGTATATGACATGCTTATCTCCAATTTTGCCCATTAATAAGTAGCAACACTATGAAGAAATTCATTCAGCAAACTTGCTTTAACCAGTTTTTCTTATACATGACCCTTAGTAATATTCTTTTGAACATATTTTTCTTTTTCTTTCAAGCAGAGCTGATTTGTTTAGGCTGAGATAACGATGATGTGCTCTTCTTTCCTCCCTTTTCATTTCTTTACCTAGAAAGTAAAGAGTAGTTTCTCCCCAATTTGTTTTGAATTTATTCCAATCCTCTTGGCGGCTTCTAAAACTTAGCATTTGTAATTCTTTTGTGGCAAGCTTGTGGATGTGAATCTCTTTTCGTGAAATGCTTGTAACTTGTAAGTTTTGACTATTTTACCAGGTATACCTTTTGCGGATTAGCTGCAATGATTCTGATTGATGAAGTTAATCGCTTGGATCTGCCTCGTTTAACTGTAAGAGGAGTCTTCTTCGTCTTGTGACTTTCACTTTGTCTTAAAAAGTTTCTTTTGAGACTGCCAATGTTATTGTATACTTGTACGAGGTACTAATCCAAGTTATTGTTTTAGGAGTGGGTAGTATTCCGGCAAGGTCGGGAGTGTGGATTTCAGGGGAGAACTAATAAATTGGTTGATGGATGCTACTCTTTCTGGCAGGTGATTTATATATATATATATATATATTTATATGTATGTATATATATGGTTATTTGTTTTTGTAACATAGTTGGATTGAAACTTGACTATTAATCAGGGTGCCGTTGTTGATCTGTTGCAAAGATTTTATTCTATTATTGAGAAACAAATGGCAGGCTTAGCTGCTCAGAAAGGTGATAGTGCTGAAGATTGTTCACAGATTCCTACAACATCTGACGGATTTGAAGGTTTATATGGGACCTTTCATGATGAAACTTGTTATTTTGGCTATAGGCTGCTGATAGAAGCATAGACGCTTGTATGTTGTTTAAATTTCTTCTTGATGCCAATATTTCCTTCTGATGTCTTGTTCCCTTGGGCTTATATTTTAACAGGTATGAGCAGGTCCTCCTTGGTTAATTTTAACAACATCGGTTGTAATTTTCTCAAGGAACCCAGAGCAACAGAACCTCTTTTTCACAGCATTGCCTTGCAGCAATACATTCTACTATGCTCACAGGTCTGTATATATTCTACCTACTGCTTATCTTTAATCCCTGCCTTTATTTTTTGGTCAGTTTGAGTATCATTCAATGGGAGATTCAACTTTTGGTATCATTCAACATGTGGTTGGTGCAGGAGCTAGAGGGTGGATTGAGAGACAAGCCGAGCAAGCGGAGAGATTATTATCATACATGTTACTGTTTAAGTGGGCTCTCTGTGTGTCAGTATAGCTGGTCAAAGGACCCAGATCGTCCACCATTGCCCAAGTCAGTCTTAGGCCCTTACTCTAATCTCCTTGACCCCGTCCATCCCCTCTTCAATGTTGTCTTGGAACGATACCACGAGGCCCACCAATTCTTCTGTGGCTTCTCCTGACTGCTAGGGCTCACCACGTTTTCTGTTAGCTAGAACTAGAGTCATGTATTTTTATATGAATATATAATTTTACTCTTCTTTTTTGATTGTGTATACAATTTTATTTTTCATTTATTGTTATGTACACTTTGTTTTCATTGGGTATAATGTATGTTTAATAAGGGTAACGTTAGGTGTTAAATTTTAGGGGTAAGGTGTAAATCTGCCAACAATAGTTTTTCAAAGTTGCCCCTGGCACTATAAAGTTTTTTTGTTGTAAAAATACACATGAACTTTTTTAAGTGGGATAAAAATAACAAAATTGTTAATTTGGCAAGAGAGAAATATTGTCGGGCTCACAAACAATGTAATAGACCACTCTTTTTTTTTTTTTTTTTTATTGAAATACTGGAATTCATTAATCGAAAAGAAGATTAATACATAAGACAACTCGAAAGAGACATAACCATGGATCCTTCATCAACCACCGTCTGTCAAAAGAGGAGGTGGTGATTGATCAAATATGACAAAATACTCAGTGCTACTATGAGTTAACTTTGCAAGATAGTCTGCTTGAGCATTTTGCTCTCTAGATATATGGTTAATAAGAACACATCAGTATTTAGACAACCATAATCTAGCCTCCTCAATGACCTCCTTAAAAAGATGCCTCTCATCACAACCCCTAATAAGTAAATGAACCGCTTTAATACAATCGGTAAATAGAAGAATATGCCTTAAATTCCTATGCCAGTAAATTTGAAGACCCTGGATGATTGCGATAATCTCTGCTATGACCGGTGGCACCTACGTAAGTTTGCACATGTATCCACACACCCAGTCACCATCTTCTCCTCTAATAACCCCGGCATTTCCACTCTAACCTGAGTCAATGACTGATCCATCTGCTTCAAGAGTACAAAATCCCCGCCTCCTAATTAGTTGACCTTCAACTCCACTTATGGATTGATTGTAGAAATTGCATTGATCACTTAAATCCATATCCCAACTTACCCGAAAGAGGCTGGCATGTGCATTTTGGTAGTAAGACCCCGCTTCTTCTCCAAAAGGCTTCATGCATCTGTCCACCCATATATCCCAGCATACATATCCAAATAGGGTTGCCCATCTGATCTTCTTGGTGAAATCCCTTCCAGCTTCATACTTCATATTCCACTCGATCTACTCCATTCCTTGTAAATTCAGAAAGCTATTCCACATAGCATGTTTAATTATGGATATCCACCGTTCACGAGCATTCGTACAACCCCTCAAGAGAAGCATCACGTTCTCCTCGTGATCACATTGAAAAAGATAAGTTGCAAGTTCCGATAATCCCCTCCTCACTCTGAGTTGTGCTGTATGCACCCTTCCATACGCCACAAGCCACATAAAAGACTTGATCTTCTTAAGAATGTCCCATCTCTACAGCTTTCTCCAAAAGGTTGAGTTTGAATTGGAAGAACCTGCACTCAAAAAATGATAAGCAGAACCAATAGAAAAACAACCATTAGAAGAAGGCTTCCAGAAATACTTATCTGCTCTTCTCTCAACACATGGGGGATGTGCACATATAATTTGTTGAATAATGTGAGAGTGGAACCATCTACCCAGCTTGACAATATCCTATTCTCCCCAGGGATTAGTATAATTTCGAACTCTTTTATTCCTATCCACAAAGGCCTCCCAGCCCGAAATTAGCTTAATCAAAGGCTGATTCAACACGGACCAGTTGTCATACCAAAAGGAAGCTGAAGCACCATTGGCAACTTTAACGCTCACCCCTTTCTGGAATTTATCCCATACGGAACAGATACCTCTCCAGGTAGAAGACATGTTTCTTCGAGCCGCAGGTCCATTTAACTGATCCCATCGATACTTCTCTCTCAGAACATGAACCCATAGTTTATCAGTATTATTCATCACATGCCAACATAGTTTCATAATGAAGGCTTTATTCTGTTTACCCATATCACGAATCCCCAAACCGCCCTTTCTCGTCTCTTGTAATCTGATCCCAGGAAACGAGATGGAGTTTTTTCTGGTCCTCCTGTTCATCTCATATGAATTTCCTACTTTTTCTCTCCATTTCCTTCAAAATTCCTTTCGGAAGTAGCAAGGTCTGCATCTAATAAGAAGGCAATGCAGACAGAACTGACTTTATGAGTGTAACCATGCATGCAAAACTTAAACATCCTCTTTTCCACCCTGAAATCTTTTTTAGAGTTCTTTCTAAAAGTGGCATGAATGTGATCTTGGAGTCCCTCTTATGAATTATAGGGATGCCAAGATATTTCCCCAAATCTCTAGTTAGCCGGACACCCATCTTTCGACTCATATCATACACCCTCAAAAATTGAACCTTCCTTGAAAAGCATATTCTGGTCTTGTCCTTGTTCATCTTCTGACCTGACATACTACAAAACATTTGCAGGCACTTAAGCATAACCTCCATCTAACTATCAGAAGCCTCCCTAAATAGAATGAGGTCGTCAGCAAAAAATAAGTGAGAGATTTTAAGGCCATTCCTACTTAGCTTAATCGGTACCCACTCTTCTGCAATAGCATCATGGATTATATGATTAAGGCGCTCCATGCATAAAGTGAAAATGTAGGGAGACAAAGGATCTCCTTGCCTAATCCCACAAGAGGAATTAAAATTTCCAGTGGCTTCCCAATTATAGACCACTCTTCCACATTAATAGTTTTGTCTCATTTTAAATAATTTACGTATATTTTTACACCCAAAAACTTTATGGTGTCAAGGGGCATTTGTGGAAAATCATATAGTAGATTCATACCTTAGCCCTAAATTTGAAGGTAGGGTTATCAAAATTTAAGAATTTTTTAAGTTAATATCAGTATTAGTTCATAGTTTTAAGTTATTGGATTTCACCTATGTAGTTTCACAAAAGTTTGGCATAAGTTTAATGATTGGTCTATAAACTTGAGAACTTAAGGTGCATGAATGCAAAACTTGAAAATAAAGTACCAAAATCAAAATTGGATCTAATAAAATATGTTTGAATTGACTGGCTTAATCCAAGAATTATGCAATTTCTGGTTAAATAAAGTGCATGGCTGTGGAGCTTGCTATCCCATACGCAAATTGCACGGGATGCGAACGCCCTCTATCATGCACTCCCTTTTAGGAGACTCCACGTGGCAACACAATTCTTCGAAAAGCAATCAAATCATTACAACTCATCCCTTAGAGATGGCCACTTAAATCTTGCCACGTGGTGAATTGAGCTCCAAATGATTAAAAATCACGCCGTCATCTGATCTGTGATCACGTGTTGATTCTTTTCGCGTCCAAAAGCCGTTAATCCTGCCTTGCTGTTGCGGGGCCTCTTTTCGTCTCTATGAATAAATGACAGTTCTCCAGGTCACTTGGAGATGATAAGAATGAGATGAGGTATTTTTTTGAGTTTTGTTTTTTGGTGAAAGTTTTTAGATTATTTTTTAAAACTAGTATATTGAATTATCAACAATTGAAATATTATCCCTAAGTCTAAAATTAAAAACAATTATACGTGAGTTTTTTTAAAAATAATTAAATTTCAAAATATTTGTTTTAAATTTTTTTTCATAAAAATAATTGAAATCACCCTTATTTCATTTTTTTAAAAAAATGGTTTACGTTTTCTTTAATAATAATATTATTTCTTGCTGACTTGCTCTTTAAGGTACTTTTAATTTTGATTAAGATGACCGAAAGTCCAAAATGATATCCCCCAAAGCATTCAAATGTTTACTTACTCCCAAAAAAAATTAAAAAATTTAATGAACATGAATGAAATAAATAAATAAATAAATAATACATATAATGCAGCTGAAGAGCGGCCTCCCTCGTTTGCTTCAACATTCTAACTCATTGCTCTGCGACCTCCACTTCCTGCACATGAATTTCCTTGAAATTCTCAACTATTTTTATGTCAATTTCCTATTTTGCACTCTTCATTTCCTCAAAATTCTCCTACCAATCACGCACCTCTCTCCTCTTCGTCTTCTTCCACACTCCAAATATATAAATAAATACATTCAAATCAATTGGAGCTATTGACCCATATCTCTTTATCTGTTCATAACACCCCCTTCAAAACTCCCGTCTCTTACTCCTTGGAGAGGTCTGCAGGCAACCGGAACCCCTATATCTCAATGAGGTACTACTGGTTTTTTCATTGATTTTCTAGCATTTGTTGAACGCGCGTATGGTTCTTTGGTCAATGTTTGCATTTTATCTTTTGCTGGTTTTCAACGCTGATCACTGAATATTGAATTTGATAACGCTTTATTTGTGAAATGTTAACTAGCATCTGGAAGGAATCAATGACACGAATCCAGTTTAACATATGGTTGCTTCTGCCTTTTGATGCAAATCTTATTGGGCTCTGGAGTTCCATTCCTTTCCCTTTTTTCCTTTCGCTCCTTCTTTGTTTTTTATGGATACGTCGTTTTTGGAAAGGAAAATTGTCTTGTTTTCTACCTGTAACTGAAATGGATGATGTTCCTAATTCTACGGTGTTTTTCTGCATTCCTCTGTTGTAGGATTTCAGCCATTTTGCTTTGATTAAACAGTTCAATGCCTGGATTAGCAATGAATGAATTAAATACGAATACTGCCTCAGATGAGCGTAGTGTGGGTTACACACCTTATGAGGAGAATTTTACTCAGCAAGTATCTCCGAGAAGTCCATTACGCTCAAGTAATATCCGTAGTGGCTCTATTGATCTGCCTATTGATGGGTTGGTGGATACCTCTATTGAGCAATTGTATCGCAATGTGTGCGAATTGCTGAGTTCTGATCACTCACCCTCCAGGGTTAGTTTTTACTCATTTGGTGAAGAGTCAAGGATCGATTCAGAATTACGCCATCTAGTTGGAGATTTTGCAGATTTGGAGATTACAAAGGAGGTAGTCACAGAGTCCAAAGAAGAAAGAAATACTAGCGGATCGACTTCTGAAAAAGATGTTGAATCAGATGGTAACAAGTCTTCAAAGAACAAGGACATGAACCAATCAACCAAATCAACCTGCAAAAGCAAAAACTTGCGAGAAAAGCCACCTATTGACATGGGGAATGAGAAGAATTCCAGAAAAGCAAATCCTCTTTATAGCCTAAAGAATCAGAGGAATATTGGTTTGCTTGGTGTGAAGTCGCAGAATGTGAATGAAAGTACTATTGACGACGCTGAACTGGGACAATTCTTACTTAAGCAAACAAGAGAAATGATCTCTTCGGGTGAGAATATGCAGGAGGCTCTTGATTTGGCTCTTAGAGCTCTGAATTCGTTTGAGATATGTGCAAATGGGAAACCCAGTTTAGAAATGGTTATGTGTATGCACGTCTTGGCAACAATATACTGTAAAATAGGACAGCATAATGAAGCCGTTTCTATTCTGGAGCGTTCTATTGATATTCCTGTTTTAGAATATGGCCAAGATCATGCACTAGCTAAATTTGCGGGGTGCATGCAGTTGGGTGATACTTATGCAATGATGGGGCACATGGAGAATTCAATATTTTTTTATACACAAGGCCTGAAAATCCAAACACAATCCTTGGGAGAAACAGACCCAAGACTTGGTGACACATGTCGCTATGTGGCTGAGGCTCATTTCGAAGCACTGCAGTTTGAGGAAGCCAAGTATCTTTGTCAGAAGGCTCTTGACATTCACAGGAAAAATAGGCACACTGCTTCCCTTGAAGAAGCATTAGATAGGAGACTCTTGGGACTAATCTGTGACTCAAAGGGTGATTATGAAGCTGCTCTTGAGCATTATGTTTCAGCAAGCATGATCATGTCAGCGAATGGCCAAGAATTAGATGCAGCTTCAGTTGATTGCAGCATTGGAGATGCGTATTCATTTTTGGGACACTATGATGAGGCAGTTTTGGCTTATCAGAAAGCACTCACAGTGTTCAAGTCAACAAAAGGAGAGGGTCACTCAGTTGCTTCAGTTTTTGTCCGTTTAGCTGACTTGTACCACAAGATAGGAAAGCTTAAGGAATCAAAATGTTACTGTGAAAATGCAGTGAAGATTTTTGGGAAGACGAACCTGAACCCTTGGATCCCATCAGAAGAGACTGCAAGTGGGTTAATAGACGTCGCTGCTATTTATGAATCAATGAATGATCTAGAGCAGGCAGTGAAGTTACTGAAGAAGGCGTTGAAGATATATGGTAAAACCCATGGTCAACAAAGCACTATCGCTGGAATTGAAGCCCAAATTGGGGCTATGTACTGTATGCTAGGGAACTATTCTGATTCTTATAAAAGCTTTAAGAGTGCCATTGACAAGTTTCGTGCCAGTGAGGAGAAAGAATCTGCTTCTTTTGGGATTGCACTGAACCAAATGGGTCTTGTCTGCGTGCAGCTTTATACAATAGACGAAGCTGCAGAATTGTTCCAAGAGGCCAGGAGCATATTGGAACAAGAATATGGCCCATATCACCCGCACACCTTGGGGGTCTGCAGCAATCTAGCAGCCACTTATGACGCAATGAGCAGGTAACACACGTTCCTTCTACATTTCTGGAAGTCGTTAGCTATTGTTTTTCCATCATTATCATCGAAAAAGGATTCATTTTATTTGTCTGAACTAAAATTTAATGATAAAGTTTACACACCAATTGAAGACTTGAATGCTTGTTGAATCTTGATGTGTGGTGAAAAGTGAAAACTTTAAATCTCAATGAAAATCAAGGGTACGAAAATCACATATTAAAAGATTGTGATGGTAACATTATATTTAATGTTGAAGGAGGGAAATCCTCCTTAGCTTGCTGTAATGTGTTTTTAAATATTAATGCAATATAATTTTTCTGGCTTAAAAAATGTTTAAACTTGCTGAAATGTGTTTTTTAATCCAAAAATGTTAAATGGGTACACTTTTATTGCATTTAAAAATTAATGCATGGATTTTGCAATTAAATTTTGTCATACAGATAAAATATACTTCGCCTTGTTGCATGAGAATACCTTGAACTTTCAGGTTACGAATGCTAATATCATCTTGGTTCCTATGGTGTGCGCAGGGTGGACGATGCCATAGAAATTTTGGAATATGTGATTGGCCTGCGAAAAGAGAAGTATGGGGCAGCAACTTCAGATTTGGACGATGAGAAGCGCAGGCTAGCAGACTTGTTGAAAGAAGCTAGCAGGCTTCCAAAAACACAACATCGATAACATTACTTGAGATTTGGGCGAATTTCAACTTATAAAAGAAGACGGCATAAAGATTATTTGAAGCAGGTAATGCAATGCATATAGAATCCGATGACGTTGATTTATTAAAAAGTGAAAATAATTTGCACTTCACCGTCACCATATTTTTCAAAAAATTTCCGTAGTCACCTGCGTTTGCAGGTATTCCCTATACTATATTATAGATCACGAGGTATTTACATTCTTCCGCAAAAAAGGTATTTTTTACTAAATTATAAATATAAAAAGGCCAGGACCTCAGGATATATAGACGACAAATTACAATAATAAGAGCAAATTATCCGGTCGGACTTGGGGCTGCTGGTTAGGGCACGCTACTCTCACCTGGAAAAGTCACAAGTCCTAATCCGCAGCATGCCTTCATCATTAAACTCTCAACAAACGGGGTATTCCAAAATGCCTCTTTTCTTTTGCTCTTAAAAAGAGAGATATTTACTTACCCAATGCATAAAAATAATTTTCTTCTTGTTCTATTCTTGGCACGTTCATCCGCAAAGGTAGTCTGCAAAATATTTTACGAAAAGGTTAATGCAAAACCATGGTCTTTACTCTTATTTCGATGCCTATTCTTTATGCTCGTCCAGTTCTAAATTTAGACAGTTCAGATTTAATTTTTTTAAAATTGGCAATTTTAAATAAAAAAATTATTTTTTGAAAAACTGTTAGTTAAGAAATTATCTTTATTTTAGATTCTGTATCTATTAAAAAAAAAAATCTGAATCATCCAGATGTATATGGACAGTTTAGATTTCTCCTACTTATCCTTTGAATGAACAGGGAAACTCAATCCCCTTACTCTTTTGAACCCTCGGATGTTATTATCCTCATCCAATTTTGTTAAAAAATAATATTAGGATTAGAAGTAATATTATCTAAAACCATAAATACTCAATAATTATGTCATTGGCAAAAAAACACTCTAATAATTATGTATATTTTTACATTATATTAACTTAATGCATTAATAAAAAATAATTAAAATATAAAAAAATCTTAAAAAATTTCATAATAATGATGAAATCAACTTATTCTGCATGATATACAAAGAAAAAAAAATCTAATAAAATCAATTAGCGTTCATAAAAATTATACACACACACACACATTGTGCATATGTACATGCATTGGGGCTGACTAGATTTGATCTTAACCCAACCCTCTCCCTCTAATCAGCACTACATAAGTAAAACCAAGACTAGCATGCTACATGATCGGTTAACACCCTTATGTCTATTGTTTTGTGAAGGTTATGATTTTCATGATATTAAATAGTTATAAATTTACAACTACTACCTCCGGTCCTTAATAAGATCTAGTAGATATTGTCATATTAAGGACTGGACGTAATGTTAGATCTTGTCATATTAAGGACTGGACTGGACGTAATATTATTTTATGCAATACACAAACGAAATCATAACTCACTTTTTTTGAAAAATGTGTTCATTCTTTTACATTGAAGCCTATTTAAACATGGTGAAATATTAAAGAAACAAAAGTTGCATGAATCCTAATAATGCAGCTTGAAAACTGTAGTTTACTTATAAATATTGTAACTTCTACAAATTTCTATTTATGGTTACAGATCTTTTATTAATTTTGAAGTTATATACTTCTTATTGATATTGATGGGCACTCAACAGAAACTAAGGGCACGAAAACTTTGATTAAAACGAAATATATGTACACCACAGACAATCATGCAGGATAACAGGCATGTCATGATTCATCAGGCTTTGGTTCAAGAAAAACAGGGATCTTCTCCTTCTGGTCACCTCGCAAAACCTCCACGATCACCTGAATATGAACATCATTCCAAAAAAATAAGGAAAAAAACTCACTACTGGTTATGCTGATTAGATTCAAGTATCCATATACAGGTTGATTAAAATTAAACAGACATGGCAACAAAAATAAAATTCAAATGAAGACAGATCAAGTTAATGAGGTCTTGTGTATATTTTGGGCTTTTGGCTTCTTGCTCCTTAGGTTTTCACTAGATCAATGTACCTTTTGGTGTTTCGATTTACTTTTAAGACAGACGTAACGTTTGAAACACACATTCCAAACGAAAAATTTAAATATGGCTAAAAATAAATAGAACGTATCGTATGTTTCTAGCTGAGGAAGGGGACTGAGAATGGGTAACAGAGAGATAACATGGAGTCCAACTTTTGCAGGACCAAATGGTAAGCAGATTAGCTCAATAATAACAGTATGATTGACCTTATTCTGCTAACCAAATTTGACCACTGGTCTGAATTAGCGTAAATTGCAAAAAGATCAGATGCAGATAACTACATGTTTTACATCTGTTTTCTTAAATTTCAGAGCTTTTTTTTTTTGCGACAAAAATTGCAGAGTTCAATTTAAATTTTTTTCCTTCAAAAAATTGCACTCGTAATCAAATTAATCTAAATATTGCAGGAGTTCAAAATTTGAAGACACAGCATTGCTACTACGAAATAACAATAAGGATCATACCTTGTCGCCCACTTTACACTGATCAAGAATTCTGTACAAATCACTTCCATTAGTAACCTTTTTACCATTCACGGATGTTATGATGTCGCCTAAAATGAGCCTACCGTAGACATCACGTTTGGTAGGTAGCAAGCCCTACAAAAAAAAAAAACAAACAAAAAAGGTTTAAACTTGGAAGAATGTCAGTGAAATATAATACTATGAGCCGACATGACAACAAAGGTTAACAGGATAAAAATAAGCATACAGCTTTCCCAGCAGGACCGTCAGCAGGAGCATCCAAGACAAGCACTCCACTTACACCCAATTGCTCCACAGACTGATCTGGTGCAAACTTGATCCCTAATATAGGTCTTGCGACCTTCCCAAACTTCACCAATTGATCAACAATACCATTCACCTAAATATGAGATAAGTGATAAGGGATCCATTTTAAAGGATGACAAAAAAGTAAAGCTGCGTTGTTCCACATCTCCAAATAGTTAACTTCATACCAGGCAAGGTTTAAGTTAGAACTCACTGTGTCCACTGGAATAGAAAATCCAACGCCGGATGATGCACCAGATGGGGAATATATAGCTGTGTTTATACCAATGAGGTTACCAGAACTATCCAATAATGGCCCCCCGCTATTCCCTGGGTTAATTGCAGCATCAGTTTGTATGACATCTTGAATTGGCCGACCAGTTACAGCTGAACTAATTTCTCGACGAAGTCCACTATTGAGAATGTAAAAACAGGCAATTAATTAAAAAGAAAGACAATACAAAAATCAACACAGTATGCGTTTTGAACAAGTGCACAAGAATAATGAACTCACCATAAGAGATAAAAAATATCTATCCCAAAAAGGTGAAGGATAAAAGAAAAAGATAAAAGATTACCCAAAAAAAGAAAAAAAGGTACGCTCTTATAAAGCATTTCAGCAAAGGGACTAGAGGTACAAGTCCTTGCCCATGATTTTCTATTGACTTGTCACTTCCTCTTCAATATTTTAACCTTTTCCTCTTATTTCCTATGAAACCTTCTCCCTTCTCCAAATCTGTCTTCTGTCCCTCATAACTTCAGAATAACCTCGTTGACAGGCTATTGGAGGCTCAGAGTTGATGCTTTATTTTTTGGGGCAGAAATACCAGTCATGGACAAAAAGAAATTAGACGTAACTTAAATACGCGCATCAGTTCAGGCCAAAATAACAACAACAACAAAATAAAATGCGCATCACATTATTCCAATTTGATAGGAATCTGTTTTGACATTGCTTTGGTTTAGTAAAATGTTGTAGACATGCCCAGTTTTTTCATTTGGTTACATAGATGCATAATGCATAGTACAACATAAGAGTAGGAAATTGTAGTATTTAGATAGAATGAGGTTTCTCATTTTTATTAAAAAAAAAATCGATTGATTGGGGTTTCATACCTGATGACACCAGTAGTAAGGGTGTGATCTAGTCCAAACTGCACAAGGATAAATATCAGATTGGAAAAACAAACAATCAATTTTGTTGACATACATAGCATTCAAGTTATAGATGATTATAAGCTTCATTAAGCAGTTCAGCAGCAACCATATTTGAAAAATTCAAAGAAATTAAAGCATGACCATCACAATTGTAATTTTAGTATCTTTTCTAACTTTTTTAAATGAAAAAATCTTCATGTGCGTTCAATTTTATATTGAATATCAAAATTGCAAGAGCATTTTCAACTCACTGATCTTGGGCAGTGCTTTTGCACAAAATGTTGAGGAAAATTAGTACCGTATAGGGTGCAGACAATACTGAATAAGTGGCCATAACAGATAAAAATGGCAAATCTTTAACAAATGACAAAAACCATTATGAAGAGAATAAAGAATATTATAATCCAGTTTCATGTAAAATTTATCACAGTTCTATAAATTGGGAATAACAGAATCCCCATAATATCTGAAATTAGAAAAATTAGATAGGTATTGCAATTTATATTAGCAGAATGTAAATTTATACTCACTGGGTTCCCAATAGCATACACTTTCTGACCAACAAGCAAGTCATTAGAGACACCAATAGGTATAGGCCTAAGTTTGTCCTTAGGTGCATCAACACATAACACGGCAACATCCTTATCCTGATCAAAGCCAACAACTTTTGCATCATAAATTGTCTGGTCGGCAAGAGTGACCCTGAAAATTACTACCACAGAGTTAAAGAGGAACAATTGCCTGCTGAGGCATTTAAAACCATCATCACATGAGAATCCACGGTCAAGTTTTACTCTCAATAGGCACAAGGCAAGGGAATCAGTCATATCACTTTTCAACTCAATGCAAACCAAATCATAATGAATCAAGTGAAAACACTCACGTAGCATGTTAACTTCATTTAATTGATAAGTGATAATAAAGTTACTAAATTTAGTGAGGTACGAAAATCATTCGGAGAAACAATAAACTGATATATATATATATATATATATATATTCAGAAGAGTTGACAGACTGACAGACTGTGAACTAAGATTCCAAGCTATCATCCTAATACTTGAAATGCAGATTGAAAAATCATTACGAATATTTTAAATTTTACAAATGAATGACATAACCAAATTAATGTCTCCCAGATTTCTAAAACAAATACAGAAGTGGCCCCTTTAACTTATTTAATCTGTTGCCATTTGGCAACTAGCTACTAATTATGTTCTGTTTCACATCTAGTTGCATAATTTAAAGTTCCGAGCATCACATCATTCTAAAGCAACATTCTAAACCGAACTAACAAACTTGATCGAAGGATTCAAATTTCAAAACCAAGCAACCGACCTGAGATCAGAAGCTGCACGGATGACGTGATAATTGGTCACAATATGACCCTCTTTATCCCAGATAAAGCCTGATCCAGAACCTTGTGGAACCTCCAACACGTCCAACGTAAAAGCATCCTGCCTAAGAAATAACAACCCATCCGCTCCAAGAACATTATAATCCACATCCAAAACAGGAAAAAAAAAAGAAAGAAATTATCAGCTAGATGGTTACTTGACAGCAAGATTAGTAATGTATACAACAGAGGGAGTGTTCTCTCGGAAGAGACGAACAGTAGCGAGCTCATCGGACTGCAATTTCCTGGGCGAAGTTACCACGAAAGCAGAAGCGGAACCAACATCGGTAAGAAAGAAGGATACAGACAGAGCAATGGAAGTGCAGAGAAGGAGAATAGAATCGAGTTTAGGAGACGAAGAAGTAGCAGCGATTGATGTGGGAAGGATGTGAGAGCTTTGAGAGAAAGCAGCGCGAAGAAAAAAGAGGGCACGATAATTGGAAATGAAGCTTTTGTGGAGAAGACCAACGGATTTGGAAACGGAGATTGCAGCAGATTTGTAGCTCAGGAAGCGAGACACTGTGGGTGCGGAATGCAAGTACGCTGAATAATGTGTGGAAGAGAGCGAACAAGAAACAGCCATTTCTGTTTCGAGGTCGATATGGGGCCTCGTTTTATATTATGTGATTCAAATGATAATTTAAAGACATACACGTGGCATATTGGCTATTTGGTCACAAGCGTTGTGCCATAGGATCACGTTAGTTGGAGGTGGTTTAATTGGGATTATTATTTATTGTCTTATTAGGACACTTCAATCAACATTTCAATTTGAGCAAAAAAAAAATCAAAATTTCAATTAAATTATAAGATGGTTGTTTTAAACATAGAATTATGATCAAGAGATTTGGCAAAACCATTATCTTTTTTGAAAAAATGAAGCTTTTATAAATTGAATTATTGGAACACGCACTCAGACAAGAAGGTTGCCCCAGTCACGTGCTATTCATTACCCGCATATGCCCCCAAAAAAGGTCTATATGCAATAGTAAATTAAAATTCACATAAAACTTTTTCAATAATCTGAATTTTTTTATTTAAATTTAAAATAAAAAATATAAACAAAGTAACAAGCTAACATTTCTACTCATAATCTTGGAAGCTTCATAGTACGCATAAAATGAATATATGATTCTATCTTTAACCTTGCTTAAAAAAATACAGTTATCCATCTGACCAAGATGTATATTGTGAACACCCTATTTTGTCCAGGCCCCACTAAAAAAAAATACAAAAAAATTGATAATGATTGGTGTCCAAATTGACAATCATCATTGAAAGAAAAAATAAAAAAAAACGAAAATAAGAAAAAATAAGGAAATCCTCCTATTGATGATGATCGGTGTCTAAATAGGCAATCATCATTGAAAGGGAAAAATTTTAAAAAAATGAAAATTAAAATAAATCCCTTAATTGATATGATTGGCATTGTCATTCATTAAGGGAAAATAATAAATAAAAAAAACGAAAAATAAAAAATAAAAAAATCTCATTTATGTTGATAGGTTTAAATTAGGAAGTTACTTGTGGGGAGAATAATGCAAAAAAGATTAAAAACGAAAAAATCTCCACTAATGGTAATTAGGTCAAGTTAGGAAGTTTTATCAATAGAAAATACAAAAAAAAAAATCTCCATTGATGGTGATTGGGTTAAGTTAGGTAGTTCTTAACATAAAATACAAAAAAATCAAAAAAACGAAAAATAAAATAAATAAAATAAAAAAGGGAGCATTTATGAAGAAAACCCTACCTTGAGACTATAAATAGGAGTGCAAGGGTTGAAGCAAAGGGGACAGAATTTTTGGGAGAATTTTGGGAGAGCAAGGAGATAAGGTCAGTGGTTGAGTTTTCATCCTTTTTTTTTTATTTCACTTTTACATCTCGTTTTTCTCTCTTTCATCTAATATCCCTTGGTTCATGCTTACTTCATCATTCATGCACTATGACTTTAGCCAATATGCATTACATTGCTTTACTTTGTATTATGATGTTGTTGGACGTGTTTTAGCTCATTGTGGTCTTGTGAATTTGCATTTTATTGTCCAACTGAATTATCTCATACATAGGCAAGAGGTATGTGCTGTCTTATTTTCTTATGATATTAGGTGTTATGCTTAATAAATATAGATAATATAATTGTACTTGCCTCTTATTCATTATGTGGTTCTATCACCCTATCTCTTATTGTAGCGGGTTCAAAGGATAAAAGGTACGTATAAATCTCCTGACTTTTGACTTCTTTTTTTGTTTAAATTGTACTACTTTTCTTTTTTCTTTCTTAATCCCTTTCTTAGGTCCTCTTTCAAAAAAAAAGAAAAAAAATATTTAGACACACTTTGATAAATGAAAATAAAATGGAAAAACTCTCTTTTACAAGAAAATAAAAAAAAAACGTTTTTTAAAAAAAAAAGTAAAAAACACAAACCCAACAAAAAAAAGATATTTTTCTCAAATAAATTAAATAAACATTTTTCTAAAAATCACCAACCAAGTGACACGCATTTCTATCCCCGAACTTCGTGGGCTTTGATCCCTCTAAAGGGTACGTAGACCCTAGGTTTTCATCCTAGGTCAAGTCCAATTTTGTAAATAAATATATTTTTTCTTATTTTCTTGTTGTAAATAAATGTTCTTTTTTTTAAAATAAATATATTTTTTCTTATTGTAAATAAGTGTTCTTTTTCTTCTTCTTTAGTTTTCATTTCATTTAGTTTTGTAAATATTCTTTCTTTTTATTTGGGTAATTATAATAAGATTAAAGGCCATAATATTTTTAAATAATTAACTTAGGGTAACCATTCTCATGAATGGGTGTTGTGGGGTGCCTAACACCTTCCCCACACACAATCGACTCCCGAACCCTAAATGATTTTTTGTAGACCAGTTTTCATTGTTAAAAAGGTTTCCAAAATCATCCTATCTTTAAAATTTTGGTGGCGGCTCCATGTTTTTCGAAATCCTGGGCGCTACATATATAAATATAGTTATCCAATCTCTATAGTCTATATACATATATACATGCCTGAACAATTCAGAATTATAATTCTTAAACCAAAATTTAACTAAATAAAACATAACTAAAATATAGTATCTGCATCATTCTCTCGTAACAGAACTAATTTATATTTTACCTCCAGAGTGAATACATAGACAGGCTTTGGGAAAGGCAGGAGCAAGATAACCCATCCTCTAGTAAATACAGGACGAATCTTCCACTTCACCAAGTAGAGGCAGAATGGGCGACATACTCATCATCAAGAACACTAATTTAGTGTTAAATCGATAGTAGGACTAAGTACGAAGCCTATAAATAGTCTCAAAATCTCAATGTCATTAATCAAGAAGAAAAAAGTGAACAAAAGTACAAAACAATAACCTAGCAGTCTTATTTATCGGCATACACGCGTTGTATAGCTATAACGTGAGTAAAACTCCATCTTAGCTATTAACACTAGATGATATAAAATGAGATGTATCCACAGGAACTACAAAATTTTATCAAGAGGTCTTAACTCTCTTGGTACGGCATCAAAATTTCCAGCATCTACGTCAGATTGCAGCATGGGTTGCTTCCCCGTTTTCCAGAAAATGCCTTGCGCTAGGTGCTCCTTGTTTGGGGTGAGAAGTACATAATCGGGATCTGCCCTTTGGTAACTGCAAAGAAGTAAGAGGAGCGCATGTAAATATGAATGAACTTGTCCCACTATGACCGAGTACAATAACGCAGCTTATTATCACATGTACTCGTATAAATATGGTAATACCGATAGTTGTTTTCATTAATCTGTTGAAACAAAAGGTAGAAGTTAATGCAAATAAATGAACCTGGCTTCTCTAAGACTCTCGCTTTGGATGCCAAATCCATATCGCATTTTACCATCAGCACGATCTCGAGTGGCTGCAGAAAAATAAACCATGCTCAGTATTCCAAACATCCAACAACAGCATGACATCACCAATAAACAAACCAGGAACCCATAGACAAAATAAAGCACAATAACTTTACTATGTTAAAATATATAGTTTCATTTTTGTTTTTATTCTTTGATAAGAGTCCGTAGTAGCAGGTTGAGGTAATTTTAACCGACCCTTTAGTTATGCAAGGGGGGCTGCACAAAAATTACCACCAGGTCATTGCATATCCAATGCATGTCACAGGGATGAGAAAATAATTACTTCACATTATAGATATCACCATTTTCATGCCTACTGCTTCCTGTAGTTGGGCAAAACTAGGAACAGGATTTTGGATGCCTGGAACTATTTTTAAGAAAAAGAGCATTTCCACAAGAATCTAGAAGCTGAAGGAAGCAAACATGGATTCTATAGTCTAAAATGCAAATATGTCGGTGGAAGAAGCTTCAATGCAAGTCCACACCTGATGGCAATATATTCTATATAGGTGAGGGGATAATAGGTATAAGCCTATAATACGCGTGGTATAAATACAAAATGACAAGTTAGGGTATAGAAGTGTTATATATCCTCAAGGCCAGGGACACACACGCAAGAACCAATGGAAAAGGAGGAAAAAGAATGTAGTGAGAATGAAGAGAGGAACCCCTCTAGAGACACCTGAAATGTTGAAAGTAAAAGAAGGTTTCCACCACGACTTGAATGCCAATGCCATTGAAAAGCTACTATGTCCAACCTTTGCCTGAAAAGAGGGGTGATAGTCTTGTTAAATCCAATGTAATCCATATAAACCCGCATAACATAGGATCAGCAGTTTACCTTTAACAGTAAGTTTTTATTTGCTTGCCAGGATGCTCCTACTTGAAAAGTGGAGTCAGGGATATTGTTCGATGTAGTGGCATCATCAACCCTTTCACAGAAAGAAAATAAGATCTGACTACATCAGTGCTCACCATTATGACTATCTACCAACATCTGAAGTTTTTTTTAATACCTCGTTTGTAACTCAAAACCAAAATCAATGTAGTTTGTAATTCCAACTACATCCTCCTGTTCAAAGGGGTTCTTCGCCTGTTCAATTCAGTGAAAGACTTATTCAGCAAAATATTCATTTATACTATTACACCTGCCAGTTTGAGACTGTAACTCAGTCAAAAAATAAAAATCTCGTTACTATTAGAAGAATAAAACAGTCAACAAGAAAATGTAAGTAGCTAGCCTCTTGGATGGAATTGTATCAGCAAAAATATGACATTGAATCAGATCGGAAGGTCAAAGCAACCAGACATAGCCAGGTCCTGGGTATATTATATAATAATATAAGCCTCTAATTTAAGTACCTTTCTGAGTACATTGAACCCAACTTGGCAACTAAAGGGACAGATCCCAGGTTTCCAAAAATTATAGGTTTATCCAATAGTTTACTCCCTCCAGTCTCGAATATAAGGTATAAATAACTCCCTCAATAATATTAAGAAAAGCGGTTAAAAGTAGCTAGCTTTAAATTTGTCCCAAAATAAAAATACTTTCCACAAATGCCCCTGATTTAATGTTTAAACTTCAACCTTAAATTTATTGATACTTAATTACTACTCCTACTTTAAAGTAAAATTTTCTACACAGGTCTTCTTTGATAAAGGGCATCAATGGAATAAATTATTTAGTGCACCAAACAATGGCTATTTGTGCCTTATAATTTGGACCAAAACAAGTCTTCTAAACTTCAACTTATATCCAAGACCAGAGGGAATAATTATCAACTACAAATGATTTTTGCAAGGAAAACATAGCTATAGGAAAGAGATAATTTTTCAACCAGTCTTGTATTTCATAATATATGTCAACATTACGGTTAAAAATAACATCTCCTTACATACAACCATGAATGACAAATGCAGAGCTCATGCTGAACATCATGTCATTCAACATAAAAGCAACTATTATGCAACAAGAAAAATCAGACACCGATAAGAGGCAGCAACCCACTGAATATAAAAAGGAAAAGAGAGATGGAACCAAGAAACATACCCGTCTTTGGACAACCATATGTTGATAAAATGAGGCGATAAACTGCAAATTGTTTAGACTTTAAAATTTCAGTGCACAGTTTCCAACATTTTAGTTACTAAACTGGAATGAAGAAACAATGCATTCAATTGGCTTGAAGTTAAATCACACCATCTTGAGTTGAATGCATATATTAGACAACAGGCCGGTACAAAATTTTATATTACTTCCATAGTGATGATTAATGAAGGTTTTTCATGATAACAATCACCAAATTTGACGAGCTTCATGAAGCAAACAAAAACTTAAATAGTCAAAATAAATGGAAAAATTGCCAAACTTAATAATCAATTTGAGATCCAGCCAATAAATAATCTGAGAAAGCAGAACATACCTGGGAACTTCTAACAAGCTCAAGACTGAAATTGAAGGACGGACTCAAGGGGCTGCCAGATCCCACAGCATAACCAATCGCACAACTCCAATTCATCAAATTTGTGAGCTTTGAATCTCCATCTAAAAAAGCAGAATCAAAATAAAAAATGTGCACACAAATTACTTAATTCACACATTTTCTTCTAATTATAAATTTTGCTTCACTCCATTAAATACTACATCCTAAAATTAGTTTCCCAATTCCCCAAAACCGCACAATGCATGTGCGCCTTTTATACAAATTCTAATTCACAAGTGAAGTTAAGCAACATATTTCAGCTACAAGTGCCCACATCTCCACTCAAATAAATTGAAGGCATTGAAACCCTTAATATGACTTGTACAAATCATCCTGAATGGAAAATAGATGCAATGATGTCAGATTTCCGGTGATAGAAGCAGATATGTAATCTTTTCTTGTATGATTGCAATTTACATGCTGACAGAGAGCCAAACTCAAGGATGCAGTAAGCAAAGGAAAATAGAGTTTAAGGCTAATTGTACCTCTGCTTTTCCACTGAACCAGATTACAAACATTAACCCCGGAAAAAAAATAAATCCACAGAAGGAGGGAACAAAGGAAGGAAATAGATATGTTCTAGCACAATCCAAGACTGCTAGATATCTCCCAAAGCCACATTTTCCCCGCAACACCTTGTTCTACTTTTATTCTCTCATGAATGTGTCCTAACTTCCCTTATTGATGCTTTCCATAGTAGCCACGTGTCCCAATATTTCCATGCTGAAAATCACATAATTCTTCTCTTCCATCCCCTTTCCCCTTACGGCCAGCCTTACCTCTTACAATTACACACCTTAAACAAAGGCTTCCTATTATGCCTACTCTCAAATCAATAAGCTAAAAACACAAGAAGAGAAAGTGGGAAGGAAAACAAATTAAAATGAAACATATGATTAAACTACCAGCAGAGAGATAAGCAAAGTTTAAGGTATGCAACCATAAAAAAGAAAAACTGAAACAGAAGCAGTTCCACTACTTTAATACTTCTAAATAAGAAGTTAAGGGTAAATTCCAAAGCAATCATATCTCAAAGCCTTACCCTGTGGCTCATACTGCACTCCAGCTGTCACCCTTCCCATCCTGCTGACCAGCCATACACTTTTTGGCATTTCATCTTTCACTGCAACGTATGACAATCACATAACATATTCATAATTGTTTCTTCTCTCCAACCAGATCGTAAAACAATACATCCTTCCAAAATTCCAATCGTACAGTAAAATTAACCAAACATGGGAAGAAAAATACAGCCACGTATCCTCAAGTTTTTACAAAACTAAACATCCTCCGTAGAAGATCTTAAAAGCGCATCAACTTGGTGGATTCAGAATTGACTCTTGAAGTGTTTGAACCTACTTTAGTAAGGAGAGATACCATGTCATCCCCCTTTACCATCTAGAATAAATTTCTTGGTTATATAGTATTATCTTTAATTTAATAAAATAAATTCAAGGTGCAGTTTATCATAATAATGCAAGCTTCTAGCATACAAGTCACCTAATTTTTATTGACAAAAACTAGAGGCAGCAAAGGAGGAGGAAATGGTAAAAGAGAGAAAAAAAGCCATTAGTTTCTAATACTATTTTTTCCAATATTTCACTGCAAAGCTTAAAATTTTTCCAACAAAAAATTAGTCAATAGCAATGTGAACCAAAATCAGAGAAGGTTAGCGGTATAGGAGAAAAAATGACAAAATCTTAAGTGTCACATGAAAATCCTTTCATTTTCATGAAATCCAAGAGGCTGGTATAATGAATCAGAATGAAAATCAGTGCATAGAGAACTCCTAAAACCATAATCTCACAACGCAAAGCTTCATTAACATGAAAATCAGGTAACATACTGGCAAAAGGCATAAGTGAGACTCCACAAGAAAGGTTTTTAGAACCATATCTCAATCCCATCTGACCGAAGTCTTCTGACGATTTTCTGTACAAATGGTTAAGTTCATGAACAATATCATATTGTAATGTAATACTTTGGATGTACAGTATACCATAAAAACTCAATCCATATGTTGCAACCAGTGCACCTTTTCTTCAAAAGCAAAGGGAAAATTCCATAAGCTCCAAATCCATATCTTGGATAGTAAGCACACGATCTCATCTGCAAAATCCTGAAGATATAGCATGCATAATCTTTACTGCTCCAATGGCAAGAAACCAACTGAGGGGTGGAACATATGAACTGGAGCTTTATATTCAAAATAAGAATCCCTTACTGTTCAGAGTTCGACACATAAAAGTCAACGAAGGTATGAGGATCATGAACATCACTGTATGCTCCACCAAGGGAAAGAAATAAAAACACTCAGCAAACTATAGAATAAAGGCATACATGTAAAAAACTAGGCTAGAACAAAATCACAAGACCTTTGCCATCGAAATAATGCATCCCCGATGATATTCTCTTCTGGTTTGTGATCAAGAGGGCCTGAAACCTAAACAGGTTAAGGGAAAGTGATTCTGCTCATAACTCCAACTTCCTGATCTCTTAATCAAAACCAGAATACAAAACTGAAAAAAACGTAGATAAATAAAAACTAATATCTTCCTTGGATACTGTTGCAATAAGATCCACATGAGGATCATCAATTGGCTTTAGCATAATTCTTGTGGTAAAATGCCTTGCTTCCTGAAAGTAATCCTCAAAAAGGCATTTCAAAGCAAGTTTCCCAAACAACAACTTGTAAGAAGGAACCAACATCCTGCATCATCTCAAATAACTATAGATAAGAACCATATCAACTTCCTAAAACATATAAACATGAACCAGATTATTCCCGTGTGTACATGATTAAATGCACAGATGCTATTACTACCATAATCTAATCAATAAGGGGAATGCTATGCACAATATAACAATGGATGAACACAATCAAACATCATTCTGAACCATATTATGCCATGTGTACATGATTTAGTGCACAGATGCTATTACTACCATAAAACATC